>JARQOC010000005.1:483079078-483679078 GCA_033576535.1 Allobates femoralis | reverse complement strand
CAGCAAAACAAAGCAATGTGTGAACATACCCCAACAATGAAATACAGTCTGAAGGTGAACTTTCAGAGGGGAGGTGGGGGTGACATTCTTCAGTCAGATAGTGAATTATTGTAAGAGAATTTTCTAGACCAGGGTTATCTTTCAGCTTGTACTGCGTCATTCTATATCCTGTCAGTATGTAATATACACACTGTTAGGATTCAGCTCTGCTTACTGTTGTCTGTCATGTGACAGCTTATAAACAATTTCCATACTCTGTCACGTGCTGTCCAGCTGCTATTCCCGCTTCTCTTTGTTTGATGTAAGAATCTGGAAGAGACATAGGTCTGTTTGTGACTAAAGATATGTAAATCCCATCTGGGTGGTCACATGGGAACCGTCCCCAAATGTCAGGCCGAGCAGAACCCTACTTTGTGTATCTGACACACTGATAGGATCCGGCATGATATGAAGCCTGACGGAAATTATCTCTTACCTGGATAACCCACTTTAAAGCCAAGAATAACTTTTTAAAGTATCCCCTTGTGTGATGTGGAGGGGGTCCTATTGAGTCCCCAGAGATGACATGAGATACAGATTGGACCGGTATATAGGGCTCCTTTCTTTACTTCACATGTAGACGGCCATATTTAAAATCAAGGCAATCGTGACTGCAATCGAGGACTGGCTCAGTGTGGCTTGTCCGTGTTGCACTGGGGTGCAGAGCCGACATTCATTGCATATATATTTTGAATTAAGATAGTGAATGCTGCAATTGTTTGGATTTTTTTCCCCATGCAGATTGGTCCACTTGGAATATCGGTCATATGCCTTTTTCACACTAACTCTAAAGGTACCTTCACACGGGGCGACGGGGCTGGGGATGTCGGCGGCGACTGGCGGGTGCGCACACGTTTTTGGCGCCCCGCCAGCGTCGCCATCCCCCATTTACATGGGGCGACATCTCCAGCCCCGCGCCGGCGAGCTGTCAGGCGGCATGGCCGCCGGGGTGTCTGAAAACCACAGTGGCGATGCAGGACAATGGGAGCCTATGGCTCCCATCGTCTGACAGGTCGCTGGCAGCCGGTTACATGGGGCGATGTGTACACATAGCCCCAGATCGGCGGCCTGGTTTCAGAGCACTGCTCTGAAACCAGGCGACCTCCCGGCGGTGCCGACATCGCCCCTTTACATGAGGTGACGTAGGGGCGATGTCGCCCCGTGTGACGGGCCCTTAAGGGTCCCGTCACACGTGGCAATATTGCTTGCAATTTCACTTGCAATTTGCTGGTTGCAGTGAAATCATGGACACATTGTTCCATTTTGTTGCCGTGTACAAATGTAACAATATCTCCATGATTTCACATGAGTCAGCAAATTGCCAGTGAAATTGCATGCAATATTGCCGCGTGTGACGGTACCTTAAGAGATTTGGTGCCGCAGCAGACACAACCAGTGGTCTAGAATGAAAGACTGTATATTATATATCCTAAAAACGAGTCCCAGCTATATTATGGTCACTCCTCAAAGGACATATATTTAACAACAAAAAAATGGGGGGCGGGGACTCTCCTTTTTTTCAGGAATGATTCAAGATACAAATAAAATGTATAATCTTTATTAATCAATCCAAATTTTATCAGAGCACTCCCTCTTGAGGGACACGTGAGATACAACTCCAGCTGATTTTTGCATAGTACACATACCATTAAAGGGATCCTGTCACCTCCAAATCGCGTCCTAGGCTAGCAAAACATGTCCTTGCAGCATCCTATCACTAATCTCACACTTCTTTTGTCTCCTAAAAGCATCTTGTGAAAGTGCATAACATCGTTTTAATACTTACTCATTAGTGATTATAATTAGCAGGGGCTATATTCTTTAGTCGCCAAAGCGGGCTGTTTTGCAGCTCCAGGATCCACCCTGGCTCTGTGTGTTCCTTTGCTTGTGCAGGCCTTGCCCTCCCCCCTCTCTATCACTCACAGAATGCAAATCATTAGTCCTGCCTTCAGTTTCAGTTTCACAGCAGCACAGACAGAGATAGGGCTGGATCCTCGAGCTGCAAAAGAACACCCCCTGGTGACTAAAGAATATGGCCCCTGCTAATTATAATCACTAATGAGTAAGTATTAAAACGTTTTTGTCCACTTTCACAGGATGCTTTTAGGAGACAAAAGAAGTGTGAGATTAGTGATGGGATTCTGCAGGGACATGTTTTGATGTTGTGTCCCTGGTGCGGGCGGAGTGTGTGATTTGTGCGCAGTGAATGGGAGTGAATGGGTGCGCACGGACATGCGCTGTCAAGCGCAGCACCGTGCGCTCCCATTCTAAACATAGGGGCTTGCGGTGCTGCGTTCACATTGCGGATCCCCTCCGCAGAACGCTGCGGAGGGGAATGCTAATGTGAAGGCACCCTAATAATTAACATCCAACAATTTAAAAGAATACTTTGTATAGTAACAGGTTATTACATCTTATCCATACAAAATTCTGGATACTTTAGGCCAAGGATATCCTATAACAGTTGAGGCATTCATTCACCAATACCCTTCCAATTAACACTCTATGTATTAATACACCACCAATCTCTTATTCACATAGGCTTGTAGGGCAATTACTTATTACAACCTCCTAGAACATCCTATTCCCCAATTCACGCGACCCAAGATCCATCATTTGATGTTACTGTTTGTACCTGATAATGGCGCCGGGCTGTGCTCACGGTCCCTCCACCCCTACTATCGTTTTGCACCTCGCTTCTTCCCGACGTCAATGTCGGGTACAAATTTTAACATCAAATGGTGGATCTTGGGTCGCGTGAATTGGGGAATAGGATGTTCTAGGAGGTTGTAACAAGTAATTGCCTTACAAGTCTATGTGAATAAGAGATTGGTGGTGTATTAATACAAAGAGTGTTAATTGGAAGGGTATTGGTGAATGAGTGCCTCAACTCTTTTAGGATATCCTTCGCCTAAAGTATCCAGAATTTTGTATGGATAAGATGTAATAACCTGTTACTATACAAAGTATTCTTTTAAGTTGTTGGATGTTAATTGTTAATGGTATGTGTACTATGTAAAAAATCAGCTGGAGTTGTATCTCACGTGTCCCTCAAGAGGGAGTGCTCTGATAATATTTGAATTGATTATTATAGATTATACATTTTATTTGTATCTTGAATCACTCCTGAAAAAAGGAGGGTCCCCCCCCCCCCCCCCCCCCCGTTTTTTTGTTAAATATATTCTATATCCTGACAACCCCAGAATGGCTGTGGATCAGAATGTTCTCTTCGTTAGGGCCACGTCACACACACAGATATCTGGGCAGATGATGTTCGCAGATCTCTGGTTGCAGTGAAATCATGGACAGATTACTCCATTTGTACACAGCCACAAAATGGAACCATGTGTCCATGATTTCACTGCAACCAGAGATCTGCGAACAATATCTGCCCAGATATCTGTGTGTGTGACGTGGCCCTGATCTAGATGCGGTCAGTTATCTGCACAACCCATTATCTTATTGTAGGCGGAATAGAATATAGGAGACAGATGACAGTTAGGTCCTGTATAAAATGTAGATAATTTACAAATAAGTTACAGAAAGGAAATTAAATATGGAAATTGTTTCTACAGAGGAGAAGTAGAGTTGAACTTTAGTGCCATCCTAAAAGTCAATATGGAGTCTTTAACAAAACCGGTCATACGACTTAGGATTTATACCAGATCAGGATATCAATTTGCAGACATGGTGTTTTGGTGTTTTGCCCCTCGTCAGTGCAAAGTATGAGATCTGATATGGCAGTATGAATTACTTTAGATCAGGTCTGGTGATAGGACAAACTAATGCAAGTTAATCCTTCACTACTTTGACAGAAAATATACTGTATTTCACTTTATGAGCAAGTGCTGGTAATTATTTTTTTTTTATCCATGCTTTTTATATGCCATAGTTATACACTATTTTAAAGCTCGCAGTCCACTCTGAAAAATGATTCCCAACTGAAATGAGTCCCTGTCTGTTGTAGAGTAGGTGATGACCTGCTGAACACTGCAATGTTACAATTGGGACCTGCACCGATCCTGAACTCTGCTTGGCCTTCTCCAGCAGAGATATAGGTGATGAGTGCAGTGGTAACCCACATGTGCCCCTTTCCAAGGTCATTTCAGGGCCCCATTCTCGGGGTCAATAGGTTTTCAGAAAAGCCTTCAATTCCAAGTGATTTGCAAGTTATCCCCTTCCTCAGGAATTATATGTGTGGGCACAGATACGTGATAACTTGGCAAGTTGGCCTTGATCAACGGTTTTCACCTGAAACGTGTAGACAGCTAGACATGTAGCCTCTGTGTTTTATGCACCTTTTTTATGAATAAAGAAGTCTCCGTGTGTTTGAGCAGGACCTCTCCAGTGCTTTTTATTTACGTTGGGAATAACCCTTTAATTAAAATTCAGGAATTGTGTAATATTAACTAAATAGATATATATTGTACTAGAAACATGGATGTTTTTGTTACTAAAGTCATAACTCATCTTAGGTTGTCAAACATCAATATGTGTTGTAGTTAAAGCTCTCCCTCTTTATCAGGTCTAAAGAAATTGACTGGCAGCCTTATTTTACCACCCGATTAGTGGATGACTTTGCTACTCACCTCCGAGTGTTCAGAAAAGCTCAACAGAGGATGGCAGAGAAGGAGGATCAAAAGAAAGGTAACGACTCAGACTAGACTCTTGGCCACCTTCACACCCTTCGTTTTGGTGATAGTAGCCAAGTAGTTGTTCCCTGCATGGAGGGCAGGCTGGAGCGGGGATGAGCAAGTAACTGAGAGAGGTCTAAAAATGACTGGGGTGCAAGGCCATCAAGCCCCACCCATCAGTAAGGGATGGTCGCATTGTTGTTCGATTATTTTCAAACTTTAAAACAATGGGTTTTACAAATGGGGAGATTTCACTGCAAACTCGGAGTCTCTACAACTCCTCAATACTATGGTTGTGGTACAGGAGAGAGGTTCTAATGCGTGTAACAGGCCAGTTGTTCAACTTAGTTCAGTAGTGAAGTTGGCCCTTTTCATCTCTGGGTAAGGGACCAAAAAGGAGAATGAGCTGAACTAGACATCCCGTTATACAAATAATCAGTCCTGGATCGACATGGGGAGGGGAGAGCAGCCCTGCACTAACAAGGATCAATGCAAAGGCGGAGCTGTCGGTGCATACAGTAAAATTAAAGGGACTGCTAGTTCCATTTTCATTTTGCGGTCCTGCATGGTGCTTCTGAAGGGAAGGAGAAGGGAGGGACAGATGGCAGGCACGTATCGGGTAGCTCATCTAGGTAAGGCAAGCTCCTCCATCTGTTGATCTGAGAAGACGCCATGCTGTCTGTGAGAGATTCTGTGTGTTTATTTGAATATTTGTTTTGCTGCATACAAGGAAGAGCAGACAGAAGGAGCGGCATCCCCCCATGTGAGTGATTTCCACTGCTTTAGATGTGTGCTTTCAGAGGAGGGCAGTGATGTCACTACATGAATATTCATTCCTTGGGGAGTGTTCAAAAGAGAGCTAAGTGATCACTCACTGTGATTGACAGATGGAATAAATCTCTTTATTTGCGGTTTACAGAGGATAGGGGGAAGTATAAATATAAGAAATACATGAAGAGAAAGAACTTCACCAGAGGAGCTAGAAAATGATATCAGTCACATACAGGTTTTTGACCCGACATAATCCCTTTAAATCCTGTGTGAGGCTTCCAGAAATAATTTTACTTTGAGGCCAAACTTAAAGCGAACCTGTCACCCCCCCTGGACATCAAAAGCTATAATAGCCACCTTCTGCAGCACTAAGGCTGCATTCAGGGAAGGTGGCTATAAGCTTTTGATGGCCTTTTTACTATTAAATATGAACTTATATAAAGTCCAATACCTAAGACCGGGAGGCGGGGTTTCGCGCTCCTCCGACCCGCCTCCTCATGTCATTCATGGTGCTCGCCTGCTGCTGCCTCCCCTCATAGTCTATCATGAACGCGCGGCTCCGTTCTCGTCTATGGAGCCGCGCATGCGCTGTGCGCCCGGTGTCCAGGAAGTCGTCGGGCTGCGCGCGCAGCCCGACGACTTCCTGGACACCGGGCGCACAGCGCATGCGCGGCTCCATAGACGAGAACGGAGCCGCGCGTTCATGATAGACTGCCCGACGACTTCCTGGACACCGGGCGCACAGCGCATGCGCGGCTCCATAGACGAGAACGGAGCCGCGCGTTCATGATAGACTATGAGGGGAGGCAGCAGCAGGCGAGCACCATGAATGACATGAGGAGGCGGGTCGGAGGAGCGCGAAACCCCGCCTCCCGGTCTTAGGTATTGGACTTTATATAAGTTCATATTTAATAGTAAAAAGGCCATCAAAAGCTTATAGCCACCTTCCCTGAATGCAGCCTTAGTGCTGCAGAAGGTGGCTATTATAGCTTTTGATGTCCAGGGGGGGTGACAGGTTCGCTTTAACCTAATTTTTATTTGGCTGAACAATCCCATTAATCTCTAGTACAGCAAAACACAGCAAGGTCTTCATAGAAGAAAAAGTATTTGCTCCCCCGCAGTGTAATGCAAAAATGGGGTTATCAATAGAAGTGCACCAAGCTTTACATTATATACACTCGATGCCAGGAGGAACATTTTTTACTTCTTATTAGTGATGGGGGTTTATTATTTTTTCGGTGGGAGGATGGTGAAATAAAAGCTGCTGACATACAAAATACATTTGTTTCAGTATTTGCTGCTTTCCAAGTATCTTGAAATTCCTACTGCGGTTCCTTCTTCTGCAGTCTATTTAGAGAATGTTTTATTAATTAGCCTTCCATTAACTTTGCATTTGTTGAATTTATTATATTGTCAGGAGATAATGGGTTTCTCCTTTGTTTCCTATTAGTTTACTATTGTGGATTGGGTGTTTTTGTTTTGAGGGATTTTTATAGAAGCATGAACCCTATATATAACAATGCCGGCCTTGTATGTAATTACTGCTGAATTAGCTTCAGTCCTCTCATCAATGTGTTAACAATTTCTTTTTAATTTCCTCATTTGTGTTTTTCTATCAGACACCGCAGAAGATTTTGTAGATACTTTTTTTGAGGTTGAAGTTGAAATGGAGAAATAGTCTGCCGTGACCTTGTCTGCACTTCTTCCAAAGATGAGGAAGGTCGGTCCCAGCGTTTGTACTTTTCCATAATTTTGTGTCATTTTGTTGGGTCTTACATAATCCTAAAACTGGATCTTTCACCAAATCTTTCTTGTTGCACTGGGCACACTATGGCTGCTGAGTAGAATAATATGATTTTGTTTAGCAATGTCCTAGTGGGTGATGGATAATTTTTGCAGGGGGCGTGTACTTCTTACCCCTGTGGGATTCTGACCAATCATAAATGGACAGTATCACACTGGAAAAAGAACAACCCCTACCCATAGCTTAGAGCAGATCTCAGAGTGCGATGTAATGATTAGTGTTGAGCAAATACTAAAATATTCATGTTATTCGCATTGAATATCTATTACTATTCCATCATTTGTCACGAATAGCAAGCCTAATGCAAGTCAATGGGAAACTCAAACATTTTTCTTTCAAACCTTCCAGAACAATTCTTGGCTTCCCATTGACGTTCATTATTCGTGTCAAATACTTGAATAGTGACAGGTATTTGGTATGAATAATGCAAACCCGAATATTTTACTATTCGCACATCACTAGTAATGATACAACCCTCATGTCCTGGTCTAAACTCCTACTTAAGTGATTGTGGAAGGAGGGGCAGCACAGCCACATTCTGCAGTGAACACACATCTATGGACACAAAATGTGTGGGGGGGGGCGAGGGTCAGTATAGCAGAGCTAATTGAAGCGTTTGTAATGTGACACCGCTAAACTCGGCTATGCAACTCCTCACCCAAAAGTGACTTTATTGGAAAGACGATAGACATCTGTACTCTCTTGCAGCTTTTTCTAATCATGCTGGAAATACATATCTGGAGAAGAGAGGCAAAGAGGTGCATGTATGGTCTTATCTGAGAATAAAGTGAACTTGGAGCAGTATTAAAAAGACTTACCTTTGATGACTATGACAGTCACAACCACTGTATCTGCATGTCAACATAAACAACATGGCTACTGCAGTTACCCAGGAAAGATATCAAATGAAGATAAAGTTCCTGTACCAATTTTGGACCAAGTTTTATTCCCCTTTCAGTGTGGTGTTTTAACACTTTCATCCACGTTTTATGTGCTAATCATGCAGTAGGTTAGATTAGGAGATCACAGTGAAAGACGTGCTCTAAGCTATTGTGGAGGCGTGTTCTTTTTCTGCTGTGTTGCTGCCTGTTTTTGATTGGTCAGCGTCTTATAGGGAGAAGAAGTACACGCCCTCAGTGAAAGCTGTCAAACACCCACTTGGACTTAACAAAAGTTAATACTTTGATTGCTGTTTTCTTTGCAACACAGAGGTGAAGTTTTAAAGAGATAACCCTTGTTGCTGGCAGGTAAGAGGCGGTTCTCGTGGCTCCTGTCCAGCAGCCGCAGATTACCGAGCTCAGGGTGCTTCAATGGGTCCTGTGAATCAATTTGAACACAGTCTTGTAAAAACATAATTGTTAAGTCTCTTTCTGCAATTACTGATTTATCTATTATGACCTCTTCAGTGTCTTCCTACCTTGTGTAAATTAGAAGTCACCTCCGCATGTCGTAACCTTGTTTGTTTGTATGTGTTTTCAGGGTTCCTGAAGGATTTATGTGAAGTTTTACTGTATTTATTGCTACCTCCTGGAGACTTCCAGAACAAGATCATGCGATACTTTGTGAGGGTGAGGACAGAAGGAACGTGGAAGTTACCAGATTCTTCTTATTTTGAATAACGACTCACTATACTTGTCTGCTTTTCCCTTTAGGAAATCCTATCACGAGGAATTCTTCTTCCTTTAATAAACCAGCTCAGTGATCCTGATTATATTAATCAATATATCATTTGGATGGTGAGCGCCTCAATCACCTATTGAATCATGAATAATAGATTCTGCTTAGAACTTAAGAAGAGATAATCCCGCGAGTGTCATGTGTACTCCTGTCTGCTTATAAAGGTGTAGCATGTGGAGGGTGGAGATGGGAAAAGTGGGAATATTATGAGCAGAATACCCAATGTGTGGAGTTAAATTCTAATCCTTATTTTTAATTGTCACTGAACTGGCATGTGTGTCGTGGACCCAGATCTGACTGGTATAAGCGCTTCACACCATCTTGCTATGGCGCTTTCAATTCCGGAGTCACGTACAAAGCGTTTTTGGCTTAGCGTGTTTCTTCAGGTCAATCTGCAGGGGACCGCCATGTGGAGTGCTCTGTTCTCTGCATATCGGTAATATAGACGTAAAAGTCCCAAGTAGAATTTCTATGGTATTGGAGGCAAATGTTCTTCAGAGATTGTCATGATAAATCTTTGTTTCCAGTGGGGCCCGGAATCTAATGTTTCCGACACGCGCACATTCAAACCTGTCCTATAGAAAGTTAAAGGGAACCTGTCAGGCTGTTTATTTCCTCCCCCCCCCCCCCCCCAGCTATCACTGTCTGTACCTGCATCTTTATAGTACAATTCTAATCATCCCTGTCTGAGTTCAGAGTGTAATGTTAAAGGTGAAATAAAGCATTTATACACTTACATTTCAGTCTACAGTTTGGAGGAGGGAGACTGTCTGGCAAGATAATAGTTAACTCACTATTACCTTGCATGGCTAAAGGACCTGCGTGATGTAACGATCATGTGACTATAGAGAGCAGAGCTAAGCAAGCAAACTCATTATGTTATAGGGACTTAGCTCCGCCTATTGTAGTCACATGCTTGTGACATCACATAAGGTCTCCAAACATGTTCTAACATAACGATGAAATGTTAACTTAACTTGCCAAACTATCTCCGTCTTCCAAGCTGGGGACTGACTGCCTCATTACATAAGGAAATGTAAGTGTATAAATGCTTTTTCTGGTCATCATAATGGGAGACCCAGACAATGGGGTTTAGGGCACTGCCCTCCGGAGGTCACACTAGGTACTACAAGTTTGTAGACACCGCCTCCTCCGCTTATAAACCCCTACCGCAGGGAACATCCTCAGTTTTAAACTTAGTGTGCTCGGAGGATCACGCTTTGCTTGCACTTCACTGCATTCTCACTACTTACGTGATGGCGTCTGAAGACAAGGTAATATGGTCCTGGTCGGGACCTGCGACAGCCTCCCCGCTCACCCTTGTGGAACACGCAGGTGGAGGTACCGGAGGGCCTAGAGCCTGGACACTTTGTGTTCTCCCGGTACGCTGTCGCGCTCCTTTCCATCCCTCTCTGGGGGGCTCTGGAGAGTGGGAGATGGGAGCCTTGCACAGCTCCGCTCCGTCCGAGGCCTCCCTAAATGGTGCTTACAGACCGGACTGGAGCCAGCCCAGTCCGAGGCCTCCCTAAATGGTGCTTACACTCCGGACTGGGCTGAACCCCCGTCCGAGGCCTCCCTAAATGGTGCTTACAGACCGGACCGGCACTGAGGCACTCTGTGTCTCCTGGGTGCCTGGGGGAAGTGTCGGTCACTTCATGTGTCCTGACACTCAGACCGCGCGTTACCCTCGGGTCCGCAGATCTGGAGGTGTACCCTGTGCTGGGGGCACCCTGGCTGACCGCCCTGTGTGTCACAGGGGCTGAGGCCGGAGACTGCTGATCTTTGGATGTAATTGCAGTCCGTGTGTGTGTACTGTGTTTTACACTGTTTCCCGCGCTGCGGGCTCCAGCACCTCCATTATGAGGCTGCCTGGAGGAGAGGAGGCAGTCCTTGCGGTGACGTCACCGGGGGGCGTGTGTGTGTGCTTCCCGCGTGTTCTCGGCGCCGCCCACGACTTTACTGGCGGCGGCCATCTTCTCCCTCACTTCCCGGCTGGGATCTACGGCAGCGCGTGTCTGCACTTCAGAGGGAGACCGGAACTCGCGGAGGTCACACACACACACTTTACTGCGGTCGGTAAGCCACCGGGATCCCGGTTTGTTTGTCTATACGACTTGGCTTATACATCCCCTACTGTGGCTATGTCCTCAGTTAGGAAGCAGGCTGCTAAGGCGGCGGATGTCACCATTACCTGTGCTACATGCAATGGTACACTGGTGGAGGGGTCCTGCAATAACTGCGGACGCCCAGAAGCCCGGACTGGCACTGCTGAGGCAGCAGCTCCGGTGCTATAGCCTGAGGTTCAGGTGATCCCAGGACCATGGGAAACGCAGAATAGGATCAATGAATCCCTGCTGTCCCAGATGTCATCCATGTCGCAGTCACTGGAGGCACTTCATAGGAGACTGGAAAACCCAGCTACTCCTTCCAGTTACCCCCGGGTGTCTCCCTCTTCTGCTGTGAGACCCCTTAAGCGAGCTCGTCGTGAGGAGTCACCCGAGCTCCAGACTCTCTCTGAGGAGGAGCGTTCCTCTGATGGTGGGGAAGATGATGGGGGGTCTACTCTCGGGTCTGTGTCTGAACCTCCAGATGGGGTGGAGGATCTGGTGTCCTCCATCAATGAGACCTTACGTCTCGTGACTCCCCCTGAAGAGGTTATCGTGCACCCGAAGGAGGTCTATCAATGGCTGCGGCCAGAGGCTAGACCAAGTGGCTCTTTCATGGACCACACTAATTTTGGAAGGGTGGTTAGAGCACCCAGGCTACATCCTGGGCGGCGCTATGTCCGCAAACCTAAGGACAATCGCTTCCCCTTCTCTCAGGAGGTGCTTCAGGAATGGTCGCAGTCTCCAAAGGTGGACGCTTCCATGACTAGAATTGCTGCACGCTCCCTGTTTTCTGCCTCTGATAGCTCCTCATTGAAGGATGCGACTGATAGACAGGTCGAGCAACTCGCCAAGTCTTCCTATGAGGCTGTGGGGTCTTCGTTTGCCCCCAATTTTGCCACGGTCTGGACCTTACAAGCGATTACTACCTGCTTGGATGGTATCACGGACCTGGCAAGATCCAGTCCAGAGGTCCTGGCGCTTACCGAGAGAGCAAGGGCCTATGCGGACTATGCCAGGACGGCATCTTTGGAAACTGCCACTCGCTCAGCTGTGGCTTCGGCCAATGCGATAGCGATCCGCAGGTTGTTGTGGCTACGTCTTTGGGACTCAGATGCCACATCTAAGAAGATTTTGCAGAATCTTCCGTTCGCCGGTGACAGGCTTTTTGGCACCGAGCTGGACAAGCTGATAAAGGATTCTGCTGAGTCTAAGATACCGCAGAATAAGCCTAAGCCACGGTATACCGTTAAAAGGAACCCTAAACAGTGGTCCTTTCGCTCCAGCTCGCAGTCATCCACGACGTCCGCTCGCGCGGACCGAGGGGGCAAGCCAGCTACTCAGTGGCGCTCCAAGAGTCGTCAAAAGACGCCGGCAGGGGGCAGCAGCTGCCACCCCCAAGCCCGCCTCGGCATGACTCGCTCTCTCATCCTGCCTCCCCACAGGTGGGGGGCCGCCTGTCTCGATTCCAGGACAGGTGGCTACTTCACGTTCACTATCAGTGGGTTCGAGACGTAGTCTCGCGAGGTTACAGGATAGAGCTGACATCAAAACCGTTATCCCGATTCCATCGGTCTGTTCCTTCCCCAGAAAAGGCTCAGGCTTTTCACCTGGTGTTGGAGGGACTCCGCAGAGACGGAGTAGTGGTCCCAGTGCCCACGGCAGAGAGGTTCAGGGGTTTTTACTCCAACCTCTTTATTGTCCCGAAAAAGGACGGCTCCTTTCGACCGGTCCTGGACCTCAAATTGTTCAACCGTCACGTGTTGGTTCGGAAGTTCCTATGGAATCCCTGCGCTCCGTTATCGCGGCTGTGTCGCAGGGAGACTTCCTAGCGTCCATCGATATCAGAGACGCTTACCTTCACGTACCCATTGCACCGGCTCATCAGCGCTGGTTACGATTCGCAGTGGGGGACGAACACTTCCAATTTGTGGCCCTACCCTTCGGGTTGGCCTCAGCACCACGGGTGTTCACGAAGGTGATGGCCTCTATGATGGCTCTCCTGCATGTGCAGGGTCACGCCGTCATACCCTATCTGGACGACCTATTGGTCAGGGCGCCATCGGAAGACCGTTGTCGGGTGAGCCTGGAGGTGACAATGAGGTCTCTGGAACAGTTCGGGTGGCTTCTCAATACTCAGAAGTCGACCCTGGTTCCGACCCAGTCATTGACATATCTGGGCATGGACTTCCACACGGACTCGGCCCTGGTGTCTCTACCTCAAGCCAAGCAGCTGGCGATCCACTCAGGAGTACAGAATGTTCTCCTGTCACCTCACTCATCCCTTCGGGCGTTGATGAGACTGGTGGGTCGCATGGTAGCGGCGATAGAGGCGGTGCCCTTTGCACAGTTTCGTCTCCGTTCTCTCCAGCTGGAGATTCTTCGCCGATGGGACAAGAGAGCGATCTCTCTGAATCGGCTGGTGACACTGTCACAACCGACCAGGGACTCCCTGCAGTGGTGGCTCCAGCCACGTCACTTGTCACGGGGCCGGTCGTTCCTCAAACCGTCATGGTTAGTGGTGACCACCGACGCCAGTCTGAAGGGCTGGGGGGCGGTGTTCTTACACCACAGAGCTCAAGGCCTCTGGACTCAGTCGGAGTCGACGTTGCAGATCAACGTACTGGAGATCAAGGCGGTCTATCTGGCGCTCCTGGCGTTTCAGAAATTCCTGACAGGACAGCCCATTCGGGTACAGTCCGACAATGCGACGGCCGTCGCCTACATAAATCATCAGGGAGGGACCAGAAGCGCTCAGGCCCTCGCCGAAGTCCACCGCATTCTGTCGTGGGTAGAGGAAAACGACTGCCTGATCTCCGCAGTTCACATCCCAGGGGTCGAGAACTGGGAGGCCGACTACCTGAGCCGGCAGGGGATGGACGCCGGAGAGTGGTCTCTACATCCAGACGTCTTCCGGGACATCTGCGGCAGATGGGGCACTCCGGACGTGGATCTGATGGCCTCGCGGCTCAATCATCAGGTGCCGCAATACATGGCGAGATCCTGGGATCCTCAGTCTCTGGGGGCGGATGCCCTGATACTGAGTTGGTCCAGTTTCCAGCGGCCATATGTGTTCCCGCCTCTGGCCCTGATTCCCAGGGTTCTGTGGAAAATCAGGTCGGAGTGCAGAGTAGCCATTCTAGTGGCTCCGGATTGGCCCAGGAGGTCCTGGTATCCGGACCTGTGGCAACTATCAGGCGGACACAGGTGGGCTCTTCCAGATCGCGCAGATTTACTCGCGCAAGGCCCATTCTTCCACCTCAATTCCAAGGCCCTCAGATTGACTGCATGGCTCTTGAGGCCTGGCTGCTGACATCCAGGGGTTTCTCACCTACAGTGGTGGCCACTATGAATCGGGCTAGGAAGCCCGTTTCCAGGAAGATGTACCACAGGACGTGGAAAATCTTTTTTACCTGGTGTGACTCTGGTGGACGGTCCCCGTGGCCCTTGTCCATCCCGACGTTGTTGGCCTTCCTACAGTCGGGTTTGGAGTTGGGATTATCCCTTGGCTCTTTGAAAGGTCAAGTATCAGCACTTTCTGTGCTGTTTGACAGGCGATTGGCGCTCCTCCCGAAGGTCCGTCAATTTCTGCAGGGGGTGTCGCGGATGGTTCCGCCCTACAGGAGACCTCTGGACCCGTGGGACCTTAACATGGTCCTGGCGGCATTACAGAAACCGCCGTTTGAGCCTCTGAGGGATGTTTCTCTATCTCGTCTGTCCCAGAAAGTGGCCTTTCTGGTGGCGATTACATCTCTGAGGAGGGTCTCAGAATTGGCTGCACTATCGTGCAAGTCACCCTTTCTGGTGGTTCACCAAGACAAGGTGGTGTTGCGCCCACGGCCAGAATTCTTGCCGAAGGTGGTTTCAACTTTTCACCTGAACCAGGAGATTGTTCTCCCATCATTTTGCCTCGCTCCCGTTCATCAGGTGGAACGCGACCTCCATACTCTTGATCTCGTGAGAGCGATACGCATTTATGTGTCCAGGACCGCCTCCTTTAGGAGTTCGGATTCCTTATTTGTTCTTACGACAGGTCGCTGTAAGGGGTCCGCGGCTTCGAAGTCAACCTTGGCCAGATGGATTAAGGCTTCCATTCAAGAGGCTTACCGGTCTTCTGGCTTGCCTCTCCCGGTGGGATTGAAGGCTCACTCTACCAGAGCCGTAGGTGCCTCCTGGGCTTTGCGACATCGAGCATCTGCTCTACAGGTGTGTCAGGCGGCCACTTGGTCCAGCCTACACACTTTCTCTAAGCACTAGATGGTGCATGCCCATGCCTCTGCGGATGCAGGTTTGGGCAGGCGGGTTCTCCAGGCGGCGGTTGTCCACCTTTAAAGGGAACCATGTGTTATCCGTCTTGTTGAGGAACTCTTCCCGCCCTGGGGTATTGCTTTAGGACATCCCCATTGTCTGGGTCTCCCATTATGATGACCAGAAAAAAGAGAATTTTGTTTACGTACCGTAAATTCTTTTTTCTTTAATCATCAATGGGAGACCCAGCACCCACCCAGTTGTTCCGTTGCATGTTTTGCAGTTGATCTGTTCCCTGTTGGGACAGTGTTTGCCGGGTTGTTGAGCCGTCTGTGCACGGCATTCTTCCCGATGTTTCGGGTGTGGTTTAATTCCTCCTCGCAGCTTATGGACCAAACTGAGGATGTTCCCTGCGGTAGGGGTTTATAAGCGGAGGAGGCGGTGTCTACAAACTTGTAGTACCTAGTGTGACCTCCGGAGGGCAGTGCCCTAAACCCCATTGTCTGGGTCTCCCATTGATGATTAAAGAAAAAAGAATTTACGGTACGTAAACAAAATTCTCTTTTTTTTCACCTTTCACATTACACTCTGAGCTCAGACAGGGATGATTAGAATAGTATTATAAAGCTACAGACAGTGATAGCTGGGGGGGATAAACTAGCTGACAGGTTCCCTTTAATTAGCTTATTGCTATATGGGAACCAGACATATTCCGCATCACTTTATAATTCAGCGGGGGCATATACAGACAATATTAGGCAATATAGAGTAACAAAAGAAATTCAACAGATACCAGGAGGAGTTAGGAACCAGCTCACAAGTTTACAATCTATGGGGAAATAGGGGAGGCACAAAAAGTAAATGGTAAAAAATGCTGTCATACAAGGTCCAGCCATCAATATAAATAGGGAATTCACATAATGCTGCATGAACCAGTCACCAGCCGGGATCTGTACAAGTACAGAAAAAGTGTTATATAGTGCATGGAGGGAGTAGACAGATGACACAAGAGGCCAGATTTGGAAAAGGCAGAATTGGAATAGTTACCGTACATAAGTGAGGTGATAGGCTAATCTAAAGACATACGTTTTTAGGGCTTGCTTAAAACTATGGGTATTTGGAATTATTCAATTTGTTCTTGGTAGTACGTTCCAGAGAATTGTCGCAGCTCACGAGAAGTCTAGGATATGGGAGTGGGAGGTTCAGATTATTGAACATGTCAGTCTTAGGTCATTAGCGGAGACCTCGGGTATGGTGATGGATTAATATCAGGGGGGATATGAGGGCAGTGTAGAACTGTGGAGGGCTTTGTGGGTGAGAGTGATAAGTTTATATTGTACTGTGTAGCAGGTGGTCAAACAGTGCAATGACTGGCACAGAGTAAAGGCATCGGTGAAGCGGTTGGAGAGGAATATGATCCTGGCTGTTGCATTCAGGATGAGTTGTAGAGGAGAGAGTTTAGTAAGCAGGAGACTGATAGACTACTTAGACTAGCTACAGAGTGTATGGAGATGTTCCCCCTCATGGGACTTGAGTCCAGGATCCCAGGACTGCAAGGAAACAGTGCTAACTTATGCTATGCAATTCAGCTAATGATCCACTACCCCTTAATGGTGGCCTAACATCAGATTTGTTCGCCGAGCAATGCATATTCATCTCTCCAAACCATGCATATACTCTGCATGTAATCTAAGGGTGCAGTCAGACATAACGATCGCTCCAACGATCCCGACAGCGATAACGACCTGCCGGGATCGCTGGAGCATCGTTACCTGATCGTTGGGGAGCTGTCAAACAGGCAGATCTCCCCAGCGATCAGGCCAAGGGAGCCACCTCCCATATCGCTCCCTGCTTAGCGCTGCGGCAGCGCTAAGCAAGGAGAACGCAGGTAACTATGATAAACAGCGCGTATCCAGGCAGTGCGCGCTGCCTGGATACGCGCTGTTTATCATAGTTACCAGCGTTCTCCATGCTTACAGGCAGTGCTAAGCAGGGAGGACGCTGGTAACCATGGTAAATGCCGGGTATCTAGGCAGCGCGCGCTGCCTGGATACCCGGTGTTTACCATAGTAACCAGCCCTGTGAGGTCACAGATCGCTGGTGTCTCGCGGTCACACGCAGCGATGCGTGCTGACCAGCGGGAAACCAACGATCAAAAAATGACCCGCAGCACTTTGCAACGATCAGCGACCTCACAGCAGGGGCCTGATCGCTGCAAAGTGTCACACATAGCGACATCGCTGGGGAGATCGTTGTAACGTCACAGTTACAACGATCTCGCTAGCGAAATCGTTATGTGTGACTGGGGCTTAAGGCTCTGCCAGATACCCCTCTCTACAGCTTATCTCCAAGGTGAAGACAAGACTCCAACATATGTATTTCAGCTACACAATTCTTCACTCCCCTAGCTTGACCTAATGTGCAGAAGACGAGAGGCCTCCCATACACATCGAATGGTTGTTTGTTCCTGCCAGGATCATAGTTAGTGATTGGTATTGTGTAGAAGATGCAGTGTCTTCCCCCCCCCCCCGTGTGGAGTGGTGGAGTTATTTTTTTGCAGTTTGGGCTGTTTCTTATTGAAGCTTTCATATCTCTGTCCTTAACACTCAGGAGACCTCTTTTATTCCTCTTGCGCTCCCTTAATTGAAATGTAAAACACTAGGAAGTGTAATTTTTTTCCTTTCTTTTAAAGAGATGCAATACTTTTTGTTGTTTCAGATTCGTGATTCCAATTGCAATTATGAGGCCTTCATGAATGTCATTAAGTTAAGTGACAATATTGGAGAGTTGGAAGCTGTGAGGGACAAAGCTGCTGAAGAATTGCAGTATCTCCGATCGTTAGACACCGTGGGTGAAGGTAAATAGTAGTGTGGATTATTTCTTTGTCCTGGAATTTTTCCATCTTGGAGCCGTGCTGACGTACAATGTAACTATTCTGTCTGCACACCCTATAACTATTCTGCTGATTTCATCATGTTGTTTTCTTTTGTGATCCAAGCAAAGTCATGGAGTCCTGGCTTTTATCATGTCCCTTCCACCTTCATTGAATTCTTCCTCAGGGTTTTACATCAGTGCTACCTGCTGGGGCATAGCACCCATAAGGATGACAGCCAAGTTAGAATGGGCATAAGACCTATGACTGCATGAATAAAAGCGTGATGTGAAAGCAGCCTGCTGACATTGCACACTGCTCAGAACATGCCGCAGCTGTCAGTCAGCGGAGCAGAGATTGAATATACTTGGACTTAAGAGGTCTCAATAATGAACTGGACATGTTTTCTACAGGTTTGTTTGAGGCAGTTGTTGAGCATTTTGGGGAAGATTCACTCAACAAAACTCAATCAGTGGGAACATACCCTTATGAAGACATTTTCACATTAATTAAGTACATACACTGGTCTTCTTAAGTTTACAATGTATTGAATTAATGCAATTTGTACAATGAAATCTAGTGGCAGTGCCGCTTTAAAGGGAACTTGACATCTGCCACAGCCCCACTAAATTGCCACCATGCATGTGTTGTAACCTTACCTTTTTTCCTAACAAGCCCCTTTATATCTTATCGATTACTGAAATTAATATTGAATTAATCTTGAAGCTGCTCTTGTGCTATTCAGATGGGTGCCTGGCTAATTGTGTGGGGCAGCGCTCATCCTTCTAATCATGGAAGCACACCCCAGTGACCATGAGTGACATGGTCTGCAAGAGCAGCGTCATCCTCCACTCTGTATATATCACACATGTGCTTGATGTTCTCCCTTCTTGTGAATGCACAATGAAGCCTGGTGTGCGTCATCCCTACAGGCTGCCTATGGAGGCAGCAGGCTTGGATATCTGCAATGGAGCTTTACATTTATTACTCAAAAGCATAAGGTTGGTCGTACAGCCTACAAATGCCACCAGGGAAACCCACAAACCATCAGCGATGACTATACCTACAACAACCTATTTGGTAAATGTGGACCTCCTCCTCTGGCTGTTCAAGTCCTGCCTCCCTGGACATTGCTTTACTAAAGGAAGGAGAACATTGCATGAATGTAATTCACATCGCTCCTGCCCACAGACGTGCTTACATGATTAGGAGGAGGAGTAGTCCGGGGCAATCAACGCCTCCCCGACTAGTCAGCCACTAATTTACATAGGACAAGCTGCAATCACTATACCACATAAAAAGGCATGGAAGTGTGCATCGTGAAGCGGCAATACATAACATGGTGGTTTCTGGGGCTAAGGTGTCAGATTATCTTTAAATCCATATTATCAAGTATTCCTTAGAAGAATGCATTACTAGTGAGTTTATTTATGACGTTATCAGGGTTGCAGAGTACTTGGAATACCTAAACAAATTGGTTATAATTGTGTGTAATGATTAGGTGCAGTGTTCTTGGCCCTGCCGTAGCCTTTGTTCATGGTCTTGTGCCATTCCCCAATGTCGTTTTGTGGGGTGGGGGGGATGGAAATGCTGTATTGTTCCTGTTCGCTTTGATTTTGGACACGTGCAAGTTCTGCAGTTTTGATATTAAAATTTTGGAGCCAGAGACTTGCCCCAATCCCCTCTGGAAAATAAAGTCTAGGCTATGTTTGCTCTTCTACATAGGAAATCTTTTCATATCGGAAGACCAATAAAATTATTATTACAGGCAATTGTAAACGTATGGTCAGCCTCAGGAGTGGGCGTCTCAATAAGATGGTTCTGGGTTCTTTGAGAGGTTTCCATGTAGCTCCAGCAGTGTCAGGGTGACAACTTATTCCGGAGATACACTGTAAAGGGCAAATTTCACACAATTGGGTGACCTTACCCTATTAGAGGTGGAAAATATATGGTGTTGAGCAAAAGGAAGAAAAAAGCATCGGCATTCACCAGAACGGCATATAGCGGGATTTTTCTTTTTATTTAGTCCAGGAGCAGCATACAAAAGGGTGCAGGGAGGGGGTGCAGAGGTGACGACGGCACCGTTTCTGTGTTGCTCATTTACGAGGTTGTGGGGTAACAACCATGGAGACACTTGCTGGAGGAGATGCCCCAGATACATTTCACCAATAGAAACAAACGCCCTTTAAGATGAGGCTGCGCGGCTGGAGGAAAACTCTTCTTTACTGTCAAGGTGGAAAACAATTTATTCTTTTAATTAAACATCATCTATTTTAAGTTCAGAATCCCAACCATGGATTCTTACACATCTGTCAAAAAGTAGGTCCTGGGGAGGATATTCTAGTATCCAGGCTTTCTCCAGATCAGGTACAGATAGAGGATTATTGGACCCTTTACAATTCTGAAAAGTGACAAAACAAATGAACTGCAATCAGTCTCCAGGAATGTTATGTTTGTACATTTATCGACCTTGTTAATAAAAGCAGCCGGTAATGTGCTGTGTATGATCTGTGCCGTCACTGGCCTTGGAAAACTTCTTGTACTTTTTGTCTTTTAGATATCAACACTATAAAAAACCAGATAAACAGTTTACTGTTTGTGAAGAAAGTATGTGAAAGCCGAATACAGAGGTTGCAGTCGGGAAAAGTGAGTTTCTGTATTGACTTTGTATAAACTGTGTGTCTGTCCTGTCTTCTTGGTCTATGTGAAGCTCGGCAGTTTGAAGCTGGTGGTAGGCAATGTCTTAAACCATGCGGTAAAATGTGCAGTGTGGAGGCTGGTCATGCTTGATGCTGTGATGTTGCCTGATCACATGTTAGCGGGGGTCTTCTGCTTTTGTCAGCGGCCAACCCACTGCTACTGTCAGGATTGGAGAAATCACTGATCTCAGCTGTGTGAGGCTGGCTTCACACCACTTTTTTTGGACGGGGCTGTCCGGTGTGAGCCGGACACCCCCGCATCCGATTCCGTCCCCATAGTAACCCTATGGGGCCGAATACGCCGGATGAATGTATTTTGACATCCGTTCTTTGGATGTCCGGGAGAATCTGGAAGGAATCGGATTTTTCTCCCGGACACAAAATCGGAGCATGCACCATTTTTGTGTCCGTGGAGAAAAATCTCCCCAAATCGTATTCTCCCAGATTGTCCTAGATCCAAGGCAATCCGGCGCTCCCTAACATGGGAGCCTATGGGGCCAGATTGCCCCAGTCCGGGAGGATCCAGGAACCGGACACCTGCGGCTGCACACCGCTGTTATTTCAGGACCGCGGCTATCTCCCCGCAAGCTGTGGTCCTGAATCATCATCAGCGGCAGCTGTGTCCGGCTGCACACCGGACCGGAGGGCATATTTGCCGTCCGGTTCTGTGTGCTGATCCTATCCGGGGCTGTCGGGTTCTTTCCTGACAAGTCTGGATCGGATCTTGCCGTGGTGTGAAGCCAGCCTGACTTCTAATGTTGACTAACAATTGTAACATTCATTACAAGGGAAAGGATGTCCTCGCTTCACCCGACGTCTAGCCCTAGTGATGATGTTTGCAAAAAGGAATGGCCCCATTCATCATTTCAATTGTTGTTTGGCATGAATACCTCTCTATGTATACCACTTCTTCCAACAAGCCTACACTCTGCAGTGATCTTTAGTGCACTAAACCGCCATCAGCTCTACCCTCTCCTACTATATCCTCATCCATCCCTTGTAGACTGACCCTTGTGGGCAGGGTCCTCTCTACTCACCTAGCGTATCCTCACCCATCCCTTGTAGACTGTGAACCTCAGGGTCAGGGTCTTCTCTCCTCCTGTACCTGAGCGTGCCCTATATTATTCATGATAATTTTACTTGTCTATGTATGCCCCTTTTCACATGTAAAGCACCATGGAATAGATGGTGCTGTAATAATAATAATAATACTAATGATGGTGAAGAATAATAATAATAGGTGACTTGTGGCAAATTCATCAAACGATTTTCACCTTTCTTACAGTTGCCTTTTGTGGTTTTGTTAGTTTTCTGATTGTTATATCAAGGTGGCTTTTCGAGATATTTTAGACTGATTTGTGAAATCTGACTTTTTTTTTTTTTTTTTTTTTTTTTAAGTCACAATTTGGCTCATTTCTACTCCATTCCCCATGGAGTTATGTTTTTGGTATTTTGGTGCTTTTTTTCTCATTTTGCCAAACTTGCTACTTTTTTAAGCTAAAAGGTTATAAAACCAGTCAATCAATTTTGGGCTTTGCCAAGATTTAACAATTGTGTGTATCATTTTGATGAAATGTGTAATGCATAAACCTCAAGTCCACAAAAAAATGTGACTTTAGAAAAAACAAAACACAAATGATGAATCTGGCTTTAACTGCTTCGAAAAAGTGCCCTAAGAACAGCTCCAGCCCTATAAAAGACCCCCAGCGCTGTCCTCTGTTAATCCATTTTAAAGGGGTTGTCCATGTTTGACACAAGTCTGCAGTCATTTCATGTGATTGCAGCTTTCTGAATCCTCCCAGCGAGCACACTGTCCGCAGTCAGGATTCTCCAGTGCCGGCCAAAACAGTGTTCATGTGTCCTTGAGTATGCGATATGCATAAATCCGGCCACGTTCTGACTAGACGTGCATGGCCTCGTTCAATTCACCAGTATGGAGTGACTCCTCACAAGTGTCTAGTCAAGGCCCGGGAGTATGGATATCCCATAGATCTGATCACATGACCGCCTGCTCCCGTTACGGTCAATCATGACAGCGTACACAGGGAGAATGCAGACTTTGGTTCCAAACCTAGAAAACAACTAAAAGTGAACCTGCCATGTTATTTTGTGTTATTAAATGCCCCCCAATGTATTTTAAATGATGCAATGGGCATCACTAACATGGTTTTCTGAAAGAAAAGAATTTATGTATTTATCTTCAAAAAAAGACTTTATATGCTGTGGTGAATGCATTAAATACGGTCATAGAGTAGAGAGGCATTGACTGGCACCACCACAAGACATCACATTCATATTCCTTTGCCTCCTCTCCCTCCTAATAACTGCATTGGCATGTCTTGCTGTTTATATATGGCATTTTAAATAAGTAACTTTAATCCAGATGTGTGCTGCTAGAACCTTTAATTCTCTACTGTATTAAATACCTTAAGGTACCGTCACACGTAGCAATATCGCCGCCATATGGCTGGCAATTTGACGTGAGCGCGCATGTTTCGGGCACTTTTTTACACATCGCCTGTCACACATAGACATCTCGCGTGCGATGTTCGGCGATCCTGCGTTCCGGAAATGAACGCCGACAGCAAGGGAGGAGGACGCCGGAGCATTACACCGCTGTTGTGCGAGGGCGCACAACAGCCCCAGGTGAGGGTGTAAGATTACCCACTAAAACACACTACCTTAAATAGATCTTCACATTGCGCCCCCTTTCTTTTTTCTTGCAAGGAGACAGGCGTGGCAGAGTGTCGTATACCGCACCCCTACCACTCCGATTGGGCAACACAACTGCGTCACCATTGGTCAGCCTTGTCAGGAAGTCTGCCCACTACATGACGCATGTGTCCTTTCTACTATATCGCAATTCAAATATGGCGCTTTAGCCATGGCCAGCCAATGGGAACGCTGGAGCGACCACCAGTTGCGGCAGATGGGGTGCGCCTAACAGAACGTGCAGGCACTCCTCTGGAATTTCTTCCAGATTGTCTGAGCTCGCTTTCTACCACGCTATCGCCCTGTCACACGCCATGATGCGTAGAAGTCGCTGGTGGAAATCGCCTGATTTGTCAGCAGAGCAGGGCGATCAGGCGACGCTCCACCGGCGATTTCACGTCGTAAAATCTCCCTGTCTCACACCACTACGCACAGGCGATGTGGTTTCCACATCGCCGAAATATACATATTTACGGTGATATGGAAGCCATATTGCCACGTGTGACGGTACCTTTAGTCTTCAGTCATGGGGGAGGCACTTTTTTTCTTGCACCAAGCACTGTCACTCAAGTTCAGCCATGATATTTTAACTTCGTCACGCTCTCTGCATTGTGATTGAGTGCTATCACTGTAGTATACAGGGTGGGCCATTTATATGGATACACCTAAAGAAAATGTGAACGGTTGGTGACATCAACTTCCAGTTTGTGGCACATTAGTTTCCGCCCTCCCATATACTAGTGTGCCACAAACAAATAGTTGATATCACCAACTGTTCCCATTTTCTTTGGGTGTATCCATATAAATGGCCCACCCTGTAGAATAACTGGGTTGAGGACCTGTGGTGATGTCACGAACATATGACCTTAATGGGTGGAGCTAAGCAGGTCTGAAGTGAGGTACATGCTGGCTTAACTAAGCCAATAACGGTCATATGGTTGTGACATCACCACAGGTCCTTAATCCAGTTCCTCTTTACTGCAGTGATGTCAATCAATTACAATGCAGGGGGCGTGGTGAAGTTGAAAAATATCCATGGCTGAACTTAAGTGACAGTTAGCAAAAGCTCCTCCCCTATGACTGAAGACAGGTATATATGTGCTGTCACCTTAGCATAGAGAGTAAGTTAAATCTGTGGGATTTTGTGTTTTGATAACCATGTTATTGATGCACATTGCATCATGTACAACACATTGGGGGCCAATTAACATCGCAGAACGACATGACTGGTTCCCTTTAAGGGTAACACATTAGGTGAATAGTTATCTTTGGAGGAATTTAGGTGCTAGAGCTACAATAGGCTTCAGCTTGAATTAAAAACACTCTTCAATTTTAGATGCTGAAAAATAAGAAAAAACCAAAATACAAATAAAAGCTTACATCGAAGTATCTAGGGGGAAATAACAATATGTAAAAGAAGACCCCAAAAAACATTGCCAAAAAAAACCAGAGGGAGTCCATTAGAGCACAGTCTGTCGGAGGTTCTGTCTGAATCGTGTCTTTTGGGGAATTTCATACATAATTCACTTTGACTGGTTCATACAGATGTGAAGAATTCTATAGCTAAGGGCTTGTCTGGGATTGTTAGTAAGGACTTCTTTACAGACACTGCAGCAGTCTTATTCGTGGAGCGTCCCTGGTGCGGCTGGGCACCCATTGACATGCTGCGATGCCACACAGGACCCATGGACAGCAGAGATGGTGTCAGGGAACCCTTTTTCCTAGTTCTGACAATCCCTTTAATGAAATAATTTCTCATGGGAAGTTTTAGAAGTCGCGGTCACTCGTGAGTCAGCAGGATAATGTCCGTTTTTTACGATAATTAACATCTTTTTCCCAGTATTGCAATATGTTTTCCTATACTTTTATTATAGTATATAATCTATAATGTGACTCATGTTTTTGTATGGTCATCACATTGACATGATTATTAGATTGTTGCTATGACAACACCAGATAATATTTCTACATTTCAAAGTAAATGTCTGTAAAGAGTTGGCCTAGACATTAAAAGATAACCGTCCCTTCTACGAGCATATTAACATAGCATTCCTCGTGAATTATGTAAGCGTTTTGGAATCTAAACCTCATGACTGCTGTTCACATTGAGATTCTAGGTGCTGAAGTATAGCTTTAGTTCTTCATGAGCAAGTCCTGGTTGTTTGTGGAATCCTTGCATGTTTTGGACTCTATTTCAGTTTATCTGAAATGTGTATAGTTAAATAGCATGAAAATAAGCAAGTTTGCAATTTACTTGCTTTTTCCATCTATTGTCATTAGAGCCTTTATCATGTATAATGTAAAGCAGGCTGCCAAGGAGCTCAGTTTGGCGTTGCATTTTAGGCTGAGGAACTCCTGAGATCTCGGCCACATCTCTCCAGACCATTAATTTTTAAACAGCTAACTGCTCTCCTCCCTCTACTTACGTCCTCTCCTAACCTGTTAACTGTACTACAAAATCAAAATGCTCCGCCATCCGCAGTTTCCAGAGCAGTTCACCCATTCGCTGGTCTAACTTTACCTAGCCATGAACATATGAGCATGTAGCCTCCAACGTTCACGCTCCTGTCACACCTGATCTCGGCAGCATCATGACTCAATTTCTCTGTCCCCAAAGGGAGGGGTGAGAGCTGAGGAGCAGATATGATTTTATTGATTTATAAGCATTCTAAACATCCTACAAACTACAGTGGACAGCTCTGCTTCATCATGTAGGAGGACAGAGATGGTACAGAAAAGTTTCTCTCCCTGGAGTTCCCCTTTAAGTCAAGGCCTTTTAATGATGTTGCCTTATTTTTACTAATCAGCTCCCCTTGATGGCCAAACCAAAAATAGATAACAAAAACACTGACCAGCATAGGTAATGTGTGTGAACAAGGTGCTAACAGAAACCCCCCACAAAACTATAAAAGGTTATTCTCTGCACATTGGAACAATAAGAATTAAGGGAGATGCTTAGCAAGCTAACCAACAATAAACGATATTTGTGGTCCAAGAGGTGTATGAAAGGTTTTTGTCGCAGGCTGCTGCCCATGGCTCAGTGAATCTGTCAGTGATGCTGTGTACATATCCTGGAAGCTTCATGCAATGTTCCACATTTCTTCCAGGAAATTGACACTGTGAAGTTGGCTGCAAGCTTTGGAAAACTTTGCACAGTCCCGCTGGACAGAATTCTTGTACACAATGTTGCACTACAGTTTTTTATGGGTGAGTGAAAATCATTCATATCATTGTCACTTTCCTCCTAACACTTTTTTTTTCTTTTCTTAATCATTGCGCTAATCTATAAGTTAGGCTGTACACGTTAAAGTGGTATATTAAAGTACCTAAACGGTCTCGTCTAAATATCTAACTGTACATGCTAACCAATTTTGTAATTAGCTTTATAATAAAAATACCTTACACTTCTCTCTATTCTGCTAATCCATACGTGATGATGGCGGTGGTGATTATTATTGATTATTATTAATTTATAGAGCACTATTAATTCCATTGCACTTTATATACATTTACAACTCTGTCGCCATTGTAACTCACAATCTAAACATCCTTTCAGTATGTCTTTGAAATGTGGGATGAAATCGAAGCACCCGGAGGAAACCCACACAAACATGGGAAGAACATACAAAATCTTTGCACATTTTGTCATGGTGGGAATTGAACCCAGGACCCCAGTGCTGCAAGGCTGCAGTGCTCCACTGAGCCAAGTATTTTTATTCTACTTCATTGCCTGTGATGTTTAGTTTGAGGAGTATCAAATGGAACATTACAGGAGGCTGGGGCTGCACTCCCTTCCCTGAAACATCCATTGCCCCTCCTGGAACAAGTCAATATCGAGGGTGCGGGCAACCCTGCAGTCTCTCACTATAGTTTTTGTTCGCCACTTTCTGCAACTGTCCTGGATCCTTGTTGACTGAAGCTGTGAGAGTTGTGAGTGCAGCACCTGCACTCTGCTTTTATCCAAATCTTTTAGCACTGCCCTGAAATGAATCCTCATGGGGGGACTGTGTTGGTGCCACTCACACAGCTCATGTTATTGCCCCCTCCTGACGATTCATTTCAAGATAGTACTAGAAGATTTGGATAGAAGCAGAGTGCGGGTGCTGTACTCACATCTTCTATCAACATTGTGCAATAGGGCATGTTCAGAGGGTGGAGCCATTGTAAGTAACTGCAAAGCCACCCCCTGATGGCATCATATTCCAGGAGGGGCGATAGATGCTGCGGGGAAGTTAGTGCAGCCCCAGCCTCCTGTGATGTCGTATTAGAGACTCTTCTCAAATAAAACATCACAGGAGATGAAAGAAAAACAGTGTCAGTGATTAGTTAGAGAGATGTGGTTTCTAATATAGCTAATTTCCAATGTTGTTGGGGTGCTTTCACATCAGCGTTTTTTCCGATTGCGGCAGATGCGGTGAAAAATACGCATACCGCATAACCGCTGCACTTGCGGCACAGTTGCGGCAAGCCCCATACAATGTCTATGCGGGCTTGCGGCAGGTGCGGCAAGTGCGGTATCGGCTCTTGCGGCAGGTGCGGCCGCGAAAAAAAAACTCGGTCAGCCGCACTTGCCGCACCTGCCACACACTTACCGGAAGCCTCATAGACATTGCATGGGGCTTGCCGCAACTGTGCCGCAAGTGCAGCGGTTATGCGGTAATCGCGGCAAATGCGTTTTTTTTCACCGCATCTGCCGTGATCGAGTGTCATCGAGTGTCAAGATGGATATTTAGAAAAGACATTTTAGGTACCCAGTAACCCATTATTTTCTGAAAAGACAAATACTTTAATGATAGTTTGATTAGTACCCATTGTTATTTTGTTTGCATTGTACTTGGTGTACCTGTAGGCCTACTATACCATCCAATCTGACATGGAACTACATTATCACATTTTGAAGATAATGCCAAAAAAAATTCAATAAAAGCTTAGTGCTGCACAATTATAAAGACCGACCCCATAGATTGCACTCGGCTGACAGTCACTCGTTTCTCATGTGCTCTCTTTTCCTCAGCGTTGTTATAATCAGATTAATGCATTGATGTGATTATGGCTACAAAGACTTCTTTGTGTTTCCAGACATAGTCCTGATCTGTAACGCACATTACCCATGACCGAAATATCCTTGTTTTCCGCGTAATGCACAATCATTTCTGCCCAATTTCACTTCTATTTACATATAATTAGCTGGAGCAATCTGAAGCTGAATCTGCTCTTCCATCGTCCACCCTTGTTGCCTCCATCATGTCTGTTACAGGACTGGTGGATTGTGAGCATGTCCATGTAGTAGATTAGATACTTTTATAATATTCCTATAAGTGAAGGGTTAATAACCGGGCACCACGGACCCTATAGGCGACATTTCAAACCACATTGGTCCTGATTCTAAGCTTCTGAATACACCTGGAGATGGTGCTGCACGCTGATCCACAGACTAAACTTCGTTAGAGTGGAAAGAAGCGGCACTCCCCATTTGAAGAAGGTTCCATTTATTCAATCAATCCTGCAAGCATAACTGCAGGCTGATCAATGCGGGGAGAGGGAGTGAGGAGTCGGCGGACAACAGAACATTATTCAAATTGTGAGTGCCGCTTCTTCTTTCCACTCTATTAGGGTATGTGCCCACAGGACGGTTCTTGCATCAGTCTGACCGTCAGAAAACCAGTGGTGAACTTCTGGAGCCTACAGTCCTGAGCTCTGAAGAGTCCAGCGGTTTTCCAGCGGTTTTCCAGCGGTTTTCCAGCAGTTTTCCAGCAGTTTTCCAGCAGTTTTCCAGCAGTTTTCCAGCAGTTTTCCAGCAGTTTTCCAGCAGTTTTCCAGCAGTTTTCCAGCAGTTTTCCAGCAGTTTTCCAGCAGTTTTCCAGCAGTTTTCCAGCAGTTTTCCAGCGGTTGTATAGCGGACAACACCATTGATTATAATGACTCACTTTCCGTGCTCTAACCGCTTTAAAAACGCACTTGAAAATTGACATGCTCAATCTTCACAAACCGCCTGAAAACCGGTGAACTGGATGAAGATGAGTATAATATAACCAGCATAGTGGGCACAGCGGTTTTCCAATTGCCATAGGTTTCAATGTTAATCCAAACGCTGGTTTGTATTAACATAAATTTAAATAAAACCAACGTTAAAACATCGGCGGAAACCGCTGGAAAACCGCACTAAAACTGTCCTGTGGGCACATACCCTTATAATATTGAGTAGGGGCAAAGCCTATAAAGTTCCTCTGAAAACTTTGCCGTAAAAATGTTAAAATACACTTTGTAAAATTGCAAAAGCTTTTGCAATTTTTGGTATTTTGTACACCAGTCCTGCCCATCTCCGCCAAAGTGGGTGGTACAATCGCTGGAAGTGATCATGGCAAAACCCATCTGTGGTGTAGCTAACTCCAGTCCATGACTGAGGAAACCGTTTTGGCAAGGGTGGACGCCACTTGTGAGATATGCCTGATTGAGCAAGTGTCTATTGCCTTTTAATGAGTCACGCGCCTCTTCCTCCACCCCCCCATAAGACCAGCGTGTAGAACGCCAATCTTAATAAATCAGGGCCCTACTATTTTCATCTCCTTCCCACATCATGCCTTTAGATATACAGCTGTAGGCAGTTGAGCTACTTTCCCAGGTGGCTTTTTAAGACTTGGGCTGTGGCTAAGGTGAACTTGGCTCTTTAGTCTCAAATGTTGTTTAGGGGCTCATCACTCACTTCACTGACTTAGGCTGGCTTCACACTTGCAGATGGATCTGCAGCGTTTTGCAGATGCATCTGCAAGTGTGAGCATGCTGACCGCGGCCCCTATGTTTATAATAGGGCGCACGCGGTGTGAAAGCTCTCATTCACTCCTATATGTGTACTGTCAGCAGGCGTATGCCTGCTGACAGATCACACACTCCCGTCCGCACTGTGGACGCGAGATGTAGCGTCCATGCTGCGGGCGGGAGAGTGTGATCTGTAAGCAGGCATACGCCTGCTGACAGTACACATATAGGAGTGAATGAGAGCTTTCACACCGCGTGCGCCCTATTATAAACATAGGGCCGCGGTCAGCATGCTCACACTTGCAGATGCATCTGCAAAACGCTGCAGATCCATCTGCAAGTGTGAAGGCAGCCTTATCCCATTAGCCTTCTCACATCATGATCGCTGGGCACTGAGGGGTTTGGATAACCAACATTCTCCTATTTGTAGAATTGAAGAAAATAAAAAATAAAACAAAAATGTGAAACATTAGATATTTAACTGAATCTGAACTATTAAAATATTACTTTATTTATCCCACGGTCAAAGAGCTAGCTGTACCCCCAAATTGTACTGGTGCACACTACAGCTCTGTTCACACACACAAAATAAGCCTGCATTCAGTTCAATCCGTACAAACTGAAAAGGTTTTCTCAGGTTCTCAGATTGCACAAACGTATACAAATACCTAAACATTGTAATTGCAACATCTTAGTCGTCTTGTGGAATTCTGAAAATTACAAAATTAATGTTAATGATATAAAAATCCTGAGAAAATAGAAACAAGATTTTCCAAACCTCTAGATTTTTTTCTAGACTACGTGCAGAAATCCCTGCATTCACATGCCTTGGCTGATGTCATTGAGGTTATTAATGCTTGTCTGAGAAGTGTTCTCCAATGCTTCTCTCAAGGTGGTACCATACCCCGGAGAAACTATCACCTGGGCTTAACTAAGTCCCCTTTATGTTGGAGATGTGGGGCATCGAGAGGCATTTTAACCCATATATTTTGGTCCTCCCAGAAACTTGAATACTTCTGGTCTGAAGTTAACGATACGTTGAAAGAGCTAGGTGTGATTGAGTTGGCCCTTACAGCCCCAGAGGTACGTCTGTCCCTCCCAAACTCCAAGTTTCAAACCCAAAAAACATGACCATGGCCCATTGATGGTGGGAGCGGCAAAACACTTAAATCACCTTGAAATGGAAACAACAAGCCCCCCCAACATTAAAGGGATCCTGTCACCCCCAAAACACATGTAAACCTATTAAAACCTGTCCCTAGAGCATATTAACACTTTCCCTACACTCTTTTTACCTCCTAAATGCAGTAAATGACATTGCATAAAAACGTTTTATAAGTACCTGATTACTGATGATAATGAGTGACTATCTATTCAGTCACTCATCAAGACTGCCCCTCTGCTTCATAGCACGCCTGAATAGGCGTGATCTTCATAGCAGATTCAAATTGCCGCCTCCCTGCTGTGCCCTGTGTCGTCCGAGGCTGCTGGGTGACGCGTTCCGCGTCATTCCCCGCGCCGGGTGATGTATTTACACCGGCGCCGCGCTGTCAGCTTCAAAATGCACAGTGCGCATGCCCATGCGCATGCGCAGTGCGCATTTTGAAGTTAACAGCGCGGCGCCGGTGTAAATACGTCACCCGGCGCGGGAATGATGCGGATCGCGTCACCCAGCCACACAGCAGCCTCGGACGACACAGGGCACAGCAGGGAGGCGGCAATTTGAATCTGCTATGAAGATCACGCCTATTCAGGCGTGCTATGAAGCAGAGGGGCAGTCTTGATGAGTGACTATGAATAGATAGTCACTAATTATCATCAGTAATCAGGTACTTATAAAACGTTTTTATGCAATGTCATTTACTGCATTTAGGAGGTAAAAACAGTGTAGGGAAAGTGTTAATATGCTCTAGGGACAGGTTTTAATAGGTTTACATGTGTTTTGGGGGTGACAGGATCCCTTTAAGGGAATGGTTGGGTAAAATCAAAGATATCAATATATGAACTCTAGAGTTGGTAGACCACCTTTCTTGAACGATTTCTTAAAATCTAGGCTCCTTGGACTAGATTATATAGAAAGGGATGAGGTCACTAGCTTTCTCCTTGATGACGCAGTGGTCGGGCTCTCTCCAGGGAATTGACTTTGGAATTTAGCCATAGCATTTTTTCATGGATTAACTCCTTGTTTCTATTAACCTATTAATCACAAATAATTGTTCGCTTGCCGAGTCTACGCCGACCGTAACTTTTTGGATACACCTGTTCTATGTCCTTTTATTTTGTTTCCTGCTGTTCAATGTTTATATTCCCCCTGTTAATTGTACAAACTCGTGTGTATAACTATGCTCCACTAGGAGGCTGTGTTCTCCGCAATCTGTTTCTTTCTATGAGTTTACCCTCTCTGTAGTTTTAAAATTTTAAAATATAGAATTAAAAAAAAAAAAAAAAAAGTTTTCCAATGCTGAGTGCCCTTGGGCAAATCATCAAGATCCGCTGCTGCAAGTAATGATATCCAAGATGTGTTTAATGGGAGACAAGTCCGGAGACGCTGCAGGTTATGGTAATGCACTGTAGAAATGGACATGTCACTGGTTCCACTACTAAATAAATGAGCTGTTAGTGTACTTGGAATGAAACAATCAGACATCATGCCACCCTCACCATAATCCTGCTGTTAGTGTACATGGAATGAAGACTACAGGGTTCCAGATATTAGACATTATGCCACACTTCACCATAATCCGGAGAGCAGGACTGGTGGGGTGTTTCATAGTAAAGGCCTCTCCATATCATTACCCACACGGTGTCCAGACCAATCTGTGGCTATCGCTGCATCTAACACAAAAACAGGACTCATTACTGGAGCTAGACCTCCTCCAGCCTTCCATTGGTAGATATAACTTGGGGTGCACTCATAGAGATGAGGTAGAGGTGCTTGCAGACAAAGGTGGGGGGACACTTTTAGGAGTCAAAAAGTCAATATCACTACGCATTTCAAGTATGTTCCAAGTAAAAGGATTTTTATTCCATATGGGAAATTCCACAAAGAATAGTATACCATTCTTATATAGTCAGCAACAAAATATCCAATGTTTCAATTATTCAGTGTTAAACACAGTGTAGCATATATTAGCTGATTGGAGTTAACGGGTTGTTGTAGCAAGGTTTGGCTGTTGCTCACTGAGTTTTAAGCCTCCTACACAGTTGTTTCAGTTTATGACTGTGTTTCCACCTGTTTCTGCACCTGAGGGCCTCACATGAATTGGGGTAGCCATTGAGACACTTATAGCTGGATATCCAGCCTGTAGCCCAGTATTGTGCAGACACCTTCTGATGGTTTGTGTAGACATTGTGTGATGTTTTAGGGTTTGGCATGAGATTTCTAATTCCACTTACAGTACAGACTGAATCATTTATAGAACCGGTTGTGCGGCCATTCACCCAAAGTTTTCAAAGACCCATTTTTCAACACAAGGCCACATGCTAATGTGAGCAGCTCGCGGAGCCCAAATGTGCTACCATGGCCTTCAGCAATTCTGGACTTGTCGCCCTTCGAGCACATCAGTGGCACCATTAGTCAGCAATTGCAAAGGGAGCTGCCAGCAGTGGATCTTGATGCTCTGCTCATGTGTATGTAGCATAGCAGAATATCTCTGACAACAATTAACAACCTTATTGATAACAGCCGAGGTGTCCGTGGCGCTCATACCTGATGTTGGATAAATATAGAAGTTTGAAAATTTTAATTTATTTATCACCAATATCTCTCTTCACCCTACGATTTCCGCTATTCCATGACTTTTCTTTCTTGGTGTTGTAAGTTCAGTGTTGAGGAGTGTATGTTTCTAGTAGGGCAGTAATTGCTGATAAATTGATAATTATTTCCCACATACACCATTCTTAATTCTACATCCTGCTTCTGGATGTCATGGGAAAGAAATGACCTAGTCCAAGCTATCTGTATGTCCAGGGGTCTGTCCTTCAGAGCTACGGCACAATGAGAGAAATGCTCCTATAATTATTACTATATTCCTGATGCAAATTGCATCTTTACAGAGGAGGAGTACTTGAACTCTATCACGAAGTAGCTACCGTAGTTAGAAGCTGTAGGAATTCGCAATCCTAAAAGTTAATATTGCCCCCTTAACAATCTTTGCCATTTGACGCAGGATAAAAGCCAAACCAGAATCTCAACTTGCAGACACTGCTGTAGGTATGGAGTTCAAGTCCTCTTCCTTTCTGAAAAGGCAATTTGAATATATGATTTCCCAGAGGAGCAGTGCACGGCTCATAGGCCTTCTCACCCAGGCATATTAGACATGCCACTCTCCGCAAGGGTGGAACGTTGCTTCTTAGATCCCTGTCTTAGCCTCTCACCTAGCCATATCAGATGTCATACTTTGGACTGACGAGGGGAAGTACCCTGGAACACTGTGTTTGCAGAATGAGATTCTCTTTTTTTTTAACTTTTATCCTAAGTCATATGGCAAGGGTCGATATTGACTTTAGCATTGCCACTTCCAATGGGTAACACTAGGACATCTTTTTGACATTGTTGGTGAGGTGTCACACGTGTAGATATCGTGGACGACGCACCAACGATGTAGCGAGCAGCTATCATTTGCACAACCCAGCAAACAATACTTGTTCACTGATGTGAATGGGCGAAGTCGTGAACGACATTGTTATTGCAGTGTCACATACAACGATGCAGCAGGTTGGCTGATCGAGGATCATCTGATTTGAGAACATGTTCTCAAATCTGCGATCAACAATCCAACGATTTATCATAATCATATCACGGTGTCACACACAACGATGCAGCAGGTTGTCTGATCGAGGATTGTTTGATTTGAGAACGTGTTCACAAATCTGCGATCAGCGATAAAACGGTTTATCATAGTCGTATCTCGATGTCGCACACAACGACGTCCTAACGATGTTGTTTGAACAACTCCAAACCCGTGATGTTTGAGCGATCTCGTTAAGGATATTGTGCCGTGTAATGGGGCCTTAAGAAGAAACTATTCCTTAGATACCATATTCCTGACAGTTTTTGTATTCAAGTGCTTCCTTATGTAACCCAAAGGACATTGCAAGAGTTTTCCTTGCCGAAACTCCCTCTGAGCAGAGTATTTCACAGCCTGAGCTGTGCACAGGGATGATCATTCATGCCTTATGAGCTGTCATAAGAGCTCTCTTAGTTTCCATCATAGATAAGCAGAGACCTAGAGGAAATCCTGATAAGTCAATGGGGTCTATCTGGTACCATATGGATCCATTGTACAAAGCCCTGCTAACGCAATGAGCCTGACATTTGGCCATACACCCTTGATTTCAGGGCTGAAGAGAATCGAGCAATTTGGTCCTAAAATACCCCAAACCTTTTTCTCAAGCAAGATGAGCTGCCGTCAGATGTTTGGGGCATTGCCATACTCCCCTGGTCCTATTCAGAACATATGCACGCACAAGTATATCTGTTTATAGGGCGATCAGATGAGTTGGGGTTATTTATGAAGATTAATGTGTGTCCACTTTCTCGTGCACTTTCTTGATTTCTTAGATTATATGCAGCAGACCGGGGGCCAAGCACATCTCTTCTTCTGGCTTACGGTGGAGGGGTACCGGGTGACGGCACAGCAACAGCTGGAGGTGCTACGAAGCCGGCAACGTGATGGAAAACACCAAACCAATCAGACGAAGGGGCTGTTAAGGGCGGCTGCAGTTGGCGTGTTTGATCAGTACTTATCAGAAAAGGTATTACAATCTCAGGTGTATACAGTAAATGAGGATGATGAACAAGACCATTTATAGGATTGTTGTAGCACCTGAATTAATGAGTATTTGTATGTATATGGCCCCTTCCATTTTGGAGAGTTTTCTGATTAACCAATCACTGACAAGCTGACAATCGTCTTGATTCCACCATGTCCAGTTTTTAGAATAGAGGCAGCTAATTCATTTCAGAGCTTAGGAGGAGAAACAGGACTCTGCCCCCTTATTCCAGTGATCCATGTGGTGTAGGATGCCATGGACGCCTCTCATACATGTATTGCCAAGATCTATAGTGGCATTGGGCAGCCTCCATAGTAAGGTGCGATTAAGGCATCGTTTATCAGAATTTAAAGGTCATTGATTATTTTTACAGGCATCACCAAGAGTTCAAATTGATGATTATTTGTTAGCGAGGCTTGAAGAAGGGGTTAACAATGAAGACCCAACGCCTGAGATCTTCGATGAGGTCCAAAAAAAGGCAAGTATCTGTAAGGAGCCCTATGGGTCCCCCAAACCCGAAGCTGTCACAATTACGTTTTAGAGCCCAATTCCACACTCCATCTTGCTGTCCAAGTCATGTATTAATAAGTGTGAAAAAAATCTTTATTTCAATCTTTTGCAAATGCTGATTCCCTAGTCTACGTTCATAAGCTTTTCCCATGAACCTATGGACATTGCTGACCTCCTCACCTCACTGCGTAGGATAACCTCAGCTAATGGAGCAAATCATCAACATCAATGTCACCCAGTATAGTATCTGGTCTGGACTGTCCTGCGCTGACGTGACTCCCTCTGCCACGACCAGTCAGAGCTAGCCGAGAAGCTCTACACACTGATCCACACTTTAATGGACTTTGGGAAGGAATTGTGCAATGGGGCTCTATAATGTAATGGTAGTTCTGAGAGTTTCACTATAAATTTTCAATAATCTGTTATTGTGTTTTTAGATATTTTTTTGTGGGTTTTTAATTTTTTGGGTTAATTTTTTTAAAACAACCCTTCTCATAGTGTTATCAATGGCACAATATTTGAAGGAAAGATAACAATCCTATGTTATACCATATGCCATGTGAAAGCCCGCCTACTACGGGAGTAGGTTTGGATCAAAGCCACAGTCGACTATTTCTTTAAATCCTGTGGGCACCCATCTAATGCCCTCTCCTATACTGACAATGCCTGAGTAACCCCTGTTCTTCGAGGTGGGACTCTTCTCTATCAGACTGTACCCCATTAAACTATGTACAGTAAACTAATTGACTCAGTCACAGAGATCTTGGGTGTCACAATTAGTATTTTACACAATCTACACTACAATACAGGGAGTCTATAAGCACATTATACATGGACTCTTATATGCCAAGGGTGGTGGTTTTTCTTAGATCTTACCTTTTGCCAAGTAGTATATGTCATCTCACTGCTTTTATTTTATTCTTTTTTTGCCCCAAAACAATAGAAACCCCAAAGAACCCCTAATGGAGGGTTTCTTGGGTACTTACCAGACGCCAGTATGACGTCTGTTATGAATAGGGCAGATAACACTTACATCCATAAAATTACAGCGATGATAATAGGTTTATAAATGGAGGTCCAACCACAGGGACATGGCCATGCACATGCGCCAACACTGCAATCAATGTCTAGAGGATTACTGGAGATCCCGGAGTACTGCTCCACCTTCACTTCGGAGCCCCATTTTCAGAATTAGTGCCCTCTTCTCAACATCAAACCCCTCGTCGTTTAGGCCCCTCGCGATGTGATCCTCAGCGGTGCGACCCTCAGCGTTCCGACCCCCAGCCTTGCAGCCCTCAGCGGTGCGGCCTTCAGCGATCCGCAAGTTATGATCTATACTGTTTTGATAACCTTTAATTCATTGCATTATGTTGGATATGTTGAGCATGTGATATTTGTGAACCACTGATATTTATATTAGTTTTTTCCTGGTGTTCAGGTTTATGACATCATGCTGCGGGATGAACATTTTTATCCCTCATTCCGACATAACGCTCTCTACATACGGATGCTCGCGGAGCTGGACATGCTAAAAGAGCCAAGCTTTAAAGGATCCGATGATGGAGACGGTGGTAAGTAGCAGCTCACATTGTTACGGTGGCTCCACTATTTATAGTCATATGCCTTATACTGTGTGTTAGATAACAAAACGCAGCCTTCAGATTTATTCTTAAATTATTTATTTTAGCATTTATTATTTATAGCTCCATTAATGTTGTATTGATCACTGTGCATCATTTTCCAGTAAGACTTTGATATCTTGTCACTGGTCCACGGTAGAAACTTCTGCGGAGCGTCTCCTATACTTTGTGATAAGATCTAGATGTTGAAATGTTTCTAATGACTTAAAGGGTTTTTTCAGCAGTAAAGAAAAAAATCTTATAGTATCTGGTTATGTCTGAAAATGATTAAAAGGTGCACACTAATCCAGCTCTGATGATCCTGTGGTCAGTCTCTTTATGCTGCTGCAATAATGACATTTTGCCAATATAAACGCCACCTTCTGTCAGCTTTGCAGTCTTGTTGCCTAGCGGGCCTGTCGCCTAGCGGGCCTGTCACCTAGCGGGCCTGTCGCCTATGCTGGGCCTGTCGCCTAGCGGGCCTGTCGCCTAGCGGGCCTTGTCCGCCCTACCGCGGGGCCTGTCGCCTAGCGGGCCTGTCGCCTAGCGGGCCTGTCGCCTAGCGGGCCTGTCGCCTACGCGTCCTGCGGCCTGTCGCCTAGCGCCGTCGCCCCTTTTTTATAGCGGCCCTGTCGCTTAGCGAGCCCTTTTTTTATTAGCGGCCCTGCTCGCTTAGCGCCCTTTTTTATACGCGCTAGGCCCATAGCTGTCCTTAGCCCTTAGCAGCGCCTTTTTTATAGCGGCCCTGTCGCTTTAGGCCAGCCCTTTTTTATAGTCCTGCGTTCCTGTCGCTGATTTCAGCCCTCAACAAAATCATCAAAACTCAGATACGTGTGCAAGAATGAATAGTTTTATTAGGGACATACAGCAACTAGAGATTAGCAGATCAGTTTGCGCAATCCCCTAATCCAGTTCGGTAATCAGGAGCAGTGTAAATTTCTTGACCCTCCCGGATTGCTGGCTTGACTCTTGATTTGTTCTGGTTGAGCGTCGTCTCCTGTGTGCCACATGGTTGGTGCACAGATGACCCCACACTAAGTCGGCAAAATGAACCTCAAAAGTCAGGAAATCTGCACAGCTCCTGTCGACGTCCACAAAACACTAACCTGGACCAGGGATTGCGAGAAGTGATCCGCTCATGTCCAACAGCAACCATTATCTACAGCATCAACAAACATGGAGGATAGAAGATAGATGACACAAACTAACAGTTCTCACAACTCCTCAGCATGAGCCTGCAGCAGGTGTATACCATAACAAGTATGGCATGTCATTGCTACAGTGATGTAAACCAGTAGCACAAGACAACTATCGGAGCCAGGCATCCCATAATAGGTTTAATGAAACAAACATGGCGAGCTCCATCCATACATTTTACTTCTCTTAGCTAAATTACTAATCCAAAATCCAGTAGGACAGATAATTTTTTTTATACTCCAGGTAATCTGTCAGGAGTTTTTCTTGTATGAAAGGAACATAACCAATGCCAATTTCTGGTTTGTAATCTAGAGGGACGGTCCGGATGGTATGTCGCCCATCGTGACCAGCTGAACTGCATATTTAATGCTAGAGCACATATTTTTTTCTTGCCATTACCAGCATGGGAATAAAATCTTGTGCCCCGCATCGTCTGACTGGAGTAGGATTTGTGGCTAGCGCCTTTCCCCTTAAGAAGCATGCATCTCTTAATCTTGGCCTAGGTATCTATTCCATAATCTGGGCAGATATAAACATTGTATTGATAGTGTTACCTCTGGTGCAGTGCAAGTTGTGGCTGAGGGATGAGGCCCATTGTAACAGATACTTGACATTAACCGAAGACCTGCCTTGTCTTATGATGCCCTCTAGTGGCCAACTATAGACCATAGTATTAACCCTTTCCAATAGAGTTTAAATCTGTCCCTTTTATTACATTTAATAAGAATCATTGTAAAAGTGACAACACTAATACCCTGCAATATAAAAGCAGAGTATCAGACCAATGATGAAGCTATGAAATGTTCAGGTCTCATAAAGAACCTGACTACCATATGTAAAGAAGTAAAAATAATTGTAAAACTAAAATGAAGACTGTAAATATCCTGAGAAAAATATTTTGCAAATAAATACTCCTTTTTGGTAATTACAATTCCAAATTTGTATTTCTGCATCTGTAACAACCCGATCTATAAAACTGTCACACTTTGTAACCCCAGTGGAGAACAATACAAAAAAAAAGTTAAAAAAATAATGATGTTAAAAATGTTGTTTTTTCATCTTTCTGTGCATAAATAAAACGCGATATATCTAAATAAAAATAGCATAGCTGAAAATGTCATTTTGCCTAGTAAAAAAAAAAAAAAAAAACAAGCCTTAGGTCACCTCTGTGAGGGAATAATGAAAACGTTCCAGCCCGGTGGTGTGCAGCAGTGTTTTTCCATATATTTTAATCTTAGTGAGGAAAAGGTACAAAACAAGAAAAGTTAATATAAATGTGGAATCGCTGTAATCGTACTGACCCCAAGAATAAAGATGTCTTATTGTGAAAGGCATAAAAAATAAAATCAATTCCTGGGCTGAGGTTTTGACTCGTTTATTCTACATGCCAAAAGTGGCGCAAGGTTCAGTTCACATTTCTCCTTAGTTCTACACTGAGCTGTTACATCAGTTCTGTAGTAATCTGAAAGAACATTTACTGTAACAGACGGTGTATGGGGAGATGTTTTGGATTCCGTGTGGACTTTGTTCCAACGGGGTTCCATTTTCTACTGTGCCGCCGTCGTCTTTGGTGTGCCGCCGTCGTCTTTGGTGTGCCGCCGTCGTCTTTGGTGTGCCGCCGTCGTCTTTGGTGTGCCGCCGTCGTCTTTGGTGTGCCGCCGTCGTCTTTGGTGTGCCGCCGTCGTCTTTGGTGTGCCGCCGTCGTCTTTGGTGTGCCGCCGTCGTCTTTGGTGTGCCGCCGTCGTCTTTGGTGTGCCGCCGTCGTCTTTGGTGTGCCGCCGTCGTCTTTGGTCAAAAAGCACCACTCCAGTGGTTTTTTTTTTGGGGGGGGAGGAAGAAGGGGGGAGCGGTGCTTTAAATGTAAGCTCCCTGCCCATGTCATATAGTCACCTTCCAATAATTTAAATAGCTGGAATTACAAAGAAGCGCATATAGGGTCTTATTTGATTATAACAAAATGGATATTATCATCAGAAGACTCACCTCAGGGTGTTGTGCCAGTCACAACCCCTGTATTAGCATGTGAGCCGTAAGGCTGCTGCACCTCCAGGAGGCAAATAAAGTCAGATTAACTCTACGCGTTTAGTCTGCACAGTACATGGATTGGCTCTGTGTTTAGTCTGCACAGTACATGGATTGGCTCTGTGTTTAGTCTGCACAGTACATGGATTGGCTCTGTGTTTAGTCTGCACAGTACATGGATTGGCTCTGTGTTTAGTCTGCACAGTACATGGATTGGCTCTGTGTTTAGTCTGCACAGTACATGGATTGGCTCTGTGTTTAGTCTGCACAGTACATGGATTGGCTCTGTGTTTAGTCTGCACAGTACATGGATTGGCTCTGTGTTTAGTCTGCACAGTACATGGATTGGCTCTGTGTTTAGTCTGCACAGTACATGGATTGGCTCTGTGTTTAGTCTGCACAGTACATGGATTGGCTCTGTGTTTAGTCTGCACAGTACATGGATTGGCTCTGTTTAGTCTGCACAGTACATGGATTGGCTCTGTGTTTAGTCTGCACAGTACATGGATTGGCTCTGTGTTTAGTCTGCACAGTACATGGATTGGCTCTGTGTTTAGTCTGCACAGTACATGGATTGGCTCTGTGTTTAGTCTGCACAGTACATGGATTGGCTCTGTTTAGTCTGCACAGTACATGGATTGGCTCTGTTTAGTCTGCACAGTACATGGATTGGCTCTGTGTTTAGTCTGCACAGTACATGGATTGGCTCTGTGTTTAGTCTGCACAGTACATGGATTGGCTCTGTGTTTTGTCTGCACAGTACATGGATTGGCTCTGTGTTTAGTCTGCACAGTACATGCATTGGCTCTATGCATTTCGTCTACACAGTACACGGATTTGCTCTATGCGTTTCATCTGCACAATACACTGATTGGCTCTACATGTTTTGTCTGCACAGTACAGGGATTGGCTCTATGCATTCTGTCTACACAATACATTGATTGGCTCTGCGTGTTTCGTCTGCACAGTACAGGGATTGGCTCTACGTGTTTCGTCTGCACAGTACTGAGATTGGCTCTACGTGTTTCGTCTGCACAGTACAGGGATTGGCTCTACGTGTTTCGTCTGCACAGTACAGGGATTGGCTCTACGTGTTTCATCTACACGGTACACTGATTGGCTCTACACGTTTCGCCATCACAGTACATGGATTGGCTCTATGCGTTTCGCCTGCACAATAAACTGGCTCTGTGTTTAGTCTGCACAGTACAGGGATTGGCTCTACGCGTTTCATCTGCACGGTACACAGATTAGCTCTACGTGTTTCGTCTGCGCTGTAGATGGATTGGCTCTACTCGTTTTGTCTGTACAGTACATGGATTGGCTCTATGCGTGTCGTCTGCACAGTACACGGATTAGCTCTATGCGTTTCGCCTGCTCAATAAAGTGGCTCTGTGTTTAGTCTGCACAGTACAGGAATTGGCTCTACGCATTTTGTCTACACAGTACATGGATTGGCTCTACGCGTTTCGTCTGCACGGTACACAGATTAGCTGTACACGTTTCGTATGCACTGTACACTGGCTCTATGCATTTCATCTGCACGGTACATGGATTGGCTCTGCGCATTTCGTATGTATAGTACACTGATTGGCTCTACGTTTTTGTCTGCACAGTACACGGATTGGCTCTACGCATTTCAGAGTCCTCCTTCCTCAAGACACAATCCTAAAATAAAAGGCAAAATCAGGGTACATGATTATGACCTGAAGAAGGAGGAGGAGGACCCTCCAAAACGTGTAGACCTAATTTGAATAAATCATATTTCTGTACATAATTCATGTACTCTGGATACCGCAGCGCCCATCTTTTTCTTGTACTGCTGATATACTCACCTTCCGGTAGTCTCAACGTTTTTGGACCCCACTCCGCTTACACGGGGATGTCTTGTGCCCATGGGTTCTGACTGTCTGAAAATAAGAAATTACATCACAAGCTCTCAATGTAACTATGAGGGCTAGAACTAGGCCGCCATAGAGATGTATTGATCTCCAGGAGGCACTGGAACTGCCGGCAGGTCACAAAGCACAGGAGACCGACCGGAACAACGCTGTAAGGTGAGTATGAGATCGGAGTGGAGGATTTACATTTAAAGCAATACTACGGCGGTGAATTGTTAAAAACACTACAGTGTTGCTTTAAAGTAATGGACAAAATACACTTCAATAAGACATTCTTCATGTGACTGACTTGAAAAGCAAAAGTCGCCCACGCTGTGGATTATATCACAGCATGAATGCCGTAAAAACAAAGTAATTTTGAATATTAACTTTAAGAAAGTTTAAACTCCTCCCCTAGCAGGGAGGTCAGCTTTGGAGTGATGCTCTAAATTTAAGTCCCCTGCAACCCTTTGAGGTTTTCATCCTTTTTTGGCCGGTCCCAAGGTGCCATCTTGTGCCCATAGCTTCTGAATGAGCGAAAGTCAGAATCTAAGTCACAAGTGCTCAATGCATCTCTATGAGAGTCAGGAAGGGGCCAGGACAGGCTCTCCTAGAGATGTGGTTAGTTGTGACCTCCAGCGCCCTCCATGAAACTGCAGTTGCAGCAGGTCACCAAGTGCTTGGGATCAATGAGCGAGCTGAGCAGCTCATGGCCACCACCCTGGGGAGCTGCTAATCTCGCTGATTGACTGCTTCACTGTGAGCATACTGACGGCGCTGCAGACAGTCGCTGACACCGGGGACAGCAGAGGACGGACAGTGCTGTACACGGTGAATGGGGTCAATATAGGACGGAGAGGTTGTTTTAAGCAAAAAAAAAAAAACCAGAAAACCCTTTTATATACAAGACTAGATTGTGACCTCATGAGATTTGTACCCACATTGCTTATACTGTGAAGGTGTTGACCGGTAAGTGCTGGGCCTGTGCTTCCCCTGCGCCTCTTGTTGTACAGCTTTACCCATTGTGCTGCAGATCATTATTGCTGAGCGGCCTGTTCTCCCCGGTTGCAGGTGATCCTGAGTGTACATTATGGGGTGTATGCCGTACCCCTTAGGATTAGGGCTGTGATGTTGGGTGTATGCTGTAAACTATAACCCTTTATATGTGAAGATTCATATTCGTTATTTTCCCTTTACTTACAGAGTCTTTTAATGGATCACCAACAGGCAGCATTAATTTGGTATGTCATTTTTCCAAATATATACATCCAATCTGCTTTTTTCATATGTGTTATTACTGTAGCACCCACCTGTTCTGTAACCAAGTACAATAATGTCTTGACTCGCATCAGACTATAATAAAGCCAAGACTATGGTAAGGGTATAAATATTACCCTAGCCAGGAACATCCTGATATGGGTCACCTTGATGTGGTGGGGTGGGTTATACTTTTTTTTTTTTTTATAATCAAAATAATGTAACTAATTGCCCTATCTTATTTACATTCACTATTTTATTTACTTATTGTCGGATATTTTAATTTTTGTTTTTTCTCTTGTGTGTCGCTCTATGATGAATCCAAGCCAGTAAGAGATCACACTCATCAGTTTTTTTTACATACGAGTGCGATCCATGCGGTTTATGGATAGACTGCGTAGATATAGTGTACAGGGCTCGGTCCTCGCAGAGACATTTTCAATATTGATCCAAGTATCTGATTAGAGTTGGCACTGCAAGTCCATGAGTGTGTAAAAAAAAAAAAAAAAAATTTTTTTAAATATGAAATTTTTTTTTTATTTGGCATACGAGAAAACTGATGAAAATCAGTTTTTGTTTTTCTTGTACATGAAAAGAAGTGGTGTGTTATTGTGATTGAGACTATGTAGGAATTCTGTGTAGATAAAACAGGGTAGATGATAAAGCGAAGGGTGCAGGCACGCTGGTGGCAAACCCGCGCGGATGCAGTGCGACAAAAACTCACATTGCACTCGGACCAATGTTAAACAATCAGTCAGGTCAGACTGTTACTTTTTTCTTCCACTAAACTCGCATTGCATGTCAAATTGCAGCATGCTGCGATTGCATGTGTATCTTGCATTCGAGACGGCAATGCAAGTCAATGGGTGCAATAAAATATTGCACACAGACAGCACACTGAGAGTTTGTAGCATGGGCTTTCCCATGCTGGTAAAAGTTAGAATAGACATATAGATTGGATAGATGGATGGATGGTAAGGCTGGCTTCACACCACGTTTTTTAAGATGTCAGGCTGTGTCCGTTGTTTTGCTGGATGCACTGGACACAGCTTGACAGCCCCAGACAAATATGCCCTCCGATCCTGTTTTCTGCCAGAACCGGCAGTGTGCGGCTGCTGCCACTGTCCAGTGCTGAAATTTCAGATTCACATCTAGCGGGAGCTAGGTGCGGTTCTGAAATTTCAGCCGGGAGCTCTCCAGGTGCTGAAGTTCAGTGCTGGCCGCCGCTGAACTTCAGCATCTGGGAACCGGAGCGATTTTATGTTGTATTCGCCCATAAACTCCCATGTTAGGGGGCGCCGGATCGCACCACATCCAGGAGGATCTCTTAGAACTTTTATCTGTAAGCTTTATACAGTGTATTTCTCAGGGTACAGGGGAGCTAGAGACATGGGGTACCCCTTCCCTGAATGCACCAGAAATGCTGCATCCAGTGCTGCATTTACTTTGCCATGCAGCAGGGGGGTGACAGGTCCTCTTTAAATGCTAGTATTTGGGGCTAGGTTTTGAGCAGTTTGCTTTGTGTAGCTGCTGCGCTGCACTGTCTATTGCTGGCTGCAAAATGAGCTTGTCCTGGTCTTTTTTGAGACGTCACTTTTTTATTACTTTTTCTGAGCTCTTTTCAGCTTATTTATAACCATAAACTATATCAAAATTGAGTGTGCGGGGGAACTACAAACAGCCTGGAAAAAGCAATCAGTGCAACATTTTCAATGAACCCAACTGCAAAAAATAAAATATTTTTAACCCCAAATGCTTGTGTTTAGGGAAAAAAAAGAAATTACCTCAAATATGGAGAACCCCTTTAATAATTTCTGGACTGCCCATAGACTTGAATCATCCTAGCAGTCCCCGCTTATCCCTGCAGTGTTGTTTTAAAATGTCAGTGCTGTCAAAGTAGCATTCACTAGATTGTGAAACTGTGGGGAGCAGGAGCTGCTATTACACACAGCCAGACAACCCAGATATAGAAGATGGACAGTTTATTACCATGTTTACCTTCTCTCTCCCTGCATACACAGAGCTGGACCTGGGCTGTGTATGTACATTAGGAAACACTTACCCTGCATCCTCCTCCGGAACCAGTGAACATGTGATCAGTGGGTGCAAGGAGGTAACAGCAGCTGCTGGGTCCTAAGCCAAGAAGCCCTGAGGCTGAAATCTCCCTGTAGCTATGGCTTATATACCAGCCCCAGCTACAGGAACCCATTTTTACCCCGCGCCCTGCAGCCTCATTTTCCCCCAAAAAAGGTCTTTTAATACCTTGTGGAAGGTACAGTGGAAAAAATAAATGCTAAAATAAAATAGAAAAAATCATGAATACAAAAAAATTAAAAAAGACATCACCAGTGTAAATCGCTGTTTCTAGTCCAGCCACCATCGGGGAAAAAAAATCCAATTTTTAAAAATAACTTATACGAAAAAGGGAACACAAATAAATATATTTTAACGATCTTTTGAAAAAAAAAAAAATTGAAAATAAAAATGTGAAAAATAGACACCTTTGTCCTACGTTTTCCCCTGATCATATAAAGAAATAAAAAGTAATATTAAAAAATTAAGCACCAGGCAAAAATTCTTTTGAATTTCTAAATAAGAAAAAATTTGTAGCGTGATTAAAGGCAGATGAATCATAACACCCCCAAAATGTCCCTTGTCAGGAAGAAGAGGGGTGAATAACCCAGCCATGGACTAGTTAGGTTATTGGATTATTAAGTATAAAGTGTAAATGATATAAAAATAGAAAATGGTGAAAAATGTTCATTCAAAAATTGCAAATAATCGAATGAGGGACATATTATTTTGTCCAAATCAGTATCCTCCTAAAGGGAGCCTGTCGCCATTCTGTGATATTAACCCGCCCCCAGTGTGTTATAAGTGATGCCATGTGCATCAGTAACATGGTTTTCTAAAAAACTAAATTCCATGTATTTATCTTAAAAAAAAGACTTTGTGCTGAGGTGACAGCACATATATCTGTCTTCAGTCAGGGGAGGAGCTTTTTCTTACTGTCACTTAAGTTCATTGATTATATTTTATGAAGTTCGTCTTGCCCCCTGCATTGTAATTGATTGACATCACTGCAGGACCTGTGGTGATGTTACCATCGTGTGACTGTAATGGGTGGAGTTAAGCCTTGGGGGTCTTTTACTTCAAGCCTGCTTAGCTCCGCCCATGATCCTGACATCACCACAGGTCCTTCACCACCAGAGGACCTTCAGTGACTGATGTCAATATATTACACCGCAGGGGGCATTGCTAAAGTGGATTGACATGACTGAGTCCTGCTGAAGTAGCGACCTCAATGCCACCTCATACAGATACCTAATGCAAAAATGTAAGCATCTACAGTGCTTTTGTATGATAAATACCGGATTTTTTGGATTATAAAATGCACTTTTGTTCTCTTAAATTTTGGAGTAAAGTGGGGGGTGCCTCTTATAATCCGAATCTACAGGTTTCTGTACTGTAGTGGGGGGCGGCTTGGAGCGGTGTCTGGGGGCTGGAGGAGGATGACCGCTGGCTGCAGAGAGATTCGGAGGTCACATGCTCCAGCTCACAAGCCTCATGTAATATGCAGTGCACCCGCTGTCCATCACCTCGTGCTGAAACAGGTATGGACAATATTACATGTGCCTGCATCCTCCTGTGCTGGATATGGACCCCCATACTGTTCCCTTCCTCCTCCCCCCCCCCCCCCCCCCCCCCACACTAAAATAACAATGCTTTGAAACTTGTATAATATTATATATATATATATATATATATATTGGGGCGGTTTAAAAACAAGGACAAGACAGGTTCCCTTTAAAAGCCCTCAGTGTTTCAGGTTTAAGTTTGAGCCCTATACTTTTGCGTTAAAGACAAAAAAAATCTAAAAAGTTACAATAAAGTGACAGTACATTTTTTTTTATTGCATATTTTTTTTTAATCTAATTTCTTCCAAATGTTACTTTGCCCCGACACCTGATGTTTCCGCAGCTGATGCCCAGTAGTGAATATATCGGGAGGGGGCCAGGGGTCTTCAGACTCCTTGGACTCTTAATAAAAGTTGGCTATCCAGCACTTGGGTTCCCGGGCCGGCGTAGCGGGTGATTTTAGTAGACCGGTCTGATGACTATCCGTCACTCATGATGTTGCAGGCTGACCTCTGGTGAAGGGAAGTGTCCGCTCGCCCGTGAATGACATTCTTCTGCTTATTAATGTTGAAAGGAACTTTTCAGTGAGTGAGAAGGAAACCTTGGTGTTGGTATGAGGTCCGGGAAACAATAGTGCTGGTGCAGGAATCTCTTCCTCCCTCGCGCTGAGCCATGTTTAGTGCTATTCTGGGACGGCCGTGCTTTTGCAGGTGTTTGAACACTAGCAGATTAGTTGTTTCTGGCCTGGCTCCATGTCTGGAGTAAATGCCTACTCAAATAATACAGCTCCCCTGTGTCACTCAGTTACAATAAACAGAACAGGCAATGAATTGGGGGGAGAGGTCATTCTGGGGGTCACTGACAAAATGTTTAAAGGAAAAGTGAAGGTGTATTGGACTGCGCGTTCTGTTGTAAGTTTTTACATTTTCATCTTTGCATTATTTCTTTCTTTTGTAATAAAATGTCTTCTCTCTTCTCGAATGTTGTATTTCCAGTCTCTGGACGACCTGTCGAGTGTCCCCACTGAAGAGCTGGTACAGATCCACGCTTTTATTTCCGACACTGGTGAGAGATTCTACCTTTTTTTCCACCCTCATTTTCCCCTTTTTTGTTTGTCACTTTGTATTTTTAGTTTGCTCATTTTCTCATGTCGCACCCATCTGTCATCTTTACACCGTTTCCATAATGCAACACTAGAGACACATGGCTATTGTTACAGAGAATACACTGAAAAGATAAGAAAACCTGCTCTTCCCTGATCACCTGATTTCTTGTATTTGAATAAAGCTCAGAAAATCCTGTTTCTAGTGCAGTAGGTGAATGATCAGAACAATGCAATACACGTTCCCTGTGTGATAAATCTCTCTATACAGATATTTCTCCTCGATCAGAGTCGATAAGATACATAGTTAGGACAGACAGATGGAGAGCGAATTTGGGTGGGTAGATGAAACGGCTGTGACCGGGCACATGACTAAGTTACCTAGATGTATTATAAAAGTTTAATAACATAGTGGTGAAAAATATATCTCTAGATTTAAATTTCCATTAAAGAATATAAAAGCGACCAAGTCCCTGCAATCTGAACATGATGGCAATGAGCAACAGACTCACTACAGTAAGATGGGATAAAGGCCAATTTTGATGGGTTGGAGATCCGGGAATTTTAGTGGGAATGCTTTTTCCAACTATCAACCCTCAGGCCAGCAATCACCTGTCTGATGGAGAAAATGCAGTTCGTCGTATGCAGCAAATTTCAAGCTGTCTTAAAGATTATCGTTCTCAGCAGCACATCATCCTGTGAATTCTGCATGGCCCCATCATGGTATATATGGTCCCCCATCCTGGTACATCTGCCCACCATCCTGCTGCGTGGCCCCACCATCCTGCTGCGTGGCACCCCCACCATCCTGCTGCGTGGCCCCCACCATCCTGCTGCGTGGCCCCCAACATCCTGGTACATGGCCCCACTCCTGCATGGCGACCCCATTCTGTTACATTGCCTTGGTTACATGGCGGCCCCATCCCGGTACATGGCGCCCCATCCCGGTACATGGCGCCCCATCCCGGTACATGGCGCCCCATCCCGGTACATGGCGCCCCATCCCGGTACATGGCGCCCACCTAAAATCCCGGTACTGGCCCCCTCGCATGGGCCCATCTTATCAACAACACACTTAAAAATTGTTATACTCGCCCTCGATCCCTCGCAGCGTGGTGTCCTCATTTATGTGGCAGCTGACAGCTTGAGAGTTGCAGTGCTTACACACTGATCAGCTGACCTGCGCTCAATGCTGATCAGCTGACACACTCTCACATGCTTTCAGCTGCCTGCATGACATGATGACACACGCTGTGGTGGATCGAGAAGGGTGAGTTATCTTTTTATGTATTCAGTGTGATGCTGACAGCGTGTGTGAACGCCTCAGCTGCGGGATCCTGTATTCGCTGTTTTTCATGCCCAAGATGATGAGCGAGGGGAGCAGGGAATATTGAGTTTCTTACTGATCGGGCACACGTGATCATGCAGCAGCTGCGTTTAACTCACATTTGTGCTCTCATTATAAAGTAAAAAAGATAACGGCTCTTATCTCAAAAAATGTGTATCTTGGTGCGCCCGTACCACTATAGTCCTTATGAAGCCTCAACCTAATGACATCTACATTTCATTGCCATTGTGTATAGGTTGTTACCTCAGATTGCACAGGGGTATACACCTCTCAGCTAAAATGTGCTTTGACCCTATTACTTTACTCTGAAGAACAGCGATAAGATGCTGAAGATGTTCAGAGCAGATACCTTCAGGCAATCTGTCATCGTTCTTCTGCCCAGCGTCAGTCCTGCACTCAGTCCCTGAGACATCAGGATTACTTGACAGTGCTAAATGTTTTCCTGCATTATAAATCTTCTAATAGGCGAGGCAAATACCGTATGAAAGCTGATCGCAGCAGCCTGACATGAAGTATGTGTGCCCTGTCTGAGCAGATTGAGCCAACACATTCTTGAGACGCCTTTCTGTTTTTATTGAATAGTTGAACATTTCTTTTCCCAAATCCAGTCCCTAGTAAAGCTCCTAATGTATATGTCGCATTAATATGTAACGCGTATCGTCAGAGCTGATAGGGAAAGTTCTGCTACATCTCAGGTAATCATCCTCCCAAAGGAGGACGGGTCGGACAATGTTGGCTGTAAATCATCGTCTATAGACCCCGATACAGAACCATTCCCAATATACCCCTCATGTGAGCGGTAGAGACTCTGCTGGAATATCAGGTCACCATGTACTTATTGTATGGTCTCTGCACTTTATTAACCTCTGTATATACTTAAGAAGGTCCCCAAGTTCTTTAGCAGAGTCAGGCTTCATTCATTATGGATTAATGGCTTTCATACATAACGTAACAGACACAATAGGAACATATTATTGTCTCCTTTTTTTGCTTTCTGCCATTTCATGCTTTTTCTTCTATCCCTTTTTGTATGTGCATTTGTCCCTGTACATTTGATACTACCAGTTCATGTTGACTGTGACCCATATGCTGTGGCAGGAGTTTGTAATGAACATGGGAAAACCTATGCACTGTATGCCATCACTGTCCAGCGGCGAGGCTTGGATGGCATTGAAGAAATGTGGAAAACCTATCGCCGTTACAGTGACTTCCATGACTTCCATATGCGGATCATTGAACAGGTATGGGAATTGGCTTTTAAATGCCATTTATAGGGGACCTATACATTCTTGCAGTAATCAATATGTGTAGAATGGGAACAGTTTATAGAAGGTATTTTCTCACTACAAACATTTGTCATATCAACTAGGTGCAGAATCGCTCTCCATTAGAGCAAATAGAAAACTGCAAATTAAAGGGGAACTCCGGGGAGTTAACATTTTCCATTCTTTGCCCTCATGCACTATGAAGGCTGCGCTGTCCACTGCAGTACGAGGATTTTCAGATCATTTCTAAATCCATAAAATGGTATCTGCTCCTCAGCCCTCACCCCTCCCAAATGGGACAAAAACATCACATAGCAGATTCGCTTTGGGCAACTTTGGGCTACAGCTGAGAATAGGCGTGTAATGTGTCATGGCTGCCGGCTCCAGTGCTTTTCCTACATTGCCAGCTCCACTCTGTGCCTGCTGTATATATGATTATTCCTTCTAATCCCCCTATCACTCTGTGTCCTGCATGTGTGCTCCCACTCTATTCCTGTGGTATTATCGGTACTGCCAGCGTGAGGATCGCATCATGTCCTGAGCTGAGAATGACAGCGTTTGTCTATGCAGCTATTACTCTCCGCTCAGGAAAGACACAGAGGATTGAGTCATCCCGAAGACATACAATGTGGGCACCCTTGCCAAGGCCCAGAGCAGTGTGTGAGATTAGGAGGAATAATCATACAAATAGCAGGCACAGAGCAGGTCCTGGCATGTCAGGATGAGCACTGGAATCAGCGGCTACGCGCCCTGTTTTCTTCAGTAGCACAGAGCTTACATGTCTCGTGATATATTATCCAATACAGGAGGGGTGAGTGCTGAGAGCAGATAATTTATAAATCCATAAAATGGATTCTATAAAAATCTAGGTAACATGCTTGGTAATCCCTGCGCCCCCTTCCTAGGTGACCGGTCATTCTTAGTAGACTGCAGCAGTGGATGAAATCTAGGTAACATGCTTAGTAATCCCTGCGCCCCCTTCCTAGGTGACGGTCATTCCTAGTAACGCAGCAGTGGATGACAATCTAGGTAACATGCTTGGTAATCCCTGCCCCCCTTCCTAGGTGACCGGTCATTCCTAGTAGACTGCAGAGTGGATGACAATCTAGGTAACATGCTTGGTAATCCCTGCGCCCCCTCCTAGGTGACCGGTCATTCCTTAGTAGACTGCAGCAAGTGGATGACAATCTAGGTAACATGTTAGTAATCCTGCGCCCCCTTCCTAGGTGACTGGTCATTCCTAGTAAACCTGCAGAAGTGGATGACAATCTAGGTAAATGCTTGGTAATCCCTGCCCCCCTTCCTAGGTGACCGGTCATTCCTAGTAGACTGCAGAAGTGGATGAACAATCTAGGTAACATGTTCAGTAATCCCTGCGCCCCCTTCCTAGGTGACCGGTCATTCCTAGTAGACGCAGCAGTGGATGAAATCTAGGTAACATGTTCAGTAATCACTGCGCCCCCTTCCTAGGTGACGTTCATTCCTTAGTAGACGCAGCAGGGCAACTAGGCAAACATGCAGTAACACTCTTTCATTATTGAGGATTCTAGTAATATGAGAAATAAATTTAAAATGCTTGTATTTCCATGACCTTTGTGCAGTCTTATCCTACTTAATGCAATGATGACAATTAATAACTTAGTTGGTAATCCTGCGCACCTTTGGTGCGTCATCATGTAACTGCACGACAGTGGATGACAATCTAGGTAACATGCTTGGTAATCCCTGCGCCCCCTTCCTAGGTGACCGGTCATTCCTAGTAGACTGCAGAAGTGGATGAAAATCTAGGTAACATGTTCAGTAATCCTGCGCCCCCTTCCTAGGTGACGGTCATTCCTAGTAGACCGCAGCAGTGGATGAAAATCTAGGTAACATGTTCAGTAATCACTGCGCCCCCTTCCTAGGTGACTGGTTCATTCCTAGTAGACCGCAGCAGGGCAACCTAGGCAGCAAGCAGTAAACAATATTTACAATTACTTTTGAGAGGATTAGTAATAAGAAATAAATTACAATGTTGTTTTTACCATGACTTTGCATCTTACCTACTTAGCATAACGAACATAATACTTTAGGTTAGTGATACATGGTGACTTTGGCGGCGTCACATGTCTCACGACCATAATCCTAGTATGTACCCCCTGATGAAGCTGAGCTACCGGTGAAACGTGTTGAGGGACTTGTGTAATGGTTTTTAACAATAGTGGTGGCTATACCTGGCACATGTAAGGTGGGTGTACATTCTGCAAAAACTGCATCAATATATTTACTGCAGCAATAGGAGAGTGGAGGTGCCGTGCTCACAATTAGACGCAATAATGGAAAATCTGCACATTACGGACTGGGTACACAAGCTTTTTATTGTAATCATTTGTTAATGTTTGGAATATTACAGTAGTCATTTCAAATAATAGCGATGTTAAGATATCGGAGGATATGGTGGAAAGTAAAAAGTCTTCTATCCATTTTGCCAATTGTATTGTGCAATTCCTTGGGATTCCCGACCTGGTGCAGGAATCTTCTCTGTCTTGAGTGTTTGGTAGTAGTGTGCCCCACAGCTCCGCACTGAAGCTCAATCCTATTTATGTTGTAACCAGATCATATCTGGACTAATGCTGGGAAGCGCAGAAACATTGCTGTGAACAGTGGCTCAGATCATTTGTTGTATTGGTCACAGGGCTTAGGACGGAAAACACTAAGCTTGGGAATTGAGTGTACGGGCTTTGGGTGACGGCTTATGGGTCTGTGGGGTCTGAGCACAGACAGCTGTAGGCATTCCTTGTACCACCAATGTCTTTTATTGGGTCACATGTACGGTAATATTAACTTCTTAACTTGAAATGAGGCGTCTCCACCATGATGATCTCAACTAATAGTTTGTTGCAAGTGAAAAGGAGCGTATCAATGGATTCCTGCTCCCCACCCGCAGGCAGCAGGTCCGGGCCCGGCTGCTCGATTGCAGGCAGGGATGGTTGGTTGGTTTGTTTAAATCCTGAGCACTTTTTAGAGAATTCATAGGGCTTGTTCACATGTTGCATTTGCAGGTATTTTCCACAGTTTTTATGCCGTTTTACGTACTAGCAAAGTGAATCGGATTTCTGAAATCTCAAGCACGTGCTGCTTACGGTGTTTCCTTGCAGATGTGAAGCTGTTTGCAGCAAGTAAATTCTTTCATTATCTTTGACCCATTTGAATGAATGGGAAAATAATACAAGTAAAAGCTGGCTTTTTTTGCAGTAGTATTTTTCTGTCAACGTTTGCACATGCATAAGACTAGTCAGCACTACCCCTGATCAGGTCTCCCCACTGCACTCCAGGTGATTGACAGGTCAATAACGGGTATACATCAGTCATTCAACTAGAATTCTAGACAGCTGGGATGACCCCAGACTATCCTCGGACGGATCGGTAAAGGGACTCTTCAGCATAGGATGATTGTGTAAACCAATCTGTCATGGGGGGCCAAACATTTAAATGCACCCTTCCATCTGTTTTCCATCTATCTCCTTCCTTCTATTCTTTATGAAGCCAGAGCTGTCAGTCAAAGAAGAGGGGATGGAAGAGATTGAGGGAGAACAAGCAGATGAGATGGTGTATTCACATGTATGATGTACGAGTGCCTGTACTTGGTATGGACATCATCCTGTGCTGACAGACCCTTTAAGCTGTTTTCTCTTTAATGCTTCAGCATGAATAATGTCACCAGACTCTGATTCATGCTGCCTGTGGTTTATACAACGTCAAATACCTGACATGGCCCCATGAACTGACTAGACTAGGGATTGTCCAAAATTTTGTATAAGGCTGCATACTCACGGTAAAGGGCCCGTTACACGCTACGATTCCAGCGATCCGACCTGCAGATCGCTGACATGTTATGATCGTGTGAGGTGTCACATGTAAGAATCGAATGACGCAGCAATGATTCTGTGACAAGAGAACGATACTTGCGGTCGTTTGGTTCCTACGTGCTTCAGTTCTGAATAGGTGAAGTCGCAAATGAGATCGTTGGAAAGGTGTCACACACGCCGATGCTGCAGATCCAACGGACAACGAACGACAGATTTATGGTACTGTCCTTAAATCTACGATCAATGACCAAACGACTTATCGTTGGTCGTACTACGTGTCACACGCAACGACGTCTCTGCACCGCACAAAAAGCCATGACATACCAGCGATATCGTTGACAATATTGCAGCCATGTACAACGGGCCCTTAAGGTTAAGGTCAGACCTGCGTCTGCCCTGAGCCTCCTGGATCATTTAAAACTTAGAATCTGGCAGGCTAAGCGCATAGTTACCAGCATGTAACTTATGCGCCGCCTGCCTATGCATTGCTATGGCAACGTGATGCTTACCACATCCGCCAGCTCCCCAGCGAATTCCCGGATATGCTGTATTGCAGAGCGCACAGGAAACTCGGTTTGCAGCAGTTTTGTTGTGCACTCTGCAAAAACGCATATCCGGGTAATGTCTGTGGGCCGGAGGCTGTGATAAGCATCCGATTGCCATAGCAATCCATAGGCAGGCGGCACATTACATGCTGGTAATTCTATGCGCTAAGCCTGCCAGATTTAAGATTCTGACGGATTGGCAAGGCTCAGGGCAGACGCAGGTCTGACCCTAGCTAAGGATACACAGTGTTTTGGACACAGCGTCTTGCCGCTGCATCCAAAACACTGCGTAGTACAGTATCAGCATAGTGGATGGGATTTTAAGAAATCCCATGCCCTCTATGTTTAACCCGACCGCTACATTCTTTTAGCTTCGGTGCGGGTTGCCGGCATTCCGCTCCTCCATAGCATGTTCATGCTACGGAGTCGGAAGCGGCTCCATCGGTGCACCCGCCGCGCATGGTGAATACAGGGTGGCTGTGGTCTCCCTGCGGGCACCCGCGCTTCACTCAGGTCCGGAGGCACAGTGACTGCTGTATCTAATGACCGGTGGCCTCAGTGGACATCAAGACCGGGCACAGTGACTGCTGTATCTAATGATCGGTGGCCTCAGTGGACATCAAGGCCGGGCACAGTGACTGCTGTATCTAATGACTGGCCTCAGTTGACATCAAGGCCGGGCACAGTGACTGCTGTATCTAGTGACCGGTGGCCTCAGTGGACATCAAGGCCGGGCACAGTGACTGCTGTATCTAGTGACCGTGGCCTCAGTGACATCAAGGCCGGGCACAGTGACTGCTGATCTTAGTGACCGTGGCTCAGTGGACATCAAGGCCGGGCACAGTGATGCTGTACTAATGACTGCCTCAGTGGACATCAAGGCCGGGCACAGTGACTGCTGTATCTAATGACTGCCTCATGACATCAAGCGGCACACTGACTGCATGTATCTAATGACTGGCTCAGTGGACATTAAGGCCGGCACAGTGCTGCTGTATCTAATGACGGCCTCTAGTGACATCAGGCCGGCACAGTGACTGCTGTACTAATGACGGCTCAGTGGACATCAAGGCCGGCACAGTGACTGCTGAAATCTAATGACTGCCTCAGAACATCAGGCCGGGCACAGTGACTGCTGTGATCTAATGACGGCCTCAGTGGACATCAAGCCGGGCACATAACTGCTGTATCTAATGACGGGCCTCAGTGGACATCAGGCCGGGCACAGTGACTGCTGTATCTAATGACGGGCCTCAGTAGACATCAGGCCGGCACATGACTGCTGTATCTAATGACGGGCCTCAGTATGACACAAGGCCGGCACAGTGACTGCTGTATCTAATGACTGCCTCAGTGGACATCAAGGCCGGCACAGTAACTCTGTATCTATGACTGCTCAGTAACATCAGCCGGGAAACAGTGATATGCTTATCTAATGACTGCCTCAGTGACATCAAGGCCGGGCACAGTGACTGCTGAATGAGACGTCGCCATGGAGACAGCATCAGATGCTGAAGTGGTGGAGATTTACCAGGTGACCTGGAAGGCATTTTATAACGTGTTTTATAGCTTAAGAATTCCTGGACCAACACTTTAACATGATTAATAAATGAAAACTAGATCATAAACACATTCTGGTTTCAATCCGTTTGTAGTGTCTGATTATAGATGATCTCTTCTGACTCCGCAGCATCAAATGAACATGCTGCTGAGATTCGGAAGTCCAAAAACCAGCACCGCAGCTGAACAAATGCTGCAGTGGGAGGAAGCACAGTGAGGATGGGATTTCTAGAAGTCTCACCCACTATGCTGGTACTGTACTGTACAACGCAGCGGCAATACGCTGCTCTTCCGGATCGTAAGTGTGCACCTTGAGCTGCTTGGTGTCATTTTGATAAAATCCCTGTTTTCTCTGCTGCAGATCTACCAGTTCTCTGAATGGTGAGCTCTGTATAACCCGCCCTCCACACCACTGATTATCCGCTTTCTGCCTATGCACAGTGTACACAGAAAGCTGCCAGTCAATGGTGTGGCGGATGATATACAGACTATGAATATGGAAGGCTACCTGGCAGCAGGTTTACTAGTCCTGTCAAAACTACACTAAGCAGCTCAGTAAGTGAGACATCACTGGAATCAGGGCTCTGCCCCTACATTATGCTGCTCTCAGATTCTGGCATCTCCATCCGGTTGGATGTGATTGATTCTGTTCAGATGTGACATGTGAAAAATAATTTCTAAGTGAGTTGTAGAGTTCTCACACATCGAGAAGGAATAAGAGGTCTAAGGAAAAGGCCAACTTGCTTGGGATACTTCCATTTTCTGTTCATTGCACAAGGCTGGTTTTTAATGTGGAAAATGAAGTGACTTAAGTGGCAAGTCTTAAGAAACGTGTTTTGAACCTGAAGTGACCTCTCCAGATCCATTGTTAAAGTAGATGAGGCAATGTGGATACAGATCCCCCTTCCAGCTGTCCATAAACTCCTGATCTCAAGGCTTAGCGTCGTTTCCCACCCACTGAATTCAATACTTGTTCTGTAATCTATAAAATCAGCCTAACACTTTATCTCCGTTACCTTGTGGCCGGGTGCCTGAAATATTTTACCTGTTGTCATTGGTTTCAAGACTATGATCAGTCACTGCAGTCGTATACATGTTATATGTATGTTTATACATGGGTATAAATTTTGCTAATGTAGCACTCTCATGTTTCACTGTCCCCATTGGGGCTCACAATCTACATTCCCTGTCACTATGTCTTTGGAGCGTGGAAGGAAACCGGACAACCAGGAAAAACCCTCGGACACACACGAAGATGATGCAGACTCCATGCTAGTGCTGTACGGGGGAAGATTAGAACTCTGGGCCCCAGCACTGTAAGGCTGCAAACCCATGAGCGAGTGATTTACTCTAGGCTATTAGATGCGGTTTTGCTGACAAATAATGGGGAAAAGCACAGCTTTGTCCTTATTAAAGGGCACTGTCATGGGAAGGTGCTATCCTTGGGCAGAATATCCTGAAAGCCCAGATAGACGGCAGGTTTGCCATATGTTTTAAAGAGGGGGAGGCATAATTGTAATCGCTATAGCTTTCTGGTTCGGAGGGTTAGGGAAAGGTTTTCTGAGGACCTCATTTTGTAGTTGGTGGAACATATACACCACATCCTCATGCGTTGGTTAATAAAGTGATGTTTTTTGGCTTTAGATGTAACCAAATAAGAAAAAAATAATAATTCTGTTAATATTTTATGTCCACGGGTCCATATTCCTCCACCAGGATTGGCAACAAAAGAAAGCAGAAATACTATTAGGCCATGTGCACACAGTTTGTTTTTTTTGTGCATATTTTTCACAAATCAGCATATGCCCATGCTGAAGCCAGGAGAGTCTGACAATTGTGCAGTGTTGTGCACACGTTGCTTATTTTTTCCTTGCGGATTTGGTGCAGAAAACAATCTGCAGCGTTTCAATTCTCAGTGCAGATTTTCCTGTTTTTCAGCCATTCACTTCATTAATAAAAACGCATGGCAAAAATCTGCACCAAAAATGCATCTCATTTTTTGGTTAGTTTTTCCAGAAGATGCTCCTTAACCCGCACCCCTTCAATGCGTTGCCCCCTCCCCCCCCAAAAAAAATATATGTAATAACTGATGGACACAGTAATATTTCAGATTTGAAATGAGGTTTATTGTACTAACCAAAAAATGTGAAATATGCAATATTTCAAAATTTGACAGGTGCCAAAGTATGTGCACCCTTCTGATTTTCATGATGTGAATACTCCTAACTACTTTTTACTGACTTACTGAAGCACTAAATTGGTTTGGTAACCTCATTGAGCTTTGTACTTCATAGCCCGGAGTATCCAATCATGAGAAAACCTATTTCATGTGTCCACTTGCAAGTTGTTCTCCTAGTTGCATCTTCTCTGAGGATGACACTGACTGACAGCCTTGAAGACAGGAGAGAACTTCGTCACACTGACTGACAGACCTAATAGACAGGAGTAAGGAGTGAGGATGGAGGAGGCTGTGAGGATGGAGGAGGCTGTGAGGATGGAGGAGGCTGTGAGGATGGAGGAGGCTGTGAGGATGGAGGAGGCTGTGAGGATGGAGGAGGCTGTGAGGATGGAGGAGGCTGTGAGGATGGAGGAGGCTGTGAGGATGGAGGAGGCTGTGAGGATGGAGGAGGCTGTGAGATGGAGGAGGCTGTGAGGATGGAGGAGGCTGTGAGGATGGAGGAGGCTGTGAGGATGGAGGAGGCTGTGAGGATGGAGGAGGCTGTGAGGATGGAGGAGGCTGTGAGGATGGAGGAGGCTGTGAGGATGGAGGAGGCTGTGAGGATGGAGGAGGCTGTGAGGATGGAGGAGGCTGTGAGGATGGAGGAGGCTGTGAGGATGGAGGAGGCTGTGAGGATGGAGGAGGCTGTGAGGATGGAGGAGGCTGTGAGGATGGAGGAGGCTGTGAAGGTGGAGTAGGCTGTGAGGATGCAGGAGGCTGAGGGGATGGAGGAGGCTGTGAAGGTGGAGGAGGCTGTGAGGATGGAGGAGGCTGTGAAGGTGGAGGAGGCTGTGAGGATGCAGGAGGCTGAGGGGATGGAGGAGGCTGTGAGGATGGAGGAGTCTGAGGGGATGGGGAGGCTGTGAGGATGGGGAGGCTGAGGGGATGGAGGAGGCTGTGAGGACAGAGGAGGCTGAGGGGACGGAGGAGGCTGCAAGGATGCATTCAAACCGCTCGCCAAGCCGCAGTACTCTTCTGATTGGTCACCGCGGCTGCGGCGACCAATCAGAGAAGTAGCGGGGCTTGGCGCGCGGTTTGAATTCCGCTCCTCTGATTAATCAACCGCGGCGACCAATCAGTCGCGGAATTCAAACCATGCGCGCGGTTTGAATGCAGATTCTCTCATTGGTCGCCGCGTTCAGCGCTAACCAATCAGAATAGCGGCGTGCGCCATGGCGTCATATTTTAAATACACTGTACTCAGTGTATTTTGAAATATGGCGCCATAGAGCGCGCCACTATTCTGATTGGTTGCCACGCTGAACGCGGCGACCAGTCAGAGTACTGCGGCTTGGCGCTCGAATTGAATGCCACGAAGTGCACCACCGCTGCGAGCAGCCTGGAGATGACCGGCTGACGCCAGTCATCTCCCGACTGGCTCGCCGCGGACCTCCGTGCCGCAGGTAGCCGCGGCTGAGCTCCAGTTAGTGGCTCGCCAGCCAGGAGACGGCCGGCTAACGCCGGTCGTCTCCCGGCTGGCTCGCGCATGCTGGGTCCACAGTTTGCAGAACCGTGCATACCTGCGGAAGCGGCTCTCACGCGCCGCTTCCCCCGGGCTACAAATTGGCGCGAAATTTGAATGTTCAGCACGCGCTATTTGCATACTCTGAGCTCATTGAGCTCAATGAGCTGCTTCTGTGTGGCACACGATTTTGGTTACAGACAGACTCAAAAAACCCTTAGACAATTATATAGTAGATGAGAAAGTATTAAAACGTTTTTATGCACTTTTACAGGATGCTTTTAGGAGACAAAAGTGCGAGATTAGTGATGGGATGCTGCAGGGACATGTTTTGCTAGCTTAGGAGGCGTTTTGGAGGTGATAGGATCCCTTTAATGGCGGATTATTTTAAGTGCCCCATCCCATGGACTTATTTTTCATCCATCTCTATCAAGCCAGAGCTGTCAAGCAAACCAGAGGGGGAAAGATAGAGGGAAAACGAGTAGGTTGGAGGGGGCACCTAAATGTTTGGCCCCGCCATGATGCACCGAGCCCCTGTGCTTGGTTTGTACAGTCATTCTGTGCTGACCTAGTCCCTTTAATGGAGCTAATCATGAAGAAGCTAATTCACTTTTCTTATTGCGACTCCATTGCCCTTTTAGGCTGGTCTTGTTTGCCCTACGAGTCCTTCTTCTTAGATATGTCGGCATTTGTCTTATCCTTCCATCTGTCAGTAACAAATCGTGTTAGGGGCTTCTTCAACAAGGCCATCTTCACAAACCATTAGGGTAGTTTTTTCTTTTATAATATTGGCATCGTGCGTACGTAACAAACTGTTGAAAATATCCACTGATGTATCCAAGAACTTATTCGCCTTTCTAATGTCATCTTTTTATTTATTCCCCCTTCCCCCCTTTTGCCGGATGCTTTTGCTGTAGTTTGAAAGTCTTGCCAGCCTCCTCAAGCTGCCGGGGAAAAAAACCTTCAACAACATGGATAAGGAATTTTTGGAAAAGAGAAAAAATGATTTGAATGCATACCTACAGGTAAAGGGTTTTGTATTATTTTAATGCGTTAATACTGTACTCTAATAACAGGAATCATTGATGCATTATATGTATTAGGGAAGACCATTCCGGTTATATTGTCTGTTAATAATATTTGTGTATTGATGGATTGAGCATTTATTTGTGTTTTTTATAATTTTTTTGTAGCTGTTGCTAAGCCCCGAGCTGCTGAAGGCTTGCCCCGCGCTCGCATTTTGTGTATTTGACTTTCTCGAGAACAAAGCCTACAATAAAGGGAAGGGGGACTTTGCACGCAAGGTCTGTATTTAAGGGCAAAAAAAAATCTGATATTTTAATTAAATGTGTAACTGTAAGGGTGCATCAGAAATTTAAATGATATAAAAATATATTTTAGTTATATGATGCCAACATATTCCACTGCACATTACAATTAAGCGGGTACATCAAATGACAATAAAGACAGTACAAGGTAACACATACTGTAGGTCAACAGTTGAAGCAGGAGCGAGGGCCCTGCTCACAAGCTTACATCTATAAGGAAATCTGAAGACACAATAGGTAACAAGTGCATGTCAAGTATTGTCCAGCCATTATAATCATGATCCAGTCAAGGTGGGGAAAGCGAAGCGAGCACTGATTGGGTGCCTGGGTCACAAGATGTTACAACCTCATCTGAGCCCCCAAAGAGCAAGGGCCGATAGTTGTGGAACAGTGCCAGCATGGGAGGTGAGTATAAGGGTTTTCATTCTAATAGGGGCAAAATATCAGTTTGAGAAGAGGTTGTCCAAGTAGCAGACAACCTTTTTTAATTGTGTTGGTGCTGACATGAAATTGCAGCAGTTCAGGGGCATCTGTAATGGATATCTGTGAAAAGTTCTCCCCTTTGCTCGTGTGTGTAGTAAAGACACCTTGGCTCCTTAACATGAAGCTAGAAGGGTTGACACTTGTGATGATTAAAAACAATGGTAGTGAATTGTGGCTAGTTATAGAGTATCTGTTATGCTAATACACCTATGCTAGTGGATCTATATGCACTTGAGGTGGAAAGGCCCCGTTACACGGCACAACATTGTTAACGACATCACTGATACATCACGGGTTTGGAGGCGTACCAGCGATGTCATTGCAACCTTGTTGCGTGTGACTCTGGAAAGTTGCTACGATAAATCATTGGATCGGAGTTGGCAGGTTTACCAACGTGTTGTAAAACCTGACGGTATCAACTCAAGCAACCTGCTGCATCGTTCTGTGTGACACCGCCATAACTATGTCGTGGACGACTTCGCCCATTCACAACAATGAGCAGGGATCATTCGCGGGTTTGCGAACGATACCTGCTCACAACATCGTTGGTGACTTGTTCATGATATCTGGACGTGTGACATCTCACCAGCGATGTTGAAATGATGTCAAAATCGAACGCGCGCCCCGAGATTGTTGCCACATCGTTTCAACGTCGTGCCGTGTAATAGGGCCTATAGTCGAAGAAAAAAAGTTAAGGAAGAACCTTTAATTGTAGAATAATTCTTTAATCCCTCTCCATACATTTATGGCAGATTTTGGGTATGCAAGTTTAGAATTGATTCTGGAGCTGAACCCACTCGATACACAGCAAGTTACACAGCCAGCACCTGCCTCTAATAGCAGCAACCCATCATTGCTGATTAACTACTTCGTTAAACTGCCACTGTCAATTGTTAATAGCACCATTTATCTGATTAGATCCTGGGAAAAGACTACGTTTTCTCACCCATCGTCCAACACTTGATTGCAGGCTACTGGTGGATTACACTTCAGCCAAGCTTTCCTGAGGGCTGGATGTGATGAAACATGTTAATAGTAAAAACTACAGTTTACTGCTCTATTAACCCCATAACAACAGCCTAACGTCTAGAGGTGTCGGAAAAAAAGGGTACTTATGCCTGGCTGACGTCCACAGACGTCAGCCAGGAATAAGCCTGTAGCGCCCCCGGTGACTAAAAATCTCCGGGATTTCAGTTACCGGGGATAGCTGAGACCCTCCAGATTATGGATCGGGGGCTTTTTTTTGCCAGTGCTGGTAATGTGATGACCGGCAAATGCAGTTTACCAGTCATGACATTACAAAAAATGTTACCGCCGGTGAAAAATGCTTTCACTTTCATCCGACATGAAAACACATGTCGGATGAGAGTGATGCATTACCCCTAAGGCCCCCAAGACCCCCGGTACCGGGGATCTTCCTCCCACCCCCACTCCTCCCCCGATCTATCCCAAATGGCTGCGGCAGGCGGGAAAGCCAACGCGTCCCCTGCATCTCCATTCGATCTGACATGCCATACAATCCATGCAATCCAGGGGTCACACAACGGTTAACTGTGTTCTTCATGCTATAATACTGAGAATCGTCGTGGGACCACCCATTGAACTACGTCGGACGTCACCGCCTGCTGGACTACGTCAGACACCACAGAATAATAAAGATGGGGTCAAAGTACGTGTTTGTGTTTTTTTTTTCTAATAAAAATATTTTTCTCTGTGTTGTCTCTCCTTTACAATTTACTAGAGATTCCGAATGGCCCGATCTAATATTGGCCAGACATTATGAATCTCGGGCTTAGTGCCAGCTGCCAAAAAGCTGGCATTAACCCCGTATTACCCAGTCTGCCATCACTACACGGCAGCTGGAAGAGCTGGATATAGCGCCAGAAAATGGCCCTTCTATGAATGCGCAGTTTTCTGTGGTGGCTGCGGGCTGCAATTCGCAGCGGGGTGTGGGGGAGGCCCAGAAAGCTTGGGCCTCCCTACGCTGAGGATTCCAGCCCCCAGCTGCCTAGTTGTACCTGGCTGGCCCAAAAATATGGCAAAACCCATGCCATTCTTCTTCTTTTTTTTTTTTTTTTTTTTATTATATTCATGAAATATGAAAAAAGGAAAAAAAAACAGGCTTCTCTATATTTTTAGTTTCCAGCCAGGTAAAACTAGGCAGTGGGGGTTGGTGGCAGCCCGTAGCTGCCTAGTTGTATCTGGCTGGCCCAAAAATATGGCTAAGCCCTCGACATTTGTTTTAAAAATTTAAAGAGGTATTTAAAAAAAAAAGTGCTGGAGAGGAGACGTCCAGGACACTGTGTCTCCGGATCTTGTGCACATGCTCTAAGGCTACGGTCAGATTAACGTTTCAGGGGGCTTGCATCCAAAACATAGCTTTTGGCAACCCTGACACCTTGTTACTGCCATGGTAACACGACGTCAGCGCTGCCAATGCTTACCTATGGAGACACGGCCCCTAGCTCAGCTGAAAAGCCAGCATCTGAGTGAAATCTTGCACTTTTTCCTAACACGAGAAAAGACTTTTTCAGAAGCATCTTTGCTCGTGCTGGCAAAAAGCGTGAGATTTCAAACTCCGGCGCTCAGATGCAGACGTTTGATTTGCGCTGGGGGCCGCTTCTCCATAGGTAAGCATTGGCATCGCTGATGCCACGTTACCATGACAGTAACAAGGTGTCAGGGCTGCCAGTACCTATGTTTTTAGCGCGACCCTCATGAAAACATCAATCTGACCCTGGTCTAAAAGTGAGAAATTGTGTGAAAAAAAGAAAATGTTGAATTTGACAACTTATTGTCACGAAATTCTGTGAAGTAGCTGTAGGTCCCAAATGCACACTATACCCCTAGATATAATCCTTGAGGCGTCTAGTTTCCAAAATGGGGTCACTTGTGGGGAGCTCCAATGTTTAGACACACAGGGGCTCTCCATACGCGACATGGTGTCCGCTAGCAATTGGAATTGTTAGCGGATACCATGTCGCATATGGAGAGCCCCTGTGTGCCTAAACATTGGAGCTCCCCCACAAACGTGACCCCATTTTGGAAACTAGACCCCCCCCAAGGAACTTATCTAGATGGGTGGTGAGCACTTTGATCCCCCAGATGCTTCACAAATTGATCCGTAAAAGTGAAAAAAGAAAATTTTTGTGGAAAAAAAAAATTTTTTTTCACTTTTACGGATCAATTTGTGAAGCATCTGGGGGATCAAAGTGCTCACCACCCATCTAGATAAGTTCCTTGGGGCGTCTAGTTTCCAAAATTGGGTCACGTTTGTGGGGGAGCTCCAATGTTTAGGCACACAGGGGCTCTCCATACGTGACATGGTGTCCGCTAACAATTTGAATGGAAAATTAGCTCCAATTGTTAGCGGACACCATGTCGCGTATGGAGAGCCCTTGTGTACTTGAACATTGGAGCTCCCCCACAAGTGACCCCATTTTGGAAACGAGGCCCCCCAAGGAACTTATCTAGATGCATAGTAAGCTCTTTGAACCCCCAGGTGCTTCACAAATTGATTAGTGAAAATGAAAAAGTATTTTTTTTTCGCACAAATTTTCTTTTGGCCTCAATTTTTTCATTTTCACATGAGCAACAGGATAAAATGCATCCTAAAATTTGTTGGCCAATTTCTCCTGAGTACACCGATACCTCATATGTGGTCATAAACCACTGTTAGGGCGCACTGCAGGGCTCAGAAGGGAAGGAGCGCCATTTCACTTTTTGAATGAAAAATTTGCTCCAAAAGTCAAATGGCGCTCCTTTCCTTCTGAGCCCTGCCGTGCGCCCAAACAGTGGTTTATGACCACATATGAGGTATCCGTGTACTCAGGAAAAATTGCTCAACACATTTTAGGATCCATTTTATCCTGTTGCCCATGTGAAAATGAAAAAAATTGAGGCTAAAAGAAGATTTTGGTTGGAAAAATTAAAATGTCTATTTTTTCCTTCCACTTTGCTTTAGTTTCTGTGAAGCACCTGAAGGGTTAATAATCTTCTTGAATGTAGTGCTGAGTAGCTTGAGGGGTGCAGTTTTTGGAATGGTGTCACTTTTGGGTGTTTTCTGTCATGTACACCTCTCAAAGGGACTTCAAATGTGATGTGGTCACAAAAAAAAATGGTTTTGTAAATTTTGCTGGAAAAATGAGAAATTGCTGATGAACTTTATACCATTATAACTTCCTAACCAAAAAAAAATTTTTTCACAAAATTATTCTGACGTGAAGTAGACATGTGGGAAATGTGATTTATTAACTATTTTGTGTCACAGAACTCTCTGGTTTACCAGAATAAAAATTCAAAATTTGAAAATGGTGCAATTTTCAAAATTTTCGCAAAAATTATCGACCTAAATTTACCACTAACATGAAGTCCAATATTTCACGAAAAAACAATCTGTGAATCGCTGCCATCCTTTGAAGCATTCCAGAGTTATTACCTCATAAAGGGACAATGGTCAGAATTGCAAAAACGGTCTGGTCATTAAGCTGCAAAGTGACTGTCTTTAAGGGGTTAAAAAAAAAAAAAAACATGCACAGCTCAAATGACAGAAAAATAAAAGTTGAGTACAAATTTTTTTTTTGTACACTTCTGAATTTTTTTCTGTTGAGTCGGAGAATTGTTATCAGGTGATTTTTGTGGTGGAATAAAATCCTTAAAGGTAATAGCAGAGTCTTGTAGGGTTTTTCTCAACCTCATTACCTCAGTTGGATATATACCGTGTTTTTTGGATTACAAGACACTCTTTTGTTCCCCTAAATTTTGGGGGAAAGAGAGGAGGGTGCATCTTAAAATCCAAAGCTACTTTCTGTACTGTAGAGGGGTGGCTTTGGAGCGGTGTCCAGGGGCTGGAGCAGGCTACAGAGGCTGCGGGAGGTCACGAGCTCCCGCTCATTAGCCTCATGTAATATGCACTGCATTCCACTGTCCATCACCTCAGTGCTGAATCCGCACTGAGATGTGGACAGGGGAGGCTGCATATTACATGTGCCTTCACTCCCCCTCCCCCCATTCTTGATATGCCATCCCCCTCCCCCCCATCACTCTAAATACCCCTCCTGCTGGCGTGCACATAGTAAAATAACAAACGCCTTTAGCTCAGACCTCCATAGCTCGCTCTGTACTCCCAGCTCAGAGCTTTCTCTTTCTGTGTCTGTGCCAGCATCCGATCACATGATCGACACAACACAGTGATGTCATCACTATGCGCCCCAATCACATGATCCCATGCCCAGGACCGGTGCAGGAAGTTAGGAGCTGGGAGCACGGAGCGAGCTACGGAGGGTGAGGTAAAGGCGTTTGTTATTTTACTATGTACGCACCAACAGGGGGGCATACAGAGTGACGAGGGGGGGACCATGTGCCAGGATGGGGGGTTATGTGTGCATGTATATATTTAGGAATTTTTGCTTTGGCAGCATTAGCATCACAATCTACACGGCACAGTGTCCTGTTCATATGCATACGTTCTGTCTGCACAAAAGATAGGTTTTCTTACCACTAATGTGCGTCGCCTATATCTTTCCTTGTAGATGGACACAATTGTAAATCCACTGCGCAATTCAATGAGAAATGTCTCCAATGCTGTAAAATCCATTCCAGACAGCTTAGCTGAAGGGATGAATAAGATGTCTGACAACGTGGGCAAAATGTCAGAAAAACTCGGACAAGATATAAAGCAATCTTTTTTTAAGGTCTGTTGCTTTTTTAGATTATTTAACATTTCTATCATATAGTGCAAGAGCAAGACAAACACTTGGTGCCGATGTATTGAGCAGGGGCTATTCATGCACATGCTTTATTTTATTATTACGTTTTATTTTCTGATATTTTCAGCCTTACATCTTCTAATCGGTCCTAAAGGGAAGCTGTCACCATGAGAATGCAGTCCAGTCTGCAGGCAGCATGTTATAGAACAGGGGGCTGAACAAATTGATGTATAGTTTTGTGATAAAATATTCAGTATAACCTGTGTTTTAATCATTTACTCCTCTACTCTTTCTTTATTTTTCAGTCCAATATGGCGGTCTGATTAGTAATTGATAGCTCTGTTTTCAAAAATATAAAAAAGCTCATCACTGATGGGACCGTCCCACTGGACTGAAAAATAAAACGACCAAAGTCCGGATCTATGCAAGTGTATACATTTTTATTTAAATACAGAGGGACAGGTGTGATGACAGCTTAAAAAACATTATTCAAATCCTCATGGTGACATAGAGAGGGTTACTGTAGATACCTTTATGTAAGATTAGAGGTGGGAATTAAAATACCCACAATTGTGTCTATTAGGATGTGTGTTTTTCTAATTTATATGGACTGAAAAATATAGAAAGAGCAGAGGAGTAAATGATTAAAGCACAGGTTTTACTGAATATTTCATCACAAAACTATATCAATCAGCTGAGTTTCCCCTACTTTATAACATGATGCCTGCAGACTGGACTGCATTCTCATGGTGACAGGTTCCCTTTTTAAATTGGCCAAAGTGTAGCAAATCTGATCAAAATGAATAATTAACTGATTGTCCCATAAACAAAGTAATTAATACAATACACACATATGCACACATGCCATGATATCCTCAGACCCATTGTGAGACTATATGCAGGTGCAGTGGGCCCTGGGTCCCTTCTGATGCATGACAATGCTTGGCCCCTCATATGGCTGAATTGTGTCAGCAGTTTCTGCATGATGAAGACATTGATGCTATGGACTAGCCTGCTTGTTCCCCAGACCTTAAACCAGTCTAGCACATCTGGGATAACTTGTGTTTTTCTATCCATCAATGCTATATTGCACGACAGACTGTCCAGGACCTGACTGATGTTTTGAACTAGGTCTGGGAGGAGATCCCTTAGGAGAACATTTGCCGCCTCATCAGGAGCATGCCCATAGTTATATTATTTATATATATATTGCTTTAACGTAGTCATGGCCGAAAATGTTAGTTGTGTTTTGTCATATACTTTTTTAGTTCCCTTTGTATGTATTGGAACAATAACAATAACAGTAACAACTGAAAAAATGCAAATTGGACATAATTTCACATAATGCCCCAAAAGTGGGACGGACAATATTGTTTGCACCTTTCAAAAATTGTGGATAAACAACCTTGTTTCAAGCATGTGAAGCTCATTCAAACTTGCCGGTGGCAAATAACAGGTGTTGGCAAGATGAAAATCGCATCTGAAACTTACTCTGTTGATTCAATCTTTGCATAGTGTTTGTGTGTGCTAAAGTAAGTACACAGAACTGTCTGAGGACTTGAGATTGTTAATATTATTCTGCAATTTTAGTTCTCAAGGGTAGAAGTCTATCTCCAGAGATCTTGATGTTCTTTTGTCTACTGTGCGCAGCATAATCAAGACGTTTACAATCCATGGCACTGTAGCTAAACTCCCTGGACATGGCTGGCAGAGAATAATTTCTGAAACGTTGCAACACAGGATAGGCAGGATGGTGGATAAGCAGCTCCAAAGAAAATCAAGCTGTCCTGTAAGCCCAGGGTGCATCAGTGTCAGCATGAACTATCCGTCAACATTTGAATGAAATGAAATGCTGTGGGTGTGACCGAGGAGAACCCCACTGGTGACACTGAGACATTAAAAAGCTAGGCTGCAGTTTACCAAATTGTACATACATAAGTAAGCCAAATCCTTCTAGGAAAGTGTGTTGTGGACACGAGACCAAAATAGAGCTTTTTGGTAAAGCACATTATTCTATTGTTGACTGAAAATCAAATGAGGCCTGCAAAGTAAAGAACACAGTACCTACAGTCAAATATGGTGGAGGCTCAAAGATGTTTTGGGGTTGTTTGAAGCCTCTGGCACTAGGTGTTTTAACTGTGTACAAGGCATCATGAAGATTTCCAAAGAATTTTGGTTCACAATGTAGTCCAGTCTAGTGTCAAAAAGCTGGGATTGCGTTGAGTCTCCCAGCAGGACAATCACCCCAAACATACTTCAAGAATCACACAGAAATGCATAGAAACAAAGCGCTGGAGACTTCTCAAGCAGCCAGAAATGAGTCCGGATCAAAATCCCATTGATCACCTGTGGAAAGATCTTAAAATTGCTGTTGGGCGCCTTCAAATATGAGACACCTGGAGCAGATTATAAAGAAGACTCCAAAATTCCAGTTGAGAGGTGTAAGAGGCCCGTCTCACCAAGTGACGTCGCCAGAGATGGCGACGACGGGCGGGAGCACGTACGTTTTTGGCGCACTGCTAGCGTCGCCATCGCATGTTTACATGCAGCGACACACCGGCGATCTGACAGGCGGCATCGCCGCTGGGGTGTCTAAAGACCACAGCGGCGATGCTGTAACATGGGAGCCTATGGCTCCCATCGCCTGTCTGATCACGGTCCCCCTGTTACATGGGGCGATGTCTACACATCGCCCTTAGTGCTCACCTGGTTTCAGAGCACTGATGTGAAACCAGGCGACCACTCAGAGGTGATATGTAGCGCCCGACATCGCCCCTACGTCGCCTAAGAAATCAGCGGTGCCGTCACCAGGTGTGACGGTACCCTAAGAAGCTTGTAGATGGTTATAGGAAGCGATTGGTTGCAGTTACTCAATCCAAAGGGTATGCAACCAAATATTAAGTTTTGCCCAGCCCATTTTGTTTTTGTTTTATGTCCAATTTGCCTTTTTTTCTCCATTTGTGGTGTTCCAATTCACACACAGGAAATAAATGTGGATTACAAAACCTGTGTAATTGTAATAATTTTCTGGAACAATTTCAATGGTGCCAACATTTGAAGCCATAACTTTAGTCTTCCGTTTTTGTTTTGATTTTATTTTAGTTTTTAACCCGTTTAAAACGTAAAAAACACACAAAGACAATAAAGATGGATAAAAATATGCAGCCCCTAAAAAAAATTAATCACAAAAGAACATTTCAACTCCTCCTTTTCCATGTGACATCTAGTCAGTATAACAGACAATGTTACCGCCAAATTCACACTAATTCGTCTTCACTAATGCATTTTCAGGCCATCCTTTACAGGTGTCCCATATGGTCTAGGGGCAAAAAGAAACAGTAGAAATGTTTGATAATTACAGCTTTTTTTATTTTCCTTCTACCATTTAAGGCTCCAATCCTCGTACCAAAGCCCGATACAGATCCTGAACATTGTCGAGTGTCCGCTCAGCTGGATGACAATGTGAGTACATAGTCCGTTCTCCTAAAATATATGAGGGAATTAGTTGTTCTAGGGTATCTGTTGCTACTCTGTGATATATCGGTTACAGAACTAAGAAGGAAAAGTTGTGTAATTATGAAAATCACAGGGTAGACACATTTTATTGTTATGCAAATGATGAAAAAAAAAAATTAAAACCTCTCAATTTAGTCAGTATCAAGTATGAGTGCAGAAATCCTGGTACTTACTGCCTTGGCTGCTATCAGTGAGGTTATTAATGGGAGTGAGCAATGTTCTGTAATGCTGCAGGCTATGGTAGCATGTTTAGGCAATGTAGATTATCACACATCATAATCTCAGGAGTAGGCTAGGCGTCAAATTCACAAGTGCCCATGTGTCTATGCAAGCCCAAATGAAGCAATGGAGGTCTTTCCTCTTCAGCAATGCATCCTGCATTTTTCTTGTATACAGTGATAACTCGACATTGGTTTGGAGACCATGCGAGCAACACAGTGAAGAGCCCTTTAAAAAGGAATGTTACACCGGTTCTACTCCCGGGTGTGGGCTGGAAGCACACTATCCTACTTACATGCGAGTCTCTCGGACGAGACTCCAATCAGTGACACTGAACGACTGCTCCCTCTCTGGACCGGAGTGTGATGCTGCACAAAAAGACAAACAGCTGACACTCCCGTCCAGAGAGGGAGAGGCCATTCAGTGTCACTGATTGGAGTCTCGTCCGAGAGACTCGCATGTAAGTAGGATAGTGTGTGTCCACCCTTATGGTGTGTGATGGTGTAATGTGCAGTAGCTGGACCTCTCTAGTCTTCATACTTCTCATTCTGCCCCACTGTGTAAATGGAATCTTTAAAGGGAACCTTTCAGACATTTTATAAATGTGGAATCAGTGGTATGGCTGCACAGGTGCATGTTCCCCAACTGTGAAAGTCTAATGTGCCAGTCTTGAAAAAATCAGGCTGTAAGAGCATTGGAGGTGGATGAGTGCACTTGTAAGTACAGATGCTTAGACACGCCCCAGTGCACTCCAACCACATTTGCCTATGACGTCTTTGGATTTTTGATGATTGGCACATCACATCTCTACAGAAAAGGCATCAATGATTGGTGGATAGCAATGCCATATGTGAGTATGTAAAAACTCATGACATGCTGACAGGTTCCATATAAAGTAGAGAAATGCTTTAGGGCATAGTGTGCATAGAAGGAAATGTTTGAGCAGTGCTCACTTCACTTTTTAACACTTTTAGTTTTAATGATTTTTTGTTGAGTCTGATATTCACACACCCCCCTATTATATAAAGATATTTAGATAATTAATGATGACTGACTAATTATTGATACTTGGGATTTGGCTTGACCATAAATTCATAGTTTACACCCTTAGAGATACAGTTTGTGCTTCTAGAAGTTCAGGCTGCTATAAGAATAACAGAAAAAAATACCTTGAAGGATCTGCAAATGGGATAGGAAATCTTTTATCTTTGAGTTGAACTTAGAACACAAAGATTATTGGTAATTATATGGGTATTGGTCATCGTCATAAATCTGCACCTGTCGTCCTCCGTGAATTTTTATATGTCACATCAAAGCATTCCAGGGTGTCTTCCTAAACATCTCTGTGTTACCAGCACATTGATAAATGCCTTTGTATTAAAGTACTTTGGATTGTTCGTCATGGCTGTAAAATGATCAGGTGCTTCACATAGTACTCACAGTTCCCATCTTTTCTGTAAATCTTGACATCTATGTACACTGACAAATTCCCTGAGATCTTTATGTTGTCTTTTTCCTGATATTCTGTATTTCTTGTCCCAAGTAGAAACAATTTCCAACTGGACGACTATAAAGTATTTCTATTTCTCCAGACTAGGCCTCTCATACCACATTGTATCACAATCATTAATGCTAACCTTGAAAATAAACAAAAAAAAGGGGGGTATGTAAATGAAAGATTGTGGAAAGTTTCTATTATTAATTAATTAGACTGGTAAAAGTCATGTCCTGCCTGTAATTTCTTGTATAAGGCGGCACAGTCAGGGTTGAATGTCTTAACTGAGACGTCACATAAATCTCGTTCTGTTAGGTTGATGACAATATCCCTCTCCGTGTAATGCTTCTGCTCATGGATGAAGTCTTTGACCTGAAGGAAAGAAATCAGTGGTTAAGAAGACAAATCACCAGCCTTCTTCAGCAGCTCATTAGAGCCACATATGGAGACACAATTAATAGGTAAATGCTTAGTACGTTCTGGGAGACACCGCTGAAATGAAAATAAATGGGGTATTATTCATCACTAGCTGTGACTAAAGCCTCCCATACACATTAGATGAAAGTTGGCCGCAGATCTGTGGAGTCAGTCGTGGAATTGGTTTCCATTTTGATGAAGTCGGAGTCAGATTCAGGGATAGTAAAGAGTCGGAGGTTTGACTTACTGACTGCACACCGGGCTGCGGAGCTGTGAAGTTGGACACTGAATCGGTGTCCATTTTAGTGGAGTTAGTCTGTTTCGGAATCAGGGAAGTTCAGGAGTTTGAGTCTGAGTCAGAGGTTTGGCTTACTGACTCCACAACTCTGGTTGGCCAGACCACCTCACCATCTTGTGTCTTCGGGGTCCTTCCGGATTATCCCTGATTAACCATATCAGAGCTGAGAAGGATCAGGCATTAGTGGTGAGCAAAACCTTCTATTAAGGTGTAACCTCTGGGCCTTTTTTGTTGTTGCTCTTTATTGGGCATACTGAGTTTCGACACCTGAGATTCACTTGTTTTCCTGGAGATAAGTTGCTGCTATAGTTCCCTACCACTACACCACTACAGAGTGTACACTACTAGGGTCACCCAGATAATTGTGTTGTCCATGAAAACTTATACTTTTATTTATCAAATGAGTTGCAAAATGAATAGAGAATATAGTCCAGACATTTATAATTTTTTTTGCCACCAGAAAAATAGTTGATCATGTTGAGTCCATGACGTCCCCTGACCAAGTAGCAGATTATGTCAAGCACTTCAGGTAAGCCAGGCCTACAGCTATATATTTCTGTATATATGTTTTATAGCCAATATACCGTAATAATACAAGAATAATTTAGTATGAAATTTGCATAGCAAAAGAAGCAAAAGCATCCAATATATTATGACAAATTTATTTTTCTACTATTTTTATTACCTTATGGTATTAAAACCCTTTTAGTAAACATATAAATATATGCTCATACATGCTCATTACATAAGGTTTTTCTTCCTTTGAATGATGAAAGTATTTTTAGAAAGATAGACGTCAAAACATAACTAATTAAAGCCTTGTTTGCAGAGACTCATTTTGGCCTAATGGGATATTGGCAGAGACCGCTCCTCGCAGAGACAGAAGTATACGCATGCGGACGAGAGTTGCTGCAAAAACTAAGCTGCTAGAAATTATGCCAGGTAATGTAAGCCACGCTTTTATGTAATGCACACCAAGTGTAGGACTGAAGTATTTTTTTTCTTTTATGAACAGCGCTACGAATATTGATTTAGATGGACAGTAATGTATGAGCTAATGTTAATCAAATACTACTTTTTAGAGGGTTTATTCGGTGAGGACCAGGAGTTAAAGAGGACCTGTCATCCCCCTGGTGCTTTGCAAACCGAATGTACCACTGAATGCAGCGTGTCTGCTGCATTCAGGGAAGTGGTCCCCCATGTCGGTACCCCCCCAGTAACCTGTAGGAAACACTTTAGAAATTTGTAAGTTAAGAAGGCCAGAGGGAGTTCACTTATCTTGCTCTCCTCGCTACATAGAGGGTCTTCCCCACCTCTGGCCACTCTATGCCGCCTCCTGGCTCTTTGATCCACCTCCTTGCTCTTTGATCCGCCTCCTGCTTGTGTGTGGCCCCCTCCTCACCTGAGCGTCAACGTCTCCATTCACGCAGTCGCACAACTAGGGATAATGGAGTGGACCTGGCTGCTGATACCACCCTTTTATGTGACGTCAGCGCCAGATCGCTCCCTGCTGTATGCATACAGCATGTTTATCAGGGTGGGATATGGCACTAGACCCCACCCTGCTGCATGCATACAGCATAATGTTTATCAGGGCGGGATCTGACGCTGACCTCACATAAAAGGGTGGTATCAGCAGCTGGGACCGCTCCACTATTCCTCGTTGTGTGCCTGTGTGAATAGAGACGCTGATGCACAGATGAGGAGGTGGCCACACAGGCAGGAGGCAGATCAAAGAGCCAGGAGGTGGTACAGAGAGGCCAGGGGTGGGAGGACCCTCTATGCAGCGAGGAGAGCAAGATAAGTGAATCCCCTCTGGACTTCTTAGCTTACAAATTTCTAAAGTGTTTTTTTAAGGGTTACAGGGGGAGTACCGACATGGGGACCCCTTCCTTGAATGCAGCACATACGCTGCATTCAGTGCGCAAAGCACCAGGGGGATGACAGGTCCTCCTTAAGACCAAAAGAGTGGCAGAAGGGAGTTTAGTTTCTTCCTGAGTATCAGGCTTTAGAAGATCTGGGCTATTGCCTCTTTTGTTCTCCCCACAATTCAAGCCTGTATCCACAGCTCTGCTAAAACCACCAAAAAATACTGATCTTCTATCCCCTGCACTAGTGATTGTTGGATGGAAAAGCACCTGGCCTAAAACATTTGAAACTTCTGATATCAAACATTTAAATGTCTTGTACTCTGGGTTGTTCTCAGAGTCAAGTGTCAAATGAACAAAGAATATGAGGTCAAAGTGAGTCACCAAACTGTGGTGCGACAGCCAAGAGCAGTAGGTTTGAATGCGCGAGTTCCAGTCAAAGAAGCCTTTCATCTCTGCAAAGAACCGGAAGGTCCAACTTGAGTTTGCCAAAGAACAACCAATGAAAGAGACAGATTGGTCAAAGGGGTTGTGGCCGGATGAAAAAAGTTCAATCTGTTTGGTAGTGATGACAAGCACTATATATACTGCCCAATTGGAAAACTGATCCGATAAAAAGTCGGACCGATGGCATCCGATCTGGTCCAATTTTTTATCAGATCCGATTTAAATGGGGGAGGGCTGTGGGAGGTCTTGGAGTTTTGAGCATGCGCAATACAGAAATCGAATCCGATTTTCCATCCCATCCGATCCCCATAGACTCTCATATTATATTTTGATCGCATCGGATCCGATGCAATCTGATTTTTGCAGTGGTGTCCAAAATAGCAGCAGTCTATGATTTTGGCTGCTGCAGAAAATCTGAAAGGATTGGATCGGATGCCATTAAAGGCAAATCCGATCCGTCACCATAGGAATACATGGGGCCAAAATCTGATCCGATGCTGTCCGATTTTCAACGGACAGCGTCGGATTGTAGAAAAACGTGATGTGAGAGCAGCCTTAGCAAAGAAAAATGTTCGCTTGTTGCAATGACTAAGCCAATCACCTGAATGAACCCTATAGAGCACTTTTAGCATGAGTTAGGGCGACGAGTTGGGACCCATACCCATAGCAATAAAGATGTATTGTCTGCAGATTTGTAAATTGAATGGAGCAAGATCCCTCAATATGTCTTGAATACCCGAGTGGCTTCAATGCTCCATCAGTGTGGTGCAGTACTTAAAGTGTAAATGTCATTCAATTGAAAGGGAAAAAAAAAAGCAATACTGCACTGGTTGTTAATGATGGGTCACATACGGTAGCAAAATGGTTTTTTGTACCATGTGACTTATTTTCTTAGGTTTTTTTTTGTGCCCTTTCAAATACTGCGTTTTATGGCTGTGTGGGCATGGCCAGCAGCTGATGGGGAGCAGTGCAATGTGACAGCAGAGAAAGGGCAAGAGAGATCCTGAGCTGTGTGGACAACCAGCAGAGAAGGAGCCAGATGACAGATCAGAGAACCTTGTGCCAAGAAAAGGGTAGAGAAGTTGCAGTGATCCTGACAATCTGACATTGCTTAGCACTGTGTTGTAGCCTGTGGCAATCTATGTTGTCACCTCATCAGCTGCAGTCAGGAGCTCTCAAACTGTAGGCCACACCCCACCCTTATATGGTTATATATCCGTATTCAGTGTGAAGATGGATCTGACTGAGAATTAACATATGTCTGCTTCACACAAACTGTAGTGGGGACACTCTGGACGGTTTATGAATGGTTTTCACCCAAATTTCACTTATAAAGTATATTTCAAAGTTTATTAAAATCTTTTGCTCTACATTATAATTAAATGAAAACTTCAATGGTGGTTACGCTCATTTGGTTATGCTACAAAATACTAAGTTATGGCATTGTAAGCAATGCATTACTCTCTGTTGTGATCAATAAATAGTATATGAAAAATATTTGGGGTCAGTTTTCTTTAATCAAATGACTATACCTATGTTCAAAAGCATTTTGGTTGAAATTAAATTCTAGCATGATGACAACTTCATGCACTTTCAATTTACCACCCGGAAAATGACAACAACCAGGGTTCTGTCAGTGTCAGCCTCCAGGTGGCAGCAGACTATTGTAGGGTCCTGTCAGTGTCAGCCTTCAGGTGGCAGCAGACTATCCCAGAGTTCTGTCAGTGTCAGCCTCCAAATGGCAGCAGAGTATCCAGGGTTCTGCCAGTGTCAGCCTCCAAATGGCAGCAGAGTATCCAGAGTTATGTCAGTGTCAGCTTCCAGATGGCAGCAGACTATCAGGGTCCTGTCAGTGTCAGCCTCCAAATGGCAGCAGAGTATCCAGAGTTATGTCAGTGTCAGCTTCCAGATGGCAGCAGACTATCAGGGTCCTGTCAGTGTCAGCCTCCAAATGGCAGCAGAGTATCCAGGGTTCTGTCAGTGTCAGCCTCCAGATGGCAGCAGACTATCCCAGGGTTCTGTCAGTGTCAGCCTCCAGATGGCAGCAGACTATCCCAGGGTTCTGTCAGTGTCAGCCTCCAGATGGCAGCAGACTATCCCAGGGTTCTGTCAGTGTCAGCCAGTCACAATATGGTCCAGCAGACCTATCCCAGGGTTCTGTCAGTGTCAGCCTCCAAATGGCAGCAGATATCCAGGGTTCTGCAGTGTCAGCCTCCAAATGGCAGCAGACTATCCAGGGTTCTGTCAGTGTCAGCCTCCAGATGGCAGCAGACTATCCCAGGGTTCCTGTCAGTGTCAGCCTCCAAGTTTGGCAGCAGACTATCCCAGGGTTCTGTCAGTGTCAGCCTCCAAATGGCAGCAGACTATCCCAGGGTTCTGTCAGTGTCAGTCTCCAGATGGCAGCAGACTATCCCAGGGTTCTGTCAGTGTCAGCCTCCCAGAATGGCTCAGGCAGCTAATCCAGGTTCCTGTCAGTGTCAGCCTCCAATTGGCAGCAGACTATCCCAGGGTTCTGTCAGTGTCAGCCTCCAGGTGGCAGCGGAGTATCCAGGGTTCTGTGTCCCCCAAATTAATACTAATGAGAAACAGATTTTACAGTGAGTAGCAAAAATCTCCTTTTTCTGCCATAAATGTGCCGCAGCTGCTTTATGTTTCCTATGCATATTTTGATTTAAAATTCTGTTATAGCTCATAAATAACATTTTCTTTCCCCCCTCAGATGAACTGAAGCACATCATCGGGGCAGAAACAACTAGAAAGGGAATCCTTCGGGTCTTTGAAATGTTTCAGCACACCCAACTGAACAGGAGACTTGCCTATGTTTTTATAGAGGGTTTTCTGGAAACCTTATTTTCTCAATGCAAATTCCACGAGCTTTTTAACAAACTGCACTCCAGGTCAGAGCGAATGAGGAAATATAGACAGAGACCGCAATCTTATCATGCACCTGCCTTACAGAAAAGGTGACACTCGGGCCGGTCAGATTACCCCCTTGAAACTCTGCAGTGTTTTAGCCAGAAATAACTGAATAGCGGTTTGGGAATAATTTCCGGGGCTCAGAAATGGCTACTGATGTTTCTACACCAGTCATATCGTGTCATCTAGATTATCGATACATCCATAAGCTGTGTGGCTCTGCTCATCCTATCTGCTGTGCAACCATTGATCAGTTGGGACTGTTTGTCTTAAATTGGTGCACTTGAATCACTCTAAAGAACCAGGACCAGAGATGATGGTTCCGTCTGGAGTCGGGCATCAGAGCGCGATGGGACCGTTCCAGTGGTTGAACAAGTGCCAGATTGTATTTTTCTACATTAAAATCAAGCACAAACACATTGTTACGCTGTTGGATCAACGGGATTGAGTTAAAGCTGGGAAATAGTGCAATGATGGTGGCAGGAGTCCCAGCCTCACTGATTAGGAGATACATTCCCATGTAGCAAATGGCAAGAATGGGTAATAGATTAAATCTGTATCTAATGACATATTGTTTCACCGGGCTACGGCCTGTAACTTTTGATATTATCAGTAGAGTTTTGTGTCTGACTTCTTACGCGCCACGTGTGCAGATCCGCATTAATTTGGGGAGTAGGGTGGTTTTGTTTTTGTTTTGTTTTTTTCTTTTAACCATCTTTTTTTTTTAATGAATATGCAATCAGTCTATTTGATGTTTCATTATTACATTGAGATGGCAGCCACAGGTTAATATCATGACTCCGTATCAGAAGTCCTCCCCCCTCAACAGGGTCGATCTATGTAACATATTAGCTGAATGAGGTGTTACCCTGAAAACGTGTACCCAGTGTGCATTTCTTGCATGCCTAGTTATCCAGAATATTGGCATATACTCTCCCAACAAGTGATTAATGGTGGTGTCTTCTAGTCACTTAGTGACCACAAGGGCAGTGCCAGTCTCATCTATCTTGTGCACTGTTATTCTATGGCTATATCTCGATATTGAGATGACCGCTATCACACTTTTCACTTGAAAAGCAGCTAACTTGAGTTTCACATCATATACACTTTTGTTATTTTGAATGTCTTACCCCTGTTTTTGTTCTTTAAATCAGAAATATAATTCTCCAGTTTCTTTTCACCTTTTTATGTGAAGTACTTATATAATTTGACTTACAGGGAGTTTAATGGATTTAAAAAAATGTAAGAAAATTATTGTTGATATCTGGGTGTGAATGAGGGAAGACCATGGGGAAAGCGGAGTGTATAGCGTTTCTCCAAGTTTGTTCTTAACACTACCTCAGGTTCTGCTTGGAGTGTGATCATGCTCAATATGTTGGCAATACGGAGAGAGAGATATAGAGTTCATGTGTTGACTACATACAAGCCGCCAAGGATGCCCTGATACAGAGAAATTTGTTGACTGGTTGCTTATCGGGTTGTCCAAACATAGGATTAGAAAAACTTTCTGATGTCTGGTGGTCCTCAATTCTAAGAATTGGGGACTTTGAAGTGCCCAGTTTGAATTGCACAATAGTCATGTATATGCACCAGGTCTCCATTTATTTTCAATGGGGCTATCGTATATAAGAAAACAGTGCTCCGCTATCTCTAGCGGTCCCACAGGCAATGAACGGAGCAATGATACGTATACACAGTCATCATTCCATTCAATCAATCACTTCAGAGCCCTGTTCTCAGAAACTGTGGGATCAATGATTAGCAAGATATATAGATATGTGTTAACTTATTGTGTTGGGACAAACCCTTCAAAGAGGTTGATTCGCAAAACCTATAGGCCCAAGTCACTAAGACTGGTGAAGTACGTGACTTTCTTGCTCATCAGGCATGCAGAAGTAAGATGGGTCATGAAGACTCAGGCCACTTGATGTTTTAGGTGCATCTTCTCACTAGCCTCTACGCTGTCCTAATCTTGCGTGAAAACATCAAAAGTGTCTAAGTAAAAACATTTTGATAGTTTAAGGCTTACGTATTTTCAAATGGAAGCCTCAAGTTGATCCGGGTTCTTTCACCCCTGATATGCAGCTCATTTTGCCCGTGAATAGATTTTGGCTACATAATTTTTCTTATAGTGGTTGTTGCAAATGAAATATAATATTACATGAAAGCCTCGCAGGAGCCTGCTGGCGTGAGATACATTTTTTGTTAGGTAACTTCCTTATTCAGAACTGCCACCACCATAGTAATCTTGCACTGCCTTCAGCTAAGCATATTGTGGTCTGGGATCTGTGAGTAATTCGGGTCATGATTTGTGATTTATCCTTTATCTTCTGGTTAGATGATGTCACACAGATTCTCATAAACTACCATTATTTGCGTTTTTAAAAAAAATAATGTATGTATTAGGTTAAAGGGATTTTTTTTGGTTTAAGAAATAGTCTGCAGTCAATTCAAGCTGCCAAATCGTGACAGTGTTCCTTGTGCACACTGTCATAACTCCCCTTTATCAGCGAGTGGGTGATCATGTCACTGTATGTATGGGATTTCTTGCTTACAGTCATCTGCAGACTGGACTTATCCCACTTCTCTCAATTCTTTTCTATTAAAAGTTGGTTGTCTAGACTAGTCGGCGTGTGACCGCAAGTATGCAAATCGCCCACTCTCACAGGGAATACGGGAATCATGACTGTGAATGTGGCACACTGTCACGATTCAGCAGCCTTTTCTTCTTGGACAGGAATCCTCTTCAACCTGCTAAAAACATTGTCTTATTCAAATCAATGGCGATGTCATTTATGACTCCCCACTGCCCCCTATCTCTGCAGCACGTGATATTCTAGTGCTGGCTATTGTCTGCATCCTCGTGTTCTCTCCTATGCTGGGCTGACAGACCGGATATTATACCTTTATATATAGCGTTGGTGAGTCCTTCACTTTGCAAATCATTCTGATCTATTTGTATATGACACGGCCATTGCACATTATTTTGTATAGTGTCAGTCTTCATTTTTTTGTATGTGAGAAAAATTCCGTTGGAAGTAAAACAAATAGCAATTTATTATTATTTTTTTTTTTTATCTGTAATTAGGTATTTGTCATTAGTTTGTGACTCTGCTGCTCAATATCTGCTGTACCAGACTGTGAAGCGGATTATAATCTATATAATCTAGTTATGCCTTTAATCCTCAATTTATCTTCGTAAAATCCTGCAAATTGATTGTACTCTATGGTGTCTAAACGGAGCGCTCTCGTGTCTGGGTTCATTGGTCGGGCCTTCAGATCATTGCTGTAAATGTATTGTGCCATTGTCCAAAGCAAATGCACTTTTTTTAGCCTTAATATTTTTTTAAAATCAAGTTAAAAGTAATAGATTCTCATTGGCTCAAGAGTTGTGACGTTCGATAAACCTCAACATTTGTGATGCTGTAACTTGTGCGCCAGGTTTTAAACACACAAAAATGTAGCTTTATTTTTTTATTATTTTTTAATAATGTGCAATATTTCCAGCTATCTAACCAGTACTAACGTCTGGGAACTTTGTAAAACTTCTTCTCTGATACCCTGTTCTGACCCCTATATTGCAACATCTAGGGCTCATTTTCATTTAATTTTTTTAACACCGTGCTACCTAGAAATAAATGAAATGTTAGAGAAAAACTTGTATGATTATTTTGTAACTTAGCTCTTAATGGGATCTTGACAGTTGATCTGTGTTGCCCGATCCACAGGCAGCATGTATCGGATACCGGCAGTGTGATTTCAGCCAGGTGTGTTTTGACTCTGAACTGTTGCTGCATTTCAGAGAAAATTATATTTTAAAAGCCCACCCGAAGACCAAGCTGCCCGGAAGACTTGTCAGGCAGGTGGAACCCCGAAACCCGCTTTCCTTGCGTCCTCCCAGCGTATGACCGGTTTTGAAACTAAAAACAGTCCTACTGTTCTCGCTAACGAGAAAATTGTTTCCAGAGATGTCTGGTGGCAGCTTTCAGATGCACAGCCAAGTGTGTATGTGTGTGGCTGGCTTTTATTTTAGAATTCCTTACCATTTCCGCTTTGAAGCTGTTTGGGTCCCCCTATAACTCTTTATGTGCACATCATCATGTGAGATACTTAAAGGGACTCTTGTCAGCAAAGAATGACTGTTCAAATCAAGTACAAGCACTTGGTGCACCATGGCGTGGCCAAACATTTAAGTGCACCTTTCCGCCTGCTTATTTTCCAGCTATCCTCCACCGTTTTGTGGCTCTATCAAGATACAGTTGTCTATCAAACAAGAGGGGATGCAGATGGAGTGAAAATAAGCAGGTGGGTAAGTGCACTGAAATGTTTGGCCACGCCATGGTGCACCAAGCGCCTGTGCTTTTAAACACAGGATGACAGTTCAGACAGAGGTCCTTTAAAGAAATAAATGTGCTTCCATTCCCAGTACTTCTTATAATAAGAGTACTTTTTATTTATATCTAATTTGTATTCTACACTGCATTTATCTACAAATCTTATATGATTACCAGAGGAAATGACTATTCATTGTCTCTCTATCTAGACTTACACTTTGTCTTTTTCTTCTTTGTTTATTGATGTACTGAATCTTTTTTTTAAATAAAATTTAAGATCGAGGACTTGTCACTTCCCTCAAATATGTCATTTTCTGCTTGGCATAATTTCTGCTTTTCCGCCATTTTTTTATTAACTTTTTTTAACTTTGTCCCTGCACCTCTTTTCCACAACCTCAGGGGTGGTGAACTCCAGGTCTTGAGGAGCCACCAACAGGTCATGTTTCAGGATTTCCTTAGTATTGCACAGGTAATAATATACCCACCAGCACTGGTGGTGATTCCAAACCCTGTGTAATGCAGGAAATCCTGAAAACAAGACCTGTTGGCAGCCCCTCGAGACCTGGAGTTTCCCACCCTTGCTCTACCTGATCTGCTCCATTATTCAAGCGGGGGTGGTCCTCAACCTGTCTGTATGGGAGTCTTCTTGAGAACCGCACCCAGTTGTTAGACTCCTTTACAATCAGGAGGATAGATTTCAGGAACCAAGAGGCACAGAATTGAAAGAGAAGCAACATTAGACTTAGAACAGTAGGATTTATACCAGGTAATAAAAAATTGTGTATTTATGGAAAGTGACAGGTTCTCTAGTACAAAAAAATGTAATAAAAATAAAAAAATGGGGGATGCAAGCAGTGGTGGCAAAAAATATGGTCAGGAATTGTTGAGTAATATATTGTATTTTGGGAGATGTGTTTGTGTATATGTATATGTGTGTCTTTAAAAACCAAAGAAATTAGCTGAATACTGGGCTTTTTTGTTTTTCATCTAAGGATATTTTGGGTCATTAACACTTTACATTTTTGAAAAAATAACAATTGAGAAGCATCTCTTAGGCTGCCTTCACACTTGCAGATGGATCTGCAGCGTTTTGCAGATGCATCTGCAAGTGTGAGCATGCTGACCGCGGCCCCTATGTTTATAATAGGGCGCACGCGGTGTGAAAGCTCTCATTCACTCCTATATGTGTACTGTCAGCAGGCGTATGCCTGCTGACAGATCACACACTCCCGTCCGCACTGTGGACGCGAGATGTAGCGTCCATGCTGCGGGCGGGAGAGTGTGATCTGTAAGCAGGCATACGCCTGCTGACAGTACACATATAGGAGTGAATGAGAGCTTTCACACCGCGTGCGCCCTATTATAAACATAGGGGCCGCGGTCAGCATGCTCACACTTGCAGATGCATCTGCAAAACGCTGCAGATCCATCTGCAAGTGTGAAGGCAGCCTTAAATCTCTTGAGTTCTTTCTTTTTCTGGAAGTATATTAGTAAATTCACAACTGTGTGCGATCATGTCAAGTTTGCCTACACAATCTGTACAATCAGTGATAAGATTGCCCAAGTTAGTATGGAGACTCCCCATTGACAAGAGGATTGGTAACACCTGGCGGTTCATTTATTTACACATTTCAAAAAGGAAAATCTGAGGAATTGGCACAATGTAAAGGGGTTGTGTAATCTTGTTTAGTCAGGAGCACACTGCTCTCCCACCTCCCGTCTTCCAGCTTGTCGGGGCCAGTGTACTCCTGAAGAATGATAGTGTATACCTATGTTGTAGCCTCACTGCTGTCCCATGCTGCAAGCGGGAGGCAGTTTTGCAACTGTCCGGATCCACCGATCTGGCTACCCTCAAAGCTGCACTTACAAGCTGTTTAGCAAACAGCTAGCAAGCACATACTCTGAAACCAACTATCTCTGATAAACAGCAGCGGTGGCCAGAAATCTAGGCAATGAGCCATAAACTATAAATTAAAAATCCCTTTAATCTGGAGAGCACAGATGAGTTGTAGTAAGTGGCAAGTTGCTTGTTTTTACTATTTTACCCATTTAAGAAGTTGACAACTCCTTCAAGAAAGGCCTACATTTCTCAAGAGTATTTACAGGTTGCCTCTAATTTTTTTTGTACTCCCTATGTCTTTCATCCTAATTAATAAAGTTGTAGACTAGCTACTCTTGTCTAATTTCCCATATTTACATATCTCTTGCCCTAAACAACTTGTTTCAGTTGGGAGAAATTAAATACTTAAAGGTTATATAAAATATATTTTTCCAAAAACAGCGCCACATTTGTTTATTGGCTGGGTTTGGTATTGCAGTCCCAATTACCTTGACCTTTTTCAGATCTCTGTGGGAACAGCACTAGGTTCATTTTCTTATACCTATGATGACTCCGCACAGTTGCAGGAGGCTGTCTAAACTCTCCTGAATTACATATCATTTTGATTATTTTACCAGTCACTTGATGATTATTTAAATTTAACAATTTAAGATGTGTCATAGGGTTCTACCCGAAAACTGCTTGTTGATGCTTGAAATCATTTTAGAGTGGAATAGTTTGTCAGGAGATACATTCCGTTTTGTTACCGCGCAGCTCTCTTACCTGGGTACCATCTAGTTGCCATTTCTGGGCTGCACCAGGACGAAGCAGAGAATACTATGGTGGGCCCCTAGTTCTTAGCGGACTGATAGGCTGAATTCTCATGAGTTTTGACTCCCAGATACAAGTGTCTGCCGCCACAGAGTATAGGTTATGGGTACACATTAAGGACTTGTTTTATAAGTCTCGGTTGTCACTCCAGGTTCTCTTACAGTGTGTCCTACTGTGCTTGGCAAATATTTATATTGCATATGTCATGACTCTAACTGTTTTAATATGAATTGTGCATATCATGTACAGTAATTGTTTTGTGCATTGTTTTATGAATGCTATTTTCACCTTTTTTTTTGTTTCTTTATCTTTTTGTTTCTCTTGAGCAAAGGGCAAAACAAAATGTTACAGGTATTTTATTGGGGTTGAAAGGAATATTTTTTTCATTGTTTTTGTTTAACTGAGAAGCTGGAATACTGGTAACACTAATTAATAAAGTATTAACAGAAGCTGTTGTATGTGATTCCTTTCATTGAATTCATTTCTAACCAGATGGTAAGTTGGGTCCACTAGTTATGGAGGTGTAATCCGCCCGTCATCTAACCAGATGGGTCCGTAGTCATTAGGAGTGTCCAGTCCGACCAGTATATCTAAACCAGTGGGTCCGCTAGAAAATGGAGGTGCAGTCCCGACAGTCATCTAACCAGATAGGAAATAGTTGTGACTTTTAGGATGTCAACCACAGGTCCTACAGGAGTCTATTCGTAATCAAAAATTCCCAGGGGGCATGCGCCTGACATTCACTGTGTGGCGCTTTATGCGGTGCCCGCAGTGATTTCTTAAACTGGTCCCTGAGATCAATGAATCACTTTGTTGATCTAACCAGATGGGTCCGCTAGTTATGGAGGTGCAGTGGCCAGTTCTCACCAGATGGACCTCTAGTCATGGAGGTAAAGTTATGTAACCAGATGGCTTCGCTAGTCATAGTCATGCAAGATTTACGGTATGTGTGCACAACATAAGTTTGCTATACATTGAATAGAAATTGATGATTGTTGAAAAAGTAATGTAAAACTGAGACTATGCTGCAGCCCCCAACTGTTTGTAGTAGTTAGAACTCTTTCTAAATATTCAGTCAAGCTGGGAAAAGGTTGAATCTTTCTGGCAATGTTCTTTCAAAGAGAAATGTCATTGGCCTAAAACTCAAATATAGACAACTTGCAGACTGACTGTATCACTGGCCAGCTTAATCACTGTTCATTGTTTAACTGGAACCTGTCATGTTTAAAATGGTATTTTATCAGCAGGTCAGATGTTATAGAGCAGGAGGAGCTGATCAGACTGATAGACATTTATTTTGTGGATGGTTTAAGTAAACATTGCATTTTATTCATTGAAATCCTTCTGTTTGAATGCATAAGTCCAGTGGTATACAGTCTTCCCTGTATAAATGTTATGTAGAATTAGTGTAGTCACTATTAGGCCACCCACTGGACTCCTATGCATATAACCATCAGGGATTTCAATGAATAAAAAGTTTCTTAAATTTTCACAACAGATCTGTTAATTCTTTAACTACTGCTTTAATACCATGCTGTCAATAGAACCAACTTTTTTCACCATCCAATCTTTTTGTTCAACTCTTCAGAAGTTATTTATGATGTGCATAAACTCTTAGTCTGAAGTTCAGAAAATGAAACAGAAATGAAAATTGAAGTTCTTTTCACTAACCAGTAACCAGATGACACAAATTTGTACGCGTATATGTCAGTGTATAGCCGAACCGGTCATAAGCCGACCACCTAACCTATTTGCCCCAAAACGGAAAATCTATTGGACTCGTTATCATAGCGAGTGAACCCACACATTATACGCACCCACAGGTGGTATAACCACCAGTCCGCTAGAATAAAAGGTGTCCTAAGAGCTGATCAGTGTACGAACCACATAGTATTACAGCCCCCAGTTGGTAAATTATATCCAAATGCACCAATAAGTGTAGTAAGGGCCCAAAGGTTATATACACAGCCCAGTCGGCATATATACAGCCCTATGTAAATTAACGCCACAAGTCGGTATTTATACACCACTAGTGGTGTATATACCCCCATTATATATACAAACTCCAGGTAGATATTGGGCTCGGGTAATGAGCAACCCTTGGTAGTATACAGCCCCAGAGTAATTACAGACCGAGTGTATAGTATCAAGGGCCCAGGTCAATCATGCCCCAGGGAGTTATCAGGACACCCAGTGATGTTTAGTACTACAGGTCCTAGAGTTATAGCATGCATGGAGTATACAGGCCCCAGATATATACCCATTGGTAGTATCAGGCCCAGATGTATAAGCAGTCCCAAGTAGTAACAGCTACAAGGTAATAGCGAGGCCCCATGGGACAGGGCCCGCCCGGAGTATATAGCACCAGTGGTAGTATATAGCAGCCAGTGGTAGTAACAGGACAAGTTATACGCCAGTGGTAGTAATACAGCCAGTGTTATATACAGCCCCAGAGTATATAGCACCACGGTAGTATACAGGCAGGCCAGTAATGAGGGGCCCCCCAGCAGTTCTCTACGGTGCCTGTAAAGAAGCTATACTGTTCATGCCCAATCGTCCTGCAGATGCCGATCATCCCGGTCCTCCATCTTCCATGTGGACTCGCTGCGTTTGCGTGGCGATCGGAGGAATGACGTCATTGCCGGCGCGCAGTAGAAAAGCAAAGGGTGAGGAAGAAGGAGGACTGGGATGTCGGAGCGGCGGGTGCGAGCGGGACATTAGTATGTAAGCTTGCGATTGACAGGTGCGGAGGTAGAAGTGAGTGGCTGCTTAATTGGGATGCGGGGGCCATGAGTTATAGAGATCGGAAGTATAAGTCGGTAGAGATGATACACATCGGTATACGAAGGACTGCAGGGCCTACAGGAGAGTCGCAGTGGTGGGTACTTTCAGGCCAATTTTTGGCTGAAAAACTGGCTTATACGAGTATATACGGTAATCCTTGGCTTTTATCCTACGAACCATTGTAAATGTTAGCATAAATGGTCAGAGTTGCCTCATGAAGACAAGTCCTTGTGGTCAACTGTAGAACAAATGCAATTATTGGGAGAAGTGAACCGGGCACTAACCTGCTGCAGATTCTTTGCAGCTAACGGCGGTGTCTGGGATCCGGTGCTCTGCTGGAGAAAAACTCTTGATATTTGCAGAAAGTAGCGGCACACGGATTGGATCCAAAAATTTCCGGCGTTTATTTTGTGCATCAAGTTACAGGTGGTGCAGGGAGGGGGGGTGCTGAAGGTGCAATGGACCGTTTCGAGGTACTCCTCTTCCACGGGCTGCTTAAAAAAGGCTGCAGCGTCCTCCCTCCCCGCCATTAAACCACTGTGAGATGCAGCGGTGTTTCCACCAGCCGTTGCCATATTGGCTAATATTTCAGTCAAAGTATACTAGAAGCATTTAGGTTGTGCTCTACGGTGCAGATGAGATAAACGGCAATTATTGGGAAAAGTGAACCGGGCACTAACCTGCTGCAGATGCTCTGCAGATAATGGCGGTGTCTGGGATCCGGTGCTCTGCTGGAGAAAAACTCTTGATATTTGCAGAAAGTAGCGGCACACGGATTGGATCCAAAAATTTCCGGCGTTTATTTGTGCATCAAGTTACAGGTGGTGCAGGGAGGGGGGGTGCTGAAGGTGCAACGGACCGTTTCGAGGTACTCCTCTTCCACGGGCTGTAGAACAAATGCACACAATATGGACAAAATCATTGGGACACATCCGTTTGAGTCATTGAATCCACATCTTTTTTTTCGGTGCTATTGCCAAAGGTATGAAATTAAGCTCTGATCCATGCTGTCTGCCTATGCAAATAAAATGGTTGTTCTAAAGAGCTGAATTCCAGTGTGGTACTGAAATACAACATCATCATTGCAACAATTCAGTTCTTGGAATTTTTTTCTCTTAAATATTGCACAAATAACAAGTGGTAGTATTAAAAAGTGAAAGTGTTTAGGAACCACAGCCACTCGGCCAAAGTTGCAGCCGATCTTAAGTTACAGAGCGGATCACAAAGTTCTAAGATGCACAGAATATTTTTCGCTAACACTCTTAACTCAATACGTGCAGAGCTCCAACCACATTAATATCAACACAAAATTGCCCAGGAGATTTATGGTTGGGTTTCAATGGCATAAATCTTGAATGCAAGCTATATATCACCAAGCACAATGCTAAGTATCAGATGGAGTGGTATAGAGGTCATCAGTCACTGGTCTCTAGTAGACTGATGGACGAGCATGGGTTCGACATCAAGAGAATGTTACATGTCTGACTGCTTTGTGCGATCTGTAAAGTTTGCTGGCAGATTATGGGGCTCTAGCTAATAGAGCTGATGAGTATGAGACCTCAAATCCATATTTATTTATAGAGCACCATTGATTCCATGGTGCTGTACATGAGGAGTTACATACAAACAAGTTAAAAATACAACGAACAGACTGACAGTGACAGACCGATACAGAGGGAGAGAGGACCCTGCCCTTGCGGGCTTACATTCTACAAGGCAATGGGGAGGGAGACAGTAGGTTGGGTCTGGCACAGTGGTGGGGAGGTGACACTGTGGTCATTGCAGGCTGTAAGCTGTTCTGAAGAGATGAGTTTTCAGGTTCTGCTTGAAGATTCCGAGTGTAGGGGATAGCTGGACGTGTTGGGGTGCAGAATTCCAGAGGATGGTGGATGCTCGTGAGAAGTCTTGCCGGCAGTTAGATGAGGAACATACAAGTGTGGAGGAAAGAAGGAGGTCTTGGGAGGATCGAAGATTGCGAGTTGGATGACATTGGGAGGTTAGTTTAGAGATATAGGGAGGGGACAGGTTGTGGATGGCTTTGTAAGTCAATATTAGTTTGAATTGGATACGCTGGGGAAATGGGAGCCAGTGAAGAGATTTGCAGAAGGGAGGAGTAACGAGGAGAGCTGGATTAGTCAGGCAGCAGAGTTGAGGACAGATTGGAGAGGTGCGAGAGTGCTAGCAAGGAGGCCACAGAGGAGGAGGTTGCAGTAGCCGAGACGGGAGATTATGAGGGCATGCACTAGTAGTTTAGTAGATTGAGGAAATTACGGATTCTGGAAATATTTTTGAGTTGGAGGTTGCAGGAGGGCGTGGATGTGCGGTTTAAAGGATAAAGCAGAGTCAAGGGTTACTCTGAGGCACCAGACTTCAGGTACAGGGCAAAGTGTGATGCCATTTGCTGTGATAGGTCAGGTAAGGAAGGTGTGCGAGAAGGGGGAAAGATGATGTTTGGTTTTGTCTACGTTTAGTTTAATGAAGCGAGAGGAGAATAAGGAGGGATATGGCTGACAGACACTCCTGGATTCTGGACAGCAGAGAGTTGACATCTGGTCCAGAGAGGTAGATCTGAATGTTGTCAGTGAACAGGTGGTACTGGAAGCCATGGGACTTTGTTGTCCAGCCCAAGGGTATAGATGGAAAAAAAAGAGGTCCCAGGACTGAGTCTTGAGGGACCCCAACAGAGAGGGGATGGGGTGAGGACGTCGTGTGGAAGCGGGAGACACTAAATGTGCAGTTGGAGAGGTAGGAGAAGATCCAGGAGAGGGCAAGGTCAGTGATACCAATGGAAGAGAGGATCTGTAATAGGAGACAGTGGTCGACTGTGTCAAATGCACAGGACAATGTAACTTGGGAGGAAAGAGAGCGCAATAGGGTCTTATCTTTTTAAAAACATAAGATGCAGTAGAAATTGTCACTGCTCACCTTGGCCAGTTTTGTCACCCACAACTAGTATAAGCGTGCAATATGGCTGCCACACGATCCATCACTCCACTGGAAACGTGGAAATCAGATGAAGGAAAAAACAAATGGACAGTGTTCCTCAGATCTGCGCTGCTCATACAATGGAAGAGATGGTCAAACGGTCGACAGTGCAAAGGTGGCTTTTATTTCATCCGACGCGTTTTGGAGTCATATCCCTATTCCTTCCTCAGGGAGCCAACAGAGTACAGGTCTAGAAGGAGGAGGATGGAGATATGTGTTAGTTTTGGCGGTAAGTAGGTCATTAGTAATTTTGGTCAAGGCAGTTTTGGTGGAATGGTGGGTCGTGGAATCCAGATTGAAGGTTGTCAAGGAGAGAGTTAGATGAGAGGTGGAATGAGAGTAAACTGTCGACATGCTTTTCGAGAAGCTTGGAGGCATATATGAGCAGCAATATGGGCCAGTAGCTGGATGTAGAGGTTGGGTCGAGGGATGGCTTCTTTAAGATAGGTGTAATTGTTCTGTGTTTGGAAGCAGAAGGAAAGGTACCAGAAGTTAGTGATAGGTTGATAGGTTGAAGAGGTGGGTTATGACTGGGATAAGTGTGATGGTGAGGTTGGGGAGGAAATGGGATGGGGTCCAATGTACAAGTGGTGAGGTGCCATCTGGAGAGGAGGTGTGAAAGTTCTTTAATGAGGGAGGGGAGTGGTCTGGCATACATATGGGCTGTGATAGTTGGGCAGCAAGGGCTTATCTGATCGATCTTATTGGTGATATGATATAATAATGCACATGGATTGGGACAACATTGTATAAAATATTACATTTTCCTAACATGAAGATTCGTTTTAGTTCATTGCACTCCTTCAAATTTGCCAAAATTGAAAACAACAACAAAGACAATATCAATATAGACTGCCATGAGGAATGGGAAGTATTATGTTGACATAGAGATCATTAGTCATTCCAATGCAATAACAATAGTTATAAAATAATTACACAATATAAAATTTTGTACGAGAGCTGTATTTGAATTTGCATATGTACTTACGACTTGTACCGTTCATGTTATTTGTTGGTTTGTTTACTTGTTACGTTTATTACCTTTCCCCTCCCCCCTCCCCCTCCCTCTTTATTTATGTATCTAATTCCCTCCCCTCCCCCCTCCCTTGAAATTTCAATAAAGATATTTGGACAACAATATAAAATTTCTTGGCAACACAAACCAAATAGAAAATCAAATCAAGGAAGGAGATTAGAGAAATAGAGAAAGAATAAGGTTGAGAAATAAGTGTCAGAAGATCTAAATTCCAGCTAATAAAACTAAAAAGTTTTATAAAAAAGCGGTAATGGCAGTAATGGTAATTGACCGTAAAGGTGAGTTCCTCCATCAATATCACTTAAATTAATTTCAGAGAACCAGAAGGTAATTGGCAGAGAGGATTCTTTTTTCAAGAGTAGAGAGATGCACGCTCGAGCCGTCACAATTTAAGCATGTTAGTATAGAATGCCTAAATATTTTAAGAGGGATGTTGCATGTCGCAGCAATGGAGAATGATCAGGGCCAGGCTCAGGACAGACGCAAGATCTTTCTCCATATATATTACCAGTTACACTTTTTCCCAAAAAGAGTGAGGAGCCTAATGGACCAAACAAATATGCAGTAGATCAGGGTCACAAGACACATCCAGCTTCTGCTCCTCCTCTATAGTGACACCCAGAGCCCCCATTAAGCTTTTCCACAGAAATCACACTGAGGCAATGTACCAAGATCCAGGGGTTCCTACCTTTCCCCCATCAAGGATCTGCTCTACTATGTGGGGCTACTCACAAAAGTCACCATCTGGAGACCTCTTCATAGATGTTTGCTAGATCTGATGCTCATGCAATAAGCTGGAAGACAGCCGCAAGCCACACGTGGCTCCTGAGCTACAGGTTGGGGACCCCCTGGTCTGGAGGATCAGTCAGCAAGAAGTATAAGATAGAGTATAATAATAATACTGTCTTTATATAGTGCCAACATATTCTGCAGCACTTTACAATACAGTGGTTAATAAATGAAAAATACACAATACAATACAGTAATTCCAGTAGAGAAAGAATACAATAAGCATAGAATCAATGTAAAAAAATACAATACAATAGATAAAGCAAAAAAATAAAGGTGACCCTGCTCAAAAGAGCTTACAATCTACAATGGGATAGAGGTTACACAAAGTACAGGGGCATATTGCACTCATGGTCCAGGCATCTTGAGGAAATGGGGGATCAAAATAAAGTTAAACGAATGGTTACCAGACAATCTGTGTAGACCTTTTGGGTTTGTTGGAGTTTGAAGACGAGTTATGTCGAGAGAGAGTGTGAATGGGCTATGTACAGTACAAAGGAATTTTATTAGGCAGCATGATAGGCCGCCTTGAAAAGATGTGTTTTTAAGGAGCGTCTGAAGCCATGGAAGTTGTGGATAGTCCTGATTTCTTGGGGTAGAGCATTCCAGAGAGTGGGAGGATCGGATTAGTGCAGATGCTAGTCGAAGGTCATTTGTAGAACTTGGAGAATGGGTGGGGTGATAGACAGAGATGAGGGGGGAGATGTAGGGAGGTGCTGCATTGTGAAGAGCTTTGCAGATGAGTTGCTCCACCCAAAAAGTAGTGACGTACAAACGATATCGTTAACGATATTGTAGTGTGTAACGGGCCCTTTAGCGGTACCGCACTCAAGTATGCTATTTTGAAAGTTGTTTTGTCATTATTGTAAAAATGATCTGTGAGGGAGTGAATAGAAAACATGAGACTGATGACCCACTCTCCAGGATCCCAGAGGGGTTGAAGAAGAAATTCTAAGGAGAATAATCCCTTGACGAGATATGCCCAGCTCCAAAGTGGCAATTTCTGAAGTAACCACTGTTAAGCCAGGTTCAGAAGACATTGTCATGGAAGCCCAAGAAGAAAAGTGGATAACCCAAATTGGAATACATAGAGGAGCATTGCAGTATAATATGAGCACATACTATAGGACTGGTACAGCAGGCAAGGGAAGCCCCAATTGTTAAATGTTTTTCAAGCGATTTAACCAGAAATGGAAAGAAATAAAAGAATAGGGACGCTTTTTGCATAAATCCACTTATGGCTGTTGTGTCTGAGCCTAATAATGGAGAGGCTCACCTGTTACTGTTACAGAATCAAAAGTGCAATTCTGGCAATGCCATAGTACCGGACTGTAGCACTCCACGTAGATCCCCCACAGAGATTAAATCTCTCGGTAAAAACAAAAAAGACGATTCCAGTTCACTGTGCAGTAGTTATAAACTCGTTAAAATCCAAGATTTATTAAAATATTATCATCTATGCCCAAGGGGAAAAAGTGGAAAACCCAAATTGGGATACCTACAACAGGAATAGTACAGCAGGCAAGGGAAGCCCCAGTTGTTGGATGTTTTTTAAATGATTTAACTAGAGATGGGTCCAACCAGGGAGTTAATATGAGAGATGTTTGTAAAGCCTTGCTCGATCCCGACCCAAGCTTTTCCTGTACCATTCCTACACCAGTCCAGGACTCTAGAAGGGTGGCATTCTTTATAATAAGAACTGAAATTGGGCAAGGCTATACCCCCTGAGCATTTAGGATGCTACAATATGATTCTTCTAAAATGGGGGAGGAGTGTGCCAACCATATAAACTTTGTTTGAACTGATGCCAGACTCCTGAAAGAGGATGAGGGGACCCTGATAGGGAGAACATATATAATATACAGGATCCGAGGGAGAATGTTCATTTTAAAGATCACACTTCTATCAAACCACTTCAAAGATGTTCCTCATCCAACTTAAGCAGTTCTCGCACTCCGATTGTCATGGTTTAGAGAAGTAAAGCGAGTATGTCCAAGTTTGTTTCTAGCTGGTTGGTTCCCCAAATATTGTAAAGCTGAGTTATTTACAATTAAAACTAAAGACAGTTACAAGAGCACTACAGTAGACAAAGGTATGTTAATATTCAGAGCTTTTGCTTTGAAGATGTTGATTTTGAAATTGGATAGGCCGTTGTATGAGCACAATTCTGCAATCAGGTTTGGTAGAGATGGCTGGGTTGGTGATGAAAAGCAGGTCATCTTTGTAGGTCGCCATCTTGTGAGAAGCACTGAGTCAAAAGTACAAAATGAGCAGCACCACTAGTCAAAAGTAGAAAATGAGCAGCACCACTCGTCAAGAGTGAGAAGCACTGTTACAAGGACCTATAATGTTGGTGTTAATCTGAATCATCCTTGGGGTACCTTTACACGTCACAACATTGCATGCAATTTCACTTGCAACTTACTGGTTGCAGTGAAATCATGGAGACATTGTTACATTTGTACACTGCAACAAGATAGAACAATGTGTCCATGATTTCACTGCAACCAGAGATCTGCAAACAATCTCTGCACAATTATCTGTGTGTGTAATGGTACCCTAAGTAAAGACTCCATTCTAAGTATAAAAATCAAAGGCTACGGCAGGCAACCTGGGCACGTACTATTACGTATGACAAATTTCTGTGATACGACGCTATTTGCTTTTACACTGGCTGTCGGCTTTGTGCATAGAGTGGAAATCCAACAGTTGATTAGGCTTCAGCCCTAAGCTATGGAGGGTATTGTTCATGAAAGACTAATTTACTCCATCAAAGTATACTTTTCTGTGTCGCTAGGTAGAAGCATAGAAGACTGGAACTTTATTCTGGTCCTATGTATAAGTTTCAGTGCCTTGGTCCATCTCATGAATCCACTTCATCTGAGTGGACAATGTCCATTAACAAAGGGGTTAATGTGGACCCAATAATTTTCACAAACAATTTAGCATCCACATTAAGGAGTGAGAAAAGTCTAACTTGACATTGGGATTGATTTTTCACTCTGAAGGTACCTTTACACGCCGCCACTGCAGGATGGATACCAACGGCTACTTCACGTGCATGAGCACGCCCAAACGGTTACAAACGGGAAACGCACCCTCTTTACACGCCGCCACAAGGTGCGCTACGCTACGCTACATCTACAGCTAGATACATCGCCGGGTGTCTCAAGTAGCCATCTGTAGCTCATTTACACACCGCCACAACCAGCTACTATGGGCGTACCTGGTGCAGCAGGGACAGCACATAGGCGTGCTCCAATTGTGGATTACGAGACGTCCGTACGCTGATAGGAGAAAGTAAAAATACCATGATTGGACAGGCATCGCAGGAGGCAGATTAATACTTGACGCTCGAGCAATTGTGTAGTGTGACTCGTCAGCTCCTTAAATATGCCGCCCTGTGCGGCGACAACCAATCGCAATGCAGGAGCTTCCTCCAATGATCGCTGAAGGGGGCGCGGAAACCCGGAGCCTGTGTCACGCCCCAGCTACATAGCATGGTGTAGAAACAACCCTTCTGTTCCTTCTTTACACGCCGATACAGCTCGCTACAATCGGCTTTGTTGCCATCTGTTTATGGGCAGTGCACGGATACAGATGTATCTGTAGCCGGCTGTGTCGTCCCGTCTTCAGACGCCGCTACTACGGGCGATATTGGCGCGACAAGCTACATTTGTAGCCTGTAGCGGGTTGTATCCATCCTGTTGTGGTACCATAATGGTACCTTTACACGCCGCCACAACAGGATGGATACAACCCGCTACAGGCTACAAATGTAGCTTGTCGCGCCAATATCGCCCGTAGTAGCGGCGTCTGAAGACGGGACGACACAGCCGGCTACAGATACATCTGTATCCGTGCACTGCCCATAAACAGATGGCAACAAAGCCGATTGTAGCGAGCTGTATCAGCGTGTAAAGAAGGAACAGAAGGGTTGTTTCTACACCATGCTATGTAGCTGGGGCGTGACACAGGCTCCGGGTTTCCGCGCCCCCTTCAGCGATCATTGGAGGAAGCTCCTGCGTTGCGATTGGTTGTCGCCGCACAGGGCGGCATATTTAAGGAGCTGACGAGTCACACTACACAATTGCTCGAGCGTCAAGTATTAATCTGCCTCCTGCGATGCCTGTCCAATCATGGTATTTTTGCTTTCTCCTATCAGCGTACGGACGTCTCGTAATCCACAATTGGAGCACGCCTATGTGCTGTCCCTGCTGCACCAGGTACGCCCATAGTAGCTGGTTGTGGCGGTGTGTAAATGAGCTACAGATGGCTACTTGAGACACCTGGCGATGTATCTAGCTGTAGATGTAGCGTAGCGTAGCGCACCTTGTGGCGGCGTGTAAAGAGGGTGCGTTTCCCGTTTGTAACCGTTTGGGCGTGCTCGTGCACGTGAAGTAGCCGTTGGTATCCATCCTGCAGTGGCGGCGTGTAAAGGTACCGTTACCTTTACACGCCGCTACAGAAGGTTAGGAACAACCGGGTGCTTCACGTGCACGAGCACGCACCAACAGTTGCAAACGGTACCCGATACCGCCTTTACACGCCGCTACAAGGTGCTCTACAGAAGGTTTAATCTATCCCTGGATGCACCGGCGGGTGGCTCAAGTTACCTTCTGTAGAGCACCGTCCCTTATTTACACGCCGTGACAGAAGGTAATATGGGAGGACCTGGTGCAGCAGGGACAACACATTGGCGTGCCAGAATTGTGGATTACGAGACGTTCGTACGCTGATAGGACAAAGCAATAGCATCATGATTGGCCAGCCAGCGCAGGAGGCTGACTAATACATGACGCTCGAGCAATTGTGTAGTGTGACTGGTCATCTCCTTAAATATGCCGCCCTATGCAGCGACAACCAATCACAACGCAGGAGCTTCCACCAATGATCGCTGAAGGGGGGTGGTTTCCCGGAGGCAGTGTCACACCCCGGGGAGTTATTTAGGTGGCGGAAAAAACCTTACCCTACCGTATTTAGACGCTGTTACCATCGGGTTGAAATCAACCTGTTTTAGAGCACTGCTCTGAAACAGATGCCGAAAGTGACGGCTGGCAATAAGCTACTTTACACGCCGATACCTCGGGTTGATTTGACGGTGCAAGATACATTTGTCTCCGTAACCCGGTTGTTTTCTACCTTCTGTAGCGGCGTGTAAAGGTACCATTATGGATAATTGATATATGATTACGTATGATTATGTATTGAGTCCCTCAACAAGGAGGATCCCTTGGAGATCGCATTGAAATTGGACAGCAGATAAGACGAGAGGAACTCGAAGAACTGTAATAGATGTAGTAGAGTAAGGAAAAGCCATCCAGACCAGTAGCGTTCCCTGCTTTCAACTCTTTAATGCCGACAAAATAGACCAGACCCTCTTATTTATGCCGAAATGTAGGAATTAAAGTTATTTTGTGTTTCTGGATTAGTTGAGTCTACAGAGTAAAGGGAGGATTAAAGGTTTTATGTAAAGGTTTTAAATGTGTTAGCGATACCAGATAGTAAGGCCCCTTTCACATCTATGCAGCCCCTGAGTTTGCCTGCCCTCCCTGCCCTGCTCTAGCGCAAATGCAAGCGCAGGTACATTTACAGGCAAGTGCATAGGCGCATAGATGCCGGTTACCGGGCTCGGATGTCATGGCCATCACATCAGCTAAGTTCTTATATTATTCCTTACTTAAGCTTTGAGTAGTTTTCTACTGTGCCTTTTGCTCCAGTTCACACTGTGCATTAATACATGTCAGCCATTAGCTATTTTCTCGCTAGAATTTCTGATGTTGGTGTGCAGCGGATATTTATCTAGTAACGTTATGTATTTTTCCAGCTAGCACCCAACATAGAGGTGATCCAGCCATCTTTAATATTACTATAATAGTTAAATATTTTAAAATATGATCCCATCGCAATCCCAACTTGAAATTTGGTACAGATGGGGCTAAGAGCATAGCAGACACATGTGCATGTTTTAGAAATTTTTAAATTAAACCGATTTTTCGGAAATGCGTTTTAAAATGTTGCGTTTCCATTTGCATGGGCAAAATATTAACATAGATACTCATGTGACATATCTGGTGAAAGCCTGGACAGTTCTGAGTAGAATGGTGTTTATTTTGTTTCTCTATCGTATTTCTAGCCCGAGATATGATAGAAAATGTAAAGCCATACCAGGCCAAAATTTGCGCTTTTTTAAAACTGTAAAAGTCTGTAAAAAAAAAATAATTGATTAAGAAAAAAATTCAAAACTTTTTATTTGTAATTAACTAAAGTTGTACTTCGTATAGAAATAAAATGAAAAAAAATCTAAAGACATCAGGTAAAAAAAAATTCATATTTGGATCACTTGATATGGAATGACCCATTTACCCTTTACATGAGCACCATGCGTAATGCAGAGAGGTGAAATTAGGAAAATTCTGACACCACCCAAATACTTCAGAACTCAAATGTATGCAGTATAAAATCACACACCGCTAGAAAATCTTTGACGTACCATGAAGCAGTGTGTTGGAAACTCAAGCTGTTGGAACACTTTCCTGCAGAAGACTCCTTCAAGATTTTGAATGAAGAGGACATAATATGGGAGAATCATAAAGGGAAATCTGTGCAACAAGAGCAATTCAGGAGAAGGCTTTCCGATATGTGCCAGGCATACATATTTTGATGGGTCTGTTCTGCTAACCAGGCTGCAAAAGGGCAGGCTTAGGGTGTGTGCACATGATCAGTGTACGCATCGTTTTGGACGCAGCGTCTTGCCGCTGCGTCCAAAATGCTGCGTAGTACAGTAATAGCATAGGGGATGGGATTTCAAGAAATCCCATCCTCACTATGCGTAACCGGCCCACAGCGTCTTTGGAGCTGCAGTGCGGGTTGCCGGCAGTCCGCTCCTCCGCAGCATGTTCATTTCATGCTGCGGAGTCGGAAGCGGCTCCCATCGGCTGACTGCAGGGAGAAGCCGCCCTGCACCCACCGCACATGGTGAGTACAGGGCGGCTGCGGTCTCCCTGCAGCCACCCGCAGCTTCCCTCAGGTCCGGAGGAGCTACATCCAACACGCAGCTCCTCCGGACCGTGTGCACGCACCCTTAGTGAAACTATATCCAAAAGTGAGTGTTTTCAGGTGCAATCATGGTGGTGGTGCCTACATCATTATTTGAGGTGTAATTGTTGGTATTTATGCTCATGCAATAACATGATGCAATGTAGTCTGTGTTAGGCCATGTGTACACGTTTGTATATGGTGAGATTTTTACCTCAGAATTTGTAGCCAAACCCAGGAGTGGAACAATCAGAGGAAAAGTATAATAGAAACACCTGCACCACTTCTGTATTTATCACCCACTCCTGGTTTTGGCTAAAAATTCTGAGGTAAAAAATTCACCAAATACTTAATGTGTGCACGTTGCCTAATAGTACTGAATATACTTTCAGTGCAGAACCATATTCCAGTGTTGCCAGTATCCTATGAGGCACAGTACTTATGGTTTTATGTTGCATTGCAGACATACAAATGCATGTCCTATCCTGTTGTTTTGGTACAACTGAAAGAAACTGACACAAAAAAGCCTGACAGGATTGTGAAATTATGATTATTTATTGCCAATGTATGCAGATGTAAGTTTATTTATTTTTTTGCGGTGTGGGGGTGGGGTGTATAATGGATTCCCTAGTGGCAAGCTTTCACTCTTACACGAGCCCTTCCTGGCTCATTTTTCTCTAATCGCTCATATTATTGCTTGTGGCCAGGTGTGAGGCCCTGTCCCTTTAAGTCTGCCCTTTGTATTTTCATTAGTATCAAAACGAACACGTTTTGTGGGAAAGCTGGTGCTGAAAACTCCCTGTGGGGAAATTGTTTTGGAAGCTTTTATCCCACACAAATAATCCCCCATACTTTTATTTTTGCACCTGCATAAAATAAATGAACAATAGGGCCAAGTACGCAATTCCTTCTCGAATTGCTATTGTCACCTTTAGTCTCCAGATCAGAACATTTCTTTATTTGGTGATTTGTTTTTATTACATCTCTGTGTATGATATTAATGTCCATATTTTCCATCTGTTTAACCAGCTGATTAGTAGGCTTTGTAATATATCATTTATGCATTTCTGCATTTAGCTGACCTTTTAGTTCTGGACAAAACTTAGTAAAGGTAACGCAGATCCGGTGTCATATTAAGTAATGAATCAGAATTGCTTTTCCTTGTTCTGCTTGTGGTGATATCTTTGGGACGGTACTTTAAGACATGGGGTACATGGATCCATGCCGTAACGATCTCCAATGCCATCTCGGCTATGGGACCATTCTGCATCTCTACCATTTTATACAGTCGTATGGAGGAGCTTTTCCTCAGTCATTCGCGAAATAAAGAATAAATGAAAAGAAAAAATGTATGAAAATGAACTATCCTGCAAACATGCCTCCCTCATCATGACAAACTTCCCAAAACAGCTGTCGTTTGATGTTTTATCTGAGCTTCAGTAGTGCAAAGTAGCCTGAGGTGGACTTCGTGTGCAAGGTACCCATCTCCTATGCCCCGCCATGCTACATGAAAATGGGGATCCTGGCAACGTGTGTGTCTTTGTGGTGCTCTGTACCTGGGCGACATGCTTACATGCTGTTGGTTATCAATGGATACCAGGACCAGATGGTTCACAGTGAATTAAAAGAAACCAAGCACCTGGCTTTAACTACCCGCAAATCAGTGCATCAGGTGATTGATCTGTGGAGCATGACATCACTATTTAGGTTTTTTCCTTCCCCTGTGGGCTTGTCTTTCTGCTGTAAGCAGAAAATGTATTGAAAATAGTAATCTTAAAAGTCAAAATGGACTCTTTAAATCTGGGGTAGGGCTGGGCATGCTTGGGACTAGGGAGGGCTTGTTGGAGTCTGTGGGGGGCAAGCATGCTGGAGTCTGTGGGGCAGGTCTATAGAAGTCTGGGGCGTGCTTCTAGGAGACTGGGCGTAAACGACAAGACATCCAAGCTCCAAAACAAACACCCCTCTGGTCGGTGGCAGAGGCTGCTCTTCCAGGCGCAAAAAGGTGATATCTAGGTAAACCCTGCAAAATGGTGACAGGGTATAAATTACAAGATGTCAGCATTTTGCATCCTAACTTCACATATAAATGATACAAAAAGCCCTGTCAACCCCTTTAAGTTATTCTCTAAACAGGTCATTGTGAATGGAACGGGAGGAGGTGAGTTGTGACATCACCTTTGTGAATAATGGATCCGGTATTATTTATTGTTTACAGAGGCTTTACCTTTCATTACAATAATGTCTGTGATGGCAATGAAACTGCTGAAAAGACCTCTATACCCAATAGGCAGAATGATTATAGCATAAGACCTAGTGGTATGTGGGAAGGTTGCAGATATTTAATATAGTGATATGGAAAGTTTAAAAAAAAAACTAATTTTTTTTTCAAAAAGAAATTTACCATAATATAAAATGAGATTTAAAATCTAAACCGTTTGTTGATGACAAATTATTTGTAATGTTTTTCACAACATATAAACATAATTTTTTTTAATTTACAAATTTGTATATTGAAATCCCAATGAATCTTGGGCTCAGATGGCCATTAGGAAATGTTTGCAGTGATTTGCAATGTATGTATTGTCATATAATGCACCCAATCCTAGTTTACATCCTCACCTGTGCTCAGTAAATGATTGGTTAATTAGTGGGTGTCTCTAAAAAGAAACCCAGCACCCCAGACCTTCACTTGAACTGCAACTTGAGATATAAAGTTTAGCTGTGCTTATAGAATTTTTCTGATATTTTTTAAGTGTCACATTAGAGTAAAAGCTTAGGTTCATAAACAGCTTGCAACACAGCAAAGAGATTTCATTGTTAAAAGTTATCATTCAGGAGAAAAGCACAATTTTTTTTCCAAGGCATTAGTTATACCATGGACCACTGTGAAGATGGTCATCAAGAAGTTGATTGAAATTGTCAAAACAGTGACATTACCTAGACCTGAATGTCCCTGAAAAATACAAGAAGAATATTGGTCTAAGAAGCTGCCTAGGGGCCTACAGCAGTACTCCCATGGAGTAGAGTGGCAAGACTAAAGCTTTTTCTTACAAAGAAAACAATCCAAGCTTGGATATATTTTTCCAAAACCTACATCAGGTTTGCCAAATGTATGTGGGAAAACGTGTTAATGTGTGATTAGACCAAGATTTAACTTTTTGTCTATAATTCCAAAAAATATGTTTGGCGTAAAGCCATCACTGTACATTACCAAAAAAACACTATATACATCACGAGTAGAGATGTGGTAAACCCGCAGATGTTTGGATCTGGCAGATCCACCCGGACTAAAAAAAAAAGTCCGGGTTCAGAACGGACTTTTTTAGCCTAAACCCCATATAAATCTATTGGAGTCTGAACGTCTGTGTTATAAAATGGTGGCCTGGGGGCTACAAAAGTAAGCAAAATGGAGATTACAAAGGAAAATAATGATGTGACCTCAGATGACCTCACGTTACCGCTTTCACAGTTTCAGCTGTCGGTGCCGTCAGTGCAAGAGTCGTGTTCACCCTGAACAGCCACTTTTGATGCCACCATTCAGCGCAATGGAATAGAGCCAGGGAGCATCATTGGGGGACCTCATGGATTACTATCATTATTATTAATTATTATAGCGCCATTTATTACATGGCGTTTTACATGTGAAAAGGGACATACATATACAAGTACAATATTTATGAACAATACAAGGCACACACAGGTACAGGTGTAGAGAGGACCCTGCCCTTGAGGGCTGTAAGTCTACAAGCAATGGGTTAGGATACACTTGGAATGAGTAGAGCTGGTCATGCGACGGTTTAGTGGACTGATGCTCACTGGAGGTTGTAGGCTTGTCTGAAGAGGTAAGTCTTCAAGTTGCTTTTGAAGGTTTCCATGGTAGACAAGACTCTGATAGGTTGGGGCAGAAAGCTCCAGAATAAGGGGGACGCACAGAAGAAATTGTGTATGCAGTTCTGTGAAGAAGAGATAAGAGGAGAGTAGAGAAGGAGATCTTGAGGGGATGGTTGGTTGCGTGTAGGTAGCGGGAGACCATGTCACAGATATATGGAGGGGATAGGTTGTGAATGGCTTTGTACACTCTCTGATAGAAGTTATGTCGCTTATCCATGTTATGTAAATAAAAGTTCATAACCTGACGTTAAATTCATCCATTGGTTGTATAAATTACTCTTTTGAAAGCTGAAACCCTCCGAAATTTGGTTTAGGTTAAGAAAATAAATTGGCATCAATGCTGAAATATTGATCATTTAATGAACACAGAATGGTCTGGTGATGTGGTAGAGTGAGATGGGGGAAAGATGATGAATTCTGTTATGTCCATGTTCAGTTTTAGAAAGCAAGCAGAAATGAAAGATGAAATAGCAGACAGACAGCATATGATTTTTGGTTAGTAAGGAGGTGATATCAGGTTCAGAGAGTTAAAGATGTTACTGAAAGCCATGGACTCTATGAGCTGTCCCAGGCCAAAGGTGTAGATGGAGAAGAGTAGGGGTCCTAGAACTGATCCTTGGGGAACACCGACAGACAGGGGGCTAGATGAGGAGGTGGTGTGGGAGAGGGAGACGATGAATATCCAATCTCCCAACATTATGACATCTACACTACCCATTCTGATCACATGAAACTCAACAAGATATGGGATGACTTAAACTAAATATATGCATCCCAGTGGGGATACTTTCATTAAGATTACAGTGGACATGCACAGGTTACAAGTCATTCCGTCATTGACTCGCATGCCTGCTGTCAATCACATGCACACCTTTTTGGCTCGTGCTACCGTTACCCTACCTAGATTGACGTGTATCTATTTTCTAATACTGGCTTCAGTCTCTCCTGTGTTGATCCATCAAGCCCAATTAATCACGTGTCAGGGGCGCTCCAGCTAGGGCAATGAACCCAATCTGACCGGGTTGTTTTTTATGCATAAAACACCAGGCACTGACCTGATCTTTCAGTCCAATAACTGTGTGCCAGGGGCACCTAGTGATAACAATCACTAGTTTGGTCTTTGCACACACTAGGTCAGACAGTATCTCTGTATAATCGACTGCTATACACATCAAACTTGTTGGGTAGCCCGGATTATTGACAGACACATGTAACAATCCCTGACTGGGGGAGCCTCACTTTGGGTTGCCGTCCAGAGCTGCATGGTCCCTGTCCTCACTTACTGAAGAGATCCAGGATAGGTCCAAGCCTGTTATACCAAGAAAGGAGATAATCTGTCACAAGAGGGAATGGTCTATGGTGTCAAAGGAAGAAGACAGGTCTAGGAGGAGGACAAAGTAGTGTCGCTTGCTCTTGGCGGTTAGTAGGTCGTTGGTGACTTTAGTTAGGGCAGTTTCAGTTAAGTGATGCGGTCAAAAGTCAGATTGTAACCGTTCAAAGAAGGAGCAGTAGTGGAGGTGGGAAGACAGTTCCAGATGGACATGTGGTTTCAGCAGTTTTGAGACATAAAGGAAAATTAATATGGAGTGATACTTGCATGTGTGACTGACACCCTATGGAAACCTCATCAGTGTGCATATAAAATACCACCAATCACCTCCCATGATCTCCCATGTTGTGGCAGGTTGAGAGTGATTGCTGCATTGGTATTATGCACTTGTGTTGCCTTTATATCTGGGCCTACTCTGTCTTGCTGACTGTAATGGAGATCAGACTTTTTGTAAGTTTTTTGATCGTTTATGTGGAAAGATAGCCAGACACAGAGGATGGGCCGAGGGAGGGCTTTTTGAGGCTAAGTGTAATTGAAGCATGTTTGAAGGATGAGAGGAAGACACCAGTTGTTAGTGAAATGTTGAAGAGATGTGTTAGGGTTGGTATGAAGACTGTGGTGAGGTTGGGGATGAGGTTGGACAGGAGCGGGTATAGCATGCAGACAGGGAGATGTGATCTTGACAGAAGAGAGGAGAGGTGATCTGTTATGGTGTAGAAGCTGGTTTTGGAAGAAGAGAGCTGAGCAGCTTTGAGGAGGGGATCTGGAGGCTGCAGGCCAAAGCTTTCTCTTATGTTATCAATCTTCTGCTTGAAGAAAGAGGCAAATTCTTCAGCAGATATAAGAGGAGAGGGAGGACGTGCTGGGGGACAGAGGAGAGAATTGAAAGCTGCAAGCTATTGGAGGTGCAAGGATATGTGTGGGATTTATAAATGAGTAAAAGATGGTGTCTGTGTGTTTAATTTCAAATAAAGGACTTTTCTCCATCTGTTTCATTTGAAATAAAGGATTTTTAACCTGTTTTATTACCCCGGTGCCACTGCACCAAGGCATTCGGGAAGAGCTGGGTAAGGGTGCGTGCACACAATCTGTGTACGCAGCGCTTGGACGCAGCGTCTTGCCGCTGCGTCCAAAACGCTGCGTAGTACAGAACTAACATAGTGGATGGGATTTCAAGAAATCCCATCCTCACTATGTGTAACCCGCCCGCAGCGTGTTTGAAGCTCCGGTGCAGGTTGCCGGGAGTCCACTCCTCCACAGCATGTTTATTTCATGCTGCGGAGTCGGAAGCGGCTCCCATTGGGTGACTGCAGGGAGAAGCCGTCCTGCACCCGCCGCACATGCCATTTTTTTCAATTATTTATTTATTTTACACTATCGTAACTGTCGCCAAACACTAATAAGTATGGCAACCAACTAGTGACACCGACACACAGGGTGGGGGCGGTCCAGTATGACTGAAACCAATCACAGACGCCAGCACAGAGAATGTGGGATGCACTGAATAAACATGAGGCTTAATGAGCAGACCAGAATGTAGTGTGACTGCAACGAGACTCGTAAGTATAATAATCTTGTGTAATTTTCATTTTGCTTCCTTTTGTAGCCCAGTGTCTGAACATGAACATTAATATGGACTTCACAGGGAAGTCCATGTTTGCGGTCCGTGCACAAACAAAAAGTATCTGGTACAGACCCTGAACTGTCCAGTTTGGGGTCACCCATCATTAACCATGAGGCATAGTGAAAACAGCATTATGCTTTGGGATACTTTTTGCCAGCTCTGGGGCTTTATTCAAGGTGGATGGAATTATGAACAGTTCAAAATACTGGTCAATTTTATAATAAAACCTTCAGGTCACTTTTCAGCAAAACGATCCAATGCATACCTCAAAGTCAACAAAAGAATTTCTTTGCCATGTAAGAGGGTCAGAGGTGTTGTCACCCTATCACTCAAGGGATACCTTTTTCTCTTTGCATTTGTATTGAAAAACTGTATGTTCCATAATGTGTAAGTGGTCCTTGACTGGTTGAAGGTGAACGCTGCTCCCTAAACGCCATTAGCCAAATAAGGTTATTAATAGTGGGTGTTCCTTGTGGGCAGGGCATAGTAAATAAAAGGGCTTGTAGCAAGGAACACAGCAGGAAAATTCCATAGTAGGAGTTAGTATTGGGAACCATAGCGCCTTCCAAATACTTCAGACCTTGAGAGTTCCCCAGAGTTGATGCTTGACGTCCTGGTACAGGTACCTGGACAGCGGTTGACCTCTTGTTGGTTTGGTCGGTCCTGAGCAGTGGTTCAAAGGTGGATGGACCTCTATTGAAAGCGCAGTGAAGGAATATGGTCTGATGGTTCCCTAGCGGTCCAATGGATTCATCCCCATAAGTTGAGTAGGGATAGAGTTGACCAAAAGACTCTTTGAAATGGTGGTGTGCATCAATGATGCTTAAAGTGAACCTGTCACCTAGTCTAGCCCTCCTAACCTATCACTACCTGTCCCTGCAACTTCCTACTACATTACTAACCATCCCACTCTGATCTAAATGTGCAATGTAAAAGTACGAAAAAGTGATTTATAAACTTACATGTCCAACATCGTGTGGTTGTACCTGGATGGCTAGCCAACAGGTGGGCAGTCTCTCAGGGTCCGCTCTCCCCCTGCCTTGCTGCTTCAATCACACCCCGGTGGGTGTGATCATTCATTCAGGAGCAAGCCCTAATTTAAAACTCCCACCTCCTTCCAGGTCATTTCCGGTCCTGCGCAGTGTGGTGGATGTATTGGCTTACAGGCTGGCTCTGGAGCATGCGCTGTGTGCATTACGAAGCTGGCCTGTACACCCAATACACTTACCACACTGCACAGGACCGGAAATGACGCACTGCAGCTGGCAGCGCATCGGAAGAAGGAGGCGGGAATTTTAAATCAGGGCTCGCTCCTGAATGAATGGGACCGGGGACCTGGTTAATACGCTGGACAGTACCTGTTACCTTGTCACCAGTAAAAGGCACCGAAACAACAATCACTGTGTGTGTGCCTGCTTTACCACCACAATTCACCACCCTGTCTGCAAAGACGCAACTACTTCTCCCCTCATTCATCCCCGCTGCCCTGAGGTAAAGCTCCACCTGTAGGGAGCTGTACCACACTCTGCTGCACCCACCATCACCTCAGCGGCTGGCTGCAGCGCTGGTATACTCGTTACCAGGTACCATAGGTGGCGTCACGTTAACAATTCCCTTTATCTCCCCCCACCGTTCCCTGGCATTGAGGGTCCAGGGCACGGGACCAGGGATTGACCAGCCGTGATCACCCATCGAAGCCGCCATCAGCCCATTGCCACAACCTTACAAGAGGAGTCTCCCGTGACAGATATCCGTGCCATGATTAGGGAAGAATTGCAGGCCTTTTCTCAGCAGATGCATTCTAAGAGGCATAGGAAGAAACCTCAGCCGGACTTGTCCGTTATTGTGTCTGAGTCAGAAAGTGGTCAAGTTAGTACGGATTCTTCTGATTCTTCCTCTTCATCATCTGCGGAGAAGGGCAGGTCCTGTTTTCCGTTGGATAGTATGGATAATTTGGTCAGGTCTGTCCGCAGGACTATGGGGATTTCTGACTCTAAGGAGGTTAAGCCATCTCAAGACGTTAAGTTTTCTGGCCTTTCCCAGAAGAAGTGCCGTTCCTTTCCAGTCAGTTCTGCACTGAAGGACGTCATTCAATGGGAATGGGACAAGCATGAGCGCCGAGGATCGCTACCTTCCTCCTCCAAGCGTCGTTATCCTTTTGAGGATGAGGAATTCTTGGCATGGTCAAAAATCCCTAAGGTCGACGCAGCAGTCGCTTCGGCTTCTAAGCATTCATCCCTTCCTGTAGATGATTCAGGTTTGCTCTCTGATCCATTGGATCGTAAGGCGGATATGCTCCCCAAACAGTCTTGGGAGTCCTGCACGTGGGCCTTTAAACCTGCCGTCTCGGCCACATGTACAGCAAGGTCCATGCTGGTATGGATTGATCAGTTGGAAGATCAACTTAAGGGAGGCGTTTCAAGATAAAAATTGCTTTCGTCTCTTCCACTGATAAGGTGCTGCGCAGCTTATCTGGCAGATGCTTCCGCAGATTCATTATGTCTGGCGGCCAGGTCAACTGGCCTTTCTAATTTGGCTTGGCTCGCTTTGTGGCTTAACACTAGAAGTCCCAGAGACGGGTCATTTGACCTTTTTACCATTGAAATCAAGGATCCTTTAAATTCCCGGGACTTCTAGTGTTAAAGACTGGAAAGGGAATGCACAGGCCAAGTCCCGTTTATGTGCATTACGATGTCAGGGTGAGTACCTGTTTGGCAAAGCCTTAGATGATCTCCTTGCCAAGGTGGCTGAGAGGAAGACGGGATTCCCTAATGCATCTCTTCCGTCCTACAGGAGGGCGTTCAAACGCAGGTCTTTCAGTCAGAAGAGGCGCTATAAGGACCAAAACAGATGGGATAACAAGGCATCGAAGTCCAAAGGTGCCCTCTTTGGTTCCTCTGCAAGAAGGGACAATAGGTTCCGTTAGTCAGGCTCCACCAGTGGGGGGCCGGTTATGTTTTTTTTCCACGCAATGGCGGGCTATTACGTCTAGTTTATGGATCCTGAATATTGTGTCTTCGGGTCTGAAGCTGGACTTTGAGGTTTTTCCTCCAGATTTTTTTGTGCAGACTTCCCTTCATCTCCTTTGCAGCAGCAGCAGCCACTGGAGTTGGAGGTTCGGAGTATGTTAGAGAAACGGGTCTTGTTAAATGTCCCAGAAGGCCAGAAGGGACAGGGAGTGTACTCCCCTTTATTCCTGGTCCCTAAACCTGATGGGTCCTTCCGCACTATTATTAACTTGAGGCACTTGAACACTTTTTTGCGTTTCTCTAGTTTCAAGATGGAGTCAATAAAGTCTTCCATTAAGGTCTTACTTCCTAGGTGTTTTATGGCGGTTTTGGATTTGAAAGATGCGTATTACCATCTGGCGATTCATCCCGATCATCAGAGGTTCCTCCGTGTGGCACTCGTGTTCGAAGGTCGTCTCCAGCATTTTCAGTTTGTAGCAATGCCGGTTGGCCTCGCTATGGCCCCGCGTATATTCACCAAAGTGATGTCAGAGGTGATGGATTGTTTGCGTCATCAAGATATTCTTATTGTGCCGTATCTTGATGATTTCTTACTAGAAAAAAACCTTGCAGCACTTAGCTACTACCAGTAATGTACATATGCTAACAAGCTATATATATATATATATGAGAAAAAATTTAAAAACTTACGTTTTTTCAAAAAACTCAATTCTTATTATTTTATTTTTTTTAAATCTGAACTTCTTAGGCTGCCTTCACATTAGCGTTTATGTCTGCATGCTGATGGCATGCAGACACAAACGCAGTCAAAAGCAATGTCATTTGATGTGTCCGCAGCGGATAATGTCCGCCTGCGGACACATCACTGTGGAGCCCGGCCAGCCAATCGGACATGTCCGGGGGCGGGCCGGAGGCGGAGATCAGCGCTGGAGATCTCCTCCTCCCCACCGCCGGTAAGCTCCGGGAAGTGTCAGCGGGGAGAAACAGCTGATTTGACAGCTGTTTGAATCTCCCGCGCCGACACTGATAGGAGATGTCGGCGCGGGAAGATTCAAACAGCTGTCAAATCAGCTGTTTCTCCCCGCCGACACCACTAGGAGATTACCGGCGGCGGGGAGGAGGAGAACATTAGAGGCTGAGCTGATCTCCCAGTGGCCGTCGGTGAGCTCCTGTGACATCACCGGCGGCCACCGGGAGATTTTTCAATGGGTCCGCAGCGTTCTCCTGCGCTGTCAAGCACAGAACACTGCGGACCCATTGACACCAATGCCTTTTAGCTTCAATAAATTTTTATTATAATGTAATGTAGATTACAAATTATCTTGGTAGAGAATATCAATTAGTCAAGTATCAATGCAAAATCAAACATTTTTATGGGGAATAACAGAAGGGGAGGGGGGGGGGAGGAGGTGGAAGATTCAATTAGGTGATTGGGGGGGGGGGGGGGGGGGGGGGAGAAGGGGGGAGGGGGGGGAGTAGAGTAGTTAGAAAGAAAGAGAAAATTGAGAGAAAAAAGACAAGTGTCAGATGGAGTAATTCAGTTCAGAACGTAGTGCTTTGCACTCCATGATTACATTTTTCGACTTACGGTGGCTGCATGGCCTCCGGGTATTTTGCCCACATCTGCCAAGCCTCCGCAATATATCTACGTCTCGGTGCGTTCAACGCTAAGTGGTATTCATGACAGTATATGAGGTTCAGTTTTTTGATGACCTCTCCTAGAGAGGGGGGGGACACACTCTTCCAAGAAGCCGCAACACATAGTCTGGCTGCAATTAGAATGTACGTTATCACATGGCGTAGGACGGGTGGGAAGGTTTCTGCTCCTATATGCAGGATTGCAAGTTGTGGTGACAGGGGGATAGAGGTGTCAGTGACCGAGCTTATCAGGCCAGCCACCAGCGTCCAGAATTGGGCTATCTTGGGGCATAGCCACCACATGTGTCCCAAGTCTCCCTTTTGCCCGCATTGCCTCCAGCACAAAGGAGAGTTTCCCGAACCGAATCTAGCTAGTCTGGATGGGGTGGTATACCAACGCAAGTGAACCTTTTTGAGGGACTCCAAGTGGTTGATGCATTTAGTGGTTTGTAATACGCAATTAGTCGCGCTCTCCCATTCCTCTGCTTCCGCTGAGAAACCCAGATCCTCTTCCCACCCAATCATCGAGGGCAGTTTTCCTGTTATGTTTTGAGACAGTATACCTTCATAAATGAGAGATATCCCCCTCGGTAGCGGGTTTTCAGAGAAAAGGTATCGTTGAAGTGGTGATGGTGAGGGTCGTTTCAGGTCGTGTAAGCAGTCTAAAGAACTGAGAAAGTGTCGTACCTGGGAGTACTGTAAGAATGTGTTGAGTAGTTCCTTTCTCCCTTCACTAAACTGCTGAAAGGTAAGTAGTTTACCGTCCTTTAAGAGATCGTCAAGGGTCTCAATTCCTAGGTCGCCCCACGCAGATATATTCAATGCAGGAATATGCACCTGGAGGGCTCTCAGCGGGATCTTCTCGGGGGGGAACCTAGACCAGGCAACCGGTATTTTGTCCCACACCAATTTCAATGAGCGGATGGTGGTCAGGGGATGAACTACCCCGACCTTGCCAAGACCCGCTCCCGCTAGAAGCACCCCAGGCGCCACCCCAGGGAGAATCTCCGATTCAATTTGAACCCATCCCAATTCTGACCGCCGTCTTAACAATTCCCTAGATGCCTCAAGTATCGTGGCTCTAAGGTACGCTGTAACGTCTGGGACTCCCATGCCTCCTCCTTTAAGTCTCTGGTACATCGTGTGCCTCGGGACTCTCGGTCTCCCCTTTGCCCATATGAAATTGTTAATCAGCCTCTGTAGCTGAGAAAGTAGTTTGGTCGGATACGCTAACGGGAGGCAGCGAAAAAGATACAGCATTTTAGGCATCCACATCATTTTAAAGGCCTGGATGCGTGCCATCCAGGATAAGGGGGGAAGTGGACCGGCCTCCAGAGACCTCCTCAACGAGCCTAGTAATGATTGTATGTTGACTCGAGCTATATGTTTGGAAGCACACAGCACAATACCGAGGTAGGGTATGCCGTCTGTTGCCCATGTACATGTGAATTTCGTTTTCAGATCACCTAGCTCTGTCTCTGAGAGGTTAACCGGGAGAGCCATGGATTTTCCCAAGTTTAGCTTGTAGTAGGAGATCTCCGAGAAAGCCCCCAGCTCCCTCACCACCGCTGGGATGGAATTGGTGGGGTTCGTGCATGAGATAATTACATCGTCAGCGTACAGTCCTATGACGTGGCGCTTTGTCCCAACCTGTATGCCTGAGATTTGTAAGTTGGACCTAATTGATGCTGCAAGAGGCTCCATCACGAGGGCGAAGATCAGGGGAGAGAGGGGGCATCCCTGTCTTGTCCCATTGACACCAATGCCTTTTTTGTGCGCTTGGGGACGCTTGCTGATTTTCCAAGGTCCCCGAGCGCCCAAAAAATGCAACATGCTGCGTCCCGGGTGCGGACGCTGGACACCGGAAGGAGCAGATATTGTCCGCATCCGCACCCGAACGCAGCAAACGCTTACAAACGCAGGCACTATGCGTTCCTATGTTAAACATAGGAACGCAGTGCGCATGCGTTTGACTGCGTATGGGAATGCAGCATAAGCTGCGTTCACATACGCTAATGTGAAGGCAGCCTTAGTACTGTGAGACAGTGTGGGGGATCATATGCGAGGGGCGCTATGTCTCCCCTAGAATGCGCACTGTCACGTATTGAGCCCGGTATAGGGTGTGAGAGAAAGGGACGGTCCGCTCCCTCCGCTCCGGGTCTTGCAAGGTCCCGGAAGGAGACACGGAGTTAAAAGCCTGGTCAGGAGGCAGGCGGGGTCCCTTGTACACAGAATTGTGCCTTAGCTGCAGCAGCAGAGATAGACAGGAGAGGTCTAGAGTTCCAGGGGGCCGTGTGCTATACTAACATGGCCTAGCCCAGGAGGGCTGGAGGAACTCGTGGTGACCCATAATGGAGGCCTTTGGCCTGAAGGAGCCGGGTTACTTTATATGAACTGTGTCCTGTGTACCCGGCTGCGACCAGGATTCCGGCAGACTGTGCCACCGCTGTGTGTATCAGCAATAAACACCGGGTCCAGTTTGAACTACTACCGGGCTCCACGTGTTTCCTGACTTGCAATCCAGGCGCTGCCCCACAGTACACACATTGGCCAATGTCTGCTTGCTCATCGACTGCGACAAAGTGACTTCAGGTCCGATGATTCCTAACGCTGACACCCAAGTCCTCCTTGTCCACCCTACCCCACTACCAAGTGGGCGGACACCATCCAGACCCTAGATCACCTGTGGTCAATGAGGATGCACATTGCAGTAATGGAGCCAGCAACTCCACACGATACAAAAGAGAAAAAAACTGCACAGCACTCACAGACAATGTGAACTCTCATTGACCACAGGTGATCTAGGGTCTAGATGGTGTCCGCCCACTTGGTAGTGGGGTAGGGTGGACAAGGAGGACTTGGGTGTCAGCGTTAGGACTCATCGGACCTGAAGTCACTTTGTCGCAGTCGATGAGCAAGCAGACATTGGCCAATGTGTGTACTAAGAACTTCAGATTTAAAAAAAATAATAAGAATTGAGTTTTTTGAAAAAACGTAGGTTTTTTAATTTTTTCTCATATATATATAGCTTGTTAGCATATGTACATCACTGGTAGTAGCTGAGTGCTGCAAGGTTTTTTTTCTAGTAGTTTAACCCACATCCCTGCTGGCACCAGTTCACATTGTCTGTGAGTGCTGTGCAGTATTTTTCTCTTTTGATGATTTCTTAGTTATGAGAAATTCTGCTTCTCAGTGCAGAGATCGCCTGTCCCGGACCATTTCTATTTTGCAGAGTTTGGGCTGGTAGATCAACTGGGAAAAGTCTAGGATGGTTCCTCTGACTTGTCAATCCTTCTTGGGTCTGCACCTCGATTCTATCAGTCAGCTGTGCTTTTTTCCGGATGACAAGAAGCAGGTTATACTCGCTAATGTTGGATTTGCGGTTAGCCATCCTCGTATGTCCTTGAGATCAGCTATGTCCTTGTTGGGGTCCTTGACCTCTTGTATTCCGGTGGTGTTATGGGCTCAGTTCCACACCAAATGTCTTCACCAGGAGATTCTCTACACTGAGGAGGAGTTGCAAGGGTCCCTAGACAGCTCCCTTTCTCTTTCTTCGGAGGTCACTGCTTCCCTTTCCAGGTGATTAACTCCAGGTAACCTCTCTAGGGGTGTTCCGTGGGTGGTTTCCCCATCTAAGGTAGTGATTACGGATGCTAGTCTGGACGGGTGGGGTGCCCATCTGGGGTCACGGTGGGTCCAAGGTCAGTGGTCGGTCCAGGAAGAGGCAGATTCTTCTAATGTCCGGGAACTTAAAGCGATACTTCAGGCTTTGCTTCACTTTCTCCCACAGTTGATTCTCCAGCACGTCAGAATCATGATGGACAATATGACTTGTGTCGCGTATATCAATCATCAAGGCGGTACGTGATCACAGCCTCTGATGTGTACTGCATCAACGATTCTCCATCTGGCCGAACGTCATCTACTGTCACTCACAGCCCTTCATATCAAAGGGACTGACAATTCCACGGCGGATTTCCTGAGTCGGCATACTCTGCGTCAGGGCGAATGGACATTGTGCAGACGTGTGTTCCTGCAGATTGTGCGTCTGTGGGGGTCTCCCGATCATTGCCGGTAACGCTTGGGCTTTGGGTTGTGGGTATTGAAGCCTGACATATTTGGAGGAGAAATAAGAAAAAGAAAATAGTTTTTTCACCTCACCAATTCATCTGGCATGTTGAATAAGGCTAGTGGGCAATGCCCGGACAGGTCAGAGGGCCAGTTCCCAGGTGAGGGATGAAGTAATATGACAGGGAAACAATCAATTTTCACAAAAAAGGCCAGCACTTACAACAAATTAAGTCACTTAGTCATTTTCATATAAAAATAGGAAAACTATATTAGTGCATATTAAAAGATAAAAATTGCAGTCCTACTTGTTTCAAGAAAAAAATGTTCCTACTCTTAAAATAGACATGTATAAAGAGAACAACTCACACATGCCTACAAGTCACTGAAACAACTGACTACACTCATGATTAATGATATAACACAAATATGGACTTGCAAGAAATCTATTCTAAATGTATGGAAGGAAAGGGAAAAAAGGGATTGCACATTTTCAAGAAGCAATATCCAAATTATAGTATTATATGAGTGTGAATCCTCTAAGACCATGTATGTCAAGATATAATGGACATATGCTACTTTTCTCTGAATTGCTAGCAGATGAGTATAGAAGAGGTGACTTCACACGCTGCTGACTCACTGCAATAATAAAGGTTTTCTCTTAACAAAAATCTATTATAATAAAAGCCCTAGGCCAACTTCCGTCACTATGTAACGGTATCGCTACATCACATCTGTGACAGAAGTTGGCTGTACACCCATCGTGGGTGATCCAAGATGGCCGACCTTTGGCGGTAGCGGGGCTTTATGAGCCCCACCACTGCCATCAGAAGCCTCTTGCTGCGCCCCACGCTCTGACACCCCCCCTTCATCACACTCCTGATGACACACACACACCCTGCCTCATTCAGCAACTTCACACAACCCCCTGCCACTTCACATACAACCCCCCCTTCTCTCACCAGCATCACGCTCATGCCCTCAATCATACCCTCATCCACACTCACGCCGCCATGTATATTTACCGCGAGATCCAGGACGCCATTTTGAATGGTGCGTTTTTTGAAATTTTACTTTACGCCGCACTCAGTTACTCCTCTGTTCACCGGCTCTCTACTGCTGTGTAAAACTACCAAGATAAGATGCTCTGCATATAATTGCCTTTATATTTATTATTCTGCACCCTCCTGTTGCTGCTTCGGACTTAACCCTTTCTACATACGGTATATAAGACACCCTGCTCTTGGAGCCCTTTGGAATGAACCTTTTCCACATATATAAAGCACCCTCCTGTTAGAGCCCTTTGAATTTAACCCTTTCCTCATATATAAGACATATATAAGACAACCTCCTGCTGGAGGCCTTTGGAATTAACCCTTTCTACATATATAAAGCACTGTCCTGCTGGAGCCCTTTGGAATTAACCCTTTCTACCATCCTTCCTGCAGGAGCCGTTTACGATTTACCTCTCGGACGTTTGCATACGTTTATAACTACCGTATATACTCGTGTATAAGCCGAGTTTTTCAGCCCAAAATTTGGGCTGAAAAGTCTCCCCCTCGGCTTATACACGAGTCAATACGGTTGGTGGGGGCTGTGGAGGCTGGAGGAGGCGGGGGGAGGCTGCTGTATGAGCGGCCCCGTCACGTGGGGCCGCTCATTATATATGCACTGCTTCCCCCTGTCAATCAGCGGCAGGGGGAAGCAGTGCATAACTAAATAAATGGCCCCCAAATGCTGGAACTCGCCCCCCTTGTAAGGGCCCCCCCCCCGCTGCTTATCTTACCATCCTGGTCTTCTGCTCAGCGCCGCTCCTCGGTGCTCCGTTCTTCATCCTCCCGTCCAGCTACATCCGGGATCCCCGGCCGTCGCAGGCATATGACGTCATTGTGCGACGGCCGGAGATCCCGGATGCAGCCAGCGAGGACGGAGCATGAAGAACGGAGCACCGAGGAGCGGCGCTGAACAGAAGACCAGGATGGTAAGATAAGCAGCAGGGGGGGGGGGCCCTTACAAGGAGGGGGGGTGAGTGCCAGCATTTGGGGGCTGCTGGATACCCCCTGGGGGCTGCTGGGTACCCCCTGGGGGCTGCTGTATAACCCCTGGGGGTGCTGTATACCCCTGGGGGGTGCTGTATAACCCCTGGGGGCTGCTGTATACCCCCAGGGCTGCTGTATATACTGCTGGGGCCTGTAAACCACTGGGGCTGCTGTATATACCACTGGGGCTGCTGTATATACCACTGGGGCTGCTGTATATACTGGTGGGGTCTGTATATACCACTGGGGAGGCTGTTGTATACCACTGGGGTTGCTGTATATACTACTGGGGCCTGTATATGCCACTGGGGAGGCTGCTGTATACTACCATTGGGGGGCCTGTATACCACACTGCTGGGGGCTGTATACCTGTGCTGGGGTCCACCCTCGGCTTATACACGAGTCAATAGGTTTTCCCAGGTTTTGGGGGCAAAAGTAGGGGGGTCGGCTTATACACGAGTATATACGGTACTCATTTCTCTAATTATTTATGTTATTTATATAATAACTATACGTTGTTAAGCACCCTCCCGTTGAAGCCCTTTGGGATTAACCCTGCGGATACATATAAGGACATAAGGACATAAGGATACTTCTATAAGGACTTACATCTGTAACTCTTTACATAATAACATAAGTTTACATTATTAAGCACTCTCCTGGAACCGCAACTTTGCGATTAACTTTTCTGAGCTTTATAAGGCTAGAAGGCTACGTCTTTAAGAACATCTTCCTCTTACTATTTAGATTTCCTCATAAGTCTACGTTTTTACCCACACTCCAGGAGCCACACTTTGCACATATATAAGGACATTAGCCTACGTCTACGGACACTTTTCTATGACTATTTATATTACGGACCTAAGGATACTTTATTAAGTAACCTCCTGCCAGAGCCCTTTGGAATTAACCCTTCTGCTTTACCACACCTCTACATACGTACATACACATCCTTTCTCTCTTGATTCCTCCAGGACCTCTTCTGAAACGCCTCTTACCCCCCAACACTCTTACTCTCTCTATCTGCTGTCACACTTGCTTACCAGTGCCAACATGAGTCCTCCCAACAAGTATGCCAATGACACCGAGAGGAAAGCTGCTTCTTCACTGCGTCAAAGAAAACACCGTGCTAACGAGACTCCTGAGGAAAAACAACATTGCCTTGACACCATGAAGGCTTATTTCCAACAATGCGTCACACACGAGTCCCCTAAGTCTAAAACCATAAGATTAGCACAAGCAGCCTCTGCACGTCGTCGACACCGACAACATACACCTTCAACCTCTACATTCTTAGGACACTCACAACTCCAAGTGTCCAGTTCTGCATGTGCGACCACTCCCTGCCACACGTCAACGTCTCTCCTGTTCACCATCATCCATCCTGGACACTCTCTTTCCGCCCGTTCCATACCACTTTCACTCAATACAGACTCCCACTTTCTGTACACTCAAACTCTTCCAGTAAGCCACACTCAAGTCCCACCACCACACACAAGACTAATATACATCAGTCTCCACAATAGCCCCACTACACCGTTAGCACATCCTCTTGCACTACATGCTAAAGCTTTCACTCATGATGAAAGTACTATTATAGGACACAACTGTGGTGCAATGAACCATGTATGTGAACATTGCCAAGCTGTGCATTTTATCGCTGAGACACCTATTGATAACAATTTTACCCTCTGCTGTCATAAGGGTAAAGTTCATGTACCCATACTACAATACCCTGATGTCTTTACACGTTTGCTCAAAGGACAAAGTGAATTTAGCAAAAATTTCATGGACAACATTAGAAGCATTAACAGTTTGTTTGCTTTTGCCTCTATGGGTGCCAATATTTCCCCACCCCCTGGATATGGCGCATACTGTTTCCGCATACATGGACAGATCTATCATCGAACTGGAACACTACATCCCTCTGACGACCAACTCCCAGCATTTGCCCAACTTTACATACTCGATACCGCTAGCGCAAACGAACAACGCTTACAATGTAAAAAAAATCAAAAATGTCATCCTACATTGATGAACATTATTGCCCTTCAAATACAAACTATCAATCCTTTTGTTGCAGCTTATCAAATGTTAAGCGATGTGGAAGAACAAGAACAAATTAAAGCTGTACAAAACAGAACTGTCATGCCAAACATCACCATGGCTATTAAACAAGATCGTACTCAAGACCCTCGATGCTACAATAATCCCACTGTCAGTGAAGCTGCCGTCGTCTTTTAAAATGACAATGTTGAGCCGCCCTTCAATAAAGACATATTAATTCATTTAAAACCTGATCCCCACAACCCTTTAGCTCCAAAAACACAACAAATTAGCATTCTCCATAGCAATTTGGATGCCCTCCTCTATCCAATATTTTTCCCTTATGGAGACCAAGGATGGCATGATGGACTCAAGCAACAAGGCAAGACTCCACACAGGATCACACAACTTCAATACTATTGCTATATGTTATCTGTCAGAAATTAATTTAATCCACTCCTCAATGGTGGTAAGCTAACACAGCAATACTTAGTAGATGCTTATGTCAGAATCAAGGCTAATCGCCTACATTACATCCGAAAGCACCAAAAAGATTTAAAAGTGAAGGATTACTGCCTACTTCAAGAACATTTACTCAAAAATTCGATTCAAAAGGGCATCCCTATTGGAAAAACTGTCATTTTACCATCTTCTTTTGAAGGCAGTCTCAGAAACATGCAACAGCGCTACCAGGATGCTATGGCTATTGTAACAAAGTATGGTCGACCTGATCTATTTATCACCATGACGTGTAATCCAAAGTGGAGTGAGATTAGTACAAATTTAGAACCATGGTAGATGTGTTGAACACAGACCCGACTTGGTTGCACGCGTCTTTAAAATTAAACTGGATTCCCTCTTAAAAGACATTAGCAGTGGATTATTTGGAAACGTTACCGCAATGGTCCATGTCATTGAATTTCAAAAGCGTGGTCTCCCACACGCTCATATTCTAATTATTCTTGATAGTCTGTCTAAATTACGCACTAAGGAGGACATAGACAATATAGTGTAGGCTGAAATTCCAGATGCTACATACTACCCTCAGCTCCATAACATTGTTCTTCAACACATGATTCATGGTCCCTGTGGAGAACACAATCCTAATTCTCCCTGTATGGATCTTGGAAAGTGTAGCAAAGGTTTCCCGAAACAACACCAACAATAACCATCAAAGAAAAGGACGGCTATCCCACTTACCGCAGACCCATTGGCAAAACATATGAACACCATTCTAAGACTATTGACAATTCATGGGTAGTTCCATATAACCCATTTTTACTCACCTAATACAAGTGCCATATTAATGTAGAAATATGTGCTTCCATTCAAAGTGTAAAATATTTATTTGAATACGTTTACAAACAACATGACAAAGCCAATCTTGAAATTTCCGAAAATAATATCCAACATGATGAAACACACCAATTTGTGGATTTCAAATATGTTAGTGCACCTGAAGCTGCGTGGCGAATATTTGCTTTTTCTATGCATAAACAATGTCATGCCATCATTTGCCTAGCGGTCCATCTGCCTAATTCTCAACCACTATATTTTCATAAGGATGACTCAGCAGACAACATCCAACACAAGCTCAATACCAATTCAACACTTATGGCGTATTTCAACCTTAATAACATCAACCACAATGCACATAACTATTTCTACCGCAAAATTCCCCAATACTACGTTTGGAAACATGGCACATGGGAACGCAGAAAACGAAGGGGTCTCACAGTTATTGGAAGAATGTAATACTGTTAGTGTGAAAGACCGAGAACGCTATTATTTACTTTTGTTGTTATTGCATGTAAAGTCTGCTACAAGTTTTGACAGCATTAAAACCGTCAATGGAGTTATGCATCAAACCTTTAAGGATGCTGCATTGCATATATAGAAAGGAGAGTAGTCCGGCTTTCAGGATCGCGCTGTTCCAATCCACAGTTCACAAAGAGTTAATCCAAGGACCAAGCAGTGATTATAACTTTCTTTTTATTCCAGGAGCTCTACGCGTTTCGTGTACACACTGTACACTTCCTCAGGAGCAAAGTTAAAAGTAACTTGTGTAAACGAAATGCGTAAAGTTTTTGGAATAAAAAGAAAGTTATAATCACTGCTTGGTCCTTGGATTATCTCCTTGTGAACTGTGGACTGGAACAGCGTGATCCTGAAAGCCGGACTTCTCTCCTTTCTATATATGCAATTCTAGTGACCAACTGATTGCTGCAGTTAATCGGATCCTACCCATTTGTGCTTATGGTTGTTGTGTTCCACACAGCTGAACCAGGTGAGTGGATCCATATCTGTGAAACGATTTTACCATTGGATAAGACCCTATTGTGCGCTTCTGTCTCCCCCTTTTTTAAAGATGCTGCATTAGCACTCGATGATACCGTCTGGAAAAATACTTTAATAGATGCCTGCATTCTTAACATGCCTTCCCAACTTCAAGACATGTTTGCTTACATCTGTATTTTTGACCCACCTACTAATCCACTTGAATTGTGGAATGAATTTAAGGAACATTTTTCACAAGACTACTGTCATACATACCACAGCAACACTGAAGAGTGTATCGATTGTGAAGGATATGCTATGAAAGATGTCCAAGATGTGCTCATAGTGCATGAAAAAACTTTTGCTGATTTCAATTTACCACGCCCAGCAAAAAATAAAAAAACACCTCCTTGAACAATGTGATAAGGACCATGAGTTAACAAAAGCTGCAGAGATGAAAGAAACTCTTAATCAGGAACAACCTTTTGCCTATGATGTCATTACTGAAGCTTTACAAAACAGCACTTTAACACCAAAGTGCTTTTTTCTTGACGGCCCTGGTGGCAGTGGAAAGACCAACCTATACAATCTACTTACACCTCATCTAAGGGGACAAGGAGACATTGTCTCACCTGCAGCGACTACACAAATAAGAAGGAAAAGAAGCGCACATAGAGTAATACCTTAGGGTTTGATGGTTACACGGACTCCCACAATACAGACTCACCTGGTCTGGTTGCGAATGGTCACAACTCCCTTGGACAAGCACGTATGGTCGCAGCAGGCTCCCGGCGAGAAGTAAGGATCCACTTGGAGAAATTAGAACCGGGTGGATAGAAGCTGCGCTGACCACAATAAGAGTAACAGAGTAACACACACACTCTGTTTATTCAGCCTACGCGTTTCGTGGCGAACAGGCCACTTCATCAAGGCATGATCACGCCCTGATAAAGTGGCCTGTTCGCCACGAAACGCGTAGGCTGAATAAACAGAGTGTGTGTGTTACTCTGTTACTCTTATTGTGGTCAGTGCGGCTTCTATCCATCCAAGTGACTGCAGCGACTACAGAAATAGCAGCTAACTTGCTACAAGGAGGCCGAACAATCCACTCTCTATATGGCATACCTTTTCCAATTAACGAAACATCCGTTTCCAGGATTAAAAATAATACAAATGCAGGAAAATATTTAGAGAGTACAAAACGTTTTATTATTGATGAGTGCACTATGGCCCAAAAACATGCATTGAATGTGATAGATAGACTTCTACGTGACATCATGACAACAAATGTTGCTGAAAAAAATAAAACACCCTTTGGAGGTAAAGTTATTGTTCTTGGAGAAGACTTTAGACAATGTCTTCCCGTCATCGCTCATGGAACAAGAACAGACATTATAGATTCCTGCATTAAATATTCACAACATTGGCAACATTTTGCTAGACTACCGCTATTTAACAACATGCGCTCCACTGATCCTGAATACAGTAGTTGGTTGCTTAAACTTGGAAATGGTGAGCTGTCTAATGAACATAACCTTGGAGAGGATGTCATTGAAATTCCTCCAGACATGCTTTGCACTGGCTCTATAGTAACCGAGATCTTTGGAGACCATATTTGCATTGATGTTCATGACAAACACACACCGTAAACACTGCAGCATCACATGCTATACTATGTCCAAAAAATGATGACGTAGATTTTCTGAACTCTAAAGTTATGTATCGCATCAGTGGTGATTATACTGTCCATACAAGCGATGATTCTGTCGATGCTGATGAAGCAGAGGAATGTGAAAACTAACCAGTCGAATTTTTAAACTCACTGACACCATCAGGAATGCCATCACATCATCTGCAACTTAAAATTGGCACCATTGTCATGCTATTAAGAAACCTAAACACCAAGAAAGGTCTCTGCAATGGCACTCGCCTCATTGTCACTGCCTTACTCCACAACATCATACAGGCTAAAGTGATTAATGGGCTCAGCTGAAGGAGACATTGTCTTTATTCCACATATCGATTTGTGTCCTTCAGAGACTGGGTTACCTTTTAAATTAAAACGTCGACAGTTTCCTGTAAAACCTGCTTTTGCTATGACCATTAACAAATCCCAAGGACAGATCCTCAATCGAGTTGGTATTTTTTTTATCAGAACCTGTATTTGCCCATGGACAATTGCATGTTGCACTCTCCAGAGTAAAGCAACGCAGCAACGTTAGGGTCAAAGTAGTGGATTCACCACTTCAAGGAAAATAACTACCTAATAGCCCAACAGTCTTCACTAGAAATGTAGTTTACAAAAATGTTTTACTTTGAACTATTTAGGTTGCTATTGCAATGGATAGATATATAGATATATAAATGATAGTTACATTCTAAATAGATATAGATAATAGACTTCTATACATAGCTTGATACATGTTATATATATAGGTATTCTAAGCAGATAGATATATCATACACAAATTATCTCTTTCACATATATGTCTTAGACGGCCGTCACACGGTGCAATATCGTGAGCGATATCGTTAGCGATCACAAGCACGCGCGATCGCTAACGATATCACTCACATCGCTGGTGAGATGTCACACAGACAGACTCACCAGCGATGTGGAGCAGCGAGATCGCTGGTAACTATGGTACACATCGGGTTACTATCATAGGCTCTGCCGCTGGGAGATCGTTTATCGTGGTGTCACACACCACGATGAAGCAGATTGAACAAGCGTTTATGGCTTGATATGAGCTCCGGCTCTCACATCTGCGATGTCACGATCAAGCGATTTTACATTGTAAAATCGCTTGATCGCACGTAGCGAAGCACAAACGATATCGCTTAAGCGATCAAAAAGCAGATCGCTTAAACGATATCGTTCAAGATATTGCACCGTGTGACGGCCGCCATAGACACATTTACATGCATAGGAACATACATAGGTATAGGTATATATAGATTAAAAAAAAAATTATGCACACATACATAGATTTCAACTATATAGATAACACATACTTACATAACTTAGGTAATAATAATAATTTTATTCATTTATATAGCACTATTAATTCAATAGCACTTTACATACATCAGTAATCCTGTCCCTCTTGAGGCTCACTATGTTTACATCCTATCTACATAAATACATAGGTGTGATACATTTATACATAATTCTCAATATTAGTGTAAGGCAGGAGATGTGTATCATCAAAATTTTTACATTTGGTGATATGAACCCGGATGTAAAGCTCCAGCATCATATTTGCTGCTGAGATATGTTATTTCGTCTTATAACAGGGCCGGGTTTTTGTGAACAGCTAAAGAGATGGGCAGGATGGCTGTTCACCACATCTCCTTCTCAAAGTGTGCTGCTCACAGTGCCACACAACACATGCTCAATGTCACATCACCACCCTCCCGATGCGATAGCATCGGGCCTTAATCTAGTAAATAAATAAAGCTCTCTTAAAGGGATTTTAAGGTTTCTGGATTTCACAGCTGCTGACACTTCTGGCTCTTTTCTAAAGGTTCAATGCCTGCAGGTGTCCCAACACCTGAAAACTCAAGGAAGCTTAAAACTTTCTTTTAAAGCTCGCTTAAACTCACCAGGTTGAAAGAAACTGGTAGACCGATGGCTGTGAACTCAGCTAACCTATACCAAAATTCTCAGCTGCCTGGCCTTCAGGTAAGTGCTTTGGCCTCAAACCTTCAAGGAAGGTTTTAGGGCCATTTTAAAGTTTCAAATATTTAAGCCGAGTTTGCTGACTTTTTAGAAAATTGTTCGGGTTTCTGATCACAAACCGAATCTTTAATGTTCATGCCGAATTAGAAATTAGTGAACCTCGTTTGGACAAGTTTGCTCATTTCTAGTTATGATGAGCAATTAGGTTGAGTATTTACCACTTGATGCCTTATTTAGAAGCATTTGGAGTATATTTCTAAAACATCCTATGTCCATGTGCGTCATTGCCTTACAATAAATATATATGAAGTGTTAAAAGTCCCACCAGCCATTAGAATCATAAACAGAGCATAGAAGAGCACAGAGCAGGATCTTTACTGCAGTACAATGAGTTAGAACCTTTATTTTTTAAATATAGGTTTTATGGTTACAACAGATTTTCTGCGAATTGTTTGAAGTGTTTTCATTTGAAACCACTGCTCATAAACCTTTCTGTATAATTTATGACCGGTAATTTCTCCTCCAGTGTTGAAATAAAAACACCTTGTTAAGTGCTTTGCCAGTATGGGCTGAAATAATTATCCTAATATTTAGCATTAATTAAAACTCTGAGCAACAATTTATACAAACAATATATGTATGTGTATATATAACATTTTTCAGAATTTAAAATTTAAATTTAATTTATGCACTATAATATTTATGTCGTACAGTTCAAAAAGGAAATAACTGGTTGATTTGACTAAAGAGAAACCAGGTATAAATTCTTATTTTTATTTGCAGCATTTATTTTGTTTTTATTGTAATATTTTTGGTTTTTGTGTTTATTTTTTTTAGCATTTTTACAGAATAATTGAACAAAGCCAACTGTAAAAAAATTTTTTTAGGCATTTTTCCTAACAAATTGGTCCTTGCACAAATATTTTATGTTTGCTGGTTTCCTTTGTTCACGTGTTATACAAGACTCCCACCTGCTGGTCATATATTGACATAAGATTAGCAAATTGCAGAGGAGCAGACTTCATTCAAACATCCATTTTATTCACGTATGAGAAGAATGGGACAATTCTTTTTAGTCATGGTGTCATCAAAGTGTCATTAGAGTTTGGTCAAAGTGCAATCTGTTTTGCCCATGCATTGAAAAAAAAATCTCTATTCTTTTCCTGTCTGTGTAGTCAGTAGTATGTGAGGAGGAACCATCACACTGTATGGGGGGCACTGGAGGACCTATCATAATGTGTTGGAGTACTCTGTGGGGACTGTCATACTCAGTCAAGGGTTGTGTATCGGGCCATCGGGACACCATACTATGTGGGGGCACCATCGTACTGTTTGGTGACCTTTGTGTGAGACCATCTTACTGTGTAGATGGAGGAATGTGTGGAACACATTTCTGTGTGGGGGCATTTTTGGGGCATCATACTTTATCGGGGCCATGGAAGGGGTAACATATTTTATGGGTTCATAAAAGGGATGTCATACTGAGTAAAGATGCTAATGGCTGTCAGTTGAGGGAAAATAACTGTGTAAGAGTCAAAAAGGTAAAGAATGTTTGTAACGTGTTAGCCAGTAGATAGAAAAATGTTGGAATTTTCGATTTATGGCCCTCTGAGGAATCTTCAGGTCTTCATAGGCCACTAATCATAGAACAATAATACAATCTGTTTTTTCTTATCTTAGAATTTTGACTTAATTTTCCCAGCTCCTCTCCCCCCCCCTAGCCTGACTCTGCTTTACCTCACCTGTCGTATTTACTACAGCATCTAACACTGCTTATGTGTATATGTATGTGTCTTCACAATTTATGTCATTATCAGCCTGACAAAGGGGCCATAGTGTCCTGAAAGTTTGCTATGTTTACCATCTTTTCAGTTAGCCATTAAAAGGTATCAACCACTAAGGACTCTCAGATTTCAATATTTTTTAGTGTAAGAGTCAAAATACATATTCCTCCCTGTGTCTTAAAACGTTTGGAGGTATGACTCCAGTGACTGCGACTACAGTGCTTTGAAAAAGAATTCATAGCCTGTGAACCTTTCCACAATTTTTTAAGTTTTACCCACACACTTTAATGCATTTTATTGGGATTTTATGTCATCTATAGACTGTGAGCTCATGTGGACAGGATCTCTGCCCTAATGTACTTGTATGATTTATTCATCGTTATTTATGTTCTCGTCCTTGTTCTGCCCTTACACATGTAAAGCGCCATGGAACCAATGGCGCTATATAAATTTATATAAATAAATAATAATAATAATAATATTATAACACAAAGTAACAAGTATTTGTGAAGTGTAAAAGAAATGATACATGGCTTTCAAAATATTTTAAAAATATAAATTTGAAAATTGTGATGCGTATTTGTATTCAGTCCCCTGAATCAATACTTTGTAAGACCACCTTATGGTGCAATACTGCAAGTCTTTTGGACTATGTCTCTACCAGCATTCCAAATCTGGAGGCTGAATTTTTTGCCCATTTGTAAAATAGCTCTAGCTTAGTGGAATTGGATAGATAAGCTTCTGTGAACAGCCATTTTCAATCCTTGCACCAGATGCTCATCAGAATTTAGGTCTGGACTTTGAGTGGGCCATTCGAACACTATTTCGCAAAGAAGAATAAGTAAACATTTCAGCCTCTAGATGTGCGAAGCTGGTAGAGACATAGCCAAAAAGACTTGCAGCAGTAATTGCAGTGAAATTGCAACAGTCCTACAAAGTATTGACTCATTAACAAAGGAATGTCACAATTTGTAGATTTATATTTTTACAATATTTAGAAAACTATGCATAATTTCCTTTATACTTGACAAGTACTTCCTACTTTGTGTTGGTATATCACTTTTTTTTTTTTACCGTTCTTCATCTTGCTCTCGGGGGCCATGGCAATTTAATGGATGAACGTTCTGCGGGAAGGTCTGTCTTGCGCGAGCCTAGATAAGTCCACCAGGATCTTCTATAGCGTTTTCTTGGCAGTGTCAAGTCATTGGGTTGCTGATTTTCTTCTTTACCTTGTACTTTCTATTCTTCCTACCATAATGTCCTTGTCTAGTGATTTTTCTTTTCGTACGATGTGCCCACACTAGGCAAGTCGTAGCTTGGCCATCCTTGCTTCAAGAGACATGTCTGGCTTGATTTATTCCAAAATTCATTTTTTTGTTCTTCTTGCCATCTATGGTATAGATAATGTCCTTCTCCACCACATTTCAAATGCATTGATTCTTCTTCTGTCTTGTTTCTTTATCATCCATGTTTCACCTCCATATATTACTACAGCAAAGACCACTTATCATATAAATTCCCGGTAAAATACTGGAGTTGCCTTAGTTTCTCCATTTTCTTCCCACACTCCAAAAGGTAAAACAGTTTTCCTATTAAATTGGCCTGGATGAGTAGATAAGGAAAATAGATTGCAAGCCCCATTTTGGACAATGACTGATGTAAATGCAGACTACTTTTGTACAATCATCTGGAATATGAATACACTAAATAACCAACAAAAAACAAGTTTGTGAATAAACTCACAAATGTGGACCAGTAGAAGCTCACTTGAGCGAAACGTACGTTGCCCCGGTGGACGAAGCCCCGCATCCTGCAGCTGCCCCCATTTCACCTGTGTGCTTGTCATACATAAAGTACTTCCAAAGACTATCAATGGTGAGGGCATCCTATCTTCTCTTGTTGTGATTATTAAAGTGTTCTGTTAAATGGGATTGCACCCTGACAGTTTGGTGAAGCTTCTGCCCCTTATGGACATAAGGTTAGCACGTATCAGGTCCACATAGAGGTACAGGGCTTTCTACACTATCACTATAAAATCATAAATATTTTTTAAACCAAGTCAGATATTTATTTTGATGTTTCTGGTGGACAACATACGTGTAATTGTTGCTTTAGTCCCTCATAGGGACCTTATCTTACTTATGTCTAAAAGTTCTCGCCTCATGGTCACTTATAAAATGGATTATTAATGTTTATTAGGATCAGTTCTCCGTGATGCTTTTCTTAACTCCTTTGTCTAGAAGTCACATTAAGCTTAAAATCTCAGTGGATCATTCCTGTGAATGTGATGCTCATATTCATTCCGTTGAGTTTTGATCTTCCACTTTTTTCTTCTTTCCTTTATCTTCCTCTTTCTTATGGTGAGTTCATATGACCATATTGTTATCTCGTCCATATTAAGAACACAATTCCCACCTCTTGACCTGAACTAACAACATTATATATGCCTATGATGCAATTTTCCCATGGCTAATGCTTGTTTCCATATACCATTTTAATTTCTGTTCATACAGTGTTTTGTAATTTGTCTTGCCTACATTTTCTTTGGAGCAGAGCGGATTGATGTTTTTATTTCCAAACTGTAAAGATAAAATATAATAAGGTACTAAATGTTAGTATTTTTTACCCTTATCCTCTCTGAAGAGGCCTCACTCTATAAGTGACCATGAGCAGTGTGTCCTGTAATGATTTATTGTTCTTAGAAGACAACTCTTTGAAAGTCTTGTTTGGCAGCTATCGGTGTCAAGCTCCGCTCCACGCCAGCGAGGTAATCATGTCCCTTTGGGAAACTGCTTTGCTGCAGGTGTTTTCTCTTTCTTCCTTTCCAAAGGTCACAGAAGCATGAAATCTCTCCTAATTTAGTCCCTCTACTAATCACGTATAGGATTGAAGAAAAGTGTGACCAAGTATTGAGTAAAGTCAACTGGCACCTGTTTTCACCATCTCAATTTGTTTTTCTTCTCAGTGCATTTTACACCTTTTAATTTAATTTGTCACTGGCTCTCGCTTCCTCCAGCTGTCTGTGTCCAGAGAGCATATATTACAGCTGCTGTTATCAATAGCTTAGTCTTTGTAGGGTCCTGAGCCAAAAGAATTAGTGAGGTCGTGCAGATTGCTGGAGTCACAATGCTATCGCGGCCCTATCTCACTGAGTTGTGGTAACTTGACTCTGTAGTCCAGTACAACCGGAGTGTTTTAGTGTTAATGCCAGAAAGTCTTTCGTATTCTCTAATGATGTTGTTTTTGGATTAGAAATCATTTTTAGCCAACAAAAGGATTCATTGAAAAGCCTTGGACAGAACACAATGTAAACACATTTAATTTACACCATGGTATCACATGGCACAAGACTGTTTCGTATGAAGTGTGTTATCGCTGATCACAGGACGACTTATTTTTATGTGGCAGTGTTTTGAAAAATATATGGCCTAAATGGCAAATTAATGCCTTTGAGATGGTTACATCTTACAATGCAATGACAAATGCTTAAGGAACTCTTTGTTTTTTTAAATAAAATATTGTGCCCCTAAAAGATTTGTATAGGGCTCAATGTCCTATTTACTGCTGCCCCACAAAAGAAAACTGCTGTCGGTATGTCTTTGTAGTGTAGCAGGAAACCCACACAATCATGGGGAGAGCATCCAAACTCCTTGTCCTGGGTAGATTTAAACAAAGGACTCCAGTGCTGCAAACCAACAGTGCTAATACTTATTTGTTACACTGCCAATTTTGCAAGTTTTCCCACCTAAAATGAATGGAGACTTCTGTAATTTTTATCGTAGGTACACTTAATTGTGAGATACAGATTCTAAAAAAGAACAAAAACAGAAATAAACATTGTATAAATTTTACATAAATGAAATTGCATTTTATTGAATTAAATAAATATTTGATGCAATAGAAAGACAGGACTTAATATTTGGTACAGAAACCTTTGTTTGCAATTAAAATGTCAGATGTTTCCTATAGTTCATGACCAATTTTTCAAACACTGCAGCAGGGATTTTGGCACACTCCTCCATACAGATCTTCTCCAGATCTTTCAGGTTTTGGGGCTGTTGCTGGGCAATACTGAGTTTCAGCTTAGGCCCCTTTCACATCAGTGTTTTTTTCAAATCGCGGCAGATGCGGTTAAAAAACCGCATCTGCCGCGATTACCGCATATCGGCTGCACTTGCGGCACGGTTGCGGCAAGCCCCATACAATGTATAGGCGGGCTTGCGGCAGGTGAGGTTTTGGCACTTGCGGCAGGTGCGGCCGTGAAAAAACCGCGGCTGACCGCTCCTCTGTTCTGGCCCCCACCTCAGGGGATCCTAAATCTCTGCATGCCCCCTACCATGCCCCCTCACTAAACAGAATTGTGAGGGGGTGTGAAGTAGGCTGATCCTGCAGCTCACAGCATCCATGCCCCTGACACACCCACTGCTTTTTGCTCTTACATGCTTCGTTTTTTGCTCCCCTGTTTCCAAGAGCCATAACTTTTTTATTTTTCCGTCAATATAGACATATGACGGCTTGTTTTTTGCGGGACGAGATGTACTTTCATATGCAATCATTTATTTTACCGTATAGTGTACATAGAAATTGCAAAAAAATTCTAAATGCAGTGAAATTGCAAAAAAAAGTACAATAACAGTTTGTTTTTTGTGTATTTTAGTCGCCATGTTCACTATATGGTAAAACCGACGTGACAGGGTGATTAGTGATGGGCGAGTCCTAAATTACTCGGAATCGCTTGACTCTAGCGATTCTGAGCCCGGGACTCGCTACTCGTTGCGAGTCTAGCGAGTCCAATGTTAAAGAATGGGGAAGCGAGTAATAGCGAGTAATGTGCGATTTACAAATCGCAGATATGTCTCGGAAGCTTCAGGCTCTATCTGCTACAATGCAATCCTAGTTTTTTCAGAGACTCTGACAAAACTAGGATTGCCATTGACTTGCATTGGACTCCTTACTGTGCAAGTAATCGCAGGGAAACTCGCACAGTAACGAGTCCGGCTGTCTGCTCTGTGCCCTCGGGTCCTGCAGGCTGCCGCAGCTCCAGGGTCCTAGAGCCCGCCTGCTGCCTGTTGTAGCAGAGCTGAGATTGTTCTCAGTCTGCTCATTCCCTGTGCATAGACATCTATATCTATGCATAGGGATGTAGCAGAGAGGACATCGCGTTTTGGGCTACGTCGGACGGAAGAGGATTTTTTTAATTAAAGATGGAGTCCCTAATGGCTTTTTTTTTTATTTCTAATAAAAATTTTTCTCTGTGTTGTGTTTTTTTTAACCCTTTATTGGAGATTCTTAGTGGCCGGGTCAAACGTGGCCTGACATTAAGAATCTCGGGCTTAATACCAGCTTGTATAACAAAGCTGGTATTAACCCCTTTATTACCCAGCGTGCCACCGCCACCAGGGCCGCTGGAAGAGCGGGGTTCAGCGCCAGAGGATGGCGCTTCAATGAACGCGCCATCTTCTGGGTCGGCTGCGGGCTGCAATTTGCAGCGGGGGGTGCCCAGAAAGCTTGGGCCTCCCTGCGCTGCGGATTCCAGCCCCCAGCTGCTTAGCTGTACCTGGCTAGACATAGAAATTGCGTTGAGCCCCACGCATGTTTTTTTAAATATTTCATGAAATTCATGAAATAATAAAAAAAAAGGGCTCCTCTATATTCTTGTGTCCGGCCAGGTACAAATAGGCACCTGGGGGTTGGGGGCAGCCCGTCGCTGCCTGCTGGATCCGGCTGGTTCCAGAAATACGGCAAAGCCCACGTCAAATTTTTTTCTGACAAATCCATAAAACAATGTAAATAAAAGGGACTGCATCTTTATTAACCCCTGGACTATGGGCGAGGGGTTAATAAAGATGCAGTCCCTTTTTTAGGATTGTTTTATTGATTTTTCAGAAAAAAAATGACGTGGGCTTCGCCGTATTTCTGGAACCAGCCGGATCCAGCAGGCAGCGACGGGCTGCCCCCAACCCCCAGGTGCCTATTTGTACCTGGCCGGACACAAGAATAAATGGGAGCCCTTTTTTTTTTTATTATTTCATGAATTTCATGAAAAACTTATTTTCCCCACTGTAACTCAGCCAATGACTGCCATAAATATCGACATTTATTAAAAGCTTAACTACTTCACGCCCCAGCCTGTTTTCAACTTCATGACCAGGCCAATTTTTTTAATTCTGACCAGTGTCAATTTATGAGGTTATAACTCTGGAACACTTCAACGGATCCCAGTGATTCCAAGATAGTTTTTTTCTTGTGACATATTGTACTTCATGATAGTTGTAAATTTAAGGGCCAGTTTACACACACCAATTTATCTGTCCAACTTCTGACCAACTTGCTGGTTGCAGTGAAATCATGGACACATTGCTCCATTTTGTGGCTGTGTACAATGGAACAATGTGTCCATGATTTCACTGCAACCAGCAAGTTGGTCAGAAGTTGGACAGATAAGTTGGTGTGTGTAAAGTGGCCTTAGACTATGTTTGTATTTATTTGTGAAAAAATCTGAACTTTGTCAAACATTTGCCATTAAACCGGGTAGTCATCTCATACAAAATAGTTAACAAATAATATTTTCTGCATGTCTACTTTACATTAGCACAATTTTTGAAACATAATTTTTTTTTTTGGTTCGGAAGTCAGAAAGGTTGAAAGTTTATAAGTCATTTATAATTTTTCCAATAAAACAAACAAAAACATTTTTCTAGGGACCACAACACATTTAAAGTGACTTTGATGGGTCTATATGACAGAAAATACCCAAAAGTGAACTGCACTCCTTAAATTGCTCAAAATCACTTTCAAAAGGTTTATTAACCCTTCAGGTACCTTTACACGCCGCTACAGAAGGTTAGAAACAACCGGGTGTTTCACGTGCACGGGCACGTACCAACGATTGCAAACGGTACCTGATACCACCTTTACACGTGGCTACAAGGTGCTCTAGAGAAGGTTTAATCTATCTCTGGATGCACCGCAGGGTACCGCAAGTTACCTTCTGTAGAGCACCTTCCCTCATTTACACGCCGCTACAGAAGGTAATATGGGAGGACCTGGTGCAGCAGGGACAACACATAGGCGTGCCAGAGTTGTGGATTACGAGACGCTTGGACAATACAATAGTATCATGATTGGCCAGCCAGCGCAGGAAGGCTGGCTAATACATGACGCTATTGCAAATGTGTAGTGTGACTGGTCAGCTCCTTAAATATGCCGCCCTATGCAGCGACAACCAATCGAAACGCAGGAGCTTCCTCCAATGATCGCTGAAGGGGGGCGGTTTCCCGGAGGCTGTGTCACGCCCCAGGGAGTTAACTAGGTGGCGAAATAACCTTACCCTACCTTATTTAGACGCCGCTACCATCGGGTTGAAATCAACCTGTTTTAGAGCACTGCTCTGAAACAGGTGCCGCAAGTGACGGGTGGCAACAACCTACTTTACACGCCGCTACCTCGGGTTGATTTGACGGTGCAAGATACATTTGTCTCAGAAACCTGGTTGTTTTCAACCTTCTGTAGCGGCGTGTAAAGGTACCTTTCAGGTGCTTCACAGGAACTAAAGCAATGTGGAAGGAAAAAATGAAAATTTTTCTTTTTCCAACAAAAATGTTACTTTAGCTCCAAATATTGCATATTTACAAACATAACAGGATAAATTGCAGCATAGAAGTTGTTGTCAGTTTCTTTTGAGTATGGTGATAACCCATATGTGGTGAGAAACCACTGTTTTGGTGCACAGCTGGGCTCGGAATGGAAGGAGCGACATTTGACTTTTTGTTAACAGAAAATTGGCTGGAATTGTTAGCGGATACCATGTTGGATTTTGAAAGCCTCTGATGTGCTTAATCAGCGGAAGCCCCCCACGGGTGACCCTATTTTTGTAAACTACACTCTTCAAGGAATTAATCTAGATGTTGGGAGAGCACCTTGAACTGCCAGATGCTTTGCAGAATTTTATAATGTTGAGCCGTGAAATAAAAAAAATACATTTTTAAGACAAAAATGTTGTTTAACCACAAATTTTTAATATTCACTGGAGTAACAGGAGATAATGGACCATACAATTTGTTGTGCAATATTTCCTGAGTGCGCCAATACCTTGAATGAGGTAGACAATGTCTTTTGAGGCACAGTGCAAAGTGAAGAAGGGAAGAAGTGCCTAAACAGTGGACCTCCACCACAAGTGACCCCCTTTTGGAAACTAGACCCCTCAAAGAATTTATCTAGTTGTTTGATGAGCAATTAAAGGCTGCGTTCAGACGCGGCGTATTTGGCCGCGTATTGTGCAGTGGTGCAAAAAAAGCGTGACTGCATGCCGTTGCCGTGCTTATCCGGGCACGCTTTTCACGAGGTCATTTTAACATGTTGCCTATGGGAAAGGCGATCTAAAAAAGGGCAAAGAATTGCCATGTCAATTCTTTTTGCATGCGCCCTTTTGCAGTGAAATTGCGCGCGCAAAAATACGTGGCTAAACACGGCGTCTGCATGCCTTCCACCAAAAGCCATAGCTTTTGTCTGAACGTAGCCTAAACCTCAAGTGCATTGCAGAATTTTATAACATTGAGCTGTTAAAATGAAAAAAAATAAATTTTAAACCACAAAAATAATGCTTTAAATTCTTAAAATTCACAAGGGTTACAGGAGATAATAGACTTTATGTGGTTGATAACTACTTTTGAGGCACACTATAAAGCGAAAAAGGGAAGAAGTGCCATATTTGAGTTTATATTTAGTTGGAATGGTTTGCGGGCGCCGTGTCACATTGAGAGAGCCCCTGAGGTGACATAACAGCAGAAACCCCCCACAAGAAACCCTGTTTTGCAAACTGCACCCCTCAATTAATTCATCCAGGGGCGCAGTGAGCATATCGACACAATAGGTTTGTCACTAAATTTTATAGTATTCGGTGATGAAAATGCCCCAAAATGTGTTTCCCAATTTCTCCTGAACGTGGCAATACCCCACATGTGACTGTACAGTAATGTTTGGCCACACTGCAGGGTTTGGGAGGAAATGAATGCTATTTAATTTTTTGCAGCACAGATTTTTGTTGCTGAGCACTTACATTCGGGTTTCAAACTACGTATCTGAAATACGGGATTTAGGTGAAACCCCTATGGATCCACTCATTATAATGAGGAGAGTTACTCCGGACTCTATTTGATCTGTATACAATGATGTCTGTCTTTTCAAACGTGAACAAAACTATTGATGACTGTATGGCGCCCTGCTCACACAGGTAACCACAGACTCACCTACAGCAGGGATGGGTTTCCACAGTGGGCACACAGACACAAACAACACCTTCCACCCCAGCACAGTAGGGGGAGCTCAACTTGCTGCCTTTAGGCAAGATCCCCTATAAATACTGGTGCTGGGGGCAGAGTTAGTTGGAGTGTGCAGACGCTACAAGAGCTGTGAAGACGTACTGGTGGTTGGTGCTGCATTAGGCCTGAGCCATTGACCCTGAGCAGCCTTTGAGTAGCCCTGCAAGTCCCAAGAGAGTGGGGGCAGAAGGCGAGGAGAAAGGAAAGAACAAAGTGGGAACTGAGGAGCCAGCATTAGGTTCATCCAAACAGCACACTGGACACCGGAGTCCGAGTCTACTGGATAGCACCTGGCCCAGTAGAGAATACCGGTCTCCCGTGGAGACTTCAGTCTCCTGGGCATCTGCGCAGTCACAAACCAGGGTCCATCGAGGATGTCCCGCCAATAGCACAGGTGATCAGAGAGCAGAGGAGGCCAGCCAAGTTTCACACGGGGAAAGCGACAAGGAGGCCTTATACCCACTTTCTGTGGAGACCCAGTAGTGCATCCCGAACACATGGCAGTGCCCTGAACGTTTACCTGTAACTACACCAGTAAAAGGTAAAGAAACAACCAGCAGTGTGTGTGTCAGTTCCTTACCCACGCCCCTGCCATCTGCAGAGAATGTCCCGTTATCCAACAGCCCGGCCAAATCCCTGCTCCATCCCTCATCATCATCACCAAACACCCCAGGGATCCAGCTCCGCCTGTGGGGAGCTTCAACACCTAGCTGCTCACCCATCATCCCTGGAGGCCCCACGCAGCACTGGTGCATTCACCAGATACCACAGGTGGCGTCACGATAAACTTATGAACTTTTATTCCCATTTCAACTACCCCTTTTTAGTTGACCACCAGGGCCACGGGTCTGAGCAGGCCACCAGTGACATCCCTACCGCAGCAGAGGTCCCAGATACCTGAGTTTCCATACCCTGGGCTAGTCAATTTCTAGCGTGTCACAAACAGGAGCTACCGGGTACTGTGTGCCGTGTTTAAGGCTGTAATTTGTGACTGTTAAACGGAACCGCCATTACTGCGCCGCGGAGCAGGGAGAAAGGGGGCATATCGGCATGCAGAGAGCAAAAACCAAACCCCGCCCCTTGCTCTGTCGAACACTACCGAAGCGCAGCGGCCTAATCAGGAAACTCCCGAACCCTTCACTTCATGCCTAGGGTGTTCAAAAACTGTTTAACTGTTTAAAGGCTGGCCGTGATTCACTAGGGGGGCCTCGAAAATGTCCGCCTCATCCAGCGATGACGACAACACATTTGCTAACCCGAGAATCACCCAGAAGTGACCATGGTTGCAACCGGTAGAACCGCCAACCCACCGGGCTCCGTAGCCCCGATCACGCCAATCTCGCTACCGTATATCTCGGGTCCTAAGTGGTTACCCTAGTATGATGGCCACTCTGATACCATGTCCACCTTCTAAAGAAAGATCTGCAGCGTGTTGGACATGTATGCAATGACAGGTCAGCAGCGTGCAGCTGTTGTATTGGAACAGTTAACTGGTGCAGCAGAAAGAGAGGCTGAATCCTGGTCCACTGCTGAACCGGGATCAGTAGCTGTAATCTTTGATAAATTAATAGTTGCTTTCGAGGACTGTAATGAGGCTGACAAGAATGCGCTTCTATCATTGTTATCAAAAGCCAGGAGATGATATCCGGACCTACGCCTGGCGCCTCCAGGAGGCGCTGTGAGCTCTGAAGCAAGTCAGCCCTGCTACTGTCCCCTATGAGAATAAACTATTGCCTGAACAGTTTACCCGGGTGCTACTATAACCAGAGGACAACAAAACCCTGTGCTGGTGGTCTCTAAGCCACCCGGACGCTGATTTCAATACTTTAAAAGACATGGCCATAAAGGGGTTAAAGCCAGTGGAGACTCCTGAAGCTGCCATCCGGCGGTGGTGCCGTGGCAAGGCTCCGGCTACAACAACACCAGTACCCGTGCCTGCAGTTGAAAGCCGTGTTCAGTCTACTAATTTCGACCGAATTGACTCTTTGTGCTTGGAGGTGTGCCAGCTGGGCAAGAGCCTAGCCACAGTTATAACCTACAGCTGAAGCAGGGGCCAAAGCCACAACCAAGACCCCAACCTCTAATCCAGCTTTCTGACAGCCCGGAGGACGTCCCGTTGATGAGGGGAAAGAAGACCAGAGGAAGGACCACCGACCGTAACAGCTCCACAGGAGAACCCATCTGTCGCCACTGCAACAAGATAGGTCACATCGCATGATACTGTCCTTTAAACGAGCAGACCCTGGAGGCCAGGGCCGAACCTCAGGAGTAGCTCAACAGGGCCCAGCCGACTGGTATGATGCTTACATTGGACAGCGACCATTCCTGTCTATCATACTAGATGGCATCTCGACACTTGCTTTATTGGACACAAGTGACCACTATTCCTGATATCCTTTATAAGCAATTCTGGTCATGTAATAAACTTAAACCACCTGATATGAACCTTAATATTTATGCTTTCAATGGTGAATCACTTACCATAGTGGGGGTTAGAGAAGTACCCATAAAAGTGGGGAGGGTGGAATTACAAGTGTGGCGCCCTGCCAAGCAGGCGTCACAGAGGGGTACTGAACCCGTAAAAGAGGTGCAGATACTCCAGCTGCAGGTGGACCCTAGGATGATGGGTGGGACCCATCACCAGCATTCGCACACTAGAACACACGGTGGGAGGGAATAAAACCACCTCTAGGGGGAACAAGAAGGTCTTTGCCTCTAAGTCATTGAGCTTAGGATCTCTCGGCTGAGGGACCAGGGAGAGATGGAAGAGGAAGAAAAGAACTAAGAAAGAAAAAGGAAGCTTCTCCAGGAGAAACAGACAGCCTAAAGGGAGCGAGGAACTCGAGGGAGTTCGTCCCAGATAGCTTACCGGGTACCAGAACCCGTACCTGTGGGATACTTTAGGACCACAGAGAATCCGGAGTCCCGTGGAGTCTACAATTCTCCTGGGCACCAGAGCAGACTGAAAGAGGGAACCAGGCACCACCAAAGGATCGAGCGGCCAGCCAGTAGAGGGTTACCCGACAGCCGCGAAGGTGTGAGAGAAAAGGAGGTCAGGCTGATTTCAAGTCACCGGGCTACACTGGAAAGCAGGAAGGAACAGACGGGGTCAGAGCAAGCAGGCACACCACGGGTCCCACCATACTACCTGGGATCCACTTGCAGCCACCCGTTAGCTACCTGTCCTTGTAACATCTGAATGCTGAGCTGTGAACTGTAACTGATGCTGCTACAAGTTTCCAGTAAAGTACCCAGAGGAAAAGTGATCTTGCCTCTGCCTGCATTTCTTGTGAATGAACTTGTTCCCCATACAGGAACGCTGCCCCGGAGGTCCAGCCCTAACTGTAGAGGACTTTACCACACTAGCTGCATTACCATCCACCTCCAGCGGACTGTGGCGGTGCTGGTAACACCTCACCAGGAATTACAGGTGGCGTCACGACAAACTGTATATAATCCCCTGTAAATATAACCCCTTTTTTGGAAGATAGGCCCAGGACATGGGATCAAGCACGGCCACCACTCCCTGTGACACAGTTAACCCCTCAGAGCCTGATACCCGAGTACCCCAAAGCCTGGGCTCGACAGAAGACCAGGAGATCATTGTGGTAGAAGAAAATCCCAATAACCGAGATCCATACATTATTCTCGGTACAATTGTTGTTAGCAATTGCATGGCTTAAGTGTTGTTCTTGTTTCAACAGATTGCAGTAACTGCCAAACCTGGGCAGAAGAAGGTTCTACAGAAAGAGATAAGAGCCCTCCTGCACCAGCAACAGGTAAAACTTACAGGTGGTGAAATTGGTACTGCACGGGTAACAGACCCGTTTCCTATTGTGATACCTCCAAAGAGTGAAATGATGATATGGTGTCGAGCAGCTATTGGTCTAAGAGGGCAGTATTATCAGGCGGTAGTGGAGCCCATCACCTCAGAACACAGGCCTTCACTCTTGACAGCCAGGGGGGTAGTCGATGTACACAAGGGAAGAGTACCAGTTCGCATCTTAAATTGTGGCAGTGAAGAGGTCAAACTTCCCAGGTATTCCACCGTTGCCAAGCTGTACACTGTGCATAACAACGAGATACAAGCAGTGGGACCCTTGCCTCTACCCAAAGAGGCAGCTAGAGGACTGGTGTCTGCAGCTCCATGTAAGAACTGATTCCACTCCCATGCATAAAAAGCAATGTGTCTACTGGGTAGTCCAAGAATTTGAACAAGTATTTAGTAAGAATTCACTAGACTTTGGTAGGATCAAAGGGGTACACCATCATATCCCCACAGGTGCACATCCACCAATCAAAGAGCGATACAGGCCTATTCCACCCGCACACTATCAAAAAGCCAAAGAGATGTTACAGGACATGAAGACATGAAGGACGCAGGGGTTATAAGAGATATTTGTAGCCCCTAGGCGGCTCCACTAGTCCTAGTCAGAAAGAAGGATGGCAGCATGAGAATGTGTGTAGATTACAGGCAAATAAATCGCATAACACACAAAGATGCTTACCTGTTACCACGCAATGAGGAATCATTAGCTGCATTGAAGTCTGCTAATTACTATTCAACCCTAGATCTTACTAGTGGGTATTGGCAGGTCTTCGTTGCAGAAGAAGACCGTCAGAAGACGGCATTTACCACGCCCATGGGCCTATGTGAATTCAACAGCATGCTCTTCAGACTATGTAATGCACCCGGAACGTTGCAGAGGTTGATGGAGTGTTGCCTGGGGCATAAGAACTTTGAAACGCTACTGCATTACCTGGATAACATTATCGTGTATTCAAAATCCTATGAAGAACACCTAACCCATCTAGCAGAGGTATTGGAAGCCTTGTCCAAATATGGGATGAAGCTAAAACCATCAAAATGCCACCTGTTAAAGCCGAAGGTCCAGTACCTGGGACACATAGTCAGTTCCAAAGGAGTGGCCTCAGATCTAGACAAGTCACTGTCATCAGGGAATGGCTAAAACCAAAGACCCTCAAGGAAGTACGTAAGTTCCTGGGATTGGCGGGATACTACCAGAGATTCGTCAAGGAGTACACGAAGAAGGCTGTTCCACTGCAAAACCTCCTAGTAGGCCAACCCAAGAAAGGCAAGTCCAGAGATCCTCCCTTGGAGTGGGGCAAGGAACAGGAAGAGTCATTCCAGCAGGTGAAAGAGGCCCTAAAAGGTGAAGAAATCCTGGCTTACCCCGACTGCAACCTACCATTCTTGTCATACACCGATGCCAGTAACGTGGGGTTAGGAGCTGTACTCTCCCAGAAGCAAGAAGGCAAAGAAAGAGTGACTGCCTATGCTAGCAGGAAGCTTCGCCCTACAGAACGGAACCCTGACAATTACAGCTCGTTCAAGTTGGAGTACCTGGCCTTCGTCTGGGTCATCACAGAAAGATTTAAACATTACCTGGCATCAAACGAGTTTACTACCTTCATTGATAATAATCCCTTGACCCACCTGGAATCTGCAAAATTGGGTGCCAATGAACAGAGATGGATGGCCAGATTATCCAATTACCAGTTTACCATCAAGTACCGGGATGAGCATAACATTGACAATGCAGATGCCTTATCTAGGATGCCTCACTTAGCAAATATGGGAGCAGACAAGGATGAACTGGAAGAGCTAGAGTTACCCGCCTTCCATCAGTTGAGGATGTCCCTGTGTCAACAAATCCACACAAGGCTTCCTGAGAAAGTAGAATCACAGAGTAGGACATAAAATCACAAAAAAACTCACCAAAATATTGCTCGGTAAATATCATTGCACTTAGCAGCAGGCTGATAGCTCCTCTGAGAGGCAACACAGGTGTCCGTATACCGGTGCTCAGTCACCTACAGCCCACAGATGGGGGGCGGTTGTATCACCAGCGTCCGGCCATGCTGTCAGGGAAGTGACTGGCGGCATCTATAGACACAAGGTTACCACAGGGCTCTGCCACTCAGGTACATGTGAAGCATAGTGTCAGAGCAGCCTATTGGTCACGCCCTGCTATTAGATCAGGCGGGCTGCTCCGCACTGATTACAAGCCTCACAAGTGATAGACGACCCCCAGAGTGCCCAGTCTCAAACTGCAGATAAAAAAAATGCAACAAAACTCTAAAGATGAAAATGTGAGGAGTTAGTGATATTTTGGGCCAAAATACGTAAGCTTGTAACCCACTGTCAAGGGCCCTCACGCTTATGAGTCCTAACCATATGTCTGCTGCCATATGGTTGCTTAACTTTCAGAATCACAGAGTAGGACATAAAATCACAAAAAAACTCTCCAAAATATTGCCCGGTAAATATCATTGCACTTAGCAGCAGGCTGATAGCTCACTTGTTAGGCATGTAATCAGTGCGGAGCTGGTGATACAACCGCCCGCATCTGTGGGTTGTAGGTGACTGAGCACCAGTATACGGACACCTGTGTTGCCTCTCTGAGGAGCTATCAGCCTGCTGCTAAGTGCAATGTTATTTACCGGGCAATATTTGGTGAGTTTTCCTGAGAAAGTAGTGAACCCATTACCACACTTTGGTTGGAAGGAATCTCAAAACAGTGACCCGCTATCAGTTTAGTAAAAGGACTGATAACTCAGGAGTCAGCAAAGCTACCTTGAAATCCTCCACCAGAAGCTAAACACCTGTTGAACGAAAGAAGCAAGTTGTTCAATTACCAGGAAAAGCTCTGCAGAAGGAACATCAACCACATGACTCATGAGATGGTCTGGCAGATCATAGTACCCCACACAGAGATCCAAATGGTACTAAATGCCTACCACAACCAAACTGGACACTTTGGGTGGAAAAAGCTGGAAATGTTGCTCAAAGACAGATTCTACTGGGTTGGCATTCGAGGATCCATAGAAAGATGGTGTAAAGACTGTGAACCCTGTAGCCTACGCAGAAAAGACCAGGAGAGTCAACAAGCACCAGTCCAACCTATCGTAACAACACAACCACTCCAAATTGTAGCCTTGGACCATGTGAAATTGACTCCAAGCAGGACAGGCTACACTTATGCTTTGACAATGGTGGACCACTACTCCCGATTCCTGATGGTAGCACTCATAAAAGAACTTACAGCTGCAACAGCCGCAAAGACCTTCCAAAATATCTTCTGAAGACCACTAGGCCATCCAGAACAAGTCTTAATGGATAGAGGTTCAGCGTTTGAAGTCGAAATCTTTGAAGAGTTTTGTCATCTTTATGGTTGTAAGAAAATAAGAACTACACCATATCATCTCCAATCCAATGGATTATGCGAAAAGATGAACAACATTGTGATTGACATGCTCAAGATACTACCTCTGGAAGAAAGAAACCAATGGCTAGAAAAACTGCCTGATCTGGTATGGATGTACAATCACATTCCAGTGAGCTCTACGAACTGTACACCCGCCTATCTCATGAGAGCTGGCACAGGAAGACTACCTGTAGATCTGGAACTAGAAATTGTTGAACCCAAAGCAGATACTTGTAACTCTGACTAGCATACCAACCGTCTAGAACAGCATAGACAAGTCCAAGCCTACGTTGAAGACAATCTAGAAAAATCCAGACAATGACAGGAGAAAAACTTCAACAAAAGTGCACCAGCAGAACCAATACTACCCAGAAGTATTGTATTAAAAAAATGGAGAAGAATAAACTAGATGATCAATGGGAAAGAGAACCCTACACTGTTCTGGAATCCAACTTTGACAACACCAAAGTTTGCCTCATCAGCAAAAATGGAGGAAAAACAACTCAGACAGTATCCCGGGATCACTTGAAGAAATGTCCAGGAGCATGGAAGACCCAAGACCTTCAAGACTCTCCAGAACAAAAAGAAACAGAGCCTTATGAAATCCCAATTCCATGTCTAAAGCCCAAAGAAAGAGTAATATCCACTATACTTGGAGACTTTCCAGAAGATTGGCCTCAACATGAAGGAGCAATAATAGTGCCATTGCTTAACTTTTACCAATCTCAAGAAACCGTCCCAAGAAGTCAGGAAGAAACACCTGTTGTCAGAGAGTCAGAGGATCCTGCAATTGGTGCACCTGCTAGTCCTGTAGTAAGACTAAGGCCACACAGACAGTCACCATGCTAGGTAACTCCTCACATGCACACACCAAACCCGATCCTTGTCCAGAAGTGCACCCAAGTTCTGGGAACTGCCCTGTTTCCGGCAAGGGGGAGAGGTTAGAAGCAGTATAGAGAAAGTGTGGGAAGGGAGAGGAAGGAAACAAACAGACAAGGAGAAGGAGAAGGTCCTGGGGAGTGGAGCTGTTGACGAGCTCACCCCACCGCAATGGAGAATACCAAAGTCCTGGGTTGTTTGGGAATTGCACGTCCCGGCAACCGAATCTGGTGGACAGGAGACTGCAAGTTTCCCGACCGCATGTAGAGACCCGGTGGCACAACAGCTTAATGAGTGCCCAGTGCTGCAATCAACACAGCAGTGTCCATTACCGATTCGTGCTGTCTGCCAGTCGGGAGCAAGGGCAGAGGAGAGGGAAAGGACAGTGCCACTGAATAGCTCACAGACAGCTGGGACCCAAACTGAGAAGTGCAGCAGGCAAGCCTTCAAACCCACCTGATGAGGTGGAATCCGATTGCTACCAGGTTGAGCAGACCCTCCTGGACCTGATAACCAGTGCTCCAAGACTTGACCTTGTGTCTTCAGTAAAGGCAAAATAACTGCACCCTTTGTGTCCTGCTGCTTGATTCCGCGCCCTCCTTGCCGCCTCCCACTCCATAACTACCACCACCATCATTCCCTAAGACTCTTACATCAAACCCCAGGGGCCCGCTCCGCCTGTGGTGAGCATTACCATCCCAGCTGCTACAACACCTATCTCCCTGAGGTCTCATCCAAGCAACGCTGGTCACCTATGATCAGGCACCACAGGTGGCGTAACGTAAAGACATTATAATCCCCTGTAAATATTCCACTTCATCTGCGCTGACAGGGCCACGGAGCTTGGCCACCGCCACCTCTCTGAAAGATTGCCTGGCTACCGAGTACCCCTGACCCTTGCATCCGTTGCATGAGTAAAAAGAGAAAAGATAAAACTCATGACATGGAAAATAGAGTACATGAAGTTGGGTAGCCTGAGATGGTGACATGTATGGACTTAATGCGAGTGAGCAGTGACACATAGAAAATAGTGTCTGAAATTGTGCGACCTAGGATGGCAGACTGCAGCGTGAATCCCGCAGGAGACTAGCCCAACAAGGGAGTGGACCACGCCCAAAAGTTAGAAAAGGTGATCAGCTCATGGGAGTGTTGGCCTGGAAGACGGGATTTGCTAAAGCCAAACTCCAGCCAAAGATAGGAGGCACACATCGGACAGGGATTAGATAGAAGATGAAAAATCGGCCAAAATTGAGAGGTGTGGAAGAAAGCATGGTGTAAACTGAAGTGCAGTCTGGTGAAGGAGATATGTTGAGTGGTGGGGACACGACTGAGGGCAGAGCTGAAGAGAGTGGCTGACCGTGTGTACAGGTTGGCCCTGAAAGAGGTGGAGCTTTGTTTGCAGAAAGTAGGTATTGGTGACTGGCCAGCGCCTTCTCTTTTGTGATGTCAGGGCAAAGAGACCTGATGGCTACCACTCCAGATTGTACACCCGAAGAGGCTAGTGAGGAACCAATGTAGCTGGAAGGGAGTGAGGCAGAGCATATACACTTGGTAACATCAAGGGCTGCAGCAGGCAGCTATCTGCCCAAACCCACCATTTCCCCACAGCCGGCCTTGACCAACATCATCTGAAGCACTGTACTGCATCCAGAGATTAGTCTGTATATGCATGAGGTCCAAGTGGGGGAAGAGCATGAAATGCCTGCTAGCCCATGGATGTCTACAGAGGAACATTCTCCTATGTCCAAAAAGCTTGTCAGTGGGGGAAAGAAAGACCAGTCCTCCCATATGTCCCGAGGAAAAACTAGACAAAGTGGAAGCGACGACCCCGGAGGTGCCCTAGCTACCTGAGGAGCCCAGTATAATGCCAGCACAACAAGAGGTATGTGGGGGCATGGCAGAGAATTAAAGAGGGGGAAATTTATATAGAGGTGCAGCAGCACCCGATACTCATGAGCCGGAGCCAGTGGAATTTAATTGGAAATGAGCCTTCTGAGGCCACTCACCCCCCAGTGAATAAGAATGCCAAGGAGCTCAGGTAGAACATGCAAGGAGCTGAGTGTGGTAGAGGAGTGGAAGATAGCAGATGCCCTGGCCCAGGAGTGGGTGGCCGACTCCTAAAAGCCACTCTTTGAAGAACAATACACAGAGGCCATGTGATGGACTTTAACTGGATAAATGGGTTTGGATTCATTGCACAGCAGGGGACTGGCCAGCAGGTCTATTTCAACCTGGCCATGGTAATGAAAGACACGCTCCCATACCAGCTGCAGATACTTTGGGGGAGTGATGCGCAGCCAGGGCTCGGGTACTCAGCTCTCGGGCTCGGTGCTGGGATGTCACGGGTGGCCTGCCCGAGGCTGTGTCCCTGGGGGTCAATGAATAAAAAATAAAAGGGGAAAAATAAAGTATTTACAAGTTTTTGTCTTCGTGACGCCACCTACAGTGTCTGGTGATGCTCACCAGCGCCGCCACAGTCCTCCGGTGGTCGATGGTATTGTGGCTTAGATGGATTAGTCCCTCGCAGGCGGGACTGGACTGCCGGGGCAGCGATGCTGTAATAAAACAGTTTATGGTGGAAAGGATGCAGCAGAGTCAGAACTTCACTTCACCAGGTAGCTTTACTGACAAACTTCGCCAAAGTTATTACAGTTCAGCAGTTCAATAAATAGTATAAATGGCAGATGCGTCGGATGCTGCAATTGGGATTTCTGGCTGTAGATGGCTCCCTCCTTATGTTCCTTTCTTTCTCTCTCTGTCCTTTGCCTCCCAGTGGCGGTGAAGTCTGACTCCTAAAGACTATCAGACCTTCTGCTGCGTTTCTTCCTCACTCTCTCCCTCCTGTGTGGTCTCCGGGACAACCTTCTATAAGCTATGCAGTGGCCTCTGCTCCTAGCTTCTGGCTCCCTTCTTGTGACTCGCTCAAGAGACTGGGGCTGTATTGATAATATCCCCATTCGTCGGATTTTCTGTGAGCCGTGTAGGATCTCACAGTTGCGGGCTCCAGTACCCGATTCTCTTCCTGAACTGGCTCGCTTCTAAGCCTCTGTTCCTTCCCTCTGTTTTCAGGGATCTGTTCTATTCTGGGCCCCTCAGCCGAGGAGACCCTCCTTGCCCCAGCTCCACTCCTCACTTCCGAGCTGAACTAATTAGTTCCCCCTAGAGGCCACTATATATCCTCCCGGGGTCCCTCCCACCTACTAGTCTAGTGTGTGGGTGTTACTCTAGGGTTCCATCTAGTGACCATAGTCCCAATTTCAGTGGGGTGACTACACCGCTTTTCTGGGTGCAGTACCCCTTTTGTGGCACCTACGTAGTTGGGCGCCACAGGAGCAAGTCTCTTTTTGCAATGTGTTGTGCTGCAAGGGGTGGTATGTGGTGGGAATGACCTGTTCCCGCTATCACTGAAGAAGCTGAAAGATGGGAGGAGGATGCAGAGCAGAACGGGATCAGTGGAACCGGTGGCATGGAAGGAGTTAGTCGGTAGGCCCTTGCAGTGCTGTTTGGAGAAGATAGTCTGGGCCATTTTGTACTGTAGAGGCAGAGACTCAGACACCAGATAGGGCCAGCTGGAAAGCAAAGAGTGCTACAGTGGCATCTCCTTCCCCGCTCCCCCGGTCGGTACTTCTATCCAGGTGTCAGGGAACGTGACAGCCTAGGTGTTCATGGACAGGCTTTCCGAAGTGGAGCTGGACCCTGAAGATACAGAGTGCCTGAAGTACTTGGACAGGTTCTGGATGTGTCAGAGACCACTGTCCCTAAAGTCTTACAAGGAGTGGAGGAAGAAGTCCTTTAAAAAGGAGAACTACTTCTAAGTAAGGTGAAGAAGACAAGAAAATCCCAGTTGTGTTCCTGTTCACCGTAAGTAAGGTTGTGCTTCAAGGGGGAAGTATTCAAGTCCTGGAGATCACTTCACATCCCCTTCCCCCCCAACACACACACGCACACACACATGCACACGAACACACACACAAAAAAGTTGGGAACACTCTGGTCCCTGGGGATTGTTGTCTGAAGGTAGAAGAGCCTATATTTGCACTGTGGGCCAGAAGAGACGTGTTTGAGAACTGTTTCTTAGGAGAAGGGATTGCTTTTATTGTCTCTTTTAGCCGAGTAGGCCTGGATTTCATTTATGTTTTTTTCTTCCACCGCCAAGTTTTTGCTCCAGCTGCTCACTGCCCTGCTGAATTGGAGGACTATGCCCCCATGGACTTTGCTTGAAATGCACCATGGACTTAGTCCCTGAGAGACTGGGTCCTACTCCTGGGAAATGTTGGTGGGAGGAGAGATGGATAACCCAATATTCTGGTCAGGATCAGGAATTCAGAAGACTGTGCCCTTGAACATGAAGGGCTGCTGCTGTGTTGGCCTGTGGACCTCAGTTAAAGTTTGGATGGGGCTGCTTTATTTTGTGGTCCCAACCTAACGGAAGCAGGTTCATGCTAAACCAGGAAAAGAAGAAAATCATCAGTTACCTAGGCCTGGGACCATTGATGTAAATGTGTTTTATTGTGGCATGCATTGGTGTTTTGCAGATTTAGAGAATGGTGAGGGATGGCCATCCTTAAAGTGGGGTGGAATGTAAGGAAGTGGACAGACTGTTTCTTTACCCATGTTTCTTTTCCTCACAATTCGCATCTATGTATTTTAATCTAAATTGTGTCATGCATATTAATAAGGTATAGGATTGATATGTAGGACATATGTAGGAAAAGTAATGTAAACTGTGTACAATTGAATGTAGGTTAAAGGTTAGGTTTACACAGCAACAGGCTGCATTGGAAAACAGAATTAATTCTGTGCTTAGCCCACAAGGGGAGGAATGCTAGGGCCCAAATAGTGAGGGATTTCCTAGTTTGAGTTCAGTTGAGGTGTGGAAGCAAAGGAGAAAAGACATGTAGAGAAGGTGTGTGAGTAGACCTGGTGCAGAATGCAGAGTTACCAACTTGAGTAATAGACGGAACTCCTAAATGGCAAGCTAGGGAAAATTGTGGACACAATGATGGCCAGTGTAAAAGGGGACCTTTATAGAGAAGGGGGCACTCGGCTGAAGGACACTGGCACAGGGCATTGGCTCTAGGAGTGGAAAAAGAAGCACAGCAGTGCCGAGGTGTAATAGTCACAGTGAAACACGTGTCCATGTAGCTTTACAGCTGTAGGATGCGAATAATTCAGCGTTCCCCCACCTCCCTGAAGCCTCTGTTGAAGAGAATAACATGTTATCTGTAACTTTCCCTGAAGATCCAGTTAACTGTAAAAAGGAAACTGGTGAATGTATAACTTGTTATTCCGTGTGTGAATTTACTGGAACATAAGAGACATTGTTTTTAAGAAATGGACTGTTTTCTTTATTGTGCATATAAAGAAAAATGATACCACACAATGTGCAAACCCAGACAAGTTGTAGGACCTGAACCCAGAGGTACTAATGCAGCAATCACACATCACCACTCACTCAACAACATTTTCTGTGGTGTTCTAGAGCACAGAAAATGCAGCGCAAATTCATGGCTACCACTCTGGGCAGTTTCACAACATGGGCACCCGCATATAGCTCAACATCAAATCAAGATCTGGGCATTCTGTACACACACTATCTGAGGTATAAATGTGATATATGCACTTTACAAAGGGATAATTGCTGTATTCTTCAGAATTCCCTGATACTTTTTTTTTAACACATATAACAATGGTCTTTATTTGTCAAAACTATCAAAAATCATGACAATGAGACAATGAAAGATGCACTATGGTTGTTTTCTATTAGACAATCTTGCTAAATGAGTCCCTTGTATTAGTCAGTGAGCAGGCAGCATATGTTGATTTATTTTAGCTGTATTTTTTCCTTAAACTAAGTCTTTGGAAGATTAACCCTTCAATGCCAGGGGAACAATATATAAAACTTAGGCCATTTTCTCACTTGACAATAATTTAATAATTCCTCACAGGCCATGATGAGAGTCACACAACGACTTGGAGAACATCATAAGAATGAGCTAAGTGTTACAACCATTATTTTGTACAGCTGCTCTACCCCGCTCTCTGTCACTTGACTTCCATTTCATTCTGTCACTCTCTAAAGACTACACTTTCTGGTTCAGCAAACAATTCGTTGTAAAAGCAGAGAACACTACAGAATAATCCTTTGATCTAGAGCTCAACTATGCAGCAAAAAGCGCAGATACATAAATTCAGATAACCAAAAGTTTTAGCACCTTGAGGACATTCTCAAGAAGGAGACAGAATCTTGGACTTCTGCACATGTTCTTAGTTTTCATAGACTAGCTCTTTACATTTTGGAAATATCTGGGCTCCTCAAGACGTTACTCCGCTTTGTAGTTTTCGAGGTTTGTTGTTAATATTGGGTGCACGCATAAAAGCTTGTAGAGGGATTTTGGAAATTGTGGTACTTGTTCATGGAAGCATATGTTTGCTTTCTATAAGATTCCAGTAGATGTTATGGTGATCTACTGTACCCTCTGTATAGCTTAGATTTTATACAGAGGAATATGAGGTTTTTCCATTTGACACTACACTTCGGTTGTTCTGATTGAGCAGCATTGTTTTACAGTGTTAACATTATATTAATACTAATTACTAAAAAGGCAACATACTAGAGCATACAAGACTCCGTCTTCAACCCAATTTGACACGGTCGGCAGGCCTTGACTGTTTACTGTCTTTCAGTCACCATCTTGAGTTTATAAGAAAAGTCGTATACTTCCTCTCTGGTACACAGACCAACTGATTATAAAATGAATAATAATATTAAAATGTTAATGCAGTCTCTCAAGCTCAGGGGTCTCAAACTCCAGGCCTCGAGGGCCACACACAGTCCAGGTTTTCAGGATATCCATAGCATTTGACAGTTGGTAATCAAATGACCAACTTTCAAATTCCAAGGAAATCCTGAAAACCTGCACTGTGTGCGGCCCTCGAGGCCTGGAGTTTGAGACCCCTGCTCAAGCTCATGCCATTTATTTACATTCATTTGGAAAGAAGGGCACCATGTTGGGAGCCAGATTTGCCCATTACTGCCTGTTACACAAAGCTCTTATAGTCTGAAGTTGTTATGTAACGGATTACTGGCAGCCAATGATTCACTTTGAGATCCTTAATTTTTTGCCTGTACCCAAAATGACAGTACCACCTTTATTATCTTGATGCCAGCCCTCTGTCTTGGTATGGCTAATGTATGCTTACACTCAAGGACAAAATTGCTAGTACCTTTTTAATACAGTAAGAAAAACCTACTATGTTCACTGAAAAACCTTGAACATTATACAACAGGTTGTTGTGACTTACAAAGTTAAGGACAAAGATCCAAGGTCCATTGTCATCTACTATATATGCCAGCGATATTCTTTTATGCGCTTGATAATCAGACAAAGAGGCTATATCAGATAAACACTACTGAAGGTGTTGGAATATGTTTAGTGCAACAACTCCATTACTCTTTATGTGAGTGTTCTATTGCTTGGTTTGTGTATTGTCTATAAAGTTAGAGAAAAAAAGGCTCCCAGAGGCTCATACACAGGAAAGACCATGTGACTGTAACCACTTTCCTGTGTCTGTGTATGAGAGGGAGAAGCAGCCTGCTGATGCTGCACAGAGACACTTAAGATATGAATATTCCTGATTCCACAAAGCCTATCATATCTGTACCTGTTTATAACTAATTAAAGCTCTGTTCTGTTGTCAACACGCTTTGAAGGTATCCTGAATGATCTGCTGCCAAGAGGTTATGGGCCCAGCGTGACACAGAACCCCAGGAGTGAGACAGAGCACAGAGTGACACAGAAGAGTAATACAGCAACAGAAGCCAAAAGTAAAAGCAGCACAGAGCAACAGAGAAGATGTCCACAAATAGGGATCACTGCAAGTTCTCAGTGCAAAGGCTCACCAATCAAAATTATCAATCCTGGAAATTCAAGGTGAAGATGCTGCTCATAAGACAATATCCGTAGAAATATACACAGGAACGAGTGCCTCATCCATTACCTGATGATTGGCTACAGAAGGATATGAAAGCACAAAGCATCTGATGATCAGATTGTGCATATATGCAAGTGTGCAACTGTAAAACAGATATGGGATGAATTACAGAAAGTGCATGAAAGATCAAAGCTTAGCAATAAGCTTTATCTCGTGAGAAAGCTATACCAGTCTAAGCTAGAGCAATATCACCCTAATGCAATCTCACCCTAGAGATTGTGGAGCATCTCAGGGGTATTGGAGAAGAAATTAAAGACTTTCATGTTACTGCACTATTAAGTGGTCTGAGCTCAGACTAGAATATGTCAAAGGCAAGCTTGTAGATTAATTCAAGTGAAAAACGCAGAATGTAAGCAGCAGTAATATATCTAGAGCAGAAACAGCATTAAAGACACAGGACTTTCCTACAGATAAGAGCAATCTAAGGGAAACTCGTGAATGTTTTGTCTGTAAAAAGCCTGGCCACCTTAAAGCAGACTGCAGAATTTGGGAAGCAAGAATGAGTCAGCTTAAAAAGCAGAACAGCGATCAAAAGGTGAAAACAGCTGTAAAGGAAAAGTCTGCATGTGTTGAAGCTGCATTTAATACCAGTACAGGCTCATATGCAAAGCATATATGGTGTATAGACTCTGGTGCTAGCAGCCATATGACGAATAACAAAGATTTATTCACTGACCTTGATGAAAGCAAATCAGAAAAGGTCTTCTTAACTAATGGTCACTATATGACTTCAGAATTAGTAGGAGATGGCTACCTCCACTGTCCAGTTTCCTCAGCACAAAGCAGAAAGATCCCAGTAAAGGATGTTCTCTATGTTCCCAGTCTTAAAAGCAATCTTCTGTCAGTAAAGAAGCTGACGCAAAAGAGGAGTTTAGTTACTTTTAAAGACAACAGCTGCATTATATCAAAGAAGGGTCTCTTGCAGAAGGAGAAATCGAAAATGAACTTTATCAGCTAAAATGCAAAGAAAGAGTGTACAGTGCTAGACAAGATCTGCATAAGAATTGTATCCATGTGTGGCACAGATGACTTGGGCACAGTAAGGATGAAGTTCCACAGAAAGTTGAAGAATATCTTGTCGTAGTGTTTAACAGATTTAGAAGAATGCCAAAAGCAAATAATGGGATTGAATATACAAGTGGTAAGGTGCAAACCATTTTGAAAAAGAATGCAATCTATTCCAGACTACCATTCCATACAACCTAGAACAGAATGGCATTGCAGAGAGAAAGACAGGGCCGTATCTAGGGGGAACTGCGGGGTATGAGCCCCGAATGCCGTTTGGGGGAGGGCGCTGCTGAGCCCCCTCCTGCAGCCTCCGCGGTCTCCACTGCTGGCCGCATATTGCGCTACCCCCTCGCAGTGAGAGCCGGTATTAATTCCACTTGCACACTGTGCTGAGAGGACCTGTGCTGATGTCAATGGAGGGGAGGAGTCAGGGGTCACATGATCAGCTCCTCCGTGTATACAGGACTGAGGACGCTTTGTGCTGTTTGCCATGATAAGGTGGATAAGGTGAAATTATGTGTGAGGTTGGGAGGGATTTACAGTATGGATGTAGCAGAACTGTGTGTGTACGAGGTGTATGGAGCGAAGCCGTGTGTACGAGGTGTACGGTGTGAGCCGTGTGTGTACAAGGTGTAGGAGCGGAGCTGTGTGTACAAGGTGTACGGAGTGAAGCCAGGTGTGTATAGGTGTACAGAGCGGAGCCCAGTGTTACGAGGTGTACGGAGTGGAGCTGTGTGTGAACGAGGTGTAGGAGTGGAGCCGTGTGTGAACGAGGTGTACGGAGTGGAGCCGTGTGTGAACGAGTGTACTGAGTGGAGCTGTGTGTACGAGGTGTGCGGAGTGGAGCTGTGTGTGAACGAGATGTACGGAGTGGAGCCAGGTGTGTACGAGGTATGCGAAGCAGGGAGCTGTGTACAGGTGTAGGAGAGGAGTGTGTAAGGTGTACGGAGAGTGCATGGCAGAGCAGGCTGTGTGCGAGGTGTCGGAGCGGAGCCGATGTGGTACGAGGTGTAGTAACAGGTGTACAGGACAGAGTGAGCCTGGTGTGTGTACGAGGTGTACAGAGAGAGCCGAGTGTGTACGAGGTGTACGGAGCGGAGCCGAGTGGGTATGAGTTGTACAGAGCGGAGCCATGTGTGCGAGGTGTACGAAGCGGAGCCGATGTGGTTACGAGGTGTACAGAGCAGAGCCGAGTGTGTACAAGGTGTACAGAGTGGAGCCTGGTGTGTGGAGGTGTACAGAGCAGAGCCGAGTGTGTACGAGGTGTATGGAGCGGAGCCGAGTGTGTATGAGGTGTACGGAATGGAGCCATGTGTGTACGAGGTGTACAGAGCGACGCCATGTGTGTACGAGGTGTACGGAGCGGAGCCATGTGTGTACGAGGTTTACAGAGCGGAGCATGTGTGTACGAGGTGTACGGAGCGAGCCAGTGTGTACGTGTTACGGAGAATGTGTACGAGTGTACCAGGTGTGTGTACGAGGTGTACAGAGCGGAGCCAGTGTGTACAGGTGTACAAGTGAGCGCAGTGTGTACATGAGTCAGTGTACAGTGAAGTGGAGCCCAGTGTGTACGAGGAGTACGGAGTGGAGCCGAGTGTGTACGAGGTGTACGGAGGAAGCCATGTGTATGCGAGGTTTACGGAGCACAGCCAGGTGTATACGAGGTCTACAGAGAGGAGGTGAGTGTGTACATGGCGTATGGAGCAGAGCCTTGTGTATGGAGCGGAGCCACGTGTATGCGAGGTGTACAGAGCAGAGCCGTGTGTGTACGAGGTGTACGGATCGGAGCTAAGAGTGTACTAGGTATACAGGGAGAGCCGCGTGTGTACGGGTCGTGCGGACCAGAGCCAACTGTGTACTAGATGTATGGAGCAGAGTCCTACATGGTGATATTGAAGAAGAGTTTACATGAGCCAACCTGAGGGATATATTAAAAAGGGTGAAGAGCACCTTATTTGTAGAATGCAAAAATCCCTCTATGGACTTAAGCAGTCAGCAAGAAGCATGGAGCTCAAAAATGAACAAAGTTTTGATGGATGAAGGATTTAAAAAGTCTCAAGCTGATCTATGTTTGTATACGAAAATTGTGGCAAAGGAGTGGATGTACTGTATGTTCTCCTATATGTAGACGATGTAATCATGTCTCATCAAGATGAAAAGAAATTACAAAGCTAGGTGAAATTCTCAACCAGCACTTTGAGACTAAGGACCTTAGAAATGTTACATATTATTTGGGAATCCAAATCCAGAGAGAGGAAGATGGGAGTTTTCTTCTCAATCAAAGTTCTAAAATAACCGCAATCCTAAACCAGTTTGGAATGTCAGAAGCCAAAGTGCCTCAACACCAATGGATGCATCCTACTTAAAGTTGGAAAGAGAAGATTTGCTACCCACCAATGAGAGAGCTTTGGTACATTGCAATCACAACTCGTCCAGATATACAGCCGCAGTTGGAATTCTCTGCCGACGTGTAAGCAAGCCACGTCAAAGAGACTGGAATCAATTAAGAGAATTAATATCTTATGGAACCTCAAAAGCTAAATTTTAAGATATTGCATCAGGAGATCTCACTATCAGAGGTTATGTGGATGCAGATTGGGCTGGAGATACAAGTGATCGGAAAACAAGTGGTTATGTTACAGGTATCCACAGAACCACCTAAGTCATGGAAGGATTTCCACAGTAGGTAACCTTATACACACAACACCTTCCACCCCAGGCCTGTAGGGGAGCTCCACTTGCTGCCTTCAAGCAAGATCCCATTATAAATATCGGTGCTGGGGGCAGAGTTATGCAGTTCCAGGGAGGACTGTGAAGATGTCCTGGTGTGTCGGAGCTGTGCTAGGCCCGAGCCAGTAGACCTGCCTAGCCAGTGTGAGGGCCCGAGAGTGAGGTCGAAGGCAAGGCATGAGAAAGACAAAGTAAAGGAGCAGACTGGGGGCAGAGGAGCCATATCGGCTCACCCAAGGAAACAACCCGGACACTTGAGTCCGAGTCTGCAGGAGAGCATCAAGCCCAGCAGAAAACACCGGTTCACCGAGGAGACTTTGGTCTCTCAGACACCTGAAATGCAACCAACAGGGGAGCCAGGGACGGCAGGAGAACTTATAGGGTTAGCCCACACAAAGATTCTTGACACTACGACACGGGTGAGAGAAAGAGAGACACAGAGGAGGTCAGGCCTAGTTCTACACAGGTCAGGGGACTTCCTTGAGGGAAAAGAGACAAGGAGGCCTTATCCAACACTCACTGTGGAAATCCAGAAGTGCCCCCGACCACCTGGAGTGTACCCTGGACAGTGCCTGCCATAACACCAGTAAAGGTACAAAAACGATTCCCAGTGTGTGTGTCTTTTTGTCCATCCCTGAACCTGTCCAGCCTAGAGACTGTAGCAGCAGGCCAGCTGCCTAACAGCCTCCCTGTGCAAATCCCCATAATCCCATCACTGCCCCGGGGACCCTGCTCCGCCTGTGGGGAACTGTACTACCCAAGCTGCCTGTCCATCATCCCGGAGGTCTGCAGCAGCGCTGGTGCCTTCACCAGACACCACAGGTGATGTCACAAGACTTTCTATTTATTATTTATCCCTTTTACCAAGTTACCTCAGGGTTACGGGTCCAGGCAGGCCACCAGTGACATCCCCTTACAGTAACTGCCCGGATACCGAGTTCCCAAAGACCCCTGGGCGGGTCATCTTCTTGTTCAATTTAGGAGAAAATTCAGTTTCTTGGTCCAGCAGAAAACAAGTGTCAGCGGCATTGTCTTCTACAGAAGCAGAATATATGTCAGCTGTAATGCAAGTCAAGAAGTTATTTGGTTGAAACAACTTTTGGAAGATTTCAGCAAGCCACTAGTTAAATATGAGGACAACCAAAGATGTATTAAACTTGCCAGCAGTGAGAAGATTATTTCAAGGACTAAGCACATTGACGTTAAACATCACCACTTACGTAACTTAGTGGAACGTGGTATATTAGAGTCTGTATATTGCAAGTGTGACAAGATGATAGCTGATGGTATGATGAAACCATTGCCAAGAGCCAAGTTTGAGGACTTCAGAGCCGCAATAGGACTAACAGGACTAACTGTTAAGACTGGGCTTGTAGGACAAAGTACCGTGGGTCCGCGCTGCCACTTCAATTAATGGAGATAAAAAACCAGCCACACGGGAATGTCTGGATCAAACAGGATTCTTCTTTATTTGTCCAACATGTTTCGGAGTTATCTCCCAACTCCTTCCTCAGGACATTCCCTGTGGAAGTACGGTCCTGCAGCAAACCACTCATAGATGAGCGATCATTACCAGTTGTGGGTTTTCACAACTGCATCAGGTGAGCAGCTCCCTCGTCACACATATTTTAGCCTTATAAAAGAAGGTATTACCCTATGTGCGCATTCTTGAATTGCTTTTAGATAACTGTTAAGACTAACAGGATAAGTAGTTGTTGAGTGGGGGTGTTGGAATATGTTTAGTGCAACAACTCCATTCCAGTATATGTAAGTGTTCTATTGCTAGACTAATGTACTGTCTTTAAAGTCAAAAAAAAAAAAGGCTCCCATAGGCTCATACACAGGAAAGACTGTAACCAGTTTCCTGTGTCTGTGCAAGAGAGGAGAAGCAGCCTGCTGATGCTGCACGGAGACACTTAAAATATGTATATTCCTAATTCCACAAAGCCTATCATATCTGTACCTGTTTATAGCTAATTAAAGCTCTATTCTGTTGTCAACACGCTTTGAGATTATCCTGAATGATCCGCTGCCAAGAGAAGGAAATTAGCTTAGAGACACAATATTTTAGTATGCTTCATTGCAATGTGTTAATCTAAAAAAATCATACTGTATATATCTGTGTGTTTTTACATAGGGACCATAAATCAAAAACCAAGCGACCACTTTAACAGTAAACATGTTTCACAATTTGCGGCCTTGCAGATGCTTAACCCTATGATATCCCAAATGACTATATGATTATTGTTGGTCTTAAGATCTTCTGTTACAGTTATAGAAAAACCAGAGTTTGAAATTGTTAGAAGTCAAAAACTACAAAGTGGTTTTATTACGGTGTGAAATGTTAATATATGGTACATTACTGCCATCTGCTGGTAATAGATACACATGCATGAGGAATGCAGAATTTCCTATAAATTAAGCTTTGTTCACATCTGGGCTATAGCTTTCAATGTAAAAGATTGGGAGCAGAGGGAATCCGGCAAAAAAAAACCTGTACACAGATAGTTTTACTAAATATTCTAATGATCTCGTTGAGCAGCAGTTAACAAGACGCTTCTAAGAAACAGCTTAGTATTTGGGAAATACAGCTGGTAAAATATGCAAATTGTCACTTCAGTGAAGAAGTGGACGAACTCTAGTGCCACCTAATAAAGGTAACAATCCTCAAAGTCATGATTTACTCTTTAACAAGCCTTTTAATATGACTTAGGGTTTGTCCCAGATCAGAACCCCAAATTGTAGACGCTGCGTTTCGGGGTGACTGCTCTCATCAGTGCAGTGTGTGGGTATTCTGATATGAGAGGCTGAGACGAGGTCTGGGGATACAGCTATTCTCCTTATGGAGAGGAATTTGCGTGTCGGCATAAGGAGACAGATAAGGAGACTTATAGCCGCATTGCTCCTCTGGGAAATATGCAAATTGTCACTTCAATGAGGAAGTGGACAAAGTCTAGTGTCACCCAATAAAAGTAGCAAATAAGTATTGAGCACATCACCAATTTTTTAAATAAATATATTTCTAAAGGTACTATTGACATGAATTTCTTACCAGATGTTGGTAACAAACCATCCAATTCACACAGGCAAAGAAATAAAACCATAGATATCTATATATGAAGTTACAGTATAATTATGTTAATAATGAGAAATGACACAAAAAAATATTGAACACATGATGAAAGAGAGGATCAAAAAGCCATAATAAAGCATGTATAAGCACATTTAAAGTTTGCTCAACAACATTTAGACAGGCCTGTGAAATACTGGGAGAATATAGTCTGGTTAAATTGAACTCTTTGGATGCCATAATAAACACCATTTTTGGAGGCCAAAGGCACTGCATATCACCCTAAAACACCATATCAACAGTGAAGTTTGGAGGTGGGAACAACATGGTGTGGGGCTATTTTTACGCGAATTGCACTGGCACACTTCCTGTGATTGAAGGAAGGAAGAATCAACAAATGTACTGAAACAATCTTGATAAAAATCTGCTGCATTTAACAGTATAATGAAGATGAAACAAAGCGGGGGGGGGGGGGACAATTCAGCAAGGCAATGATCCCAAACACACAGCCAAGTTAACTTCGTTGGTTTGAGTGAAAGAAAATTAAGCTGCTAGAATGGACCAGCCAATCATCTGACCTGAATTCAATAGTAAATTTATGGAGCTCAGAGCTCATAGAGAGAGCACACGGAACCTTCATGATTTGAAGAGTGTTTGTGTAGAAGAAGGGTCAAAATCACATCAATGCCACTAGTTTTCCCAACAGGAGCCATCTTGAAGCTGTCATCACTAAGGGGCCTTTCACATCAACGCTTTCGCTGATGTGCGGCCGATCCGGCAGGTGGCGCCTATAGACAATGCATGGGGCAGATGCGGTGCCACCTGCCGGATCGGCCGCACATCAGAGAAAATGTGAAAGGAGCCAAACAAAGGTTTTTGTTAGAAGTATTGAATACATTTCAGTAAAGGTCCTGTCACACGCGTCAATGTCGTCAGCGATCTGATCGCTGACGACATTGACGGCTGATCGCTGGTGAGCTGTCACACAGACAGACTCACCAGCGATCAATTGACCAGTGACCTCATGGAAACGATTTAAATATCGTTTCCACGATGTCCTGCTCCCGCTGCCAGCCTGCTGGAAGCGGGAGCAGCCTGGTCTCCAAGGTACACTGCGGGTAACTAGGCAGCGCGCGCTGCCTAGATACCCGACGTGTACCTTAGTTACCAGCCTCCTCCGCTCACCGGGTGAGCGGAGGAGGCTGGTAACTAAGGTACACAGTCGGGTGTCTAGGCAGCGCGCGCTGCCTAGTTACCCGCAGTGTACCTTGGATACCAGCTCCCAGCGCTTGTGACAGGCGCTGGGAGCTGGAATATCGCTCGCTCCTGGTGTCACACGCAGCGATGCTGCGTGTCCACCGGGCGACAATCGCCAGGTTTTAGGACTGGTTCTAAAACCTGGCGATCATCAACCAGCGATTTATCGCTGGTTGATGCAGTATGTCACACGCGTCAATATCGCTGCAACGTCACGTGCAGCCGATATCGTGCAGGCGATATTGACGCGTGTGACAGGCCCTTAAATGTGTTCAGTACTTTTTTTTCCTGTGTCATTTTTCAATATTGCACATCTTTAAATTTATGAACATCTAGAGTTTGATTTCCGTGCCTGTGTGGATTCTATGGGTTGTTTTCGACATCTGGTGAGGAATTCATGTCAATAACACCTTTAGAGTGTACTCACATCTGCGTATATCAACTCATTCAGATTTTCAGCTAGAAAACTTGCACAACATCAGGTGAATGTCATGAGATTTTTTCTCGACGAGCCTTTGTATGACAGCCATATGTCATGCGTATGCCATGCGAGTGTGCGTATGAACCTTGCCGGGCAGCCGTATGACATGCATTTGACATATTTATGCTGCCCATATGCAACGTGTTTTTATCGTTGTCTTTCACATACCCAAATAAGTCTGACAACTTAACCCCATAAGGACGGCCTAACGTCCAGAGACGTCTGAAAAAAAGGGTACTTATGCCTGGCTGACGTCTGTAGACGGCAGCCAGGGAAAGTGCTCTAGCGCCCCCCAGTGGTCAAAAATCTCCGGGGTTTCAGCTACCGGGGGTAGCTGAGACCCTGCAGATTATGAATCGGGCCGGTTTTTACCGGTACCCGCCATGTGATCACGGTTATACACCGTTTACCGGTGTATAACCGTGATCACATAAATATACAGCGAACCGCCGGTAAAAACAATGATTTCTCTGTCATGCCACAGGATCAAACCTGTGGCATGAAGAGAAAACATCTGGTCCCCCCAGTACCGGTACACAGCCCCCGGTACCGGTACTCAGCCCCCACCCCCTCCCTCTCCTCCTAAAATGGCGCCACAGCACGTCAGAAACTACTGCTCGACATCTCCCTCACTGCCCGACATCATCTCCCTCCCATCTGACAGCTCAGATGGGAGTGAGATGATCCCTACTCCCCCGCTCTGCCCCCCTTTCCGGTCACTCGGCCCCCACCCCGGTCTTCTTCCCCCCCCATCCTCTACATGTTCCCCTGTGGCCCTGCAGCAGCTGCGGCTCCTTCCAGCCCCGCCGCCATCATCTCCCTCCCATCTGACAGCTCAGATGGAGGGAGATTATAAGTATTCCCCCGCTCTGCCCCCCTGCCCCGTCAGTTTCCCCCCCCCACCCCAGAGGTCTCCTGATACTTACCATCATCCGGTGCGGCTCCCGCTGCTTCTTCCGGCCTCTTCATCTTTCTGTCTGCCGGCATGCGCAGGCAGAACAGAGACTGCTCTGCCTGCGCATAGTGACAGGGCATGATCGCAGTGAGGTCATGTCAGGTCACCATCCTTGGTTCCCACAGGGGTCAATTGTGATCCCATGATGAGATCACAATTGACCCTTTGTGAACCAAGGATCCTGACCTGCCATGACCTCACTGCGATCATGAGCTGTCAGTCTATGCAGAGACTGCTCTGTCTGCGATTAGACTGACAGCTCATGATCGCAGTGAGGTCATGGCAGGTCAGGATCCTTGGTTTACAAAGGGTTAGTTGTGATCTCATGATGGGATCACAATTGACCCTTTGTGACCAAGGATCCTGACCTGCCATGACCTCACTGCGATCATGAGCTGTCAGTCTATGCAGAGACTACTCTGTCTGCGATTAGACTGACAGCTCATGATCGCAGTGAGGTCATGGCAGGTCAGGATCTTAGGTTCACAAAGGGTTAATTGTGATCTCATGATGGGATCACAATTGACACTTTGTGAACCAAGGATCCTGACCTGCCATGACCTCACTGCGATCATGAGCTGTCATCTATGCAGAGACTACTCTGTCTGCGATTAGACTGGACAGCTCATGTTGCATGAGGTCATGGCAGGTCAGGATCCTTGGTTCACAAAGGGTTAATTGTGATCTCATGATGGGATCACAATTAACCCTTTGTGAACCAAGGATCCTGACCTGCCATGACCTCACTGAGGTCATGACCTGTCATTCTCCTGGAAGAATGACAGCTTTTATAGCATATGGGGGACACCCCCATATGCTGTAAAAGTCTGGAAATGATGAGGGACCTCCCACTGGACTATGTCGGACCTTTCTGCTGGACTACGTCGGACCTTCCTACTGGACTACGTCGGATGCCAAAGAATAATAAAGATGGGGTTCTAAGTAGTGTCTGTGTTTTTTTCTATTAAAAATATTTTTTTCTGTCTGTGTCTTCTTTACAATTTACTAGGGATTCTTAATGGCCCGGTCTAATATTGGCCAGACATTAAGAATCTCGGCTTAGTGCCAGCTGCAAAAAAAGCTGGCTTTAACCCCTTATTACCCAGTCTGCCACCGCTACACGGCAGCTGGAAGAGTGGATACAGCGCCAGAAAATGGCGCTTCAATGAATGCGCCATTTTCTGGGCTGGCTGCGGGCTGCTAACTTGCAGCGGGGGGGGGGTCCAGAAAGCTTGGGCCTCCCTACGCTGAGGATTCCAGCCCCCAGCTGCCTAGTTGTACCTGGCTGGCCCAAAAACATGGCGAAGCCCACGCCGTTTTTTTTAAAAATTATTTCATGAAATAATTTAAAAAAAAAGGGCTTCCCTATATTTTTGGTTTCCAGCCAGGTAAAACTAGGCAGAAGGGGTTGGTGGCAGCCGGTAGCTGCCTGCTGTACCTGGCTGGACCAAAAGTGTGGCGAAGCCCCACGTCATTTTTTTTTTTTAAATTTAATAAAGAAATACTAGAAAAAAGATGCAGGAGAGGAGACGACCAGGACACGGTGTCTCGGATCTTGTGCACATGCTCTAAGGCTGCTTTCACATCAGCGGCTTTTGCAGATCGCGGAAGATGCGGTGAAAAAAACGCATCTGCCGGATTACCGCATAACCGCTGCACTTGCGGCACAGTTGCAGCAAGCCCCATGCAATGTCTATGGGGCTTGCGGTAAGTGTGCGGCAGGTGCGGCAAGTGCGGCTTCGGCACTTGCGGCAGGTGCAGCCGCGAAAAAAAACGCGGTCAGCCGCTTTTTTTTGCGCCCGCATCTGCCGCAAGTGCTGATGCCGCACCTGCCGCAAGCCCGCATAGACATTCTATGGGGCTTGACGCAACTGTACCGCAAGTGCAGCAGTTATGCGGTAATCGCGGTAGATGCATTTTTTTCACCGCATCTGCCGTGAACGACAAAAACCGCTGATGTGAAAGTACCTAAAAGTGAGAAATTGTTTGAAAAAAAGAAAATGTTCAATATGACGTTATCAAATTCTGTGAAGTAGCTGTAGGTTCTAAATGCTCACTATACCACTAGATATAATCCGTGAGGCGTCTAGTTTCCAAATGGGGTCACTTGTGGGGCCCATGTTAGGAACAGGGGCTCTCCATACGTGACATAGTGTCCGCTAACTATTGGAGCTAATTTTCCATTCAAATTGTTAGCGGACACCATGTCGCATATGGAAAGCCCCTGTGTGCCTAAACATTGGAGCTCCCCACAAGTGACCCCATTTTGGAAACTAGACCCCCCAAGTAACATATCTAGATGCATAATGAGTACTTTCAACCCCCAGATGCTTCATAAATTGATCCACAAAAATGAAAAAAGAAAATTTTTGTGGAAAAGAAAGTACTTTTTCATTTTTACGATCAGTTTGTGAAGCACCTGGGGGTTCAAAGTGCTCCCTATGCATCTAGATAAGTTCCTTTGGGCGTATAGTTTACAAAATGGGGTCACTTGTGGGGGAGCCCCAATGTTTAGACACACAGGGCTCTCCATACGTGACATGGTGTCCGCTAATAATTGAATTGTATGTTGATACTATGTCGTGTATGGCGATCCCCTGTGTGCCTAAACATTGAAGCTCCCCCACAAGTGACCCCATTTTGGAAACTAGACACCCCAAGGAATTTATTTAGATGCATAGGAGCACTTTGGACCCCTAGGTGCTTCACAAATTGATCCATAAAAATGAAAAAGTACTTTTTTTTCACAAAAATCTTTTTTTTCCTTTTACGGACTAATTTGTGAAGCACCTGGGTATGAAAGTGCTCACTATGCATCTAGATATGTTCCTTGGGGGGTCTAGTTTCCAAAATGGGGTCACTTGTGGGGAGCTCCAATGTTTAGGCACACAGGGGCTCCCCATATGCGACATGGTGTCCGCTAACATTTGAATGGAAAATTAGCTCCAATAGTTAGCGGACACCATGTCGGTATGGAGAGCCCCTGTGTGCCTAAACATTGGAGCTCCCCCAAAGTGACCCCATTTTGGAAACTAGACATCCCATGGAATTTATTTAGATGCATAGTAGCTCTTTGAACCCCCGGGTGCTTCACAAATTGATCCGTAAAAATAAAAAGTACTTTCTTTTCCACAAAAATTTTCTTTTTTCATTTTTATGGTTTGATTTGTGAAGCACCTGGGGTTCAAAGTGCTCATCACCCATCAGATAAGTTCCTTGGGTGGTCTAGTTTCCAAAATGGGGTCACTTGTGAGGGAGCTCCAATGTTTAGGCACACAGGGGCTCTCCATAGCAACATGGTCTCCGCTAACAATTGGAGCTAATTTTCCATTCAAATTGTTAGCGGACACCATGTCGCGTATGGAGAGCCCCCGTGTGCCTAAACATTGGAGCTCCCCCACAAGTGACCCCATTTTGGAAACTAGACACCCCAAGGAATTTATTTAGATGCATAGTGAGCACTTTGAACCCTCTGGTGCTTCACAAATTGATCCGTACAAATGAAAAGTACTTTTTTTTCACAAAAACTTTCTTTTGTCCTCAATTTTTTAATTTTCACATGAGCAACAGGATAAAATGCATCCTAAAATTTGTTGGGCAATTTCTTTCGAGTACACCGATACCTCTTATGTGGTCATAAACCACTGTTTGGGAGCATGGCAGGGCTCGAAAGGGAAGGAGCGCCATTTGACTTTTTGAATGGAAAATTAGTTCCAAAAATCTAATTGCGCTCCCTTCCTTCTGAGCCCTGCTGTACGCCCAAACAGTGGTTTATGACCACATATATGATGTATCTGTGTACTCAGGAGAAATTGCCCAACAAATTTTAGGATGCATTTTATCCTGTTGCCTATGTGAAAATTAAAAAATTGAGGCTAAAAGAACATTTTTGTTGGAAAAATTAAAATGTCCATTTTTTGTTTCCACTTTGCTTTAGTTCCTGTAAAGCACCTGAAGGGTTAATAATCTTCTTGAATGTAGTTTTGAGTAGCTTGTGGGGTGCAGATTTTTGGAATGGTGTCACTTTTGGGTGTTTTCTGTCGTGTACACCCCTCAAAGGGACTTCAAATGTGATGTGGTTACTAACAAAATGGTTTTGTAAATTTTGCTGGAAAAATGAGAAATTGCTGATGAACTTTGAACCCTTATAACGTCCTAACCCCAAAAATTTTTTTTCCCAAAATTGCGCTGATGTAAAGTAGACATGTGGGAAATGTTATTTATTAACTATTTTGTGTCACATAACGCTCCGGTTTAACAGAATAAAAATTAAAAATTTGAAAATTGTGAAATTTTCAAATTTTTGTAATTTTTTTATATATTCACAAATAAACGCAAAAATGATCGACCTAAATTTACTACCAACATGAAGCCCAATATGTCACGAAAAAACAATCTCAGAATCGCTCGGATCCAATGAAGCGTTCCAGAGATATAACCTCATAAAGGGAGAGTGGTCAGAATTACAAAAAACGGTCTGGTCATTAAGGTGGAAATTGGCTCCGTCACTAAGGGGTTAAAGCTAGTTGTCACATTTAAAAATGCAATGTTACCTAAAGAACGATAGATAGATAGATAGATAGAAGAAGATAATAATTAGTAGAGAAGGCACACTCCACTTCATCAAGCACAAAGAAAATGTGAACAAAGCAGTATAAATACATAGCATTGTATACAACACTTGTGATAGACTTTGACATATACAGTAAATATGTATCCCCATTCAATCACTTTCAATCTAAGTGAAGCATTCAGTGTACTGTACATTTTTCTTTTTCTTTCTCTTGGAATTTTGTCAGAATCATTCAATCATTTCTATGAAATGTTCCATTTATCATCTCCTTATCAATCTTTAACACTGCAGGTACAGCACTTGACTGTTTCCAGGCACAATGCATTCCTGAAGCTGATCCAGATCTCAGGTTTTCCAGCTAGAAGCACTTGCTACACTGCACACAACAGAGAGGTACATTTGATATCTGAGAAGGCCTTTAGTTATCTGTTGTGGTAGACTAAAACATGAATATGTGGCACCATTGCGGTCAGGCCGCCACATCTGGGACTGCATGTGTTTTTATGCGTGTGGTATCAGGTCCAGAGGTAAGAGGAGGAAGCTTTACTGAGACCCCCAGATACACCCAACTTACCTGACCTCCATGCCAGGGAGGTGATGGGTGGAAGAAACCCATATCTAGGGCAGTCCCCACCTACTGGCTGGAGGAAGGAGTTAGGTTAGGGGTGGGTGGCAGAAGGGGGAGAGCTCTTGTGAGTTCCAGACAGGCAGCTTGATAAGTAGCATGGAGCATGGAGTGAAGTGCTAGGACAAGGGCCTGGAGGACACAAATCTGATGCCAGCTGTTGTAGCTGGGCAGAGGAGCTAACTGCAGCATGGATAACAGCCCCAATTCGATTTGGGATACTTCAGAACCAACTGTGAAACTGGAGGTCACTAGGCTTCATGTACAGTGACTCACCTTGTGGACCCTGCCCATGTTCAAGGGGTCAGTTAGGGCCAGAGGACAATGATACTATCGCTCATAGGACCTGCAGCTACCTGCCTGAAGGGACTGGCAACTACTGGACACTGAGGAGAGGACAAGAGATAGCAAGTGTCAGGATGGAAAAAGGCAGCTGGAAGGCCAAATATACCCTGTGTCTCAGCAGAGTGAACTCTGAATACCTCTGGGCTGGCCAGGCTGCTATCCTGGTGAATACAGTACCCCGGATGGGTTGTGACTTTGAACCTCAAGTAAAGGGTAGGAACTGCAAGACTGTTTGTTGTCTAGTCCTTCCAGTGCCCCCTGCACCACAACTGTCATCCTTCTCCCTTGCACCATCCCATCCATCCTTCTAGACCTTCGAAGGGACCCAGCCCTAACTGGAGAGGGCTTACCATCTGGCTGCCATACCATCTCTCCTTGAAAGCATATACCGCAGTCCCCAGCCATCTACAGGCCAGAAATCCAGTTGGCATCATAACAAATTTTATCCCCTGTATATAATCCCTTAACTTGTCTGGCCTGGGCCAAGACCTCCAGGACTGCCACTGTGACTCCTGAACTGTCTGCCCCAGGATGGTTGAGTACCCCGGCCTTATGACTGCAATAAATACAATGGCTCATATATTTTAAAGGTGTGGATATTTTAAAAAGAGATTTATAGTAATATTCTAGGAGCTGGTGTGACGACCATCCGCTACAAGGCTGAGCTGCTGGTAAGACAGCACCCCGAGAAACGCCGAGACCCTTTACCCCTATACAGCGATATGGAATTACAGTGGAGCCCAGAAGATAGCTGACTATGATGAGCAGCGGACCGGAGCAGGAAGGTCGCCAGGAAGGGAATATTAAATAGGACCCAAAAGCATTGTCAGGACTTAGGGTCAAAACCAAAAGGGCAGCAAAGGTACAAAATCGTTAGGCAGTAAAGGGTCAATAATCCAGGCAAAGGTCAGAGTCAAAGACCGGGACGGCAGCTAAGGTACAAAATCATCAGGCTATAGAAGGGTCAAAAATCCAGACAAAAGGTCAGAGCCAAATTACAAACACACACTAGATCGCTAGGGAAACCAAGACTATATCTAGCGGCCTGACGGACAGGCTCCAAGGTATTTGAAGGGCGCAGTTTCCTCTCATAGGCTGGATCTCTTAGCCAGATAACCTTATCCAGACCGCCCCTAGCACCAGGCCAGATGGTGATGCATGACTGGTACCAACCACCCTACTTCTGATAGAAGAGCGAAGCCTGCGCCTACCAGACGCCTCTGCAAGAACCTCTCTTCTGGTACCAGCATCACCCACAGAAGAAACACAGCGATGCTCAGCGACAGAGGCCAGTGTCAGAGGAGCAAGTCCATATGAGGACCCGGCCCTCCTATCACTGGCACCACCAGCTGAAGGAACCCAGCGCCTCCCAGCGGCCGGGCAGGAACACCAGCCACTGAGTCGAACGATGTGATAGCTGGTGATTAGAGATGAGCGAACTTTCCACTAACATGTTCGCCAATTTCAAATTCAGCACAAATATTAAAGATTCAGATTCGGGATCAGGAAGCAGAGCATTTTGCTAAAAAGTCATCAGGCTCTGATTTGTTTTTATAACTGACTGGATGAAAAAAAGCATTATTGCGTTTGCAGTGATGCTTTTCTTCTATCTTATGACTGTCTAGGATAGAGGGTGGGACGTGTTGATGAGGGTGAGACTGGGGAGAGGTTAGAGGAGTGTCAGACTCCATTTTTTTTTTACCTGGCACTTACTGTGTGGATGTTCCCATCCGGAAGCCAATCAGGGTGAATGAAACATTCACAATTTATAGTTACAAGGGCTTCTGTCTTTGGCTGCCTAAGTCACATGTTTCTCAGGATATAATAAGCAGCCATTTGCTAACATAGCCATTTTCAGAGTGTTACTGCTAGGCACAGTGCTGCTGCTTCTATCTAGAAAGCTATTCGATCGCTTTGTAGATAGAATAGGAGGGCGAGAGGGTCCATCCGGACATAGGCATTTTTTGCATACAGAAAATGATAACCAAATCTTTGTGGTTCCCCTAAAAAGCTTTTTTTTGGCCTCAAACAAGTGATTGCCAAATATTTATGGTTCCCCAAAAGGCTTTTTTTGGCCTCAAACAACTCATTGCCAAATCTTTGTGGTTCACCTAAAAAGTTTTTTTTTTTTGGCTTCAAACTAGTAATTGCTACATTTTTATGGTTTCACTAACAGCCTTTGATTGGGCCTCCAACAAGTGATTGTGTGGTTCTCCTAACAGGCTTTTATTGGCCTCAAAATACTCATTGCCAAATCCCTGCCTGTTGTCAAACAACCTTTTTTGGGGTCTTAAACAAGTGTTTGCCAAATTTTGTGGTTCCCCTAACAGGCTTTTTTGGACTAAAACAACTCACTGCCAAATCTCTGTTGTCAAATAACTTTTTTTTGGCCCTGAAACTAGTGATTACCCAATTTTGTGGTTTCCCTTCCAAGCTTTTATTGGGTCTCAAGCAAGTGATTGCCAAATTTTGTGGTTCCCCTAACAAGCTTTGATTGGGCCTCAAACAAGTGCTTTTGTGGTTCTCCTAACAGGCTTTTATTGGCCTCAAAAAACTCATTGCCATATTTCTATCTGTTGTCAAACAACCTTTTTTGGGGTCTTAAACAAGTGTTTGCCAAATGTTGTGGTTCCCATAACAGGCTTTTATTAGCCTCAAAAAACTCATTGCCAAATCTCTGTCTGTTGTCAAACAACCTTTATTGGGGTCTTAATCAAGTGTTTGCCAAATTTTCTGGTTCCCCTAACAGGCTTTTATTGGCCTCCAAAAACCCATTGCCATATCTCTGTATGTTGTCAAATAACCTTTTATTGGCCCTCAAACAAGCAATTGCCAAATTTTGTGGTTCCCCTAACAGGCTTTTATTGGTCTCAAAAAACTAATTGCCAAATCTCTGTCTGTTATCAAACAACCTTTTTTGGGGCCTCAAGGAAGTAATTGACAAATAATTTTGTGATTGTTATTATAATTATTATAGCACCATTAATTCCATGGCGCTTTACATGTGGAAAGGGTAAATAAAGACAAGTACAAGGTACATGAACAACATATGGCACACAGGTCAGGAGGAGAGAGGACACTGACCCCAAGGGCTCACAATGAACTAGGGGACAGGTGATGATACATCAGGAGGGGGTAAAGTTGGTCATGCGGTGGTTTGGTTGACCGAGGCTCACTATTGTGTCCCACGGATAGAGACAACCTGTAATGTCTTCCTTGCTTCGGATGTATTTGATTTATCAGGAAAGGGTGCATGAAGTTTGTCCCTATCTTCCTCCCTTAGTTTCTCTTTTCCTCTGTATAGGAAGCCCCTCCATTCTTCCCCAGTTAGATTGCAGAAGCCATCGTTGATTCCACATGTCTGTAACCCCTGTTCAGATTATTTCCTTTTACCTGCTGTTACGTTGGATTTAATACAAGATTCTGGAAGAAATTTACAGCGTTTCTCCTTTCTTATTACAAGCCATCGTACTGGCCGAGTTGAAATCTATCTGTTTTACCCTGATGGGTAAGTGTTCTGGGCTTACTATTATCTAAGGTACTGATAACTGCAGCACTGGCATTACAGCCATCAGAAGGGGACATAATACTCACAGTAGGTTGTAGGCTTGTCGGAAGAGGTGAGTCTTCAGGTCTCTTTTGAAGGTTTCCAGAGTAGGCGAGAGTCTGATATGTTGGGGCAGACAGTTCCAAAGTATAGCGGATGCACGGGAGAAGTCTTGCATGCGGTTGTGGGAAGAAGAGATAAAGGGAGAGCAGAGGAGGAGATCGTGAGTAGAACGCAGATTGTGTAAGGATAGGTATCGGGAGAACATGTCAAAGATGTACGGAGGAAACAGATTGTGAATAGCCTTATAGGCCATAGTTAGGGTTTTAAACTGGGGCCTCTGAGAATTGGGTAGCCAGTGAAGGGCTTGAAAGAGAAGAGAGATTGGGAAATAGCGGGGAGACAGGTAGATTAGTCGGGCAGCAGAGTTTAGGATTGATTAGAGAGGTGCAGGAGTGCTAGAGGGGAGGCCAGCGAGCAGGAGGTTACAATAATCAAGGCAGGAGATGATGAGGGCATGGACAAGTGTTTTTGCAGTGTCAAGGTCGAGGAATGAACGGATCTGGGAAATATTTTTGAGTTGGAGTCGGCAGGAGGTGGCAAGGGCTTGGATATGTGGCTTGACGGAGAGGGCGTAGTCGAGGATTACCCTGAGGCACCGAGCAATGGGGACTGGGGAAAGTGAGCAGCCGTTGACATTGATAGAAATGTCGGGTAGGGGGAAAGAGTGGGATAGGGGAGAATGATGAATTCTGTTTCGTCAAAGTTCAGTTTCATAAAGTGAGCAGAAAAGAAAGATGAGATAGCAGACAGATATTGCGGAATTATGGATAGCAAGGAGGTGATGTCAGGTCCAGAGAGATAGATCTGAGTGTCGTCAGTGTAGAGATAATAATTATAATCTTTATTTATATAGTGCCAACATATTCCGCAGCGCTTCACAATTCAGAGGTATATATTTAAACAATCATAAGAAACAGTTAACAGAAAATACAATACAATACAAAGCACAATACAATACAATACAACACAAAGCATAATACAATACAATAATTAGAGCAAATAATGACAGCCCTGCTCATAAGAGCTTATAATCTAACAATGAGGTGGGGATGACACAAAGCACAGGTGCTTATTTACAATGATGGTATAGTCAACTTGAGGAGATGGGAAACAGATAGGAGCAGCATAAGGGGTCACCAACCATTTATGATCCACTTGAGACTGGTGGAGCGAGTAGCCTATGTCTAGATGACTTTAACTAGGAATCATGATAGGCTGCCCTAAAAAGATGTGTTTTTAGGGATTGCCTCAAACTATGTAAGTTGTGGATACACCTAATTTCTTGGGGTAGAGCATTCCAGAGAATTGGTGCAGCTCGGGAGAAGTCTTGGAGCCGGGAGTGGGAGGTTTGAGTCAATGTAGAAGTGAGTCTAAAGTCACTTCCAGAGCGAAGAGAATGGGTGTGGTGACAGACAGAGATGAGGGAGGTGCTGCAGTGTGAAGAACTTTGTGGGTGAGAAGAAGCAGTTTGAATTGGATCCTATAGTGTATAGTGTATAGTGCAATGACTGGCATAGAGCAGAAGTGTCCGTGGCTGCTGCATTAAGGCTGGCTTCACATTTGCGTATGGGAAGGCAGCGTTTTGCTGCGTTCCCATACGCAGTTAAACGCATGCGCACTGCGTTCCTATGTTTAACATAGGAACGCATGGTGCCTGCGTTTGCTGCGTTCGGGTGCGGATGCGGACGATATCTGCTGCTTCCGGTGTCCAGCATCCGCACCCGGGACGCAGCATGTTGGGTTTTTTTGTGCGTTTGGGGAGCTTGGACAATCAGCAAGCGTCCGCAAGCGTACAAAAAAAGCATTGTCTTCAATGGGTCCGCAGTGTCCTCTGCATGACACAGCAGGAGAACGCTGCGGACCCATTGAAAAATCTCCCGGTGGCCGCCGGTGATGTCACAGGAGCTCACCGACGGCCACCGGGAGATCAGCTGACCCTCTGCTGTCCTCCTTCTCCCCGCCGCCTGTAATCTCATAGCGATGTCGGCGGGGAGAACAGCTGATCTGAAAGCTGTTTGAATCTTCCCGCGCCGACATCTCCTCACAGTGTCGGCGCGGGAAGATTCAAACAGCTGTCAGATCATCTGTTCTCCCCGCCGACAGTCCCGGAGCTTACCGGCGGCCGGGGGGCGGAGATCTCCGGCGCTGATCTCCGCCTCCGGCCTGCCCCCGGACAGCGCCCATTGGCTGCCGGGCTCCATAGTGATGTGTCCGCAGGCGGACATTATCCGCTGCGGACACATCAAAGTGTCCCTGCTTCTGACAGCGTTTGTGTCTGCATGCCATCAGCATGCAGACACAAACGCTAATGTGAAGCCAGCCTAAGAATGGACTGGAGAGGGAAGAGTCTAGTGCGGGGGAGGCCAATTAAAAGAGAACTACAATAGTCAAGGCGGGAGTGAATCAGGGCCACAGTGAGGGTTTTTGTGGGTTCTAAGGTAACAAATGGGCAAATTCTAGAGATGTTCTTCAGGTGCAAGCGGCAAGAGCGGGTAAGAGATTGTATATATGGGGTGAAGGAAAGATCAGAGTCAAACATGACACCCAGACAGCGAGCCTGCTGCCTAGGCATTATCATGGTGCCGCCCACTAAGAGAGATGTCATATCTGGGAAGGTTAGTGGAGGGCAGGAGCAGCAGAAGTTCTAACTGCGGTTAGACAGTTATTGGTGTTCTTTATTAGAGTGGGAGTAAGGTCCGGGGTAGAATTGTATAGTTGTGTGTCATCAGCATAAAGATGGTACTGAAAGCCAAATCTGCTGATAGTCTGTCCAATTGGGCTGTGTAGAGAGAGAATAGAAGAGGTTCAAGGACAGAACTCTGAGGGACCCCAATAATGAGATGAAGAAGGGAGGAAGTGTAGCCAGCAAATGATACACTAAAAGAGCGGTCAGATAGATAGGAAGAGAACCAGGAGAGCCGTGTCCTTGATGCTGATGGAGTGCAGCATGGAGAGTAGGAGATGGTGGTAAACAGTGTCAAAGGCTGCAGAGAGATGATACTGGAGACCGAGGGACTCAATGAGCTGACCCAAACCGAGGGTGTGGATGGAAAAAAGAAGGGGTCCGAAGATCGAGCCTTAGGGAACACAGACAGAAAGGGGGTAAGGTGAAGAGATGGTGTGGGAGAGGGTGACGCTGAATATGTGGTCAGTTAGATATGAGGAGACCCAGGAGAGGGCCACGTCAGTGATACCAAGAGATTCCAGAATCTGTAGCAGGAGAGAGTGGTCAACAGTGTCGAAGGTGGAGGATAGGTTGAGGAGGAGGAGGACAGAGTAGTGTAATTTGCTCTTGGCGGTTACTAGGTCATTGGTAACTTTGGTTAAGGCTATTTCGGTGGAATGATGCGGAAGCCATATTGCAACCGGTCAAAGAGGGAGGAGAGGTGTGAGGACAGTTCAAGATGGACGTGGTGTTCCAGTAGTTTTAAAGCAAAGGGGAGAAGTGATATTGGGCTATAACTACAGCCATTGCCAAAGGTTTTGAGAATGACACCAAAATTATATTTTCACATGATCTGCTGCCCTCTGGTTTTTATTTGTGTTTGTCTGATGTTTATATCACATACAGAAATATAATTGCAATCATATTATGAGTACCAAAAGGTTATATTGACAGTTAGAATGAGTTAATGCAGCAAGTCAATATTTGCAGTGTTGACCCTTCTTCTTCAGGACCTCTGCAATTCTTCCTGGCATGCTCTCAATCAACTTCTGGACCAAATCCTGATTGATAGCAGTCCATTCTTGCATAATCAATGCTTGCATTTTGGCACTGCTGGTAGTCCGATCCCGCAGCTGAAACAGTTTTAAGATACGGTCCTGGCGCTTGCTGGTCTTTCTTGGGCGCCCTGGAGCCTTTTTGACAACAATGGAAACTCTCTCCTTGAAGTTCTTGATGATGCGATAGATTGTTGACGGAGGTGCAATCTTTTTAGCTGCGATACTCTTCCCTGTTGAGCCATTTTTGTGCAGTACAATGATCGCTGCACGTGTTTCTTTAGAGATAACCATGGTTAACTGAAGACTGAAGAGAAACAATGATACCAAGCACCAGCCTCCTTTTAAAGTGTCCAGTGGTGTCATTCTTACTTAATCATGACTGATTGTTCGCCAGCCCTGTCCTCATCAACACCCACACCTGTGTTAATGGAACAATCACTAAAACGATGTTAGCTGCTCCTTTTAAGGCAGGACTGCAATGATGTTGAAATGTGTTTTAGGGGTTAAAGTTCATTTTCTAGGCAAATATTGACTTTGCAAGTAATTGCTGTTAAGCTGATCACTCTTTATGACATTCTGGAGTATATGCAAACTGCCATTAGAAAAAACTGAAGCAGTAGACTTTGTTAAAATTAATATTTGTATCATTCTCAAAACTTTTGGCCATGACTGTAGAAACACATGATGGGTCGAGAGGGCTTTTTGAGAATGGGTGTGATCAATGCATGTTTGAAGCATAAGGGGAAGACACCAGTAGTAAGTGATAAGTTGAAGAGATGGGTTAGGGTTGGGATGAAGACAGAGGTGAGGTTGGGAATGAGGTGGGATGGGAGCGGGTCAAGGGTGCTGGTGGTAAGGTGTAATTTTGATAGAAGGGAGGAGAGCTGATCTTCTGATGAAGTGGAGAAGCGGCCTTTGGAAGGAGAGGGCAGTGTAGTTGTGAGGAGAAGTTGTGGGGACAGTGGGTCAAAGCTGCCTCTGATGTTATCGATCTTCTGATCTTCTGTTTGAAGAAAGAGGCAAAGTCTTCGGCCGAGAATTAGAGGAGAGGCAGGAGGTGCAGCGGGACAGAGTAGAGAATTGAAAGTTTTAAATAGATGTTTGGGATTGTGATACAGGGAGGTCATTAAAGATGAAAAGTAGGCTTGTTTTGCAGCATTGTGTACAGACTTGACGTTAGTGAGGGACTGCTTGAACATAGTGAAATGCTCAGTGGAGTGAGATTTTTTCCATCTCACTCAGCAACCCTGGAAGCCTGTCTCAGGTCTTTAGTTAGGGTGGTGTGCCAGGGTTGCCAGTTTGTGCGCAGATTGTTGTATGTGAGGGGGCAGTTAAGTCGAGGGCAGCAGTTATTGTGGTGTTATATAGGATGGTAACTGCATCTTTATCATGTAAGGAGTCAATGTTGGTGAGGGGGAGAAGGGATTCAAAGACTGAGTGTAATCTATATGCTTTAGGTTTCGGTAAGGATGAGTGAGATTGCGGGGTGGGGAAGTGAAGAACGAGAGGAGAGAGAAGAGAAAGTCAGAAGATTGTGGTCTGACAGGGTGAGTTTGAGATGTTAATGAGAGAATATAGGTGGGTGAAATGAGGTCCAGCATGTGGCTATCTTTGTGAGAGGCAGAGGAGGACCATTGAGAGAGCCCAAAAGAGGTAGTCAGTGAAAGAAGTTTAGAAGTGGCTGGGTGGGAAGTGTCGATGGGGATGTTGAAGTCACCCATGATAATAGTGGGGATGTTGGCAGAGAGGAAGCGAAGCAGCCAGATGGTGAAATGGTCAAGGAAAGAGGTGGTTGATCCAGGGGGCGGTAAATGACAGCCAGCTGAAGGTTGCAGGGAGAGAAGATGCAGATGGAATAGACCTCGAAAGAGGGGAGTCTAGCGGAGGATGGCAGTGGAATAGGGGCGAAGGAGCAGCTATTGGCCAGTAGAAAGCCAACTACTCCACCATGTTTGTTACTGGGACGAGGGGGGGGGGGGAAGACTGAATGTGCCATAGGTAAGGGCAGCAGGGGAGGCTGTATCAGAGGGGGTGAGCCAGGTTTCAGTGATGCAAAGGAATGAGAGTTTGTAGGTGATAAAGAGGTCATGGACGAATGAAAGTATGTTGCAGGTGGAACGAGCGTTCCAGAGTGCACCAGGTAGGGGAACTGGGGGAACAGGGGCTGGATGAATGGGTCTAAGGTTATTGAGGTTGCAAAGGTTAGTGTTGGATCGTGGGCAAGGGGTAAACGTGATTATGGTGATGTGATGGGGGAACCAGGATTAGGGAATATGTCACCAGCAAGAAGGAGCAGCAGGGAGAGGGTTAGAAGGTGGGAGCAGGAGAGGGTACGTGGTGGGCGAGCATGTCAGGAGACGAAGGATAGAATGTGAAGGAACAATTCAGAGGAAGGAGTGAGATGGCTGGGTAGGATAGAGAGAAAGACCACAACTTCGTTGCTGGGTGGAGGGATGAGTGGCGTTAGTAGGAAGTGAAGTAGTATGAAAGTGAAAGTGAAAAGAATGGGAAACATTGTATAGAGTAACTATGGATTGCCTACGTAGAGATTGGATGCAGCGTGGGATGAGATGCAACCAGGGGTCAGGTGCAGCGAGGGATCGGATGCAGTGAGAAGGTGAGCAATGATGAGTTTGCATAAAATAAATTAAGTAGAGGAAAAAAAAAACCAACAATTTGGCTTCTATATGCATGAACCGGCACATAGCCCAGCAACATCTATCACTCTTGCAGAGTTACTGTGCTAAAACGGGACCTAGCGGACCTCACTTAACACCGTCCACCACATCAACTGCATTTGCTGTTTCTTCCTCCTCCACCACTGTGGTAAGTGCTGTCACGCATGTGTTCAGCCGCAGGACCTCCACTTGTTGACCTGCTACAGTTGGTGTGATTGAGAGCCTTACCTGTTACCTGCTGTTTTTGAGTTATCTCAGACACCGAGCACACCACTTCTTTGTCAACCCACCCTAACAACTCTGAATGTACCTCCCTCACAGTCCAGCAGTTTGTCAAGTACCTCCACCCTCTCTCAGCACAGCAGCCAGCCCTGAGTCCCGCAGTTGTGGTCTCATAAAAGATTATCTCCTCCTACACATCCCAAAGCCAAATAGCTTGAACTTCACCATCTCCAATTTGTTGACCATGGAAATGCTGTCTTTCCACCTGGTGAATACAGATGGTTTTGAAAGCTGATGGCCATCACAGTCTCCCAGTACCAGTTGCCCAGTCATATTACTTCTCTAAGGAATCTGTTCCTGTGCTACACCAGCACAGCATGTCGCAGAGTTCCTTGAGACTCTGGATGTAACAGGGTGTATATCACCACTGATACCTGTATGAGCAAAAATGGCCAGAGACATTACATCTTGCTCACTGTGCACTGGGTGACTCTAGTGACTGTAGGGCCAGGCATGGAAGGGACTGTTCCACAAGTCTTGAAATCCCCAAGACTTTTGGGACAAACCTCTGTATATACCACTTTATCAATTGTATTTACCTCCTCCACTTTCTCTAGAGCCTCCAGCTGCACCCTCAACCTCTCCTTTAACTTTTGTACAGTCTAGAGAGAATCCCCCCAACTCTGTACTGCGCTGCCAGGGCTCACCGCCATCAAACAGTGTTGAAACTAATATGCATTGGAGATTTCAGTCACACAGCCTAAGAGTTGTGGATAGCTATGCAGGCCGAGTTTGACCAATGGCTGTCTCCACAAAAGCTAGAGCCAGGGATGGTCATGCGTGATAACTGTGCAAAGTTGGTGACTGCCCTACACCAGGGCAAACTTACACATGTGCCTTGCATGGCTGTCTTCAACCTGGTTGGACAGCAATTCCTACACCACTATCCCGGCCTAGATGAGCTCCTGCAGAAGGCACGGTCATTGTGTGCTCACTACCACAATTCATACCCCGTGGCTTATCGATTAGCATCGCTACAGAGGTCGTTTGGGCAGCCGGTTAACTGGTTGATATGCAATGTACTGACACTGCATAGAGTGAGTGAGAACAAGCTGAAGGTATTGCACCCTCTGCACCCTTCTGCACAGTATTGAAATGGCTACTAAGATGGCTAGCGCTGTCGATGCTGTCATCAGGACCACTTTTCCGGTCATCTACATGCTGGAGCAGAACAAACTTTGAAAAGTCTGCATTATGAGGTGGTGGTCCCAGAGGAAGAGGAGGAGGAAGATGTGGAAGGGATACCATTATAATGTACAAAATGCAATTGCACAGGCAGGTTGCATGGCATGGCATGGAGTAGAGCGATAGAGGGGAGCTCATGGTACCAGACAAACTGTTAGTGAAAGTGAAGGAGCCAAGGAACAAATGGAGGAGGACAGGGATGAAGAGGTGATGGACACAGAACAAGAACAGTCAGGAGATGAGGAAGAAATTATTCCCCTTTCTGTTATCCAAGGTTGGTGAAAGAGGACAGAGGAAGCAAGCGCAATTGATACCCCACCACCAACACAATAAGGACTTGGGCCTAATGGATACATCAGACACATGCAAACCTTCTTGCTGCACTATCCACAATGTGATACCCATATTGTTAGGGCCTGAATTAGTAAAGACAACTGGGTTGCCACGCTGTGTATTCACGGTACAAGAGTAAATTTAGCCAGATGCTTCATGACCTGGACAGGGACACACGCATGCTAAGGTACCAAAAAAAGATGCTTGTAGACAGTCTTAGGACTGGTTTTCCCCAACATAGCAGTGAGGTACACAGTACACATCGCAGATCTACACTTTCAACTTGGGGAACGCAGAGTTGTCAGCAGCAGTTTAACTGTCGTCAGAAGCAATTTCTGGTAGTTGTTTTACCAATGCACTAGCAGAAAAGAGTAAAAGTCTGACAAATAGTGAATGACTGGAGAGGATGGTGCAGGACTATTTAGAGGTCAATATCCATGCCATCAGGTGGTGTTGGACCCTTTTGCATTTTGGGCTTCAAAAATGAAGGCGTGGCCTGAGTCTCCAAGGACTATTCCATCCCAGTTATAGACTGGGCAGACAAGGCGATGTTGTACTTTTCAGTGTGTTGCATTGATTTCACCATTATACAGTTTTTATTCTGGGGCAATTGATGCCACTTTTGTGGTGTCTGGTCCTAATTTTTTGAAATGTGGAGACTGTTGTTGGAGTCTCCTTATTGTGTGTTTCCTCAATTTAGCAGGACTCTCTGAGCACCATGTCTGTCTGTCACTTATCTCCCTGTTCTTGATCAATGTTGAAGCTTGAAATTCTGGGCCAGGCCTTGTCCCATGCATCCATAATAATGCATCATGATACAAAATGTTAAATCTTGGGAATAGATGGCACTTTTGCTGGTGTCTGCCCATAATTTGAGCTGTTTTAGCAGCTTTTTGGACCCCCTGAAGGTGTTTTCTATGTGTTTGTTTTTACTCCCCATGGAATCAAAAGGGGTCCTGCAGGTTGGATGAACTGTTCATCGAACTAGTCAGCGAACGTCTTGCCGTTCAGTGAACCAAACCGAACCTGTTTCACTCATCTTTATTTAAGATGGATTGTACTGCAAACATTGTCCATGGATTATATTGCTCAGATTGAAGCAAACAGAGGATATTATAAATAATTAACTTGTTACTTGATTAGGGCTTTAATCCTACAAGATGCCGCACCTGACCCTCTCTAGCAAAAAATAAAACGATTCTTAATTCATATTTTACTACCAAAAATATTATATTGGGGTGCGCTACTTTCAACCGCACTATATCCTCTATATATATATTCCTGGGTGTGGAGAGGACCCGCAAACAGATCCAAAAGAAACTTGCAGATCTGAAGCATAAGTCCTCAGGGCGGATTGTAGATATTCGTGCCCGGATTGTCAGGCTGCGTGGTGAGTATGTGGCAATGCCAAACACACACATGCCAATCATCCTACTCCAAACACTACACAAACATCATGTGGTATTGTGCCATGGCACATAGTGTAACATACACCACCATGTGGATCTGTCACCAATGTGCATTTGCATTTGGTCACACTGTAACATGAAGGTGCAGAATACACTCATATGTTTTGGAAATCCTGACGCCTATAGTGGTCCTTCACCTGTGTGTGGCCGAACATAGGTGTGTAATGACAGCAAAGTTGTCCTCAACATATTAATGCTAATTAGAAGGGCCACATCACACCTTGTAGCACATATGTGCGCACTCTGATGCATAGCATTTCACAACACATTGATCTCAATCTGGAAAAGTGACTACAAGCTGACTGCTTTGTTTGCCCCCATGGTGGCACTGTGTGGCCCACTGGGACGGGGAACTCGACTCGGTACCGGACCGGGGGTAGCACTGGGGGATGATCACGGCCGTCTTGGTCTGGACCGTGTCCCGATCCTCACAAGTAAAAGGGGTATTTACAGGGGATTGTTGTCGTGATGCCACCCACGGGTTGTGGTCAGTGAGGGGACCACCGCTACAGCATAGCTCTGCTAGGAGGATGGATGGATGGGGCTGCAACTAGATGGATGAGCCCGCCGTGGGTCAGGCTGCTCCTGACAGGGTGTAAGGTGTAATACAAGTTCTGTCACAGGGAATCACACACAAGAGACTGTAGCAGGGTTCACCGGGTTTACTTGCAAGTTCTTAGTGCAATTCAACAGTTCACGGTACAGTTCACACAATTAACTCCGGACAGTCCCTGAACCCTCTGCAGCCAGGCTTTCTCTCTCTGAGACCATTCACTCTCTCTGTAATCTTTCCGGCTCTCCTCTCATCTGTTCTTCCCTGTGGGTTGTGTGACGACAGCTCGGTCCCTTTATCTGACATGCCCCTATGTGTGTGGGTGGCAATCCGGGTCCTATGCGCTGCTGTGCCTCCAACTCGTGTGGTAGGAACTCTGACCTGGAATCAGAGTCCCCAGTCGGTTTGTCTGGGATTCGGCGTATAGCTGCGGTCCCCCTCAGAGCCGACACTCTGGTCCCAGCCTATCCTTGGGTGTCCCTCTCTTGCATGGAATCACCGGGCTCTCTCCAACCCATGTAACTACCAGGTACGTCAAGGGGAATCCTGTCCCGCCTGTAGTTGGTTAATGCTGCCGTACTCCTCGGACCCGGTCCGGTCTCTGTCCTTCCTTTCTCTTGGGCTGCCGGCTATGGAGCAGGCTTTCTCTCCATGGAACGGTGTCTCTGTGGATTCTGCACCTCCAGGGAGCCCTATCCCTCCGGGAAAGTGTCTTTCTGTCTGCTCTTGTCTTTTCTGGTCAGCACCCTTGGCATACTAACTCACTCCGCCTACTGTTCCTCCTTTTGTATCTCGTCTGTCACCTGACCTACATTCCACCCACTCCCTCTAAACCCTACCACATCTTGCCCACCTAGAGTCCTGGGCTTCGGGTATTGTGTTGTGCTCTAGTGGGTGTGTGTGCTGAAGATGTTTGGTGCACAAACTGTCTCCTATGTGCCTGACTGCAGTTCCTACCTGTGGCCACCCTGGTCGCAGGGGTGCCACAGCACCACCAGATGCTTACTGTCTGCTCTTGTGTTTTGTTGACAAATACATCTGCTGGTAATCCAAGGCTGTTGTACATCCCAAATATGTGATCACTGCTGTTGTGATCTTGTTACAAAACAGACTGGCACCTAACCATAGTGTCTCTCAAGACCAAAACCAAGATTGCAAAGTATTCACTGATCTCAGGGAGACCAGTCCAAGAAAACACTGTGGACAGCTGGCTAAAGCACTCAAACACAGTGAATTCCTAGGCATATTGCCCCCTGGGAAATATGAATATGCAAACAGAGTCTGTGGAGCCTCTGTTAGGAGTCTCAAACACAGAACAAAGCCATATATCCCTCCAGGGAAGGACCCAGCCAAGGGGTGGCTCCTTGCGGAGAACACCATAACCATCATATGAAGTGGCCCTTTAAGTCAATATCCAACTCTTTTACAAGTTTACAGATATGACAAGGGAATACCAAGGCCAAGTATCCATCCACATACAGCTGTTTCGGGGTGTTGCCCCTCATCAGTGTGGAGTAAGATTCTGGCTAGGTGGGAGCAAGGCCTAGTAGACCAAGATTGCAAAGTATTCACTGATCTCAGGGAGACCAGTCCAAGAAAACACTGCGGGCAGCTGGCTAAAGCGCTCAAACACAGTGAATTCCTAGGCACATTGCCCCCTGGGAAATATGAATATGCAAATAGAGTCTGTGGAGCCTCTGTTAGGAGTCTCAAACACAGAACTAGCTATATATCCCTCCAGGGATTGCATATTCATATTTCCCAGGGGGCAATGTGCCTAGGAATTCACTGTGTTTGAGCGCTTTAGCCAGCTGCTCGCAGTGTTTTCTTGGACTGGTCTCCCTGAGATCAGTGAATACTTTGCAATCTTGGTCTACTAGGCCTTGCTCCCACCTAGCAAGAATCCTACTCCCCACTGATGAGGGACAACACCCTGAAACAGCTGTATGTGGATGGATACTTGGCCTTGGTATTCCCTTGTCACATCTGTAAACTTGTAAAAGAGTTGGATATTGACTTAAAGGGTCACTTCATATGGTGGTTATGGTGTTCTCCGCAAGGAGCCACCCCTTGGCTGGGTCCTTCCCTGGAGGGATATATGGCTAGTTCTGTGTTTGAGACTCCTAACAGAGGCTCCACAGACTCTATTTGCATATTCATAAGACCAAAACCAGTCAGCCAAGCCTTCACGCCCTAATGACATTGATACACACACAGTACGTGTTTGCCCTAGGTTGTGTTCCTTTTGTACATTCCGTGTCTTGCCAATTGTTAAATTACAGAAGAAAATGACTCCCTGTCAGAGGAGGTGCGACTGTCCCCTACACCACCCGGGACCCCCCCATCACCATTGATGGAGGCCGCAGCCAGTCCGGTTCCCCCTGGGACCCTCCATCATCAATGATGGAGGCCGCAGCCAGTCCGGCCCCCCCCCAGGAACCCCCTTACCATTGATGGAGGCCGCTGCCAGTCCGGCCCCCCACCCGGGACACCCCTATCACCATTGCTGGAGGCCGCAGCCAGTCCTGCACCCCCCGGGACCACCCCTCACCATTCATGGAGGCTGCAGCCAGTCCGGCACCCATCGGGACACCACCATCCTCTTTTCTAGAGGTCCCAGCAAGTCCCTTACCCTCTGGGACAATACCATTACCCTACCTGGAGGGAGGCGGAAGCCCTGTTGTGTGGGTTCTGAACCCAATGCCCGGGTCAAACCCCCTCCCCCAGCATCTCTAGCTCCCGTGGCCCACACCCTTAAAAGGTGCCTGCTGCCCTTGGTATTGGTGGTAAGTGTTGTCAAGGACCTTCAAGCTTTGTAGTAGACATGTTGGTGTGTGCCCCTCACCTCAGTATGTGAGTAATGATGTTTTTTTTGTTCATTTCTTTGTCAAGGTGCAAGAGCTCACGCTGCCGGATGGGATGTCAGTGCATCCCCATCTCTGGATGATGGAACCTGGGATGGGGCTCTGCAACGTAAGTTAAAACCTCACCAATCAGGGCACCCACCCACACCTACACATGTCACTAACTAATGGCCTTTGTTTCCTACACAGGTGGGCCAACTCAGGCTGATATGCTGCATGCCCACACAGAGGCCCAGCACCACCTGGACCGGTTACGGACAATGTTAATGTCCCTCCAGCCAGCCCAGTCCACCATTGCCCCTACTCCACCATATCCCCCCCCAATAATGTTGGCAAGTACCTTAATATATTGTTGTCCACGTTGGACCATTGTTGTGTGATTTTTGCCATGTTGGCACCTTTGTTTGTAATTCCCTGTTGGCCTCTTTTCTTATAGTATCCCACATTGGGAAAATGGGTAGTATGGTTTGCCTGCTACTAATCTGAAACAACATCTTTTAGAAAAAAACAAACATAAAATAAATTTTCTAGAACAAAAATATACTGTGTGATGCCTTGTCTCTGCTCACACAGGGACACCTTGGCCCGGTTACATCGTTAAACACAACACATGGCTAATTACTTTGCGTAGGTGTGCAGTGTGACATGATAAAGACCTGACCATACTGTACCATTGGACCACGGATGAAGCCCTATTTTACATCACTCTCTCCAACATCACACCTACATTAACAAACACACACACAAAAACACACTCGCCTATGTCGGCCACACAAGACTCCTAACCTCCCCATACTCACACATGTCACCTAGGGATAGGCTCCTGTCTGCTACAAAGACCCAATTATGTTATTGTGGACATGAGGGCTCTCCTTCTGCCACACAAACATCACCATTACACTCACAACACACTACACACACAACCATACTGCAGAACCAGACATATATGTGGACGTTGGTATGGGAAAACAAAGGCTGGTTTATTCCCAAAAATAAAATTAAAAAACACACTTGGTTTCTGAATAAACAAAACATAAACAGTCCTTCATGCAATGTAGTGCATTACCTAGTAGCGTCTTGCGTATTCGTCCTCTGCTGAATCAGACAATGACTCCTCCCCCTCATCCTCCTACTCCCACACAATTGGGGCCCATCTGAGTTATTGTCTTCGTGGGGGACGGATGGGATGCTGACTTTGGCGACCTCTAGCCATGGGTTGTTGTGGTGCAGGGGGCACTGGGGGTGTTTTCTTGGGGATGGCAATGGAGCCACCACATCTCAGTGCCCCATCAACGCCCGCTTCCAGGACCCGAATGATGGCCTTCTAGGTGATGGCACGTTATTCCGGCTCCATTCTACACACCCACTCACTGGCCATGTGCCTGATAGAAGTGGCGGGTCCTCTCTCGGTCCAACAGAACACATTTTGCCCAGGTACCAAGCTCAGTATTGGGTGGGGCAGGCGTACCTCAATGTTGGATTCCTGAGCTGGGCCCTGGGCACGGCCCGCCACCACTGCGATCAGGCACCGGCTACCCATAAGATGTAGATGGTTCAGCCTGGCCAGCGGGTGGGTCCTCGCCAATGGAGCCGGACTCCCGAGGGGCCTGTAAATCAAACATAGAAAAAACAATAATTAACAAAAGTAGCAATGTACTGACATCAATTACCACAACCAACCACCCACCACAAGATTGTGCCTATCTGAGGATGCCAAACACCAAAATGAACGGTAGCAGGGTTGGAAACAGAGATGAAGAAAGAAGTAGACCAGTGCAGTGTATTCACCTGACGCTCCAAATTGATATGGAAAGTGACCCAACATAAGACAGCACAATCTGGCCCAACAGCCACGAGGCAACACACAGAAGAACACACAGAAGAAGAATGGTGAAAGAACAACACGATTGTGCCTTCTACATGTGCACTAACCCACACATCAGTGCTACCAACAAGGTGTGTACATAGGTAGCAAAAACACAATTACGCACCTCCTGTGATGGGGCAGGCTTTTGGGATGTGGCCGAAGATGGTTGGTCAAGGCGTCTGCTGCACCGTGTTCTCCGAGGAGCCTCCTGGCCCAGGGTGAAGGTGAGGAGGCCATATTACCACAGACGTGACTTAGGGACCTCCTCAGCTCCAGCCCCGGACCGAGCGTCCATCTACTTGTTGTGGGCTTTGGTGAACACGGTGCGCAGGTGCTTGATTTTCTCCACAACCATTGGCACTGTCCAGGTCTTACTTTGGTTGAGCTGGTTGGCCAGCTCGACAAGGTGCCCGTAGGCCACATCCCGTGCCGCCTTGTTCTTGTAGTCAGGCAACGCCACCCGCCACAGGCATTCATGGTCCTGGTACATGGCTAGGAGGTCACGCACAAATTCAAGACTTGTAGCCATCTGCCAAAAGAAAACATACTGTTGTACCAAGCACATACATGTACATATCAGGCCACACCCTACTCTGTGTGGCCAATCCATTCCCAGCACTAGCAAGGACAGGTGGTCTGGTAGTTAGCTTGTGTATGCAGAAGTATTAATGGCCTTTACATGTGTACACAGATGTGACATATTACACATGACACGGGGCATATGTGGTTTGGCCCTGGTCAAGCAAATTAACAAAGCTGGATCATGTTGAAATGGCACACATGGCATCCCACACAAAATGTAGACACAGGAAGGACCTCTACACATATTTATGTAACGATGTAGTGCTGTAGGACACATTGTCATGTCATTGGTGGGAAGGATCATTATGTGTGCAACAGGACACTGAGGTGGTTAACGATGCATACGCGTCGCAAACCACACATCTACATGACGCAACATGAAGCTCCACCGAACACGCCCATACATGACGCAAAATATGGTTGGAAAGCCGACAATAATAGAGCATACATGAGAAGCACAATTGCATATCCACTGACTTATCGTCAGTCCAACAGAGTTCTGGTGATGAGATGCTACTAGAACAATACACATTGAAGTAGGAGCATGGGTGGCGGAGCAGCTGGTCCCAATTTTATACACGCATGATCAATCACAAAGCAGCCCAGGTGTCTAATCAGTAGTCGCACGTGGCAACGCCCAGGCGGCTACGTCAATTAGATGACACTGATGCTCTGTGATTGTATGGTTACTACATAAAAACCACTAACAACAGTGTTACGGCACACTTGCTGCCCAGAGTCATTAAGTAAGTACTGATGTTCAGACATGATTTTTGATATGGCTGTGTATAGCGTTTGATCCTTCTTTGCACTACGGATCATTATTGTGTACTGTAGCAGACGCCCAAGTTCTGGTCTATGTTGCTTGGAATGATGTGTTTGATGGAGGTATTCTGTGCCGCAAAATGGATGGATGGCTTTTGTTGCCACAAAACACCCTCCTCATTGACAATCCATTTTGCCTTCACCATACAGGATCATGTACCAAGGAGGGCTCTGTGGTTAATTTAATCGCACATTTGAAATGTGTTCACATAGTACTGCCCTTTATCACACTGATTGGAATTCATCTGGCCATACTGAGATGTGGAGTGGCTAATGTGGCTTGGGAATGTCTGCCTGTGAAGATCCGGCATTATCACCACCACAGGGATGTGTGTTGGAAATGATGACTATGCGATTGTCAGCTGCATGGGATGATAATTTGTCAGTAGCACATGGCTCTGATATGTTTAGCATGTTCTTTTATTTACTGGTCACTAAGCATCTGTCCGTGTGTTTGAGCTTTGTATTTTCCTAGCCCTTGTGGTCGTACTTATACATTAGGACCAGCTATATGGCAGTATGGTAATGATGTCACTATTTGGACGATGGAGATATAGTTGGGGAGGAGACCCATGGGTGTAGTGCTAACAGGTGTTGTGGTGAGCAGTGTAATGTTCTTTGTGACCATTGAATGGTGCCAAATATGTATGTGTGTGCCCATTTGAGCAGAGTCTGCTAGGATGTGGGTAACTGGCTAGGAGATGTGTAGGGAAGGAGGTAGTGGTGACTTTTGCTGGCTCATAACATGTTCTTTTGATGAACGTGTTTTTTGTTCCTTTTGCAGGGCTTGGTAGGTGAGATAATCATGGACCCTGATGGAGATGTTATCGTGGCTCTTGCCTTGGTGGAAGAATACTTGTGGCTGGAGGATAGGGTTGAGAGGTTGCGGGCTCGCAGACCACGGCATGTGTGGGCTCGGGATTGGCTTTGGCAATGGAATGACCTGAGTCACATGCGCCTGCTGCATCATCTGGAGGATAGAAGTCCGCATGATTTCAGGAACTATCTCCGAAAATGTCCGAGGACTCTTTCACATTCCTCTTGGAACGCATTACGCCATTGATAGCCCGACAGGACACTTTGATGCATTGAGCTGTGCCATTTGAGAAGCGTTTGGCTGTAACTTTGAGGTTCCTGTCAACAGGTCGTTCGAGGACAGACCTACAATACACTGCAGCTGTCTCACGGCCACTGCCTAGCCGCCTGATCCCCGAGACGTGTGAGGCCATCTGGAGTTTTCTGCTGCCATCCTACATGCAGTTTCCAACAACCCCTTCAGGATGGATGGATTTTGCCAGAGGTTTTGAGGAACGATGGTAATTTCGAAACTGCGCGGTGTATTGGATGGCAAGCACGTGAGGATCACAAAACCCCCCAAAACCCCCCAACACACGGGGTCCTTGTATTATAATTACAAAGGATATTTTAGTGTGGTCCTCATGGCCCTGGTGGATGCTCACTATGAGTTCCTCTACGTGGACGTTAGCATGAATGGCCATGTCTCAGGTGGGGGTATGTTTGCACACTGCTCCTTGGCCCAAGACATAAGGAGAGGTGGTCTGCACTTGTCCTCAAATGATGAGACAACCGGTCATCTCAACTTTGCGTTTGTGGGGGATGAAGCCTTCCCACTTCAGGGTCACCTACTGCAGCCATATCCCCAGAGAACGGTTACTTCTGAGCAGCACATTTTCAATTACCGGCTATACCGGGCCCGCCGTGTGGTTGAAAATGCGTTTGGGATCATGGCCAATAGGTTCCTCGTATTTCATACGCCTTTGCATATGAAACTGGAATCTATTGATGTGGTAGTGCTGGCCTGCTGTGTGCTGCATAACTTCCTGCGTCGTAGGGATCGGTCATCATACACGCCAGGAAGTTATGTGAATTCTGTCGACCCCACAACAGGAGAGGTCCGTCCCGGGGATTGGCGTGCTGCCGACCATGGTGTGGCGCCACTCCAGCCGCTGAGCCACGGTCTGAGTCAGCAGGATGCCAGGAGCAACAGAGACGCATACTGCTCCTACTTTAATGGCCCTGGGGCAGTGGCCTGGCAGCACCAGCAGGTGTAGGGTGGCTGGTGTTGTGAGGCAGCAACATGATGAGGAGGGTGGAGTCACCAGGGTGGCTGCACCATGACGAATATGGATTTTTTTTTTTTGATTTGGGATGTTTACACATTAGTTAGTTAATTAGTTAGTTAGTTTTGAGGTTTTTGGTTCACTATTCAATTTTTGGGTATGGCATTCTGTTTCTGCTTTTTGTATTTATTTGTGTCATGTTGGCACTTGTGTTCTAAATGTTTTGTGTGTGTTGTTTGACTTATAATTTTTGTGCACAAATACTTTAATTGCAAACCAAAAAAAAAACAAAAAACCTGTGTGTGTCATTACTTTTCAATACAGGGCAGTTGCACATAGCTTTATGCTGTGCACAGAAGTATGTGATACGTAAAATGGTATTGATGGGTCCGTGCAGCACAGTGTGCTAATGTCCAGTACACAGGTCCAGCCTTTGGGCCACACTGTGTGCCGTGACTGTGTGTACATGTCCATTATGATGTGTTTGGCCACATGGGACCATGTCCGCACACATGGAGAATGCAACGGTGTTTTTGGGGGATGCAGGTACACTTCAGTACACACACGCAAAGATTTGTGCACACACATAGTTCAGTTCAGCCATGGCAGCTCTGCCATGGCGTGGACCAATGCAGGTACATGTGTCCATAGTGTTGTTTGTAGCTTACTGCAACCACCTACAGTTGCACACCTAGCCATTGTTACTGTAATCCACTGTAATGCATAAGACCGCTCCTGTGTGACACTTTAGCGCCTCGAAAGTGTGTTGCAGGAGCCACAATTGACGACTCGAACGTGTATTTGTGCCAAATTCCGACAGACAATGGCATCATGTATTAGCCAGCCTTCCAGAGCAGGTTGACCAATCGTAACGCTGTTGCATTGTCCAATGAGTGCGTATGGGGCGCGGTGTAAACCACTGTGGCACGCCTATCTCCTTGCCGGCTGAACATGTATGCCCACATTTGGAATTGCGGCGTGTGAAGCGACGATGGAATGAGGCAAGATTGGTTCCCCTGTAGGTGAGGCGGTTTCCGGAGCAACACATCGCCTTAGCTTCAGGGCGATCTGAGGCGACCATGAAAAACGTGCACGCGCAGTTAGATCGCCTAATATCGCCAGGCGAGATTGCGGCATGTGACGGTACCATTAGATACCAGTAAAAGTATACATGTTTGGTATCTGTGAACTTGTACCAACCTGAGGCATCACACTGTCACGTCGGTTTTACCTTATAGTGAACATAGGACTAAATAACCTAAAAAACAAACGTGTAATTGCACTTTTTTGCAATATCACTGCACTTGTAATTTTTTTGCACTTCCCCTGTACACTATATGGTAAAATAAATTATTGCATCTGAAAGTACAACTCGTCCTGCAAAAAACAAGCCATCATATGTCTATATTGCAAGAAAAATAAAAAGTTATGGCTCTTGGAAGCAGGGGAGCAAAAAACGAAAATGGAAAATGACAAATTCCAGGGTCATGAAGGGATTAAAAAACAAGAATTAGACTATATTGCATTCAATATAATAGGTTTCAGAAAATTGATCTTCTTTGGATAACAACAGATATACAAACGAGAGTGGTTCGAAATACAAATTCTCATCATAAATTCCTACCTATTTATTGCCATAGGCTAGGGTCACATCTGCGTTTCTTTTTTTAAAAACCTGATCCGGTTTTGAGCTTTCAAAAAGCTCAAAACCGGATCAGGAAACGCTCCTCATAGGAGCCTATGCTAAAAACCGGATTGCTTCACAAGCAATCCGGTTTCCGTCTCCGGCTCTGCAGCCTGCGTGAAAAATCATGCAGGCTGCAGTTTTTGGAGCGTTTTTTACATCCGCAATGCGGGAACCGGATTGCTCAGGATGTGTAAGGCTATGTGCCCATTGGACGTTTGTGGGCTGTTTTTTAGCATTTTCCGTCGGCGTTTTCCGCTGAGTTTTATGTTAATTTATGTTAATCCTAACCACCGGTTGGATTAACATGCTAGTCAATGGATTTTAGAAAACGCTGTGTACATTAGAACGTTTTCTTTTGTCTCCTTTCCACTTTCTTCACCGGTTTTCAAAGATAGAGCAAGTGACTTCTTTTGAGCGTTTTTCCAGCGGTTCCAGCTTACAAGTGCACAAAAAACAGTCTTAAAAACGCTAAGAAAAACCGCCAGAAAACCGCCGACAAAACGCTGTATAAACGCTATAAAACCGCTCAAAAAATGCTCAAAAAACAATGGACACTGCTGAGGTCAGAAAACTCAGTTTCTGCAAGTCTCCACCGGTTTTCTGACGGTCTGCAATGATGCAGAACCGTCCAGTGGGCACATACCCTTATCCTGAGCACTGCGGTTCTCGCATATACTTTGCTTAGAGCAAAGTGCTCTGTTGCTTGTAAAACTATTTATATTAATTACCGGTATAGCACCGTGTATAAGCCGACCCCCCTACTTTTGCCCCCAAAACCAGGGAAAACCCATTGACTCGTTATAAGCCGAGGGTGGACCCCAGCACAGGTATACAGCCCCCAGCAGTGTGGTATACAGGCCCCCCAGTGGTAGTATACAGCAGCCTCCCCAGTGGTAGTATACAGCAGCCTCCCCAGTGGTAGTATACAGGCCCCAGCAGTATATACAGCAGCCCCAGTGGTATACACAGCCTCCCCAGTGGTATATACAGGCCCCAGCAGTATATACAGCAGCCTCCCCAGTGCTATATACAGGCCCCAGCAGTATATACAGCAGCCCCCGAGGTATACAGCAGCCTCCCCATTAGTGGTATATACAGGCCCCCATCAGAGGTTACAGCCCCCCCAGTGATATATACAGGCCCCAGCAGTATATACAGCAGCCCAGAGGTATACAGCAGGCCCCAGGGTATATACAGCAGGCCCCAGGGTATATACAGCAGGCCCCAGGGTATATACAGCGGGCCCCAGGGTATATACAGCAGGCCCCAGGGTATATATAGCAGGCCCCAGAGTATATACAGCAGGCCCCAGGGTATATACAGCAGGCCCCAGGGTATATACAGCTGGCCCCAGGGTATATACAGCAGGCCCCAGAGGTATACAGCAGGCCCCAGAGGTATACAGCAGGCCCCAGGGTATACAGCAGGCCCCAGAGGTATACAGCAGGCCCCAGGGTATACAGCAGGCCCCAGAGTATACAGCAGGCCCCAGAGGTTATACAGCAGGCCCCAGACAGAGTATATATCAGCAGGCCCCAGGGTATATACAGCAGGCCCCAGGGTATATACAAGCCAGGGATAGCAGGCCCCAGAGTATACAGCAGGCCCCAGGGTATATACAGCAGGCCCCAGAGGTATATACAGCAGGCCCCAGAGGTATACAGCAGGCCCCAGAGGTATACAGCAGGCCCCAGAGGTATACAGCAGGCCCCAGAGGTATATACAGCAGGCCCCAGGGTATATACAGCAGGCCCCAGAGGTATACAGCAGGCCCCAGAGGTATACAGCAGGCCCCAGAGGTATACAGCAGGCCCCAGAGGTATACAGCAGGCCCCAGAGGTATATACAGCTGGCCCAGGGTATATACAGCAGGCCCCAGAGGTATACAGTAGGCCCCAGAGGTATATACAGCAGGCCCCAGGGTATATACAGCAGGCCCCAGAGGTATACAGCAGGCCTCAGAGGTATACAGCAGGCCCCAGAGTTATACAGCAGGCCCCAGGTATATACAGCAGGCCCCAGGGTATATACAGCTGGCCCCAGGGTATATACAGCAGGCCCAGAGGTATACAGCAGGCCCCAGAGGTATAAGCAGGCCCCAGAGGTATACAGCAGGCTCCAGGGTATATACAGCAGACCCAGAGGTATACAGCAGGCCCCAGTGGCAGTCGCCCCCCATCATGGGAAGAAGCCCCCCACACTTTGCAGAGCCCCCCCCGCTGCTTTATCTTACCATCCAGGGTCTTCTTCACCGCGGGTCCTCCAGTCCTTCCTCGCGCGCTGTGTTCCCGGTCTCATGTGACCCGGCGGTCGCAGTGGAATGACGTCATCGCGCCGGGTCACGTGAGACCTGAACACAGCGCGCAGGACCCGCGGCGAAGACCCCGGATGGTAAGATAAAGCAGCGGGGGGCTCTGCAAAGTGTGGGGGGCTTATTCCATGATGGGGGGGCTAGTGCCATTGGGGGGCTGCTGTATACACTGGGGGGCTGTATGCACGGCTCCCCCTGCCGCTGTGATGGGCGGGGGGAGCCGTGCATATCTAATGAGCGGCCCGTGACGGGCCGCTCACTCATCAGCCCCCCCGCCTCCTCCAGCCTCCCCAGCACCCGGACACAGCCCCCACCACATATATTACCGTATTGACCTGTGTATAAGCCGAGGGGGTGACTTTTCAGCCCAATTTTTGGGCTGAAAAACTCGGCTTATACACGAGTATATACAGTAATAAATGCTTGTACAATGTCTCTAGGGGGTGCCCAGTCCCCCCAGAGACCCTCCACCCACTCAGGTGGGCATATGCTGCTATAATGTGTCAGCTGTTGTACAGTTTTATGAATGAAAGCGCCGGGCTCCTCAGAGCGGTGTGCATACTATTGCTAATAGTATAGTATGTGCGCCGCTGTCTGAGGTCCTGAAGCCACTTACAGTAGATCTATGGGCAGTGCGATACTCTTGCTATGCTCGGGGTCCACCTCCCTGCATGTTGGCCCTCTCTACAGAGCCAGCCCACATGCAGGGATTGGCTGACAGACATTGTAATGCCACAGCCATGTTGGTTGTGGCATTACAGTGATTGGCTGGCCGCACAGCGTCATCAGGTCTTTATAAGACCTGACAGTGCTGTGCTCGTCACTCTGCTCCGCAGACAGTCAGTGTAGGGAGAGGTGCTGCTGATTGAGGGACAAATTTCTGGCCTTTCAGCTAGTGTAGGCGCAGGGCTGCCAATATAATTACCACAACAGTCCTTCTGAGGACTAATAGAGCTGTATACAGGGAGGCAGGGTATATAGCAAACTTCGTTGTGCCAGTATAACAGCCTGCATCACATCTGGGGCTGGTGTACAGGCTGGAAATCTCATCCATCCCAAAACAGTGCTTTTAGGGATTAATTTAGCTCTCCATAGGCAGGAGTAGGTTGTAGCATAAATTAGGATACGCCAAAAGACTCGGTATTCTCGTCAGCATTTGTGTCTGACCAGTCCACCTGCAGGGCCTTAAACTCTAATCTCAGTGTCCAGCTAAAAACCAACTCTTGCCTGCATTCATTTAGCATCTTAGTGCAGCAGGAGTAGGTTGTAGCATAAATTAGGATATGACAAAACACTCGGTATTCTCGTCAGCATTTGTGTCTGACCAGTCCACCTGCTGGGCTTTAATCTCTAATCTCAGTGTCCAGCTAAAAACCAACTATTGTTTGTATTCATTTAGCATCTTAGTGCCTCAGGAGTGGCTTGTAGCTCCAAGTAGTATACGCCAAAACACGGTATACGCGTCAGCGTTTGTGTCTGACCGTTTCAACTGCCGGGTTTAAAACCGCTGTAATCTGTAATCTCAGTGTGCAGCTAAAAACCATCTTTTGGACACCTTAATTTAGCTGTATACAGGCAGCACCACGTTGAAAATGCGCAAGGCCGGTGGCAAGGGACAAGGAACTGGACGTGATGGTGGTGCAGGCAGGGGCTGAGACCATGTGCAAGCTCAAATTGCGCCACTACAAACACCCACATCATCTCGCTCTATTAATAAAAGAAAGGGAAGGGGAACAAGAGGCGCAGTAGTGCCCTATCACTCAGACACTATGAAAAAGTGGTGTATATGAAACGCGTAGGTTCAATAAAGAAAACCTGTCTGAACATCACTGACCCGTGTGTTCTCTGAAGTAAGTGGACTTCGGCAGCGCGGACTGTTGTACACCTGTGTTTCCCCCACATCTTCACATCATCTCGCTCGACCTTCCTGTCCCAATTTCTAGGGGACTGCAGCAGAACACCACTATTAAACCAAGACCAGTGTCAACAGGTTGTTAGTTGGATAGCGGATAATGCTTTTAGTCAGTTTGGCACCACCACAAATACCCTGTCTTCCACTCGGTCAAGTGTCAGTAGCCGTAAGACTGGACCGCACATTCCATACCCTAATACTCCTTCCTCCCACCATGCCGAGTGCCTGGCCCCGGACATAACTGATCCCACATTTGGACACTCTGAAGAGCTGTTCACTTATCCATTCTTAGATTTCTGGCCTCTCGCCAGCTCCAGTTCAAGTGGGTCATGAGGAGATTGTATGTACCGATGCCCAAATATTTGAGCAGTCTCAACAAGAGGTGGACGATGATGAGACACAATTGCCAGAAAATCAGGAGGAGGACCAGGGTGCGGAAGTGGAAGACGATGTGGTGATGATCCAGTAACTGACCCAACCTGGCAGGAGGACATGCAGAGCGAGGACAGCAGTGCACAGGGGGAGTTAGGCGTAGCATCACAACAGGCCGGAAGAAGCAGGGTGGTGTCCGCAGACAGAAGACAGGCAACCGTTCCTCGGAACAACAACATGACAGAAGTTGCCAGTACAGCTGTTAGGTCTTCTCGAGTCTGGCTGTTTTTTAAGGTGTCTGCAAATAATTCCAAAAAAGCCATTTGCAACACCTGCCATGCCAGTGTGGCGCCCCGCAACGAGTGCGTCACAGGAGGGTATTGCAGCCATAAATGCAGCCGCAATATTCTCCGACCCAGCAGTCATATGGTTAATTTAGAGATCCAAACCCTGCATGCATCATTTAACATAGAGGGCCAATCCAAGGTCCTGGTGGGTGGAGTGCAAGGGCAGTGTTAGGAGTAGGAGTAGGAGAAGAGAAGGAGTCGGGTCTAGACAAGCGAGAGACACAGACTTGAACTTGGAGTAGGAGCAGGGGCTCTGCACCATCGTGCAGCCCCTGGGCCGTCACCGGTCGGGTGTTAGCACCTGAGGCCTCAACAACGGGATCGGGCATCACCAACCACGGGTTCCAAAATACCCCCGTGCCCAACTCACAGCCGGTTCACTGGTACCGAAGCTGGCAGCAGTTCACCTCTGCTACGCGAACCAGAAGTGTGGAGGAGCAGCTTCACAGGAGCACCCCACCACCAGCCAAATTCCAGTTGTCTAACCAGCGGTGTACCACCGAGGGATCCAAGGCTCCCCAAAACATCCATAACGTACATCTTGGATAGGGATTGAAGCAGCCTCCCCGTACCCGACCTGGTATTCCTGGGCGACAATGGCAACTACTTAGCTAGAATGGAGGAACACTACGGATCTCTGAGGGACACCTATCACTGCTGAGTCCGCCCGGTCTACTACCCGTTAACTGTATACCATGTACTGCCTGCTGGTTACAGTAAAGACCCATTACAGAGACTTTCAGTGTCCGTGCTTCCTTATGCTTGCATCCGTCCGCACACAAGGTAACCGCAGCTGCCGCACAACATCTTGAGCAGCTCCAGCCTCCGGGGATCATCGCTCAGCCTGTGGGGAGCGTTCCATCTTGCTGCTATCCATCCCCCGGAGGTTCCGCAGTGTCGGTAGGACTTACCGAACTACTCATAGGTGGCGTCACGAATAAATTAATCCCTTTAATCTGTTCCTACAAGACGTCTTTAACTTTTGATCTGCACTCAACCGGGCCTCACTACCGGCAGGTGAGGCCCACCCGTGACAAGGAGGAAGGAGCTACAGCCTGTCTAAACCGGAGTCCCCGGCCACGGTGAGTCAGAAAATAGCGTCACGATCAGGATACGAGCAGGCCCGTTCCCTAACGGGTATTATGTGCTTTAAAATGACTCTATTGTCTACAATTTGGACTTTGTTCGTCCCTAAAAGAACTTTCCCGCCTTTTCACCGTGGGCCAAGATGGCGCCCAAGATGGCTTTCCCGCCATAAGGATTCGCCACGTGCAAGCCCAGGGGTGAGCCACCGCCCCTCATTGTGGGAGTGCTAAAGGCAAAGGCGCCAAACTCTTTGTCCGCCCTGATTGCTCGAATCAACCATGGGGGCGGACCCCAAAGACTTTTCCCACGATTGGACTACAAAAGCTCAAAGGAAATGGGAGTGTCACAGACTGTTCTTCACCAGCTCTTCACCAGTACAGCTACCGGGTAGAGACGGGTGTGGTTCCTCCAAGAAACATGGCCAGCTCAAGACTGAGAGACCTGATGCAAGAAGTGGAAGCCGAGGCCAGAGCAGCAATAGGCCATCCGGGTCCGGGTCCTGTCCTTAATATCAACGGCAGCCCCGACTTCTGGCAGGAAGCTCTACAAGACCTCCAGGTACGGCTCCTAGAAACCGTAGAATGGACAATCCGCAGTTGGAGTGCGAGCTTGGGCAGCAGACTACATCATGCGATGCAGCAGAGCCGCTCGGGTGCAACCACTCCAGGGCGGACGACATCTCAAGTTTCAGCACCGCCTCGCCCACGCCGACCACTTGTCCAGCCTCGTCTCCAGAACCAATAGACTGTTTCATTCCGGTAGAGACCACCGCTTATCCCGCTCCAAAGCCTGGAACTGCGACCGTGTTTGAGCCGGAGCTTGCAACTCGCTCCAAGGAAGAACCGAATACTTACCTGATTCCACTTGGGAACCCGCGACTAGTTTCATCACTACCGAGACTGTCGCCTGTTTCTCCCCTGATCCGGAGGCTTCTTCTGCAATTACCGAGGCCTACCTGGTGACCGGGATTGAAACACCCCTTCCCGCTGCTGCAGAAGAAGAGGCAGGCAGCCTGGAAGCCCTGCAAGACGACCTCGAGGAGAACTTTGCAGCACCACCACCCATCGACCCAGAGGATTCCATTCCAACATCTCCGTCAGCCGAGCAGCCCGACGTGGTCATCGAGGGAGAGATTGAGGATGATGACGACGAGACCTACAGCCCAGCTGAGGACCTCTACACCGGGTTCGCCTGGGGAGACACCAATGATCCTTCTGCTGGGCGATCTGCTCGGTACGCTGGTCGAGTGCATCAGCAACATCTTCTCCGGTTCCGTTCAACCGGGTTTCACTCCAGACTGCCCACCAGGCTCCAGCCGTTCAACAACCATCACGCCGTAGTGACTTTATCCACACGCCGCACCACTTCGACGAAGAGGTACGTCGCATCCGAAGGGAGGAGTGGCACGCTCGGCTGCGCGCCAATATGCAGGCCCGTGCTGAAGCCCGCCGCCAACCACCATTGCCTGATGAGTTCCGTAAAACCGGACGGGTGAGCACCTTTAACTTATCCACCGGATGGGGATTCATAAGGGAGGAGGGTGTGTGTACAGAAGTGTTTGTGGGGCGCCGTGATGTGGAATCGCACCTACCGCGAGGGCATCCTAACCGAGACTTATATAGAGGGGACATTGTAACCTATGAGCGATATGTATGCTGTGACGGGTGGTTCGCTTTACGAGTCCGGAACACTGCCCTCCATAAGTGACTTTGTTGTTTGAACTTTTTGCTAAGAGACTTCTTTCTGTTTTGCAAATAACACCGCGACTTGGCGGCTACAGCCTGAACTTTTATCTAAGGACAGCCGACCGCCCGCCGGGTCCGCGCAATGTGTTAACCTGTTTATTTCACTTGCCTTACTTTTGCGTAAAATAATGACCTGTCATTAATAAAAGTGTTTATTACCTGTTATAAAATATAAAAACCTCTGTAATGTGGGTAGTATGACGCTTGGGGACAAGCGAATTTAACCAAGGGGGAGTGTGGCGCCCCGCAACGAGTGCGTCACAGGAGGGTATTGCAGCCATAAATGCAGCCGCAATATTCTCTGACCCAGCAGTTATATGGTTAATTTGGAGATCCAAACCCTGCATGCATCACTTAACATAAAGGGCCAATCCAAAGTCCTGGTGGGCGGAGTGCAAGGGCAGTGTTAGGAGTAGGAGTAGGAGAAGAGAAGGAGTCGGGTCTAGACAAGCGAGAGACACAGACTTGAACTTGGAGTAGGAGCAGAGGCTCTGCACCTCGTGCAGCCCCTGGGCTGTCACCGGTCGGGTGTTAGCACCTGAGGCCTCAACAACCGGGATCGGACATCACCAACCACGGGTTCCAAAATACCCCCGTGCCCAACTCACAGCCGGTTCACTGGTACCGAAGCTGGCAGCAGTTCACCTCTGTTACGCGAACCAGAAGCGTGGAGGAGCAGCTTCACAGGAGCACCCCACCACCAGCCAAATTCCAGTCGTCTAACCAGCGGTGTACCCACCGAGGGATCCAAGGCTCCCCAAAACATCCATAACTTACATCTTGGATAGGGATTGAAGCAGCCTCCCCGTACCCGACCTGGTATTCCTGGGCGACAATGGCAACTACTTAGCTAGAATGGAGGAACACTACGGATCTCTGAGGGACACCTATCACTGCTGAGTCCGCCCGGTCTACTACCCGTTAACTGTATACCATGTACTGCCTGCTGGTTACAGTAAAGACCCGTTACAGAGACTTTCAGTGTCCGTGCTTCCTTATGATTGCATCCGTCCGCACACAAGGTAACCGCAGCTGCCGCACAACATCTTGAGCAGCTCCAGCCTTCGGGGATCACCGCTCAGCCTGTGGGGAGTGTTCCATCTTGCTGCTATCCATCCCCCGGAGGTTCCGCAGCATCGGTAGGATTTACCGAACTACTCATAGGTGGAGTCATGAATAAATTAACCCCTTTAATCTGTTCCTACAAGACGTCTTCAACTTTTGATCTGCACTCAACCGGGCCTCACTACCAGCAGGCGCGGCCCACCCGTGACAAGGAGGAAGGAGCTACAGCCTGTCTAAACCGGAGTCCCCGGCCACGGTGAGTCACCAGCATCAGCAGGGGTAGCAAAATCTAAAAGCCTGACCAGCACCAGCATGACTTTGTGGGATGTACAGCAGAGTCCAGGAGCAGTGTCTGCGGGTGACACCACTGCGTCTTCCACTGTTGTGCGTGCAAGACAATCCCCTGTCCATACTGCATTCAAAGATGCCTCCTGTCCTTCACCTGTAGTTGCACAAGCAGAAATAGCACCATCATCAACCACGTCCTTGTCCCAGCGCAGCGTTCAGTTATCCATACACCAATCTTTGGAACAAATACGCTGCCAACGCCCCTCATGCCACAGTTCTAAATGCACACATTCGGATCTGATTGCGCTGGAAATGTTGCCTTTTAGGCTGGTGGAGACGGAAGCATTCCGCAACCTGATGGCGGCGGCTGTCCCACGTTACTCGGTCCCCAAACGCCACTATTTTTCCCAGTGTGCCGTCCCCGCTTTACATAACCACGTGTTTCAAAACATCATACGTGCCCTTAACAGCGCAGTTTCAGGCAAAGTCCACCTAACCATGGACACGTGGACAAGTGCTTGTGGGCAGGGCCGGTATATCTCGCTGACGGCACACTGGGTTAATATTCTGGAAGCCGGGGCCCAGTCTGAGCTTGGGACGGAACACGTCTTTCCAACACCAAGGATTGCAGGCCCTAACTCAGTCAGGGTTTCACCCACAGTGTACAGCTCCGTAACATCATGCTCCTCAGCCTCCTCCTCCTCCACTTCACCCTCCACACCAGTCCCAAGCTGGAAGCACTGCAGCACTGCCTCGGCTAAGCGGCAACAGGCTGTGCTGAAGCTAATATGCGTAGGTGACAAACCTCACAAAGCAGAAGAGTTGTGGACAGCTCTGAAACAGCAGGCAGATCACTGGCTCACACCGCTGAACCTACAGCCAGGCATTGTCATGTGTGACAATGTCCGGAACCTTGTGGAGGCTCTGAGGCGAGGCGAGCTGACACATGTTCCATGCGTGGCCCATGTGCTCAACCTCGTGGTTCAGCGGTTTATTAAATCCTACCCAGAGCTGTCTGATCTGCTCGTCAAAGTATGCCGCCAGAGTGCCCATTTTAGAAAGTCACCTACTGCTTTTGCCGCCCTTACCGGCTTTCAGCGGCATTTGCAGCTTCCGGCTCACAGACTGGTGTGTGATGTCCCCACACGTTGGAATTCCACACTGCACATGTTGGTCAGGATTTGTGAGCAGAAGAGGGCAGTTGTTGTGTACCAGCATCAACTAGACCGTTGGTATACGGTTCAAACTCCACATATAAGACATGGATGTCCGACATATGTACTGTCCTCCAAAACTTTGAGGACTCCACAAAGATGGTGAACGGTGATGACGCCATCATTAGCGTCACCATCCCGCTTCTCTGTCTTCTAAAACGCTCTCTGCTCAAAATCAAAGACGATGCATTGCAGGCGGAGCACGATGAGTTGGAGCAAGAAACCGTACAGGGTGATTACACACAGCCCAGCCTCATCTCATCCCAACGTGCATTGGAGGACTATGACGAGGAGGATGAAGAAATAGAGCTACTTTCATGCGGAATTGACGGTAATACATGCACAACCGTCAGACCGTTGGTTCAGTGTGGATGGCCAGAGGACAGGGGAGAGGAGGAGGATGAGGCCAACATGGCCAGTCATGCTGTTGGTGAGGACCCTGAAGTCTTGCCTATTAACAGTCTGGCGCACATGGCTGACTTTATGTTACGCTGCCTGTCTCGTGACCCTCGCGTTATCAACATCTTGGTGGACACTCATTACTGGTTGGTGACACTTTTAGATCCACGCTACAAGGAGAACTTTATTTCTCTTATTCCTGAGGTGGAGAGGTCTACAAAAATGCTGCAGTACCAGAAGGCCATAGTCGCGGAATTAGTCAAAAAAATCCTTCTGAAAACACTAGCGGCAGAGGTCGCGATTCAGTGGACAACCAAGGCGTCCGGCCAAGAGAGGCACAAGTCCAATCCAGCAGAGGTAGGGGAACACTCTCAAAGATCTGGGACACTTTTCTCAGCACCTCCCGTAGCACAGGCCCTGAGGTGCGGGGTAGTATCACAAGGACTGCAAAGTTTGCGAAGATGCTGAGGGAGTACCTTGCCGATCGTACAAAAGTGCTCCTAGACTCCTCCGTGTTTTATAATTATTGGGTATCCAAACTGGACACGTGGCAGGAGTTGGCTCTCTACACCTTGGAAGCCCTGGCCTGCCCTGCCGCTAGCGTTTTGTCAGAGCGTGTTTTTAGTGCCGCAGGTGGAATCATTACTGATAAACGCACCCGCCTGTCAACTGAAAATGCTAACAGGCTGACTCTGATCAAGATTAACAAGGGTTGGATTCGGCCTAACTTCACCACACCACCACCAAATGATAGCGGAATTTAAATTTTGTGCCGGTAGATTGCCATGCACCTCCGCACACCCACACATCGGTACACACTTCATGTCTTTGACTACTTGCTGTACTGCTCCTCCTTCTCCTCATCCGCCACCATGATATGATCAGTGTGACCATGGTTCATGATGCCACGAAAACATAATTTTTTTTACATCATATTTATGATGATGATGACTCTAACTGTTCAAAAGTTAGGCAGTAGTTTCATGTATACCCCCCAGGGGTAAATGTTTTAGTCCATGCTTACAGAATGGGCATTACAAGTACAGGAGACCCGCTCCTTTGTAATGGGAACAATATTTAGAGGCTGTCCTCCATGTTTCTTTCCAGGGGCATTGAAGTGCCTCCCAATTTTTGGCTGCCCTGCCTAGGGCAATACTACAAAAGACCCACTTCCTTATAATGGGCATAATATTTAAAGAGACCCTCATGCACACCTCTATCCAGGGGCATCAGAGTGCCACATAATTGTTGGCTGCCCTGCCTAGGGCAATACTACAAAAGACCCACTTCCTTATAATGGGCACAATATTTAAAGAGGCCCCCATGCACGCCTCTATCCAGGGGCATCAGAGTGCCACACAATTTTTGGCTGCCCTGCCTAGGGCAAAACTAGAAAAGACCCACTTCCTTATAATGGGCACATTATTTAAAGAGGCCGTCATGCACGCCTCTATCCAGGGGCATCAGAGTGCCACACAATTTTTGGCTGCCCTGCCTAGGGTAATACTACAAAGACCCACTTCCTTATAATGGGCACAATATTTAAAGAGGCCCTCATGCACGCCTCTATCCAGGGGCATTGGGGTGTCACACAATTTTTGGCTGCCCTGTCTAGGGCAATACTACAAAAGACCTACTTCCTTAAAATGGGCATAATATTTAAAGAGGCCCTCATGCACGCCTCTATCCAGGGGCATTGTGGTGTCACACAATTTTTGGCTGCCCTGCCAAAGGGCCCAAAGTCCACTTCCTTAAAATGGGCACATTATTTAAAGAGGCCTTCATGTACATCTCTTCCCAGGGGCATGGGAGTGCCACACAATTTTTTTTTTTTTAAAATCTTTCAGGTAATCCAAAAAACTAACATACACCAACTCTGTCTCACAAGTGGGTATGAGCCCTTAATATTTTCTCCATCAAAATCCATTTTGGTTTAATTTTATAATGTTTTCTTGACAGTCCGTAAAAGTGGCGTAATAGTCTGACAACATTGTTCACAGCAGTGACCTTGGAGTCTTAAATGCTTACAGGGGTCTTCCCCATGCTGTTCCCATGTCATTTGAGCACTGTTCTGATACTTTTGTGACATTTTTAGGGTTTATCCATTCTGCCGGGGGTCGTGCCAGAAAAATACTCGGGTCTCCCATAGGATAACATTGGGCTCGGGGCTAGGTGCTCGGGCCGAGTACACGAGTATCTTGGGATGCTCGGCCCGAGCTTCAAGCACCCGAGCATTTTAGTACTCGCTCATCTTATTATTTATATATTTTAACTAATTCCTTTTTTGATGACTTTGAATTTGAGAATTCCAGTGCATGCTGGGAATCTGATACAAAGCATCATCAGGGGGAAGAGATATTAGTCACTCTTGAAGCCTCTGCCCCCTCCCTAAAATGAAGCATCATCAGAGAGCATGTGTCAGTTGTCATTCCCCATGGATGCTGAGTAGATCAGAAGTAACAAGCCACCAAGAGAAAGACAATGTGCATTGTAAGGGCGGCTTAACACCGCGGCAAGATCCGATCTGGGGCTGTCAGGGATGAACCTGACAGCCCCGGACCGGAGCAGCACATAAAACCCATCTCCGGTGCGGTGTGCAGCCGCACGCAGCTGCTGCTGATGAATCAGGACCGCGGCTCGCAGGGAGCTAGCCGCGGTCCTGAAACAACAGCGGCGTGCAGCCGCAGGTGTCTGGTTCCCGGATCCTCCCGGACTGGGGCAATCCGGTCCTATAGGCTCCCATGTCAGGGAGCGCTGGATTGCCGGGAATCCAGGAGAAGGCAATTTGGGGAGATTTTTCTCCCCGGACACAAATACGTTGCAAGCAACGCTTTTGTCTCCGGTGAGAAAAATCCGAATTCTCACGGATTCTTCTGAAGAGATGGAAACCGGATGGCAGAGAGCTGCCATCCGGCTCCATCCGGCCTCATAGGATACTATGGGGCGAAAATCCAGTCCAAGGCTGTCTGGTTTACACCGGGCAGCCCCGGACTGGACTCTGTAGTGGTGTGAAGCCACTCTAAGACTACTTGGCGTGCAAAAACCAACAACCAAGCAAATGATGTCATGGCAGGTATTCTTACAATGTGCATTGAAAGATGATCGGAGATGGTACAGAGCGCACTGTCACTGTGCATATAGCACAGTGACAAGAATCTACTGTACTAAGCATCCATAGGCAATGACAATCAATGCATACTCAATATAGCAATGACTAGCCCAGCCCCTGAAACTAGTGTCACTAATGACGGTTCATTTCAGAGAGGGGGTAAAGGCTACACTGGGATTCTCAAACGATGCATCGTTGTGATACCAATGTGATAAGAATGGTGTGTGGATGTGAATAGAATTGATGATAGAACAGGTAATCATAATTAAATAGTGACCACAGGCCTTTATCATTCATTCCATATAAATGATCAGTTCTTGGTTGAAATACAAACATGGTCTCTTCTTCTCATTATGCCGATTATAATGAAACCATGAGCTGAGCTGAACTTCTTGTGACAGGAAACCACTTCCTCAGACAGGAAACCACTTCCTCGGACAGGAAACCACTTCCTCGGCCAGGGAAACAGATGGGGTATTGCACAGCCGATAACAGGGAAAATAGTGAATAACATGTCGTTAAAAAACGCTGGATCATGCCATCGGCACATGATCAGATATTCAAAGTATAAATTGAAGGAAGTCACAGTCAGAGGAGAAGGAAAACCTTTCCAGAGGCCAACATGTCTCTGTGAAGCAAGCCGTGGTGTAGATCCCTTCTCTCTGATCGTGACGTCCCCGATAATGAAGGTGAAGCAGCTACAATACACGGTAAACTATTGATGCTTATTCTCTATAATTAAGTCTAGGTATAATTGGTATACTTTGTGTTAAGCCTGTATTCAATTGATGACAATTCATGTACTACTTTGTTAACAAATAAATTTAATCTTGTTATAAAGAATATTATTATTCATGCCTGATTTGTAAGTCAGTGAGCGCTACATAAGTATGGGCTCTGCCCCGATCCAGGTAAAATTAGCAAGACATTAATTGGCGTAGTCGGCAGGATACCCCACTATGGGGTATTTAAACTACACTTTATTTTTTAGTAATACTTTCTTATTTGGCATTTTTCCAAATTTCTTGATCTTTTGGCAGAGTACCAAAATGTTCAGAAAAAGTAAGGAAACAGCTAAGGAAACTGTTATGGAGGTTCCCGGTTCGACCAAGGCTCCATATAATATTATAGCACATGAATTGGTGAATTGTGGACTGGTGGAAAAATGGCAGGATAAGTTAAAAAATTCTGAACCCTATAATGTTGTTGATGTACTTATAGGGACCCCTGCAAAGGCAGGTGATGTGGTATCCCCTCGATGTTGTAAAGTTACTCGAGGGATCCCTGCTGCAAAGGCAGGTGATGTAGTAACCCCTCGATGTTGTCAAGTTACTCGAGGGATCCCTGCTGCAAAGGCAGGTGATGTGGTAACCCCTCGATGTTGTGAAGTTACTCGAGAGGGGATCCCTGCAAAGGCAGGTGATGTGGTAACCCCTCGATGTTGTGAAGTTACTCGAGAGGGGATCCCTGCAAAGGCAGGTGATGTGGTAACCCCTCGATGTTGTGAAGTTACTCGACGGATCCCTGCTGCAAAGACAGGTGATGTGGTAACCCCTCGATGTTGTTAAAATTACTCGAGAGCGTCCCTGCAAAGGCAGGTGATGTTGTAACCCCTCGATGTTGTTAAAATTACTCGAGAGGGTCCCTGCAAAGGCAGGTGATGTTGTAACCCTTCGATGTTGTTAAAATTACTCGAGAGGGTCCCTGCAAAGGCAGGTGATGTAGTAGTTTCTCAATGTTGTTAAAATTACTCGAGAGGGTCCCTGCAAAGGCAGTTGATGAAGTAATATTGGGGAAGCAAAACTAGATGCTAGCCTCAGCCTATAGGACAGTTCACAGGAAAAATTCTCAGCTAGTTAAGGATTAAAATTTGTTTGTCAAATAATTGTGTGTGAAAGAAGGTGACTGGTATGAGACTCCTTGATTGAACTGAATGACCGTATGCATGTAATAAGGATTTAAAAATAAAAATCCTGATTGTATAAAGGAGTCCACTTAGTCCAATTAGTTGTGATCCCTTGTCAACTGGCATCCGGGATACAACGAGGAACATTTAGCAAGTGAAAAACACAGTCACACGTGTGAGAATGAGATAAGCTGAAACCAAGTATTTTGTTATCATTGCGAAATTAACCAGAAAGACTGGGAATACACGTAGTCGGGCTTGTCCTGTCTGTGTTTTGCCGGTGGCCTATGGTTTTGCAGTAAACTAACTAATATTTGGGGAGGCTGCAAGTTAAGTGATTGTGTTGAATATTCTGCAGATTTTGTGTGGGTTGTGCATGTTTCAGAAAAGTTGGATGTCCGAGGCTGGTCCGAGGCTCCCTACAATATCATAGAGCAGAAATTGTTACATAGTAGATTAGCTGATGCTTGAAATAATAAAATCGAGGGTTTATAACCCCTCGATGTTGTTAATGTACTCGAGGTAATACCTGCCAAGGCAGGTGATGCTATACAGTTAGAAGGTGAAATTGGGTATTAGCTATTTTCTTAGGCCAAAAAATATAAATATGAACAAGGTATAAAAAAATATTTGTTCACTGATTCATGGTTTGTAGTTAGTGGTTCAGCTACTTGGATTATAGGATGAGAAATAAAATGATTGACAAATTCATAGGAAAGAGTTGTGGGGGAAAGAAGTTTGGGAAAATATTGAAGAATATGTCCAAACAACAAAAAATACTCTTTTCATGTTGATGCACATGTTTCTCTTGACTCATTGAAATGTTTGTTTAATTCCCAAGCAGATGCGGCAGCCTCAATGTCTGTCGCAGGTACTGAACCTGATAAAGAAAGAGAAATATGGTTGCAAGGTATAGCTGTCTGGACGCATCAGAAAAGTGGACACTTGGGAGAAAATGCCACTTACAGGTGGGCACAAGACAGAGGAGTGCCCTTAAGTTTAGATGTTATAAAACAAGTCATTGCACAATGTCTCATATGTGAACATTTACAAACAAGGGCAGTACCACATACCGTAATGGGACACATAGGTGAATTGCCTGCACAGATCTGGAAAATGGATTTCATCGGTCCTCTGCCACAGAGTAGAAGTTGTAAATCTATCTGTACAGCTGCAGACACATACTCAGAATTGATGGTGAGGTTTCTTTGTAAATCTGTCACCCAGTGGAGTACTGTGAGAACACTGAAACTGATCACATAGTATTATGGTACTCCATTATAGGTATAAATGACAATGGAGAGATAATTTGAGTGAGGCTCACTCAAATTAAGAACAGACCTATCACTGACTACACATAATCTGAGCATAGATAAAGTACATGTAGATACACTGATCTATTGGAAATGGAATGAGGAAGCACAAATTCCTTTCAAAGCTATGGACCTCTACTCAGTAAAGGCTCATAGCACCAGGTAAAGGTAAGTACCATTTCTACTGGTTTTGCATGTAAGATTTCTAAAGGACATTTGGGTGAAATTGCAACAAGATTTAGCTTTGCTTTAAATGGTGCAATAGTAGTAGGATGTGTTATTGATCCTGATTATCAAGGAGAAATTAAGGTTCTCATGTTGAATCTAGAGACGGAATCTTTAGTGTTGTCTACGGGCCAAAGGATTGCCCAAATGTTACTTATACCTGTAAACTTTTTCCAAGTTAAGGAAGGTAAAGCCCCTATAGAATTGACAGTCAGGGGAGATAAAGGTTTTTGGGTCCTCCAATATCACTAATATGGGGGACAAAATATGGGTACACAATACCCAAGGACCGCCATCTGAGGCTGAGATCATTGCAGTGGGAAAAGATAGAACAATCTTGATACTGAGACCAGGAGTAGAGAAGTGGGAATATGTCCCACAGGAGAAATGTTATGTACGGGAATGATGCCATCTTTTATTGTACCCTAGGTATGACTGTTAAGTGGAATCCTTGGAAGCGTATTTCTAGGCGTAGCTGATGGATGGAGCAACCTACACCGAGAGGGGCTGATAGCCAACAAGTTCCTGGTGCACCATCAAGTGACGGAGGCGTTGAATCACACTCAGCCCACAGATTGTTGGATTTGTACACATTCGCCAGTGACAGCTACCAGTATTCCTTTCCTGGCTATACCGGTAACAATGGAAGAAATCCTGATGTGGGACAGTTGCTCAGTTTGAAATCTAAACGGGACAATTAAGAATTTGCAGTATATGGCCTTTAAAGGAGGAGTTTGGGGGCCGAGAAATAGAACTGGGTTGACTGATATGGACAATATACGTATAAGTTTTGGGGACAATTACAAATACAGCGGATGCTTTCAAACCTAGTTTGCTGGAAAGGACAATTCATGATGTATTCTGGCCTTATGCCACTATGTTTATTAATGGAACTAGTGATACTTGTAGTAATATACCAGGTGATTTAATGTGTAATGAATCTTCTGAATATTAAGATAATGAACCAAGGTGTAGTAACCCTGATGCAGGATATTATAGTCCTATTGGGCAAAAATCGGGGTGGTGTATATTAACAAATGTGAGTATCTTTGTTGATTTAGTACACCGACTAGTTTTACAACACTCAGCTATATGAGATCTCCCAGAGGGATGTAGTGGATATGTGGGCAAAATGCTTATAAATATCAGAAAGATAATAATGACCACAAAGATAGCTGGTGGGCCAATACGTTCTCTTTCCTGAATACGGCAAATTGGTTTAAAGGAATTGAAGGATGGTAATGGGGCTTCTGCAAGGGGCCTTCCAGGTCATATTGTTTTCAGTTTTAATATATGTATATCGGTTAAAGTGATAGTATTTTTATTTCAATATTGTTTGGAAAAAAAAATCAAGAAAGTTTAAATCAGATGTAAAAGTGATTTCCTATTGATGTATTGATCAAATATAGTTGCAGATGCAATTTCTCATCATTGGCATAATGTTCTCATGCAATGTTCACCCTCTGCTGGAAGAATTTTGAATTTCTTGATTCACCTTGTCTTGGTGATTCCTATTATGGTAATTCCATTTTTTTTTAAAACTGGAATTGTTATATAGCGTACAAAAAGTTCCGTAGAAGGCCAAAACTACTGATGTTTTTTTATGGAAAATGAAGATAATTCCTGTGGTCAAGGACCAATTGTGATACCAATGTGATAAGAATGGTGTGTGGATGTGAATAGAATTGATGATAGAACAGGTAATCATAATTAAAATAGTGACCACAGGCCTTTATCATTCATTCCATTTAAATGATCAGTTCTTGGTTGAAATACAAACATGGTCTCTTCTTCTCATTATGCCGATATAATGAAACCATGAGCTGAGCTGAACTTCTTGTGACAGGAAACCACTTCCTCAGACAGGAAACCACTTCCTCGGACAGGAAACCACTTCCTCGGCCAGGGAAACAGATGGGGGTATTGCACAGCCGATAACAGGGAAAATAGTGAATAACATGTCGTTGGTGGTCACGTCCTAAAAAACGCTGGATCATGCCATCAGCACGTGATCAGATATTCAAAGTATAAATTGAAGAAGTCACAGTCAGAGGAGAAGGGAAAACCTTTCCAGAGGCCAACATGTATAGATGTGTCTGTGAAGCAAGCCGTGGTGTTGATCCCTTCTCTCTGATCGTGACTTCCCCGATAATGAAGGTGAAGCAGCTACAATGCCGGTAAACTTTGAGCTTATTCGCTATAATTAAGTCTAGGTATAATTGGTATACTTTGTGTTAAGCCTGTATTCAATTGATGACAATTCATGTACTACTTGTTAACAAATAAATTTAATCTTGCTATAAAGAATATTATTATTCATGCCTGATTTGTAAGTCAGTGAGCGCTACATAAGTATGGGCTCTGCCCCGATCCAGGTAAATTTAGCAAGACATAAACATAAAGATTGATAGGACATGTACAGTATAAATAAATAAAAAAGCTAATTGAATTGGTTATGTAAAGTCAAAATAGTAAAAATGGGAAAAGGAATAAAACCAGATAGATGTGATCTAATGCAGAAGAACTTACTCAAAACCCGATGAGACTCATGGAATGATCAGTAGAAAATACATTCAGATAGGAAGGCTACAAAAAAACTGGAGTAGTAAAACGTTTACATGACATTAAGAAGACTTGGAAAGCTGGGTGATTTTGGTTCCTGACATGGGTTAGCTCACAGTACGGCAATATACCAATTTTCAAATCCAACTATCTATGCAGTAAAATAAAATAAAACATGCTTCTGTGTGACGCCCCTGTGGTTTAGCTGCCACAAGTGGAATTTCTCCTACATCTTTATTAATGCCATGTCTGAAGGGAATTGGAGCTCCCTTTGCTGAAAGCATAAAGCATGCACACACTGCCTAAACCCTAACCAGGAGGTTGAGTAATAGGACCTGTTTTTCTGGGTCAGCTCAGTCTCTGGCTGAAGGGAAGGGTTAGTCAGAGTGAGTAGGGAAAGAGAAGAAGGAGGAAGTATCTAAGGAAGGTAGCTGGAGCTACTTGTCCCACAGAACAGGGAACCATTACCTAGGCTACTTAGGGATTACAAAGCCTGAGGGCAGAAGCTGGAGACTAGTGAATTGCATGTTCACTAGCCATTTAAGTGGAACTTCTGGGGTACCAGCAATACCAAGAACTAAAGAACTGCTGGAAGAGCTGGCATTGCTAAGCCTGGCTGGAGGTAACACACATGGAGCAAGAGGGAGTACAGGAAAACTCAAATGCACCTTGAAACATATTAAAATCACTGAATCCAGCAGGAAATCTATTTTTATCACCCAGCAGAGTGGACTACAATTCCAATCAGATTGGCCACACTGTATACCTGGTGAAAGTGTATTATTCTGGACTTGCTGCAACATCTTTTTAAAAGGTAATGCAAAAGGATGTTTCCTACTGTTTATTGCTCTGCTGCCCTGCACCCATAATTCTCACTACTACCCTCATCATACTATTCCTCTGGGAACCAGCCCTGTTTGGGAAGGGTTAACCATCTTCACTGCTATACTACCCATCTCCCAGGGATTATCTGCAGTGCCGGCCACTCAAAGGCATCTGGCATCACAAACTTATTATTTTTCTTTTGTTTATTTTTCTCCATTTTCATTCATCCCTTTTCAATTTGAGACAGGGCCACAGCACTTGGCGTAGCCACCATGATCCTGACCATTGGCGCAGCTGCTGAGTGCCCCAGCACATCTGTTGGTGGATTTACGGTTTTGCCATTTTGCCTGCTAAGAAAGCTGGGTGGTTCCTAATGTCTCATAGAGGCTATCACACCACCCACCCATACTACTGAATGATAGTGTGAGCAGAAGCTGACATTTGTACAAAAGCCTTGAGCCTTTATCTGGAGGAGGTCTCACTCATGGCACCTGGTGGTAATCTACCCAAAATTACATCAAACAGTTGTTGTGACTCACAAGAACATAAAGAGAGTGCCTTCCCTTGATTATGGAATAGTAAACAACTATAAGTGTGAAAGATTGATACCTGTTCTGTGTTTTGGAAACAATCCTGGTTCTAGCATAAAAATACTATTATGAATGAGGTCTAATAGCTACTGAATGTTCAGTGTTACCCTATGTGGCGCTTTTTCTTTTCAGCTGCTCTGTCTAGATTGCTCACATGTGAAATGTGTTGGGAATAAGTGCACAATATCAAATCATTAAATGTGCATACAGTTTAATGAGATCAAAGACGAGCTCCGAGGAGGAAACTCTGAGAGGAAACAATTTTTATGATGGAATGTCGAGTTATTTTCGTCTTTCTGCAATAAAGTCTCCTTCCAAAGCTTGCAGTGCAAAGCGTCTTGTGTTTCAGGCACTATTTCTCAGCTGTAAGGCTTGAAATTATATATCGTTGAAATAATTGCCTTTGTTTAATTGTTTGGCTGCAATTGATTGAATGCAAGAACATTATTACTTCTATTTTCAAACAATACAGAACTCCACTTGGGGTAGCAAATTACCAACAATCCAATGTACAACACAGCAAAATAATGGTAATGGTAGTGAATAAAATAGACCTAAAACCTAACTTTTACTCAGTACTGACATAAAAAGGCTTGAAAACCTAGTAAAAACAAGTGCAACAAAACAGTGAGGACCAACCTTAGTCGATTCTTAGAACCAAAGAAAACAACAGGTTAATGTCCTTTTAAAAGTTAGGGTATCACCTTACCAATAACCTCCCTCTTAGCTAGGTGTAACGGTCTGGTGGCAATAACTCCCTTCTAGCGATATATATATAGGAACAATCTCACCCGTTCTGTGGATGATCCTAGGTGTCTGACATTCACTTTGGACCTTTCATCCGGAAGGTGTCCATTTCTTTATGACACTCAGTGTTCCGATGGTCCAAGGAAGTCACCACCGTGATGTATGCGTGCCTCCCGACGTGTTTCTATACATAGCATGTACTTCTTCAGGGGAGATGGGCATCAATGGCTGCATCCATACGTGTTACCGCACACCATATAGCCCTGCTGACGCTAGAAGAATACATATCAAAGCAAAGACTAGGTACCTTCACTGATACCATTACTCCACCTCCCACATCTGATATGACTGCTTTGGTTTACTCACCTCGTGACACTGGCTCTCAGTTCCACGCCATGTGTGCGCTCAGTTTGCAATACCGGGGGTTTTATGCTGCACACGTGCGTCCCAGAATTACCGCGTCACTCGAGCGATGCTTCCGGGATCTGGAACGCATGTAAGTCACTTCCGGACGTCACGCGACGCTCCGGCGTAACCACGCTCGTGCGTCCCATACGGACAACGCTCGTGCGTATTCACGTCCCTGCGTCATTATCACATGACTGCAAGTGCAAAACGCCCCTTACAATGATGTTTTACCATCATTATAATGGGACGGATTGAGGCTTAGTTATCAGGCACATTTTTGAAATCTATGCTGATTTTTAAGCTCACATTTAGTTATAACTTAGTTAAGACTAAATATATATGGGCAATAGCCCTTTGGTAAGGTTTTGGATCAATGATTCCAAAACCTTCCCCACATCAGGGATAGCACGGTTTTATAATGGACATCAATAGAAAATGGTTCACCAAGATTGTCCTTGGTCTGATCTTAACGCCTTTATCATCATTGAATATATGGAGTGGATGAGGACAAAAAATATAGTGGATCTTACTAAGGGGCAAGAAAGATTAGGAAACGGAAAGGAAAGACAGCCAATCCCCGTAATAAAGCCTATGGACCCTGAGCTCACCCTTACTTCTTAAACTTTGCCTTACCTTACTGCGGAGGTTGGCACCCTAATAATACGAGAATGGCGCCCCCGCTCTCGACGGCTTGTCCTCCTAACTGAACCCTAGCTGATATTAATAAAGGGTACAAAGGACAGAGATTCATTCAGCCCCAGAGGATTGACTGTTCGCAATCTATATATCCACCTCGCTTCCTGCTGTAATATTCTCTTGTCCCAATCACCTCCTCTTATTGTTTTTTGTACCAGATCGATCCCCATGAAGTTCAGAACTTCGGCATTACCATTGTGTATGAGATTTACGTGTCTGGCTATGGGTGTGTCAGTGTTCCTCCTTATGGTCACCAATTCTCCTTCTAAATTCACGCCTGGTCTTACCCACATATTCCAGACCGCAACTACATGTTGCCTTGTAAATAACTCCTTTAGATCTACAATTGATAAATGCTCTGATTTCATAAGACCTACCCGTCACGTTACTTGTAAATGTTTTGCCTGTTCCAATGGCTTTACCCGCCACGCATCCACTACATTTGTAACAACCTTTGACGGTGCTCCTTAGCCACATCTTATCATTAGAGGTAGTGTAGTGACTGTGCACAAGTCTGTCTCTCAATGATCTAGATCTTCTGTATGTAATCATGGGATGTTTTGGTAACAAATCACCTATGTCCTCATCCATCTGCAATATACTCCAATGTTTTTGAATAGTGCGTCTCAACCATCCCGCACCGTTACTGAAGGTAGTGATAAGTCTAACCACATCGTTTTTTTCGTCCTGCTCGGGGTTTCTTTTTACAGGATTTAAGTACTTAGATCTTTCAGTCCTATTAACCTCTGACCACACTGTTTTTACCACACTCTTGGGGTACCCCCTATCTTCAAACCTCTTGCTTAATTCACAAGATTGAATTTGAAAATTGGAATCCGTTGAACAATTGCGTTTAAGCCTCGCAAATTGTCCTTTTGGGATACCTTTTTTCAGATTTTTGGGGTGTGATTACGCACGAGCGTCGTCTGTATGGGACGCATGAGCGTGGTTACGCCGGAGTGTTGCGTGACGTCCGGAAGTGACTTACATGCGTTCCAGATCCCGGAAGCGTCGCTCGAGTGACGCGGTAATTCTGGGACGCACGTGTGCAGGATAAAACCCCCGGTATTGCAAACTGAGCGCACACATGGCGTGGAACTGAGAGCCAGTGTCGCGTGGTGAGTAAACCAAAGGAGTCATATCAGATGTGGGAGGTGGAGTAGTGGTATCAGTGAAGGTACTTAGTCTTTTCTTTGATATGTATTCCTCTAGCGTCAGCAGGGCTATATGGTGTGCGGCAACACGTATGGATGCAGCCATTGATGCCCATCTCCCTTGAAGAAGTACATGCTGTGTATAGAAATGCGTCGGGAGGCATGCATACATCACGGTGGTGACTTCCTTGGACCACTGGAACACTGAGTGTCATAAAGAAAAGGACACCTTCCGGATGAAAGGTCCAGAGTGAATGTCAGACACCTAGGAACATCCACAGAACGGGTGAGATTGTTCCTATATATATATCGCTAGAAGGGAGTTATTGCCACCAGACCGTTATACCTAGCTAAGAGGAAGGTTATTGGTAAGGTGATACCCTAACTTTTAAAAGGACATTAACCTGTTGTTTTCTTTGGTTCTAAGAATCGACTAAGGTTGGTCCTCACTGTTTTGTTGCACTTTTACTAGGTTTTCAAGCCTTTTTATGTCAGTACTGAGTAAAAGTTACGTTTTAGGTTTATTTTATTCACTACCATTACCATTACCGTATATACTTGTGTATAAGCCGACCCGTGTATAAGCCGACCCCCCTACTTTTGCCCCAAAAATCTGGAAAAACCTATTGACTCGTGTATAAGCCGAGGGTGGACCCCAGCACAGGTATACAGCCCCCAGCAGTGTGGTATACAGGCCTCCCCAGTGGTAGTATACAGCAGCCCCAGTGGTAGTATATAGCATCCCCAGCAGCCCCAGTGGTACTATATAGCATCCCCAGTGGTAGTATATAGCATCCCCAGCAGCCCCAGTGGTAGTATATAGCATCCCCAGCAGCCCCAGTGGTACTATATAGCATCCCCAGTGGTAGTATATAGCATCCCCAGCAGCCCCAGTGGTAGTATATAGCATCCCCAGCAGCCCCAGTGGTAGTATATAGCAGCCCCAGCAGCCCCAGTGGTAGTATACAGCAGCCCCAGTGGTAGTATATAGCATCCCCAGCAGCCCCAGTGGTAGTATACAGCAGCCCAGTGGTAGTATATAGCATCCCCAGCAGCCCCAGTAGTAGTATATAGCATCCCCAGCAGCCCCAGTGGTAGTATATAGCAGCCCCAGTGGTAGCATATAGCATCCCCAGCAGCCCCAGTGGTAGTATACAGCAGCCCCAGTGGTAGTATATAGGAGCCCCAGCAGCCCCAGTGGTAGTATACAGCAGCCCCAGTGGTAGTATATAGCAGCCCCAGTGGTAGCATATAGCATCCCCAGCAGCCCCAGTGGTAGTATACAGCAGCCCCAGTGGTAGTATACAGCCCCAGTGGTAGTATACAGGCCCCCAGAGGTATATACAGCCCCAGTGGTAGTATACAGGCCCCCCAGAGGTATATACAGCCCCAGTGGTAGTATACAGGCCCCCCAGAGGTATATACAGCCCCAGTGGTAGTATACAGCCCCAGTGGTAGTATACAGCCCCAGTGGTAGTATACAGGCCCCCCAGTGGTAGTATACAGGCCCCCCAGAGGTATATACAGCCCCAGTGGTAGTATACAGCCCCAGTGGTAGTATACAGCCCCAGTGCTAGTAAACAGCCCCCCCCTGCTTAATATGGGTCCCCCAGTATTAATAAACAGCGTCCCCCCCTCCTTATCATGTGCCCCCAGGCTGCGGCAGCTGTCAAAAATAACAAACAGTTTATACATCACCTTCCGTCGCAGCTCTCCGCTCCTCCGCTCGCCGGCTTCTTCTTCTTCTTGTGCCGACTTCTGTGACCGCGCGCAGGAAATGACGTCATCTCCTGCGCCCGGTCACATGACACCGGCACAAGAAGAAAGAAGAAGCCGGCGAGCGGAGGAGCGGAGAGCTGCGACGGAAGGTGATGTATAAACTGTTTGTTATTTTGACAGCTGCCGCAACCTGGGGGGGACATGATAAGGAGGGGGGGGGGCTGTTTATTAATACTGGGGGACCCATATTAAGGAGGGGGGGCTGTGTATTGCAATATGCACGGCATCCCCCGCCGCTGATGGGCGGGGGGATGCCGTGCATATTCATTGCACTAATGAGGCGGCCCCACGTGACCGCCTGCGGTCACCGCGGCCCCCTCCTGCCTCCTCCAGCTCCCGGTCACAGCCCCCCCCCCACAGCATACCGTATGACCCGTGTATAAGCCGAGGGGGGGACTTTTCAGCCCAATTTTTGGGCTGAAAAACTCGGCTTATACACGAGTATATACGGGTATTTTGCTATTTTCAAACAATTACTATGAAAACTAGCAGTAATGCCACCAAACAGGGCTTCACATTCATTTTCATAAGCTCTTGCTCAACCTTCACAAAATAGCAAGCCATTACATGTTAGATTTTTCTATTATTCAACTCCAGTTACAAAATCAAGGAACTTTTGCCATTTTTTTGCAGTGTAAAATGAAAATAAATTCAGGCGACATCTATGTTCCTTTCATGCAGAGGTGTATCTACAGGTTCAGCTCAGTGGGGGGGGGGGGAGGGTGACTGTATAGCTCAGGGGCATACATAGAAATCATGGGGTCCCACTGCAAGTTCTAATTGTCACCCCAGCCCCCCCAAAATACATCCCTTAAAAAGTAATTCTCCAACTGAATCCCCTAAATTCCGCTTTGATTGCCCCTGTAAAGTATGATGCCAAAAAAGTGCCCCACAAACACAGTATGATCCTCCATAGTATATTCCTTCACAGTACCCTCCAATGGGGTGACTTGTGGGGCCTTTCTGGTGTTAGGCACTTTAGGGGTCCCGCAAATGGGACATGGTGGCGGTAAACTATTTAAGACAAATTTGTGTTCCAAATTTGAAATATTGCTCCTTCCCTTCTGAGCCCTCCTCTTTGTCCAAACAGAACTTAATTTCTACATATGAGGTTTTTATGCACTCATAAGAATGAGAAATTTGGTGCTAATGCAACATTTTTGTGGGAAAAAAAATAAATGATCAATATGATGACGTAATGTTATTCTGTGAAGTACCTGTAGATTCAAAATGCTCATTATACCCCTGGTTAAAATCCTTGAGGGATCTAATTTCCAAAATGGGGTCACTTGTGGGGGGGTTTCTGCTGTTTAGGTACTTTAGGGGCCATGAAAATGTGACATGGTGCTTGCAATATACTTCAGCCAAATTTGTGTTCTAAATTTAAAATATTGCTTCTTCCCTTCTGAGTCCTGCCATTTGTCCAAACAGAACTTTTTTGTCTACATGTGTGATATCACCGCGATCATAAGAATATGGGTAACAAACTGTGGGGTCCTCCTAGTGTTACCTCTTGTAAAAGTGAGATATTTGGTGCTGAATCAACATTTTTTGAAAAAAAAGTCCAATATGATGATCTAATATTATCAAATTCTGTGAAGTATCTGTGGTACCCCAATGTCCGGTTGCCGCAATGGCATTGCCTCCCTCAGGGGGTAATGTCATGCTTGGAAGCAAGAAGGGTATCCACATCAGGTAAGCCCACAGAATGCAACACCTTTCCTGACTTCAGACCAGAAGGGGGAGCTCTAATCCGGGTTCAGGAGAGCTCTGCTATACATTCTGGCCTAGGGGCAGGGTTAGGCAGTTCAGTTCCTAGGAGGACAGTGAAGAGGTCCTGGGGACTGGAACAGAGTAAGGCTTATCCCGGGACAGAGACTATCAAGCATGGGGACCCGTGGGAGAGGGTCTGAGGAAGGACAGGAGACTGCCTGGGGAGGGGAGTCAGTGAGCGGGCTCACCCCAGTGCAGAGCACCAGAAGTGGACACCGGAGCCCGAGGTTGTCAGGGTATTCCAGGCCCACCAGCCAAAACTGGAGGGTGGGAGATTCCAAGTCTCCCGGCCACAACAAAGCCCAGGAGGTAAAGCGGCATCACAGAGCTCAAGAACAGTAACCAGAGGACTTTACTGGTTGCCCTGGAGAACCGCTCCACCCATGGGGAGCAAAACCACCACAGCTGCACTCCCTTCATCCCCAGAGGTCCTGCACCGCAGCGTCGGCCATTAATAGCAGAAGACCATGGGTGGCGTCATGACAACTATCCCTAAATCTCAATTCCCCAAACTTTTATTGACACCGCCTTTGATCCCTTCCTAACAAACAAATTGGGTTTCCAAAATTGTGCTGTATAGGAGACATGTCAGAAATGCAATTTATTGACAATTTTGTGTGATATAACACTCTGGTTTAACAGTATAAAAATTCAAAGTTTGCAAGTTGCAAAATTTTTGCTAACTTTCCTTTTTTTCCCACAAATAAACACAAAAAATATCATTGTAAAGTTTTTTACGAAAAAATTATTTCAGAATCACTGGGATCTGTTGAAGTGTTTCAGAGATATTACCTCAAAGTCACACTGGTTAGAATTGTACAATTTGGCCTAGTCATTATGGTAAAAATTGGCTCCCCTACTAAGAGATTATGCTGCATGACTCCTTTAACCATAACAGTTCCAATCCGGGATGGTCCCTACTCTAACTGTTTTAAAACCTGCTCTTGATGCAGCCAGGGCTAGGGGTACTCGGACACTGGGTCTGATGGTCTCTTGGATGGGGAGATCACGGGTGGTCGGGATCCCGGTTCCGTGCCCTGGTTATCATTTGAATAAATGGTGGGGGAACAGGGAGTATTTACAGGGGAACGTGACGCCACCTGTGGATCCTGGTAATATAGGTACCGGCGCTGCTAGATGGCCGCTGAGGTGATGGTGGGTGCAGCAGAGAGTGGTCCAGCTCCCCACAGGAGGAGCTTTTACCTCAGGGCAGCGGGGATGGATGAGGTGAGTAGTAGTTGTTGTTCTTACCCCTCTGGTGAGATGCTAGTGTTGGTGCTGCAGCCCTCCGAGCACCCGCGAAAAAAACAACAGAGTCTGGATCAAGTTTAACTCCAATTTACTGGGTACCGGAACACGGTACAGTTTGGTTGACCGGGTGGATGTTGCCAGCTCAGGGTCACCCTTATGGAGTCTCTAGGTGTTCTCTCTCTTTGTCTTTCAGGGTTAACTTCTCTCTTCCCAGTGTCTACCACCCTCACAGAGCTCTCTCGCCAGTCCTATGGTCTGTAGCTATTAGGCAAGGTCTGTGCCCTACTGGTCCGGACGGGGGGGGCCCAAGTAAGCAAATCCTCCCGCCACCGGAATTTTGGCCCTTCTCCTATAGTGTCCTGAACCGGTTCTTAATCCTGAGGGCCGAGGTACCTTGTTGCGCTGTCAGCAACCCGGTTACTATGGGCCTGCAGCTCGTCGGTCTGGGGTCAGAGGTGAACTTCTGACCACCTCGGCTTCCCACGTTGCCGGTGTTTCCCTCAACGTGACCAGCTGGCTCCAACCAGCCCTGGCCCGTTGCCTTCTGTCCTGGGCCCCCACTTGAAGAAGGGGATCCCTCCCGTCAGAGTACTGTCAGGCCCGTCCTTCATGACTGCCTTCTCAGCATCATCTCTCTAAACTGTCACTTTCTCCCACTACTCCACCCTAGGCTCCACCCCCTTTGTGGGACCTACTAAATTACCGGTCCCCCTACTATAAGTGGCCTAGTCCTAAGTGTGTGTTAAAACAGACTCCATAGGTTAAACCCTGAACTGACAACTTACAGGAATTAAAAGAGAAAGGAAGCGCACATAGAGTAATACCGCTATTATACAGGTCCCTCAGACCCCAAATGGTTAAACTGACCTGATGTAGTTGTGAGTGTCACAACTACAATAAAAGCACACAGGAGGTCGCTGCAGGCTCCCAGCTGAGAATTGAAGAATCCAGAAAACAGTGATAAAGAGCTGGAATCAAAATGCCGCGCTGACCACAAGGATAAAAACAGAGCAAATCATCCACTCCGTTTATATAAACGGAGTGGATGATTTGCTCTGTTTTTATCCTTGTGGTCAGCGCGGCATTTTGATTCCAGCTCTTTATCACTGTTTTCTGAACTTACAGGAATAACATATTAATTGTAACAGTGTAGTACTTCCCTGTGGCGCCTAGCCAGAGGGGCACCACACCCCCCCTTGGTGAAACACACCCATCCGCAGGTGTTAAACCAAACCTGGTATAAATGTGAGCTTTATTAACAGGTTAACCGGTCAACTTCAAACATGTATAAACAATAAGATTACTTTTGAGGTCTTCCCTTGCGAGAGGTTCACTTCTTATAACGTTGCATTTAACTTTGACTATAATCTAGTCCTTATTGGCCCAACAGGGACCAGGTAGCAAGTCTCCTGATCAATGTCCATCAAGTACTGCAAGAAAACAGGGTAGTGCAAAACATTTATTTAATAGACACAATTTATACTTTTAACAATGCAATACTGGATCATACTCTTTACTTCTCTTCCTTACTGACCTGGATTGCGAACCACCCGCGGGGACCTGCGTGGCGCTCGTACTTGATCGCTTCCCCACGATGTAGGTCCCGGTCCGGGTGGCCCTGCGGTAAGTGTTCCTCTATGTTTCTACGGCCAACCTGTACTTCCTGGTAGAGGCCTTCCTCCTTGGCAAACCCGTACCCAGTACTCAGATTAAAGGTGATGACCACCCACCTCTTACGCTGATCTGGGGGCAGTGGGGGCCATGACGCGGGCCTGGCGAGTCTCCAGTTCGTTGGCATACCAAGCCTCGCGCCGTCGGTGCCGTTCAGCCTCATCACCCGGGTCAGGTCGAGTAAACCAGGTGCGACCTACCGGTTGCCAGGTGAGTCCATCATCATCGGTGCAAAGTACCGTTCTCCTCTCTCAGGCCACAGCGACCGGTGCTGGTACCGCGACCCTCCATAGCTCGCGGGACCCGGCCTCCTCTATACCGCCGAAAGCTCCTTCCTCCTCCAGATTTTCCTCCTTCCCAACACCGACCCAGCCGCCGATGTACTCCACCGGCTCCTCTTCAGTTTGTTCGGGCTCTCACTCCCTCTCCGAGCTCCGCAGGGGGTGCGTTAACCGGTTCTGGGGTTTCAGTAACGGGTTTGAGGATTACCAGGTGATCCGTCTGAGTCACCCGGCGCTCCTGGTCTCTCTGAGCTGCAGCTGTCGGGCCCACTGGGATGGGGGTACTCGGTACCGGACCGGTCTGCTGCTGGGGAAGTCACGGGTGGTCCTGGTCCGGTCCGTGTCCCGGGCTCGGCAATAAAAGGGGAATATGTACAGGGGTTGTCAGTCGTGACGCCACCCACTATATGCGGCCAGTGATGGGGCCGCCGCTGCTGAAGAACCTCCGGGGACGATGGGATAGCAGCTTAGGTGGTATAGTTCCAGTGGGTTGAACTGGGTTCCCCGGGGCAGTAAGGGTTAAGTCTATTGTGGAGTGTGTAGCACACTTACTTTGCAGACGCTGCAGGGATCTCTCCTCTCTGTTGGTGCTGACAGGCTGTATCCTGTATGGAGAGAATCACTTTCATGCAGAAACACAAAGGAAGCAGATGCAGGGTTTTCCGTGTTTACTCTTAGTTGTTCAGACAGTTCACAAGTCATTTGCAGTACAGTGCAATTCTTACAAGTTACAGTACAAGTACACGGGCACACTCTCCCTCTCCGGGTTCCCTTTGCTCCCTGCAGCCAGGCTCCTCTCTCTCTGTGACCCCTCACACAGTCTCTGTGTCCTTTCCGGGCTATTACGTTCTCTATACACTTGGTGGGTGTCACCGGACAGTATAGCGGTGACTCGGGCCCCTGTGGGTCCTTCAGTTTGTCACTGAGCTGCCTGTCCTTTGGGGTAGGGACCCTAACGTGTAGCTGTGGTCCCCCGTCGGTATCTGGGAATGCCGGGTAAACTACGGTTCCCTCTAGAGCCGACACTCTACCTAGCCCAGCCTCCAGCAGTCCTCAAGATGTGAGGCTCTACCAGTCTCCTTTCCTTCTGCGTCTCTCGGTATAATAGGAGGGCTACTCCGCCTGCAGTCGGTAGCTTCAGCTGTGTTTCTAGGGCCCGGGTATCACCGTCCCTCTCTGTCCTCTCACACTCCTGGGGATCCGGCACCGGATAGGCTTTCTCTCTCCTCCGGCTCACCCTGGCTCGGTACAGATTCTGCGCTCCTTATGCCCTCACTCTTCCAGGACGTGTGTCTTTCTCCTGCTCAGCTTAGCTCAACCTTCTGCTGTTCTCTGGCCTGTGCTCCTCAGCTTCTGGTCTTTGTCTTTGCTTTTCAGCTCACTGTGGCCTACTCTTGATCTTTACAGCTCGGCACCCTGGGCCTACTGAACTCCTTCCTCCTCCCCCTTCCTATTTCTACTGTCAAGTCACCTGACTACGTGTGTGCCCAACCCACTCCTCCAAATCCACCACCCCTCAATCTCATAGAGTGTCTAATCTCAGGGCTGGATGCTACCTTCTCCTACACGTGGGTTGTGTGGGCTGTGAGGGTGTTGGTGTGCAACAAGTGTCCTACCTGCCTGGCTGCAGTTCCCTTTGTGGCCTCCTGGATGCAGGGGCGCCACACAGCCCTCTGCTGGAACACCATCTCACTCCCCAGCGCTGGAAGGTCCATTCTGTGACCTCCTGGATTTGGGCCCGCAGATTGTTAAGGACCGTCCTGCAGAAGGCACTGTCTTCTCCTTCTGTCTCCAGCATCAACACACCCGGGGCAGCACGGTCGATCAGGATGTCCTGTTCAATCTACTGGATCAGCTGTTTGAAGTTGGGTACAGCCATTGCCTCACAACCGGTTCTAGGTAACGGGTCCGGAGCCTGACCAGGTATCTTGTGTTTGCTTCCGGCCGCACCCTGCTTAGTTCTTATAGTCCCGAACTGGTGTGGGCTGGCGCTCGACCCGCCCCCATGGTTGTTTGAGAGCAATGGGGGCGGGGAGTCTTTTTGGTGCCTCTTTGATGGCCCATGTATATTGAGGGGCCGAGGCATGCCTTTGGGCCAGCACATACAGTGTTGGCCAATAGTATTGACACCCCTGCAATTCTGTCAGATAATACTCAGTTTCTTCCTGAATATGATTGCAATCACAAATTCTTTGGTATTATTATCTTCATTTAATTTGTCTTCAATGAAAAAAACACAAAAAGAATTGTCCTAAAGCCAAATTGGATATAATTCCACACCAAACATAAAAAAGGGGGTGGACAAAAGTATTGAACACTGTTAGAAAAATCATGTGATGCTTCTCTAATTTGTGTAATTAACAGCACCTGTAACTTACCTGTGGCACCTAACAGGTGTTGGCTATAACTAAATCACACTTGCAGCCAGTTGATATGGCCCCCTGAAGAAAACAGGGAAACACATGTGTCGGGGCTCTGACACTGTGTGCCTCTCCTTCCACCTGTGTGGGTATTAACACTTACCAGCTGCAGCAGCATGTAAGATCACTGGGTTATCTGTTATACTCGTTTAACAAGGCAATGTGATTTCTTTATTCATTGTTACTCTATATGGATTGTAACTTTTGTAACCCGACATGCTTTTTGAACATGTTGTTCCGGCTGTGATGTATACCCCAGGTGTTTGTGAACTTTGAGGCACATAGTGCCTTCTGTCTCCTAAATTGTCTGCACCTTCCTTTTATGTAATTACTGGTTTCGGAGTTTTGTCTGTTTGTTTTTAATTGTAATAAACTGAAGATTTTTTACTTGCAAACAAACTATTTCTCTTATACCTGTTATTTTGGTGCATTATACGATTTTTTTCGTTGTTTCTCTGATATGGATTAAAGTTGACTCAACCTCTGTCCTGTGTCCTTGTGTGTACCACATTGAGCATGGAGAAAAGAAAGAAGACCAAAGAACTGTCTGAGGACTTGAGAAACCAAGACGGACGGAAAAGAAAAATTGACAAGAGATTTCAACGCAAGATTGTGCGGATGGTAGATAAAGAACCTTGACTAACATCCAAACAAGTTCAAGCTGCCCTGCAGTCCGAGGGTACAACAGTGTCAACCCGTACTATCCGTCGGCGTATGAATGAAAAGGGACTGTATGGTAGGAGACCCAGGAAGACCCCACTTCTTACCCCGAGACATAAAAAAGCCAGGCTGGAGTTTACCAAAACTTACCTGAGAAAGCCTAAAACGTTTTGGAAGAATGTTCTCTCTTTTTGGGCAATGGCATCAACATAGAGTTTACAGGAGAAAAAAAGAGGCATTCAAAGAAAAGAACACTGTCCCTACAGTCAAACATGGTGGAGGTTCCCTGATGTCTTGGGGTTGCTTTGCAGCCTCTGGCACTGGACTGCTTGACCGTGTGCATTGCATTATGAAGTCTGAAGACTACCAACAAATTTTGCAGCATAATGTAGGGCCCAGTGTGAGAAAGCTTTGTCTCCCTCAGAGGTCATGATTCTTCCAGCAGGACAATGACCCAAAACACACTTCAAAAAGCACTAGAAAATGGTTTGAGAGAAAGCACTGGAGACATCTAAGGTGACCAGCAACGAGTCCAGACCTGAATCCCATAGAACACCTGTGGAGAGATCTAAAAGTGGCAGTTTGGAGAAGGCACCCTTCAAATATCAGGGACCTGGAGCAGTTTGCCAAAGAAGAATGGTCTAAAATTCCAGCAGAGCATTGTAAGAAACTCATTGATGGTTACCGGAAGCAGTTGATCGCAGTTATTTTGGCTAAAGGTTGTGCAACCAAGTATTAGGCTGAAGGTGCCAATACTTTTGTCTGGCCCATTTTTGGAGTTTTGTATGAAATGTTCAATGTTTTGCTTTTTGCTTCATTCTCTTTTGTGTTTTTTCATTGAAGACAAATGAAATGAAGATAATAATACCAAAGAATATGTGATTGCAATCATTTTCAGGAAGAAACTGAGTATTATCTGACAGAATTGCAGGGGTGTCAATACTTTTGGCCACAACTGTATATGCTTTTTTCCTTAAGGTTTAAAAAATAACTATGTAAAGAAATTTGGCCGAATGCGAAAAAGATGTATGCAAATATGTTCTTTTCCAGCAAGGTAAGACATCTTACATACAAGGACATATTGCGTACAAGAACATGCTAATTTTATATTAGTAGCAATAAATGATGGCGTCATATTTTGGATTCGCATTGCGCAACACAAAGACAATTAACACTGTGCAATGAAACACAGCTATAGACTGTAGACAGAATACTATGAAAAAGGAAATTGGTCCATCCACTTGTTGATGACATGTGGTGAGTAGTTCAACCTTTTACTTACTGCACTATGGACTATATACTGCACATATCTGGGCTATACTGTGGAAAATGATTACAATTTTAGAATGTTGCATCCTATCCTATATAATAAATGCCAGTTTCTGGCATCCGGCCACTGTGCCCCTATTCCGGCATGCACCGCGGCCGGATGCTAGCGCCGCAAGTGATGGCGCGCGTGCGCCATCGCGAGCTGCAATTACCGGCGCCCCCAGCGATGGTGGCTCCGCCACACTGCCGCAGTACCCGCACACCTCCCTCAGCCTCCGCCCACTCCTCGCCCAGCCCCGCCGTCATGCTCTGACAGCCCCGAAGCCACAGGGAGATGAGCACCGCACCCAGCACTCATCTCCGGCACAGAGCTGAAGTGCCCCGGGGCCTCACAGGACACACAGGGGGCCACACAGGACACACAGGGGCCCTCACAGCACACACAGGGGGCCACACAAGACATACAGGGGGCCTCACAGCACACACAGGGGGCCACACAAGACAGATAGGAGGACACACAGGGGGCCTCACAGGACACACAGGGGGCCTCACAGCACACACAGGGGGCCACACGGGACACACAGGGGGCCTCACAGGACACACATGGGGCCACACAGGACACACAGGGGGCCTCACAGCACACACAGGGGGCCACACAAGACAGACAGGGGGCCACACAGGACAGACAGGGGGCCACACAGGGGGCCTCACAGGACAGACAGGGGGTGACACAGGAGGCATCACAGGACATGCAGGGGGCCATGCAGGACACACAGGGGCCCACGCAGGACACACAGGGGGCCACGCAGGACACACACGGGGCCACGCTGGACACACAGGGGGCCACGCTGGACACCCAGGGTGCCACACAGGACACACGGGGGCCTGCGCAGGACAGATGGGGGCCCACACAGGACAGACAGGGGTCCACACAGGATAGACAGGGGCCCACACAGGACAGACAGGGGCCCACGCAGGACAGACAGGGGGCCACACAGGACAGACAGGGGGCCACACAGGATAGACAGGGGGCCACACAGGACAGGGACACACAAGAAAGGACAGGGGCACACATTACGGGGACACAGGGGCACACAGGACAGAGGGACACAGAACAGGAGCAGAGGACGGGGACACAAGGCAGAGGAAAGCGAGACACTGGGCCAAAGGACAGCGGGACACTGGGCCACAGGACAGCGGGACACTGGGCCACAGGACAGCAGCACACAGGGCCAGAGGACAGCAGGACACAGGACAAGAGGACAGGGCCAGAGAACACCGGCACACAGGGGCAGAGGACTGGGCAACACAGGGGCAGAGGACAGGGAGACACAGGGCCGAGGACAGGGGACAAGGACGAGAAAGGGGAGACAGCTAACCACTCAGCCACTCTATACAGTCCTAACCACTGACCCACGATGTACACTGCTCTCCACTGAGCCACCATATACTGTGCTAACCACTGACCCACCATGTACAGTGGTATCCACTCAGCCACCATATACTGTCCTAACCACTAAGCCACCATATACAGTGCTAACCACTAACCCACCATATACACTGCTAGCCACGGAGCCACCATATACAGTGCTAACCACTGAGCCACTGTATACTATGCTAACCACTGACCCACCATATACAGTGCTAACCACTGACCCACCGTATACACTGCTATACACTGAGCCACCATATACAGCGCTAACCACTGAGCCACCGTATACTGTGCTAACCACTGATCCACCATATACTGTGCTAACCACTGAGCCACCACACAGTGCTAACCACTGATCCACATATACTGTCCTAACTACTGAGCCATCATATACTGTGCTAACCACTTAACCACCGTATACAGTGCTAACCACTGAGCCACCGTATACAGTCCTAACCACAGAGCCACTGTATACAGTGCTAACCACTGAGCCACCGTATACACTGCTAACCACTGAGCCACCGTATACATTGCTAACCACTGAGCCACGATACTGTGCTAACCACTGAGCCACTGTATACAGTGCTAACCACTGAGCCACCGTATACAGTGCTAAGCACTGACCCACCATACAGTGCTAACCACTGAGCCACCGTTACCAGTGCTAACCACTGTGCCACCGTATACAGTGCTAACCACTGAGCCACCGTATACACTGCTAACCACTGAGCCACCGTATACATTGCTAATCACTGATCCACAATACTGTGCTAACCACTGAGCCACCGTATACAGTGCTAACCACTGAGCCACCGTATACAGTGCTAAGCACTGACCCACCATACAGTGCTAACCACTGAGCCACCGTATAATATAATAATAATAATGCTTTATTTATATAGCGCCAACATATTCCGCAGCGCTTTACAACGTAGGGTTAGAGTACAGAAAATATAATACAGTAAGTAATTACAGTAGAGAACAAATACAGTACAATAATTGGATACAAAACAATAGGCATAGAATCAATGTGAAAAGAAAATACAATATATAAAGCAAGAAATGAAGGTGACCCTGCTCAAAAGAGCTTACAATCTACGACGGGATAGGAGTTGCACAAGGTACAGGGGCTTATTGCCTGATGGTCCAGGCATCTTGAGGAAATGGGGCATAGAACTAAGCTTACATGGATGGTCATTATACAATCTGTGTAGACCTTTTTTGGTTTGGTGGAGTTTATAGAAGAGTAATGTCCAGAGGGATAGCCCATTCACTGTCTAAAGTACAAAGGACTTCTATTAGGGAGTATGATAGGCCGCCTTAAAAAGAGCGTTTTTAGGGATCGTCTGAAGCCATGCAAGTTGTGGATAGTCCTGATTTCTTGGGGTAAAGCATTCCAGAGTTTTGGTGCAGCTCTGGAGAAGTCTTGGACTGGGAGTGGGAGGATCGGATTAGTACAGATGTCAGTCGAAGGTCATTTGAGGAATGTAGAGAACGGGTGGGTGATAGACAGAGATGAGGGAGGAGAGGTAGGGGGGTGCTGCACTGTGAAGAGCTTTGTGGGTGAGAAGAAGCAATTTGAATTTGATCCTGTAGTATACGGGCAGCCAGTGCAATGACTGGCACAGAGCAGAGGCATCTGAGTAACGATTGGCCAGATGGGTGATCCTGGCTGCTGCATTAAGGATGGACTGGAGAGGAGAAAGTCTGGTGAGGGGGAGGCCGCTTAATAGAGAATTGCAATAGTCAAGGCGGGAATGGATTAGGGCCACGGTGAGGGTTTTTGTTGTTTCCAGGGTGAGAAAGGGGCGGACTCTAGAGATATTCTTCAGGTGTAAGCGACAGGAGCGGACGAGACATTGTGTGTGGGAGGAGAAGGAGAGATCGGTGTCAAACATAACACCCAGACAGCGAGCCTGCTGCCTAGGCATTATCGTGGTGCCACAAACTGAGAGAGAGATGTCCGATTTAGGGAGGTTAGTGGATGGGGGGAGCAGAAGATGTTCAGTTTTGGAAAGGTTTAGTTTCAAATAGAGAGTGGACATGATATTGGAAACTGCAGCTAGACAGTCTTTAATACGCAGGGGTAAGGTCAGGGGCTGAAGTGTATAGTTGTGTGTCATCAGCATAAAGATGGTACTGAAAGCCAAATCTGCTGATGGTCTGTCCAATCGGGGCTGTGTAGAGAGAGAAGAGGAGAGGGCCAAGGACTGAACCCTGAGGGACCCCAATAGTGAGGGGAAGAGGGGAAGAAGTGGAGCCAGCAAAAGATACACTGAAAGAGCGGTCAGAAAGAAAGGAGGAGAGCCAGGAGAGAGCAGTGTCCTTTATGCCAATGGAGTGCAGCATAGAGAGTAGGAGCTGATGGTTGAGAGTGTCAAAAGCTGCAGAGAGATCAAGGAGAATAAGCAGAGAGTGGTCACCATTACGTTTTGCTGTCAGAAGGTCATTGGTCACTTTGATGAGGGCGGTTTCTGTAGAGTGAAGGGGGCGGAAACCAGACTGTAATGGGTCTAGAAGAGAGTGAGTGGAGAGGTAACGGGTGAGGCGGAATAGTCCAGGCGCTCCAGGAGTTTAGAGATGAAGGGGAGATTGGAGACTGGTCTGTAGTTATTTGTGCATGATGGGTCGAGAGTGGTTTTCTTTAATAATGGAGTAATGATCGAGTGTTTGAAGGAGGAGGGGAAGATGCCAGAAGAGAGGGAGAGATTGAAGATTGTGGTTAAGTGAGTGGTGACGACTGGAGAGAGGGACTGGAGCAGGTGTGAGGGAATGGGGTCAGTAGTGCATGTGGTGGGACGAGAGGAAGAAAGGAGCCTGGAGACTTCTTCTTCTGTGACTGGGTCAAATGTGGAGAGTGAGCCGGAGGAAATGTGGGGAAGAATGGGGGTGGCAGTGCTTGGAGGCTGAGAGCTGATTTCCTGGCGGATGTTGTCTATTTTCTCCATGAAGTAGGAAGCTAGGTCATCAGCACAGAGGTCAGTGATGGGGGCCTGCACTTTAGGACTGAGGAGAGAGTGAAAGGTGTCAAAGAGTTTTTTTGGATTGTTGGATAGTGAGGAGACCAGGGTGGTGAAGTAGGTCTGTTTGGCAAGGTGAAGGGCAGAGTTGTAGGTTTTGAGCTTGAATTTATAGTGGATAAAGTCTCCTGGTGAGCGAGTTTTCCTCCATAAACGTTCAGCACTCCTCGAGCATCGCTGGAGGAATCGAGTTTGTGGTGTGAGCCAGGGCTGTTTTGTTCTCTGTTTGGAGGTTCTGAGGGTGAGGGGCGCTACTTGGTCCAAGGAGCTTCTGAGAGAGTCATTGTAGTGATTTACTGCCTGATCTGGACAGGAGATTGAAGAGATTGGGGACAGAGATGAGATGAGGGAGTCTGTGAGTGCTAACCACTGAGCCACGATACTGTGCTAACCACTGAGCCACCGTATACAGTGCTAACCACTGAGCCACCGTATACAGTGCTAACTGCTGAGCCACCGTATACAGTGCTAACCACTGAGCCACCATTTACAGTGCTAACCACTGACTCACCGTATACACTGCTATACACTGAGCCACCATATACTGTGCTAACCACTGATCAACCATATACTGTGCTAACCACTGAGCCACCACACAGTGCTAACCACTGATCCACCATATACTGTCCTAACTACTGAGCCATCATATACTGTGCTAACCACTTAACCACTGTATACAGTGCTAACCACTGACCCACCGTATACAGTGCTAACCACAGAGCCACTGTATACAGTGCTAACCACTGAGCCACCGTATACACTGCTAACCACTGAGCCACCGTATACATTGCTAACCACTGAGCCACCATATACAGCGCTAACCACTGAGCCACAGTATACAGTGCTAACCACTGAGCCACCGTATACATTGCTAACCACTGAGCCACCGTATACATTGCTAACCACTGAGCCACCGTATACATTGCTAACCACTGAGCCACGATACTGTGCTAACTACTGAGCCACCGTATACAGTGCTAACCACTGAGCCACCGTATACAGTGCTAAGCACTGAACCACCATACAGTGCTAAGCACTGAAATACCATACAGTGCTAACCACTGAGCCACCGTTACCAGTGCTAACCACTGTGCCACCGTATACAGTGCTAACCACTGTGCCACCATATACAGTGCTAACCACTGAGCCACCGTATACAGTGCTAACTGCTGAGCCACCGTATACAGTGCTAACCACTGAGCCACCATTTACAGTGCTAACCACTGAGCCACCGTATACAGTGCTAACCACTGAGCCACCATATACTCCATATAAATCCCGCAACAATAGCATAATTTCCGGAGAGAAGACTGTACTATTCAGCGGTTATTTTTACTGCACCTGTTCATTACACCGCACTCCTGATGCAATAGTATTATAATAAATACTAGATGGTGGCCCGATTCTAACGCATCGAGTATTCTAGAATATGTATGTAGTTGACATACTGTGACTGACAGAACTTGTTCAGTCAACGTGAGTGAACTACACCACTCCTCCTGTCATCGCTCCTCCGTCTCTCCTCCTGTCCCCACTCCTCCTGTCACCACTCCTCTGTCTCTCCTCCTGTCACCGCTCTTCCTGTCCCAGTTCCTCCATCTATCCTCCTGTTACTGCTCCTCCTGTCCCTGTTCCTCCATCTCTCCTACTGTCACCCCTCTTCCATATTTCCTACTGTCCCTGCTCCTCCTGTCACTCTCTTCCGTCTCTCCTCCGGCACCTCTCCTCCTGTCCCTGCTCCTTCTGTCACCGCTCCTTCTGTGACCATTCCTCCTGGTCCCGCTCCTCCTGTCACCGCTCCTCCATGTCTTTTCCTGTCACCGCTCCTCGGGTCCCCGCTCCTCCGTCTCTCCTCCTGTTCCTGCTCCTCCTGTTCCCGCTCCTCCATCTCTCTTCCTGTCACCACTACTCCGGTCATCGCTCCTCACCACTTGTCCTGTCACTGATCCTCCTTCTCTCCTCCTGTCACTGCTCCTCCTGTCCATATTCCTTCAGCTCTCCTCCTGTCTCCGCTCCTCCTGTCACTGCTCCTCCGTGTCTCCTCCTGTCGTCACTCCTCCTGTCACCACTCCTCGTGTCCCCGCTCCTCTGTCTCTCCACCTGTCCCTGCTCCTCCTGTCCCCGCTCCTCCATTTCTCCTCCTGTCCCTGCTCCTCCATTTTCCACTGCTCTATCTCTCTTCCTGTCACCACTCTTCCTGTCACTGCTTCTCCTGTCATCGCTTCTCCTGTCCCCACTCCTGTTTCTCCTCCTGTCCCTGCTCCCCCGTCTCTCCTCCTGTCCCTGCTCCTCCTGTCCCCGCTCCTCCATCTCTCTTCCTGTCATCGCTCCTCATGACACCTTTCCTTCGTCTCTCCTCCTATCCCGGCTCCTCCGTCTCTCCTCCTGTCCACGCTCCTCCTGTTCTCGCTCCTCCTCACTGCTTCTCCTGTCACTGCTCCTCCTGTCACCGCTCCTCCATCTCTCCTCCTGTCACCTCTTTTCCTGTCCCCGCTCCTCCATCTCTCCTCCTGTCCCCGCTCCTCCTGTCATCGCTCCTCCTGTCACCGCTCCTCCTGTCCCCGTTCCTCTGTCTCTCCTCCTGTCACCGTGTCACCACTCCTCCTGTCCCCTCTCCTCCGTCTTTCCTTCTGTCATGGCTTATCCTGTGACTGCTCCTCCTGTCTCCGCTCCTCCGTTTTTTCTTTCTTTCCACGCTCCTCCGTCTCTCCTCCTGTCACCGCTCTTGCTGTCCCCGCTCCCCCGTCTCTCCTCCTTCCCCCCGCTCCTCCTGCCTCGTGCTCCTCCTCCCCGGTGTTCCTCCTGCCTCCCCGATCTTTCTGTTACCGCTCCTCCGTCTCTCCTGTTGTAACGAGTGCGTCACAGGAGGGTATTGCATCCCTGAAAGCACATGTAATATTCTCTGACTATGCAATGACATGGTTAACATCAGAGCTTCATACCCTAGATGCACCACCAGCATAGAGGGCCAATAAGGTCCTGGTGGGCGGAGTGTAGGAGTAGTGTGTGAGACGAGAATGTAGGAGAAGGAGGAAGGAGAAGGAAGTGGTCGGGAGGAACGCAGGAGAAGGGGCTCTGCACAGTGCCGTGCAGCCCCGCAGACCACCTACCGGTTGGCGCCATTACCCGGTGCCTCAACAACCGGACTCTGGGCGAACATCTACGGGTCAAAATACACCCGTGCCCATCTACAACCGGATCACTGGTTCCGAAGTAAGCAAGTTGTTCAGCACTGCTTCGCAAACCAGGAGTGGAGGGACCGCTCTACAGGAGTACCCCACCGCCGCCGCAAACAGAGCCGTCTTGCCAGCGGAGTACCCACCAAAAGGACCCAGGCTCCCCTCACACCGGAACGTACACACCGGCAGGGAAATTTAAGTAGCCCCTTGTACCCGAACTTGGCACACTAAGGCGACATCAGCAACTCACCTAGAACAAGTTTAGAATGGAGGAACACCGCGGAGCTCTGAGACAACACCGGTCATTGCTAAGTCCACCCAGTCCGTTGCCCGTTACCATGTATCACCTGCTAGTTACAGTAAAAGATCCGTTACAGAGACTACTGGTGTCGGTGCTTCTTTCAGAACTGTTTAACTCCGCATGCTAAGAGTAACTAAGCTGCCTCACAACATCAAGTGCAGCTTCTGGCTCCGGGGACTCCCGCTAGTCCTGTGGGGAGCATCCCATCTTGCTGCATTCCATCCCCCGGAGGCCCAAGCAGCGCCGGTGAAATCACCGGAATTCCCGCAGGTGGTGTCACTGTGGCACCCTGGCACCTGTTGGGCACCCCTGAACTCTTGGTTACGCAAATGGAGTGGAAACAGCAAAGCAACACTCACAAGCAAAACACCTAACAACACCTTAGAACACACCTGTTTCACCCCAAGCCTCTAGGGGGAGCTCCACTGGTCACTTTGAGCCAGTTCCCCCTATAAATAGGGTCCTGGAGGGAGAAACATCAGAGTGTGCAGACGCTAGGAGAGCTGCAGGATGTGTGCAACCACCGGTTCTGGAGCTATACTAGGCCCAAACCAGCACACATAGCAAGTGAGAGACCCTTGCAATTGGGGTCATAGGAAAGGAGAAGCACCTCTCAGGGATATCAAAGTTACCCTAACTCTCCCTCACCAACCGGTTACTGGAACCGAGCTGTGAGAGCTACTACGCCACCACAGAGAACCAGCACGCCTAACAGGGACTTTAGCCCCCTGTTTACCTGATGCACCTACCGACGAGAGCCCAGGGAAGAGGATAGAATTGTCACCATCCCTTTAACAGAGCCCTCAGTGCAGTTACCCAGGTGAATCACGTTCCACTGGACGTACAACCCGGTCCGGCAGGATTTCACATCCACCCGACCTCACCAGAAAGTCAGAGAAAGGAAGCCTAAACACTGCTTGCTGTGAAACTCCAGGAGCGACAACCTCATCACCCGGTCCGAGTGTACCTGCTTTCCACCAGTAAAGGTACCTAAAAGACTTTGATGTGTCTGCGTTTGATTCCTGTACCTAACAGCATTACTATCAAGCTAGCTCACAACATCTTGCGCAGCTTCTGGCCCCGGGGACTCCCGCTCGTCCTGTGGGGAGCGTCCCATCTTGCTGCATTACATCCCCCGGAGGCCCAAGCAGCGTGGTGGAATCACCGGAACCCTCGCAGGTGGCGTCACGACAAGATTATTAACCCCTTACTGTTCAAGCCATCCCCTGTTGATCTGGACCTCCGGGCCCCACAGCCACGGGCACGGTTCCGTGACAAGGAGAGGATAACGCCTGCGACGTGCAGAACCCAGCAACGGTGAGTCAGAATTTGGCGTCACGAACAGGATACGAGCAGGCCCATTCCTTAACGGGTATCGTGTGCTATTTTAATGACTGTATATACCGAACTGTATATTTGAACTGCCATTGCTGCGCAAAAGGAGGGAAGAGAAGGGGCGTTACTGTGCAAAGGGCGCAAAGATTGGCCCCGCCCCCACGCTCTGACGACTTCCCCGGAACGCAGCAGGAACCGGAAACTCCCGTGGTGCCTCTCTCCTCACCGCGAGGCCGAGACTTCCGTTTGAAACCGAAAGGACTGGCCACGCTTAACTAAAGGGGAGCGAAGATGAGTGCTCTGGATCCCGATAATGCGGTGCTTCCGCAACAACAGCAAAACGTACCCTTTGATGGACAGCAACACTCCGGCGGTATGCCGCAACAACCCGCTCCGATTATGCAGATATCTCTGCCATACGTTCCTAATGCGGCCTGGTTGCCAAAGTACAGCGGTACACCCGGTACCTTGGAGACATTCCAGTGGAAGATATGCCAAGCACTGGACATGTACGCTATGACCGGTAAGCAGAAGGCTTCAGTTATCATGGGACAGTTAACAGGCGCAGCCGAGCTGCAGAGCCGAAACTGGTCTATAGAAACTCAGGAGTCTGTGGAGCAGATATTCGCTAAGCTAACCCGGGTTTTTGGGCACCATACTGAAGCTGAATTAAGACTGTCATTCTACCACTGTAACCAAGGGGCACAGGAAAGTGTCCTGGACTATTCACTGCGCTTACAAGAGGCACTGAGACTGTTAAAGCAAGTCGATCCTGATAGTGTCAGAGATGAGAACAAAGCGTTAATTGGACAGTTTGCTGTGGGACTCAAACTACCTGACGATAGAAAGCAAGCAAGCTGGTGGCCCCTACAGAATCCTGGCGCGGAGTTTGACACTTTGAGAGACTTAACAGTGCGGGGACAGCGGCTCTCTGCAGCGCCCGATCCAGCCTCACAGCAGCAGTATACCAACACCCCTTCCGTGCCGGCAGCAGCATCTCCAATCCCTACGGTTCAGGCTAGCGCACAGATTATAACACCCGACCAGTTTGAACGACTGTGTGCCAATGTAGAGCAGCTGATGAAGGACATGGCCAAGCTCCAAGCTGGGTGAAGACCCAAGACAGAAGCAAGGTCATCAGACAAGATTCAACTCGCTGACAGGCCTGACGACGTCCCGTGGATGAAGAGGAAGACACCGCCGCCGCGAGGAAAACCTGCCGATCGCCACAGCCCTGACAGCTGCCGCGTCAACCAACAGAGTGACAGAGAAGGACGCACTCAGCAATCCCGTCCTTTAAACGAGCAACCCCTGGGCGAGAAGGGCCAAGCCCAGGAGTAGACTATGCAGGCCCGACCAACTGGGAATACAAGTACGTAGGAGACTGTCCATACCTACCAATAGTCATCGATGGCATCGCTACCTCTGCCTTGATAGACACTGGATCCCAGGTGACAACCATCCCATTTATCCTTTACAAGCGGTTCTGGCCAGATGTCGAGCTGGAACCTCCACACCCTGATCTGAACATTGAAGCCACTAATGGTATACTAGTTCCCGTAGAGGGGCAATGGGAAGCTACAGTAAAGGTGGGGAGGGTGCAGCTGAAGAACCAGGGTATCATAGTGGTTCAGGATACACCAAACGAGAGGGATCCACATGTAATACTGGGTACTAATGTTATAGTTAAATGTCTCCATGAAGTGTTGTTCTTACTCCAAGAGAGTGCTGATGCTGGTAGCCCAAGAGAAAAGAGAGCTATCCAAAAACAGATTCGAGCTTTGGTATATCAACAACAGGTAAAAATGTCTAATGGTGAGATTGGCAGAGTATGGGTCACAGATCCCATTCCAATTGTGGTACCACCCAGAAGTGAAATGATGATCTGGTGTCGAGCAGCCATAGGCCTCAGAGGGCAGGACTACCAAGCTGTAGTAGAACCTGTAATGTCTGATAGTAGTCCTACGCTCTTGACAGCCAGAGGGTTAGTCGACGTGAGAAAAGGGAGAGTCCCCGTACGCATATTAAATTATGGTGATGACGAAGTCAGACTGCCAAGATATGCAACTGTCGCAAAACTGTACCAGGTTAAAGATGATGCTGTAATTGATGTAAAATCCTCTTCCCAGACAGTAACTGATGAACCCCCTCACTCCAAAGATCAGTTAGAGAAATGGTTTCAGGAGCTCAGTGTAGGAACTGACAATACACCTACTCACCAAAAAATGGAGTATACCGGGTAGTTCGGGAGTACGAGCAAGTGTTCAGCAAACACCCACTAGACTTTGGGAGGATTAAAGGGGTAAAACACCACATCCTCACAGGCAACCATGCACCTATCAAAGAAAGGTACAGGCCTATACCACCTACACACTACCAATAAGCAAAGAAAATGCTTCAGGACATGAAAAATGCAGGAGTCATTAGGGATAGCTGTAGTCCCTGGGCAGCACCACTGGTCCTGGTTAAAAAGAAAGATGGTAGTATGAGGATGTGCGTAGACTACAGACAAATCAATAAAGTCACACACAAGGATGCATATCCGTTACCACGCATAGAGGAGTCACTAGCTGCACTCAAATCTGCCAACTACTTCTCCACATTAGATCTTACTAGTGGGTACCGGCAGGTTGCCGTTGCAGAGGAGGATCGTGAGAAGATAGTCCTTCACAACACCTATGGGGCTCTGCGAGTTCAACAGTATGCCATTCGGGTTGTGCAATGCCCCAGGAACATTTCAGAGGCTGATGGAGTGTTGTTTGGGCCACAAGAACTTTGAGACTGTGCTGTTATACCTTGATGATGTCATTGTCTACTCCCAGACCTATGAAGACCACCTGCAGCACCTAAGTGAAGTGTTCGAGTCACTGTCCAAGTACGGGATGAAACTGAAACCGTCCAAGTGTCACCTGCTGAAACCCAAGGTCCAATACCTAGGACATGTGGTTAGTGCCGAGGCGTAGCACCTGACCCGGACAAGGTAACCGTCATCAAGCACTGGACAGCACCAACTACTCACAAAGAGGTACGTCAATTTCTAGGACTGTCGGGTACTACCGACAATTTATCAAGGGCTATACCAAGACAGCAGCACCCATGCAAGATCTCTTAGTAGGTCAATCCAAAAACGGCAAGATCAGGGGACCCCTGTTCCACTGGGGACCAGAACAGGAACAATCCTTCCAGAAGCTAAAAGATGCTTTAACAGGAGAAGAGATCCTGACCTACCCTGATTATAACCTCACGTTTTTATTGTACACTGATGCAAGTAATTAAAGGCTTAGGAGCAGTCCTATCTCAACGCCAGCAAGGGAAGGAAAAGGTGATAGCCTACGCCAGCAGAAAGCTCCGTCCCACGGAAAGGAACCCGGAGAACAACAGCTCCTTCAAGCTAGAGTTCCTGGTCCTGGTCTGGGCAGTCACAGAGTGTTTCAAGCATTACCTGGCATCCGCCCCGTTCACAAGCTTTCACTGACAACAACCCTCTAACCCACTTAGAGACTGCAAAGCTGGAGCTCTAGAGCAACGTTGGGTGGCAAGACTCTCAAACTATGACTTCACTGTAAAATACCGGGCATGTCACAAGAATGGCAACGCTGATGCCCTGTCCAGAATGCCTAACCTTCCTGAAGAGGGAGAAGACGTAGATGACCAGGAGGAGATTGAACTACATGCTTTCCACCGTACGGGTACAGCAAGTGTCACCAGGCGAACCAGAGACGTGTAGAGAGGACCGTGAACCCTTTACCTCACCATGACTAGAAGGAGGTTCAAGCTAACTATCCAGATGTCAACTTGGTAAGAGAGCTGATAACTCAAGAGAGCCAGCATGGACCCTGATGTCTCTCAAAATGCTATAAACCCCTATGGAAAGAGAAGGGGAAGTTGTTTGTCTACCAAGGTAAACTATGCAGAAGGTATCTGAATCCCAGAACACATGAACTCATCTGGCAGATTGTAGTTCCAAAAACTGAAGTCCAAATGATCCTTGAAGCCTACCATGATGATGCAGGACACTTTGGATGGAAGAAGCTGGAGAGACTCCTGAAGGATCGGTTCTACTGGGTTGGTATGCGAGGCTCAATTGACAAGTGGTGTAAGAACTGCGGACCATGTCACCCTAGAAGGAAAGACCATCTAACTCAGAAAGCTCCGTTGCAACCAATTGTTACCACGAAGCCCCTTGAAATAGTTGCTCTCGACCACGTAAAGTTAACCCCAAGTCGCACCGGGTATACTTATGCTCTCACCATTGTTGATCACTATTCAAGGCTCCTGGTAGTAGTTCCAGTTAAAGACTTAACTGCGGAGGTAGCAGCCAAAGCATTTTCAGAGTTACTTCTGTCACCCCCATGGATATCCAGACCAAGTCTTGACTGATCAAGGGCCAGCCTTCGAATCAGCTCTGTTTCAAGAATTTCTAGGGCTATACGGGTGTAAGAAGATCAGAACTCACACCTTATCATCCCCAAACCAACGGTTTATGTGAGAAAATGAACCACATTGTCATTGACATGCTCAAAACCTTGCCAATCGAGGAGAGAAACCAATGGCCTGAAAAACTTCCAGATCTCGTGGATATCTACAACCACATACCTGTCAGTTCAACCAACTACACACCTGCTTACCTGATGTGAGCAAGACCAGGTAAAATACCAATTGATTTACAGATGGGAACCATCGAACCAACACATGATTCTTCTGATGAAGATTGGATCAGTCAACGCCAAGAACAGTCCACAAAGTACTAGAAAGTGTTGAAAGAAACCTGAACATCAGCAGAACCAAACAAGAAAAAACTTTAACAAGCACGCCTCAGCCGAACCTTTAGCAACAGGTGAATTAGTGCTAAAAAGAAAAAGGAAAACCAACAAATTGGATGACAATTGGGAATCTGAACCCTACACAATTATGCCGTCACAATATGACAATTACAAAACTTGCGTTATTAGCAAAGATCAAGGAAACACTTGCACCACTGTATCTAGGGATCATATGAAGAAATGTCCAACACAGTTACTACCTCAAGTAACCAGTTACCCTGCAGTAACTACAGTTGAAGAACCTAAAGAGAAACTTGTCCATACGGAAATTACGGAAATTGGAGACTTACCAGCCGACTGGCCACAATGCAATGGTGCATTCATCATACCAGTTATGCATTTCTACCAGCCTGTAGAAAATCAACCAATTCCTATTCAACCAGTTCAACAAGAACAAATTCAAGTGCAAGTGATGCAGCCTGTTATCTTGGAACCTGAGATTCCTGTAATCGGTGAACCTGCTAGTCTCACAGTAAGACAAAGTTAGCGTAGACAACTACCTACACTACCACCAAGAACCACTTTGTACACAACAGCTTTTGAAACACCCACACTACGCAAATCCACACGTAGTACATTAGGACAACCCCCAAGCAAATATGGAGAATGGGTTTAAAATGTAGTGGAACCATGTTACCTGCCAGTAAATGTAAATAGTAACCGTGTTCAGAAACTGTAAAAAGTAGTGTACAGAAGGGTGGAGGAACTGGGCTCTGTCCCAAGTAAATTAAGTTGGGAAAGAAAGTGCCTGGTAGGGTAAAAAGGTTAAACCCGGCCTCCCAAGCAGAGACACCCGTAGGGAATGTATAAAGTTTAAAAATGTATACCCGTGTATGTGTTTAAGCCATCAGAGACTTTGCTGCTGGACTGTACCCTTTTTCCTTTTTCATAAACTTGGACAATTGTCACAGGACTTGTGTGACCAAAACTTACCTTTTCCCAGCCTGCGGCAGATGGACTAGTGCCGTATGGACTGCTTTTCATATTTTTCCCGTTTTTCCCTTTTTCTTTTCAGTGATTTTTGTATTTTTCCTTAAGACTCTATAAATACCTGTTATTAAATGTTATAAAATGTTTAGAGGTTAAGATGTAAAAGAAAAACTTTTTGCTCAGTCCGGGAGAACTGAAGTTAACTAAGGGGGAATGTGGCACCCTGGCACCTGTTGGGGCACCACAGAACTCTTGGTTACGCAAATGGAGTGGAAACAGCAAAGCAACACTCACAAACAAACACCTAACAACACCTTGGAACACACTGTCACCCCAAGCCTCAGGGGGAGCTCCACTGGTCACTTTGAGCCAGTTCCCCCTATAAATAGGGTCCTGGAGGGAGAAACAGCAGAGTGTGCAGACGCAAGGAGAGCTGCAGGAAGTGTGCAACCACCGGTTCTGGAGCTATACTAGGCCCAAACCAGCACACATAGTAAGTGAGAGACCCTTGCAATTGGGTTCATAGGAAAGGAGAAGCATCTCTCAGGGATATCAGAGTTACCCTAACTCTCCTTCACCAACCGGTTACTGGAACCGAGCTGTGAGAGCTACTACGCCACCACAGAGAACCAGCACGCCAAGCAGGGAGTTTAGCCCCCTGTTCACCTGATGCACCTACCGACGAGAGCCCAGGGAAGAGGATAGAACAACACAAAAAGCCTTTAACAAGCACGTGCTCAGGCGAACCTTTGAGCAACAGGTGAATTAGTGCTAAAAAGAAAAGGAAAACCAAACAATTTGGATGACAATTGGGAATCGAACCACACAATATGCCGTCACAATGAATTAAAACTTGCGTTTTAGCACAGATAAAGGAAAAACTTGATTACTGCCTTGATCTAATAAGAAATGTCAACACAGTTACTACCTCAAGTAACCAGTTACCTGCAGTAACTACGTGAAGAACCTTAGAGAAACTTGTCCCATTTCGCAAATTGGAGCTAACAGCCGATGGCCACAATGCATGGTGCACATTCACATATAACCCTTATGATTTCTACCATCCTGTAGAAAATCAACCAGATCCTATCAACCAGTTCAACAAGAAGATAATTCAAGTGCAAGTTGAGTCAGCTGTATTACTATTGGAACTCTAGATTCCCGTAATCGGGTAAAGCCTGGGTAGTCTCACGTAAGACAAGTAGCGTAAGACAACTACCTACCACTACCACAAGAACCACTTTGTGCTCACTAACAGCTTTTTGAAACCCCCACACCTACCAAATCCACTGTCTTGTTACATTAGGACAACCCCCAAGCAATATGGTCAATGGGTTTCTAAAATGTAGTTGAACCATGTTACCCTGCCAGTAAATGTAAATAGTAACCGTGTCAGAACTGTAAAAGTAGTGTACCAGAAGGTTGATGGAACTTGTTTTCTCTGTCCAACGTAAATTAGTTGGGACAGTAAAGTGCCTTGTTAGGTTAAAAGTTAACCCCGGTCCTCAAGCGATGACACCCGTAGGTCTGTATTAAGTTTAAATGTATACCCGTGTATGTTTTAAGCCATCAAGACTTTGCTGCGTGACTTGTACCTCTTTTCTCTTTTTCATAAACTTGGCAATTGTCACGACTTGTGTGACCAAACTTTACCTTTTCCACCTGCGGCAGATGACTAGTGCCGTTATGACTGCTTTTCATATTTTTCTCCCGTTTTTCCTTTTTCTTTTCAGTGATTTTTCTTGTATTTTTTCCTTAAGACTTCTATATACCTGTTTTAAACTGTTATAAAATTTGTAGTTGTTAGAGTTTAAAATGAAAACTTTTTTGCTCAGTCCGGACAACTGAAGTTAACTAGGGGAATGTTGTCACCCTGGCACCTGTTGGCCCACAGAACTCTTGTTACGCTAATGGAGTGAACAGCACAAGCAACACTCATCAAACAACACCTAACAACCACCTTGGAACCCCTGTCACCCCAAGCCTCTAGGGGAGCTCCACTGGTCACTCTTGAGCCAGTTCCCCTATAATTAGGGTCCTGGAGGGAGAAACAGCAGAGTGTGCAGATCCTAGGAGAGCTGCAGGTAAGTGTGCACCACCGTTCTGGAGCTTATACTAGGCCCAAACCAGCACACATAGTAAGTGAGAGACCCTTGCAATTGGGTTCATAGGAAAGGAGAAGCACTCTCAGGGATATCAGAGTTACCCTAACTCTCCTTCACCAACCGGTTACTGGAACCCAGCTGTGAGAGCTACTACGCCACCACAGAGAACCAGCACGCAAGCAGGGAGTTTAGCCCCCTGTTCACCTGATGCACCTACCGACGAGAGCCCAGGGAAGAGGATAGAATTGCACCTCATCCCTTTAAACACAGCCCTGGTGCTTGTTACCCATGGTGAATATACGTTCCACTTGCGTTTTCAAACCTTGTCCGGTCAGGATTTCACATCCAACCCGACCTCACCAGATAAGACAGTAAAGGAAGCCTACAACATTCTGCTTCCTGTGAAAACCCAAGCGGCACAACCTCATTCACCCCGTAACCATGTACCTTCTTTCCACCAGTAAAAGGACCTAAAAGTATTGATGCTGTCTTGCGTTTGATTTCCTGAACCTAACAATCATATACCTACTTTCAAGCTTGCCTCACAACATCATTGCGCATGGATTTAAGATCACCGGACCTCCTGTCTCGTCCTGTGCGTAGAGCGTCACATGTTGCGTGATACTCCCCCAGAGGCCCAACAGAGGCCGGTGGAATCAACCGGACCTCCCGCAGGTGGCGTTCATAAAGTTTAATTAACCGCTTACTGTTCAAGCCATCCCTTTGATCTGGACCACCTGTCCCCATACACTGCAGCGACAGTGTCCGTGACTGGAAAACTACGCCTGCGACGTGCAGAAGCCAGCTACTGTGAGTTCATCCTACCCAGTATTTTACCCCTTAATCTGATTCAGCCAACTTTATTGATGGACCACGGGCTCTACAACGACTCGGGTGTGGCAACCTGACAGGGGCACGACAGCTCCCGAGACAGTGCACACCCCCACCTACGGTAAATCACTTGTCACCGCTCTCTCCTGTCCACCAGCTCCTAGTGTCCTCTCCTCTTGTCATTCGCTCTGGGTCATCCTCCTTCACACCCTCCTCCTGTCCCCTGTTTGCCTCTGGTCTCTCCTCCTTCACCGCTCGGGGGCCTGTCCCCCTCCCCTGCTTTAGCCTCTGTCACCGGCTATCCTGTAGACTGCTCCTCCTTTCCCCCTCGTGCTTTCACCTCTCTCCTGTCACTCCACTCCATCCTATCCCCGTTTCCATCCACATCTTCCCATGTCACGCTCCTCTTGCTCTCCTCCTGTCACCTCATCCTCCTGTCCGCTTCCTCCGTTTTCCTTCTGTTACTGCTTTATCCTGTAACTGCTCCCCTGCCTCACAGCTCCTTCCGTCTCTCCCCTGACCCCTGCTTCTTCGTTTACACTCCTATCCCCGCCCTCTGCCTGGTCCCACCTCCTCTCGACTTTCCTCGTTCAGCCCCCCCTTTCTGACCACCGGCCCCCCCCTGCTCCGTTCGTACCGCCTCGCGTTCCGTACGTGTCTCCTTCCCCCGTCAGCCACTTTTTGTCTACCGCTCCTCCGTCTCGTTCTCCTGTCACACACCAGCTCCTCCGTACGTTCCTGTCCCCACTTCCTGTCCCCTCCTTGTCTCTCTCTTGTCATCGCTCCGTGTCTCCTCCTGTCACCCCTCCTCCTGTCCCTGTTCCCTCTGTCTCTCCTCCTGTCACCGCTCGTCCTGTCCCTCTCCTCTGTCTTTCCTTCTGTCACGGCTTATCCGTGACTGTCCTCCTGTCCCCACTCTTTCGCCTCTCCTCCTGTCACCCTCCTCCTATCCCCGCTCCTACATCTGTCCTCTTGTCACCGCTCCTTTGTCTCTCCTCCTGTCACCGCTCCTCCTGTCCCCTCTCCTCCGTCTTTCCTCTTGTCACCGCTCCTTTGTCTCTCCTCCTGTCACCGCTCCTCCTGTCTCTGCTACTCTGTTTCTCCTCCTGTCACTGCTTCTCCTGTCAACGCTCCTCTGTCTCTTCTCCTGTCACCGCTCGTCCTGTCCCCTCTCCTCCGTCTTTCCTTCTGTCACGGCTTATCCTGTGACTGCTCTTCCTGTCACCTCTCCTCCATCTCTCCTCCTGTCACCGCTCCTCCTGTCACCGCTCCTCCTGTCCCTGCTCCTTCTGTCACCGCTCCTCCTGTCACCATTCCTCCTGTCCTCGCTCCTCCTTTCACCACTCCTCCGTCTCTTTTCCTGTCACCGCTCCTCATGTTCCCACTCCTCCATCTCTCCTCCTGTCCCTGCTCCTCCTGTTCCCGCTCCTCCGTATCTCTTCCTGTCACTGCTTCTCCTGTCATCGCTTCTCCTGTCACCGCTCCTCCTGTCACCACTTGTCCTGTCACAGCTCCTCCTTCTCTCCTCCTGTTACCGCTCCTCCTGTCCCCACTCCTCCATCTCTTCTCCTGTCTTCGCTCCTCCGTATCTCCTCCTGTCATCGCTCCTCTTATCACCGCTCCTCGTGTCCCTGCTCCTCAATCTCTCCTCCTTTCCCCACTATTCCTGTTCCCGCTCCTCCGTCTCTCTTCCTGTCACCGCTCCTCATGTCACCGTTCCTCATGTCACCGCTCCTCATGTCACAGCTCCTCATGTCACAGCTCCTCCGTCTCTCCTCCTGTCCCTGTTCCTCCTGTACCGCTCCTCCGTCTTTCCTCTTGTCCCTGCTCCTACGTCTTTCCTCCTGTCCCTGTTCCTCCACTTCCCGTTTCTCTATCTCTCTTCCTGTCAGCACTCTTATGGTACCTTTACACGCGGCAACATTTCTAGGGTTTCCACAGGTAACATACTGGCTGCAGTGAAATCATGGAGACATTATTCCATTTGTACACAGCAACAAGATAGAACCATGTCTCCATGATTTCACTGCAGCCAGTAAGTTACCTGTGGAAACCCTAGAAATGTTGCCGCGTGTAAAGGTACCATTCCTGTTCTGTCCTGTCGCTCCTCCTGTCATCGCTTCTCCTGTCCCCACTCCTGTTTCTCCTCCTGTCCCAGCTCCCCCGTCTCTCCTCCTGTCCCCGCTCCTTCGTCTCTCCTCCTGTCACCGCTCCTCCTGTCCCCGCTCCTCTGTCTCTCCTCCTGTCACCACTCCCCCTGTACCTGTTCCTCTGTCTCCGCTCCTCCTGTCCCTGTTCCTCCGTCTCTCCTCCTGTCACCTCTTCTCCTGTCCCTGCTCCTACGTCTCTCCTCCTGTCACCGCTCTTCCTGTCTCCACTCCTCCATCTCTCCTCCTGTCCCCGCTCCTCCTGTCACTGCTCCTCCTGTCCCTGTTCCTCTGTCTCTCCTCCTGTCACTGCTCGTCCTGTCCCCTCTCCTGCGTCTTTCCTTCTGTCACGACTTATCCTGTGACTGCTCCTCCTTTCACTGCTCCTCCGTCTCTCCTCCTGTCACCGCTCCTCCTGTCACCGCTCCTCCATCTCCCCTCCTTTCACCATTCTTCCTGTCCCTGCTCCTCCATCTCTCCTCCTGTCCCCACTCCTACTGTCACCGCTCGTCCTGTGACCGCTCGTCCTGTTCCCTCTCCTCTATCTTTCCTTCTGTCACAGCTTGTCATGTGACTGCTCCTCCTGTTCCTGCTCCTCCTTCTCTCGTCCTGTCACCGCTCCTCATGTCACCGCTCTTCATGTCACCGCGCCTAATGTCTCCGGTCCTCCTCTCCCCGCTCCTTCATCTCTCCTCCTGTCACGGCTCCTACTGTCCCCACTCCTCCGTCTCTCCTCCTGTCACCGCTCCTCCTGTCCCTGCTCCTGTGCCTTTCCTTATGTCAGCGTGTATCCTGTGACTGCTCTTCCTGTCCTCGCTCCTCTGTTTCTCCACTTGTCCCCGATCCTCTGTCTCTCCTCCTGTCAGCGATCCTCCTGTCCCCGCTCCTCTGTCTCTCCTCCTGTCTCCGCTCCTCCTGTCCCCGCTCCTCTGTCTCTTCTCCTGTCCCTACTCCTGCGCCTATTGCATCGGGAGAGTGGGGTCTGTGCACTGTGTCTAGTGTATGTCTTCCCCTGTGCGCTGTCTTCTCTCTGTGCCATCTCTCCCTTGTGCTTTTTTCTCCAGTTTGTGCCGACTCTCTGTCTCATGTGTGCACAGTCTCCCCCGTGTGTGCCATCTCTGTCTCTCGTGTGTGCGGTGACTGTGTTTTGTGTGTTTGCTGTCTCCTGTGTGCACCTTCTCTCCGGTGTGCGCTCTCTGTGTCTCTACCGTGTGCTGCGTCTCAGTGTTTTCTGTCTCTGTGTCCTACTGTGTCTCTGTGTCCCCTAAGGTGGTCGACAGGGTAGGGGGTACTTGGGTACCGGGGCTGATGACAACTTTGATGGGGGATCACGGCTGGTCGGTCTCCGGTCCTGTGCCCTGGCGGGGGGTGGTGGGAATAAGGGAATTGGTAATGTGACACCACCTGTAGTTCCTAGTAAAGGGTATGTGGCGCCCCACTATGTGGGTGCCACTAAAGGGGTACTGCACCTATAAAAGACAGATAGATGGATAGATAGATAGATAGATAGATAGATAGATAGATAGATAGATAGATACAAAAGAGAAAAATACTGCACAGTACTCACAGACAATGTGAACTGGTGCCAGCAGGGATGCTGGGTCAATATACTAGAAAAAAACCTTGCAGCACTCAGCTACTACCAATGATGTACATATGCTGACAAGCTATATATATGAGAAAAAATTTAAAAACTTACGTTTTTTTCCAAAAAACTCAAAAAACTCAAATTCACACCCAAGTCCTCCTTGTCCACCCTAAATTTTTTCTCACATATATAGCTTGTCAGCATATGTACATCATTGGTAGTAGCTGAGTGCCGCAAGGTTTTTTCTAGTATATTGACCCAGCATCCCTGCTGGCACCAGTTCACATTGTCTGTGAGTACTGTGCAGTTTTTTTCTCTTTTGTATCGTGTGGAGTGGCTGGCTCCATTACTGCAATGTGCACCCTCGTTGCCTACAGGTGATCTAGGGTCTAGATGGTGTCCGCCCACTTAGTAGTGGGGTAGGGTGGACAAGGAGGACTTGGGTGTCAGCGATAGGACTCGTCGGACCTGAAGTCACTTTGTCGCAGTCGACGAGCAAGCAGACATTGGCCAATGTGTGTACTAAGAACTTCAGATTTTAAAAAAATAATAAGAATTTTGAGTTTTTTGAAAAAAACGTAAGTTTTTAAATTTTTTCTCATATATATATAGCTTGTCAGCATATGTACATCATTGGTAGTAGCTGAGTGCTGCAAATTTTTTTTCTAGTAGATAGATAGATAGATAGATAGATAGATAGATAGATAGGTCTTACCAGACTCCTGCTGCTGCTTCTTGGGCCTCAGTCTCCCGTGCTCCTGCTGAATCACTTCCAGGTCAGCTCAGTCTCCCGCTGAATTGCTTCCATAGATAGATAGATACAGTGCCTACAAGTAGTCTTCAACCCCCTGCAGATTTAGGTGGTTTGATAAGATGCAAATAAGTTAGAGCCTTCAAACTGCAAACGAGAGTAGGATTTATTAACAGAAGCATAAATCTTACAAACCAAAAAGTTATGTTGCTCAGTTGAATTTTAATAAATTTTAAACATAAAAGTGTGGGTCAATTATTATTCAACCCCTAGGTTTAATATTTTGTGGAATAACCCTTGTTTGCAATTACAGCTAATAATCGTCTTTTATAAGACCTGATCAGGCCGGCACAGGTCTCTGGAGTCATCTTGGCCCACTCCATCATGGAGATCTTTTCCAAGTTATCTAGGTTCTTTGGGTGTCTCATGTGGACTTTAATCTTGAGCTCCTTCCACAAGTTTTCAATTGAGTTAAGGTCAGGAGACTGACTAGGCCACTCCAACACCTTGATTTTTTCCCTCTTGAACCAGGCCTTGGTTTTCTTGGCTGTGTGCTTTGGGTCGTTGTCTTGTTGGAAGATGAAATTACGACCCATCTTAAGATCCTTGATGGAGGAGCGGAGGTTCTTGGCCAAAATCTCCAGGTAGGCCGTGCTATCCATCTTCCCATGGATGCGGACCAGATGGCCAGGCCCCTTGGCTGAGAAACATCCCCACAGCATGATGCTGCCACCACCATGCTTGATTGTAGGGATGGTATTCTAGGGGTCATATGCAGTGCCATCCAGTCTCCAAACGTCACGTGTGTGGTTGGCACCAAAGATTTCGATCTTGGTCTCATCAGACCATAGAACCTTGAACCAGTCTGTCTCAGAGTCCTCCAAGTGATCATGAGCAAACTGTAGACGAGCCTTGACATGACGATTTAAAAGTAAAGGTCCTTACGGGCTCGTCTGGAACGGAGACCACTGCGGGGGAGTACGTTACTTATGGTATTGACTGAAACCAATGTCCCCACTGCCATGAGATCTTCCCGGAGCTCCTTCCTTGTTGTCCTTGGATTAGCCTTGACTCTTCGGACAAGCCTGGCCTTGGCACGGGAGGAAACTTTCAAAGGCTGTCCAGGCCGTGGAAGGCTAACAGTAGTTCCATAAGCCTTTCACTTCCGGATGATGTTCCCAACAGTGGAGACAGGTAGGCCCAACTCCTTGGAAAGGGTTTTGTACCCCTTGCCAGCCTTGTGACCCTCCACGATCTTGTCTCTGATGGCCTTGGAATGCTCCTTTGTCTTTCCCATGTTGACCATGTATGAGTGCTGTTCACAAGTTTGGGGAGGGTCTTAAATAGTCAGAAAAGGCTGGCAAAAGAGATAATTAATCCACACATGTGAAGCTCATTGTTCTTTGTGCCTAAACTACTTCTTAATACTTTAGGGGGACCAAACAGAATGCTGGTGGTTTGAGGGGTTGAATAATAAATGACCCTCTGAATTAACTTTTAACGCTTTAAAAAAAAAAAAAAAAACTTTTAGGCTGCAGTGCATTTCCCACTTCCAGGCTGATCTACAGTTCAAATGTCACAATGCCAAGTTAATTCCGCATGTTTCAACCAGCTAAATCTGCAGGGGGTTGAAGACTACTTGTAGGCACTGTAGATAGATAGATAGATAGACAGATAGATAGAAGAACAGGTAGATCGGGCTTACCAGACTCCTGCTGCTGCTTCTTGGGCCTCAGTCTCCCGTGCTCCTGCTGAATCACTTCCAGGTCAGATCAGTCTCCCGCTGAATTGCTTCCAGGGCCACCTATTAAGCTACTTGCATATTCACCGCACTATCAGACAAACAGCCAATCACAGACGCTCACACTCTGTGAGAGCCTCTGTGATTGGCTGTTGTAGTCAGAGTGCATTTCTACAATCTGGTCTGTGATTGTGCTTGGTTGCCATGCACATTAGTTTATGGCAACTAACCTGCAATCATAGGGTGTTAACTAAATAAATAATTTATAAAAACACACGGGGCTTTGCAGTATTTTTAAGTCTAGCCCGATGAAAGCCGACAGCTGTGAGCTGCCACCCTCAGCTGCGTAATTGTAGCTAATGTCAAACAAGACAGCTGAGGGCTAGTATTCTCAGCGGGGTGAGGACCCATTGTTTTAGGGCCTCCCCATGCTAAAGAATAGCAGCCCACAGCCGCCCCTGAAAATGGTGCATTTATAAGAAGTGCCATTTCCCGTTGCTTTACCAGGCTTTTCCAGCGGCCCTCATGGCAGGTGGCACACTGAGTAATAAGGGGTTAATACTAGTTTTGTTTTACCAGCTGGTATTAAGCACTGAGATTCTTAATGTCAGACCAAGTTAGACCTGGCCATTAAGAATCTCCAATAAAGGGTTAAAAAAAGACACCACACAGAGAAAACAAAATTATTAGAAACTAGCTGTGAGCCCGATGCAAATGCATCGGGATTCTAGAACGTGCATTAATTTGATTATAGTAGTTATAGCTGTTAGCCTGATACAAATGCATCGGTGTCTAGAATATGTTTATTGTTTTTTTTAAAGATTTTTAAATAATAATCGCATCATAAATAGCAATAATATTAGCAATAGCATTATTATTAGCAGTAATAGCAGTATTAATAGCATTATTAGCAGTATTATGAGCATTAATAACAGTATTAATAGCATTAATAGCAGTATTAATAGCATTAAGAGCAGTATTAATAGGAGTAATAGCATTATGAATAGCATTAATAGCATTAGTATGTGCATTAATAGCATTAATAATAGCATTAATAGCATAAATGATAGCATTAATAGCATAAATAATAGCATTAATAGCATTAGTATTAGCATTAATAGCATTAATAATAGCATTAATAGCAATATTATTTGCATTAATAGCATTATTATTACCATTAATAGCATAATTATTAGCATTAACAGCATTATTATTAACATTAATAGCATTATTAATAGCAATAATAGTACTAACAATAGTATTATTATTAGTATTAATAGCATTATTACCATAAATAGCATTAAAAATAGCGTTAATAGCATTATTATGAGGAGCAATAGCATTATTAGCATTAATAACATTATTAATAGCATTAATAGAATTAAAAATAGCATTAATAGCATTATTAATAGCATTAATAGCATGATTATTAGCCTTAATAGCATTATTAGCATTAATATTAGCATTAATAGCATTAATAACATTATTAATAACATTAATAGCATTATTAATAGCATTAATAGCATAAATAATAGAATTAATAGCATAAATAATCGCATTAATAGCATTTGTATTAGCATAAAGAGCATTAATAGCAATATTATTAGCATTAATAGCATTTTGAATAGCATAAATAGCATGATTATTAGCCTTAATAGCATTATTAATAGCATTAATAGGATTATTATTAGCATTATTAGCATTAATATTAGCATTAATAGCATAATTATTAGCATTAATAGCATTATTATTAGCAGTAATATCATTATTATTAGCATTAATAGCATTATTAATAGCATTAATAGCATTAATAATAGAATTAATAGCATTAATATTAGCATTAATAACATTAATAGCATTATTAATAGCATGAATAGCCTGATTATTAGCCTTAATAGCATTAATAATAGCATTATTAGCATTATTATTAGCATTATTAGCATTAATATTACCATTAATAGCATAATTATTAGCAGTAATAGCATTATTAATAGCAGTATTAGCATTAATAATAGCATTAATAGCATTATTAATAGCATTAATAGCATGATTATTAGCCTTAATAGTATTAATAATATCATTAAAAGCATTATTATTAGCATTATTAACATTAATATTAGCATTAATAGCATAATTAGTAGCATTTATAGAATTATTATTAGCAGTAATAGCATTAATATTACCATTAATAGCATTATTATTAGCAGTAATAGCATTATTAATAGCAGTATTAGCATTAATAATAGCATTAATAGCATTATTAATAGCATTAATAGCATGATTATTAGCCTTAATAGTATAAATAATATCATTAAAAGCATTATTATTAGCATTATTAACATTAATATTAGCATTAATAGCATAATTAGTAGCATTTATAGAATTATTATTAGCAGTAATAGCATTAATATTACCATTAATAGCATTAATAGCATAAATAATAGCATTAATAGCATAAATAATAGCATTAATAAAATTAATAGCAATATTATTAGCATTAATAGCATTAAGAATAGCATTAATAGCATGATTATTAGCCTTAATAGCATTAATATTAGCATTAATAGCATTATTAATAGCATTAATAGCATAAATAATAGAATTAATAGCATAGATAATTGCATTAATAGCATTAGTATTAGCATAAAGAGCATTAATAGCAATATTATTAGCATTAATAGCATTTTGAATAGCATAAATAGCATGATTATTAGCCTTAATAGCATTAATAATAGCACAAATAGCATTATTATTAGCATTATTAGCATGAATAGCATACTTATTAGCATTAATAGCATTATTAGCATTAATAGCATTAATAATAGCATTAATAACATGATTAATAGCATGAGTAGTAGCATTAATAGCAGTATTAATAGCATTATTAGCATTATTATTAGCATTAACAGCATTATTATTAGCATTTATATTTTTTTTTTTATTATTATTTTTTATTTAATTATTTATTATTTTTTATTTATTTTTTAATAATTTTTTAATTATTATTTAATTATTTTTTTTATTATTAAATTTATTATTTATTTAAAGTGAGCCTGAGGCTGAGACACAGTTCTCCTTCAGGTCCGCTGAAAGGGCTCATATTATTAGCATGTAATTTTTTTTTTTATTATTATTTTTTATTAAATTATTTATTATTTTTTATTTATTTTTTTATTATTTTTTAATTATTTTTTAATTATTTTTTTTATTATTAAATTTATTTGTTGACATACATTAGCGGTGTGTCGGCGAATTAACGGCCGGGCCCTGGTTCTATTTGTCGGCCCCAAAATCGCGGACACACCGCTAATGTATGTCTATGGGCAGTGAGGTCGAATTCTGATTGGTCGGCGTCAGCAGAGAGCGACCAATCAGAAATCGGGCTGACTGCCCATAGACATGCATTAGCGGTGTGTCCGGGATTTTAGGGCCGACAAATAGAACCAGGTGGGCGGCCATAAAATCGCCGACACACCGCTAATGTATTTCAATGGGATATGAGGTGCTCTTCTGATTGGCTGAGGGCAGTAGACAGCGACCAATCAGAAGAGCGGCTCACATCTCATACAGATAGAATGGCGGAATTTTCGTCCATTCTATCTTAATTAGAAGTGAAGAGGACGTCGGAGATGGAAGTTGGCGGAAAGAAGACAGAAGAGCCCGGGGGCCGGACGAAGAGCCGGAGATGGCGGAAAGAAGAGAGAAGAGCGGCGGGGCCGGAGGAAGAGGACTGCTGGCCGGACGAAGGACTTGTGGATCGGACGGACGATCAGATGACTAAGAAGGCATGTAAGTGATCGACGGGGGCGTTAGGTTAGGGGACGGCGGGGGCTTCGGGTGTAGGGTGTTAGGTGTTAGCGGCGGGAGCTTAGGAGGCGGCGGGGCTTAGGGGATAGGGGCTTAGGTGCGGCGGGGCTTAGGGGGTAGGGGGGGTAGGGGCTTAGGTGCGGCTTCGGGGGTAGGGGGTTAGGTGCGGCAGAGGGTAGTGGCTGCGGCGGGGTAGTGGGCTTGATGCGGCGAGGTAGTGGCTTAGGTGCGGCAGGGGGTAGGGGCTTAGGTGCGGCTTCGGGGGTAGGGGCTTAGGTGCGGCGGGGCAGTGGCTTAGGGGGTAGGGTGCGGCAGAGGGTAGGGGCTTGATGCGGCTTAGGGAGCGGCAGGGGGTAGGGGCTTAGGTGCGGCTTAGGGGGTAGGTGCGGCGGGAATTAGGGGGTAGGAGGTGCGGCTTAGGGGGTAGGTGCGGCGGGACTTAGGGGGTATGGGCTTGCAGCAGAGGGTAGTGGCTGCGGCGGGGTAGTGGGTTAGGTGTGGCTTCGGGGTAGTGGCTTAGGGCGGCAGGGGTAGGGGCTTCGGCGGCGGGGTAGTGGCTTAGGGCGGCAGGGGGTAGGGGCTTCGGCGGGACTTAGGGGGTAGGGGCTTGCGGCAGAGGGGGCTTCGGCGGCGGGGTAGTGGCTTAGGGCGGCAGGGGGTAGGGGCTTCGGCGGGACTTAGGGGGTAGGGGCTTGCGGCAGAGGGTAGTGGCTGCGGCGGGGTAGTGGGTTAGGTGCGGCTTCGGGGGTAGTGGGTTAGGTGCGGCTTCAGGGTTGGGGGTTAGGTGCGGCAGAGGATAGTGGCTGCGGCGGGGTAGTGGCTTAGGGCGGCAGGGGGTAGGGGCTTGCGGCAGAGGGTAGTGGGTGCGGCGGGGTAGTGGCTTAGGGCGGCAGGGGGTAGGGGCTTCGGCGGCGGGGTAGTGGCTTAGGGCGGCAGGGGGTAGGGGCTTCGGCGGGACTTAGGGGGTAGGGGCTTGCGGCAGAGGGTAGTGGCTGCGGCGGGGTAGTGGGTTAGGTGCGGCTTCGGGGGTAGTGGGTTAGGTGCGGCTTCGGGGGTAGGGGGTTAGGTGCGGCAGAGGGTAGTGGCTGCAGCGGGGTAGTGGCTTAGGGCGGCAGGGGCTTGCGGCAGAGGGTAGTGGCTGCGGCAGGGTAGTGGCTTAGGGCGGCAGGGGGTAGGGGCTCCGGCGGCGGGGTAGTGGCTTAGGGCGGCAGGGGGTAGGGGCTTCGGCGGGACTTAGGGGGTAGAGGCTTGCTGCAGAGGGTAGTGGCTGCGGCGGGGTAGTGGGTTAGGTGCGGCTTCGGGGGTAGTGTGGTTAGGTGCGGCTTCGGGGGTAGGGGGTTAGGTGCGGCATAGGATAGTGGCTGCGGCGGGGTAGTGGCTTAGGGCGGCAGGGGGTAGGGGCTTGCGGCAGAGGGTAGTGGGTGCGGCGGGGTAGTGGCTTAGGGCGGCAGGGGGTAGGGGCTTCGGCAGCGGGGTAGTGGCTTAGGGCGGCAGGGGGTAGGGGCTTCGGCGGGACTTAGGGGGTAGGGGCTTGCAGCAGAGGGTAGTGGCTGCGGCGGTGTAGTGGGTTAGGTGCGGCTTCGGGGGTAGTGGGTTAGGTGCGGCTTCGGGGGTAGGGGGTTAGGTGCGGCAGAGGGTAGTGGCTGCGGCGGGGTAGTGGCTTAGGGCGGCAGGGGCTTGCGGCAGAGGGTAGTGGCTGCGGCGGGGTAGTGGCTTAGGGCGGCAGGGGGTAGGGGCTTCGGCGCGGCGGGGTAGTGGCTTAGGGCGGCAGGGGGTAGGGGCTTCGGCGGGACTTAGGGGGTAGGGGCTTGCGGCAGAGGGTAGTGGCTGCGGCGGGGTAGTGGGTTAGGTGCGGCTTCGGGGGTAGTGGGTTAGGTGCGGCTTCGGGGGTAGGGGGTTAGGTGCGGCAGAGGGTAGTGGCTGCGGCGGGGTAGTGGCTTAGGGCGGCAGGGGGTAGGGGTGTTTTAGAGCATGGCGCTGTAGTGTACAGCACGATGGTATACTACAGTCCCATGGGCATACGCGTGTCGGCCCTTAAGCGCCAGCGGACATTGCGAGTCGTTGGCGCTTAGGTTTAGGGGCGGACAGGCGTATGGGCATGGGACTGTAGTATACTATAGCGGTGTACACTACAGTCGTATGCGCTTCTGTGGCTTGGTTAGCGGTGGGTGGCAACGACTCGCAATGCCCGCTTCGCGGGCATTGCTTCGGGAGTCGCGTGGCCGCGTAGCGGCCACGGACAGAGTCCAGGAGAAACACCCTGGACTCGCTAACCAAGCCACCGGAAGTTGCGCCGCTCCGACGGAAGTCAGTTACGGCAATTATATAATAGATAAATACACAGACACACTTAGGGTACCTTTACACGCCGCGACGGCAGGCTGGATACATCGCGCTACAAGCTACAATTGTAGCTTGTAGCGTCCATATCGCCTGTAGTAGCGGCGTCTGAAGAGGCGACGCTACAGCCGGCGACAGATACATCTGTTTATGGTCTCTGCTCATAAACTTAAGGCAACATCGCCGATTGTAGCGAGCTGTATCGGCGTGTAAAGAACCAACGGAAGGCAACTCTGGACACCCGGCGATGTGGCTGCCATGTATCTAAGGCGTGACACAGTCGCCATGTTACCGCGCCCCATCTGCGATCATTGGAGGTCGCTCCTGCTTTATGATTGGTAGTCGCAGCATAGGGCGGGATATTTAAGGAGCTGACCAGTCACACTACACAATTACTCGAGCGTGCTGTATTAACCAGCCTCCTGCGATGCCTGGCCAATCCTGATGATATTGCGCTGTCCTATCATCATACGGACGGCTCGTAATCCAAGATTGTTGCACGCCTATGTGCTATCCCTGCTGCACCGGGTCCGCCCATAGTAGCTTGTTGGAGCGGTGTGTAAACATGGTACGCTACGCTACAGATGGCTACTTCCGCCACCTGGCGATGTAGCCAGCTATAGATGTAGCGTAGCGTAGCGCACCTTATCGCGGCGTGTAAAGATGGTGCGTTGACCGTTTGTAGCCGTTCGGGCGTGCTCGTGCACGCGAAGTAGCGCGATGTTTCCAGCCTGCCGTCGCGGCGTGTAAAGGTACCCTTAGAGATGCTATCTTTACTACTTTTACACATCCCTCCATGATCCTGGTCTACTCTCTTCTTCAACAGATGCAGCTCTGTTATATTAGTGAGTACGGAGAGGAAAAACGCTTCATCCCTGTGCTCACTGATCACTCAATGAGTAAGCAGAGACTGCGGCGTGGTAAGCGGTGATGTCACCGCTGCAACCGTTGCCATAGTAACCTATTGAGCAGTTACCATAGCAACGGTGATCTCTGATCACCGCTGTCAACTACCTGATTACCGGTTAATGCGGCTCCTGAATGAGCCACAGGAGTTAACTCTCTGCTTACTGGCGCTGCTATCACCGCGGCTCCTACAGAATGTGGAAATCCACTCTGACTACAACAGCTAATCACAGAGGCTCTCACAAAGTATGAGCGTCTGTGATTGTCTGTTATTTTGACAGTGCAGTGAATATGCAAGTAGCTTAATAGGTGGCCCCGGAAGTGATTCAGCGGGAAACTGAGTGGCCCGGGAGCAGCAGCAGGAGACTGGTAAACCCAATCTACGTGTTCTATCTATCTTCACTAGGTTCTGTCACAGATGTATGGCACAACAGTATGCAGACAGTGTAGATCATGTCTGTATGCTTTTCCTATGCAGTTTGAGCATGTTCTCATCCACCTCTGCCTTTTTACAGCTTCCCCCCAAACCTAATGCTATTTGGTTTGAGCGTTTTTTTTTCTTTGGTTATACTTCGCCTGCCAATCACAGTAATGACATTATCAAAGATGAATAAGGCATTACTATGACTTGCAAGCAATCCCAGCATGTTTATTTTCTGAAAATCAGACAGGAAACATGCTTTTCAGCTTACTTGAATATCACAAGTAATATAAAAAAACCTCGCCGAGTAAAGAGTATTGCGAATACCATACTATCCATGCGAATAGTGAATAGTAAGAGTATACTCGCTCATCACTAATCATTAGTCAAGGAGGGAGAGTCACTTTTTCTCTATCAGGCAGTACAACTATTTTCTCCAACCTACAGAGGGCAGCAGATAGCTGTGTACTAAAGGAGAAAGGCTGCACATGCCAGAGAGGAAGAAGGAGAGGAAGAGAGACAGGTTATCTAAACTGTGAAAGAAGGAAATCTGACAATCAGAGAGAGAAGCAATGTGCCGGAAAAGATGTGTGACCACTGTACAGGACATTCAGAGTGTTATTCACCACCCTTGCAACAAACAGTATTATTTATCCATGTCACCACCTCCCTGGATGCGCCCTCTTCCGCGTTGACTCTGAACATGTACAGGAGATGCACAAATACAGAAGATTATGCTGCCCCTTCCTGCCCTTGTCCTGGACCCATCACTTACACTTAACATTTTCTACTTTCCATTAATATTATAACTCCTGTTGCAATTGGTCGATCAAAATTTAGGATCCTTTCTTCTTTATCTATTTGAACGAGTTGTCATCACATACCAACCAGATCACAAGATTATGCTCATGTACAAGCACTATTCACGTGTAAGTGGTATTTTTGCAGACCATGAGTCCTCAAAAAAGTCATGGAGATATGTCTCTTTTTTATGGGCCCATGATCGTAAGGACAGCATCAATGAGGGAGTCTGTGCGCTGTCCGTGAATAACTCTGCAATGGATAGGAGAAGCTCTGTATTTTATTTATGTATTTTTTTATTTCTAAACATCACTGATGAAGAACTAATTGTAAATTGAAACACTGTCCAATCACTGCTGAAACTCAGATGAAAACCACTGATGATACTCGGACTGTTTTTGGGTGTATGCACATGTGTGTGCGTGTTTGTATTTTATGTGTGTGCATGTGTCTGTATGTGTGTGTGCATGTATGTCGTGTATGTGTGTGCTGACATGTATGTGCGATGTATGCACATGTGTGCATGTATGTGTCTGTATGTTATGTGTGTGTATGATGTGTGTGTGCATGCATGTATGCACAGGAAAATGTATGTGTATGCATGTGTGTATACACATGTGTGTGTATGTGCATGCATGTGTGTATTTGCATACGTGTGTATGTGCATGTGTATATATATATGCACATGAGTATATGTGTGTTTATTATTATTATTATTTAATATTATTTATTTAGATAGCATCATTAATTCCAAGGTGCTGGCTGGTGTTACCTTTGCTGGCAATGAAATATACAAGGGAGCCCTATTTTTTTTTAACTTATTTATATAAATAACTAAAACAAAAAAAGAATGGGCTTTGCCATATTTCTATTGCCACCAAGGTAATCCAGGCAGCTGGGGGCTGGATTTCTCAGCATGGTGAGGCTCAAGTGTTCTGGGGCCCCTACACATAAAATAGCATGTACGTATGTGCATGTTTGCGCGTGTATGTTTTTTATGTGTGTGTGTGTTTGTATATGTGTATGTGCATCTGTATGTGTGTGTGTGTGCGCATGTTTTGTGTTTGCATGTGTGTGCTTGCATGTATGTATGTGCATGTGTATGTGTGTGTATGCATGGGTGTATGCACATGTGTGTGCGTGTTTGTATGTATATGTGTGTGCATGTGTCTGTGTGTGCATGTATGTCCATGTGTATGTGTGAGCATGTATGTGTGTATGTATATGTGTGTATGCACATTTGTGTATGTGCATGTGTGTTGCGCATGTATATGTATGTGTGTGCATGTGTGTATGCACATGTATGTGTATGTATGTATGTGTCTGTATATGTGTGTATGTGCATGTGTGTGTATGTGGGTGTGCATGCATGCACATGAGAATGTATGTGTTTGCATGTATGTTCATGTGTATGTGTGTGCACATGTGTGCATGTATGTGCATGTATGTATGTGTTTGTATGTACATGTGTGTATGTGTGTGTGCATGCATGTATGCACAATAGAATATATGTGTATGCATGTGTGTATAACGTGTGTGTGTGCGTGTATGTGTATGTGTGGATACGTTTGTATGTGCGTGTGTATATATATGCACATGAGTATATGTGTGTATTATTATTATTATTATTATTATTATATCACCATTAATTCCAAGGTGCTGCACATGAGAAGGGGCTACATACAGAATTATATAAATAGTTTACAGTAAACAAATTAACAATGACAGACTGATACAGAGGGGAGAGGGCCCTTTTGCAGGCTTACATTCTACAGGATAATGAGGAGGAGAAAGAAGGTCATTGGTGCGGCAGCTCTGGTGGTGGTGAGGTGGCAGAATGGTCTTTGCAGGCTGTAAGCTTTCCTGTGTATGTGTGTATGTGTGTGTATGGTGTATGTGTGGGTATGATGTGTGTGTATGTGTGTATGTGTGTGTGTTGTGTGTGTGTTTGTTCTGCACCCATCGCACTAGGAAACTCAGAGGTTCTGTCTGTAGCCTGCATGTGCAGAAGCAGATGGGGTGCTGTGCCCTCTGTAGCCACCAGAGGGTGCCCACATCCCATCTCCTCCTAGACACGGAGATTGCAGGCAGAGGCTCGGAGTTTCCTAACGTGGTGGGTGAAGTGGGTGAGTTGCGGGTTGGTTGTTGGGCAGTGGGCATGTTGCGTGTGGCGCCCCACTATGTAGGTGCCACAAAAGGGGATACTACACCCATAAAAACGGTGTAGTCACCCCACTGCAAGTGGAACTATGGTCAGCTGGTGGAACACTAGAGCTAACACCCACACACTAGACCAGTAGGTGGGAGGGACCCCGGGAGGGTATGTAGTGACCTCCAGGGGGAACTAGTGAGTAGTTGTAGTTGGAGTTAGTCAAAGGAAGAGTTGAAGTAGGCAGCCAGCCTGGAGGGAGCAAGGAGGGTCTCCTCGGCTGAGGGGCCCAGGAAAGACAGAAGAGATCCCAGAAGGAAGAAAGTAAGAGAGAAACTCAAGGCCGGAGTTTGCTCAGCAGAAAAACCAAGAGTTTGCCCCAAGGAAAGAACCAGGTACCGGAGCCCGCACCTGTGAGTTCTTTAAGGCTCACAGACAATCTGAAGAACAGGGGTATCTTCATGTACGCCTCTGACTCCCGAAGATCCCAGAAAGAGGGGAGCCAGCAGTAGCAGTACACTGTGTGGAGCCCAAAAGAAGGTTCACCCGACGGGTAGAAGGGAGAGGAGAATAAGGAACAACCGGAAGTCAGATTCATCTTTAGGAGATCCGACTTCACTGCCACTGGGAGGCAAGGGAAAGAAAGGAACAGGAACGGTACACAGTGAGGGATCCATCTATCAGCCAGAAATTCCACTTGCAGCACCCGTAGCTATTTGTCAAGTAACATCTACTGCTGCTGAAAGACTGTAATGATTGAAAGATTTCCAGTAAAGTACCGGTGAAGTGGGTTATCGCCTCTGCTGCATCCTTTCCCACATAAACTGTTTCTCTACAGACTCGCTGCCCCGGCGGTCCAGTCCTGCCTGCTGAGGACTACATCTTCCAAGCCGCAATACCATCGACCACCGGAGGACTGTGGCGACGCTGGTGAGCATCACCAGATACTGCAGGTGGCATCACGAACTTGTATATACTTTATTTTTAAACCCCCTATTTCATTAACCACCAGGGCCACGGCCTTGGGCAGCCACCCGTGACGTCCCAGACTGCAACCGCCTGAGAGCTGAGTACCCGGCCCTGGGATCATTTGGCAGCAGGAGTGCAACACCATATTGGGAGACCCATCACTTGGGTGTCCTAATATGACTTATGGGCGGCACACTGGTTTGTGGAATTTGGCCACGTACAGATGGAAGTGGATGACAGACGTCATTAAGTGAGTATTATAATAGATTTACAATTTCAGTGGTCAAAATGCAATATGAGGTAGATGGCAATGTACAGCTAGTAGAACATTAAACTGCTATAATATACAATTTAAATCATAGTTTTTAGCTATAGCATTCTCCAAACAATATTTAGACAAGACATACTGTCACTGTCTATGAAGGTCTGTAGCATCACTATAAGGGCCTTTACCGACTCTGGACTACGTGCGGACGGTAAATTCGTTTAATGAGCAATATACTTGCGAACGACTGTCGCCCTAAACGGAGTGTCGCTATGTCACAGGTTTTGTGACGTAACAGCGACCTCGCCAGGATCTCGCTATGTTTGACACATAGCAGCAACCAGGCCCCTGCTGTGAGATTACCGGTCGTGTCTAAATAGCCTTGACCATTTTTTATTATCGTGTTCCCGCTGGCCAGCAGGCATCGGTGTGTTTGATGCCTTTACAATGACCCGTTGGCGACTCGTAGGTCTAAGTCATCAGACTAGCTGTTGTGTCACAGGGTCCCAACGACCGCCGAGGTCGTTATATGGGTCTGCCGTACCGTTGCTGCATCGTTCAGTAGATCTGACTGTTTGACATCTCACCAGCGATCACGTAGTGACGTTCCAGCGATCCTTACCAGGTCAAATCATTCTCGGGATCGCTGGAACGTGCCAAGTGGGACGGGACCCTTAGAGCGCAGTTCAAATCCCTAGCATTCTGTTATCTGGGCCCCCTGGCCTCCCACTGTCTTGATTAACTGTTGCTTTGAGAAGACTTCTTGGACCTTTTGCTCAACTGATTGATAGTCCTTTTAACTATTCATTCTGGCCCTTCAGCTCACACAATTGACTTTACCTTCAATTAGGCCACTGAGCCCTTCAACTCACATGATCCACTTTCCCTTTAATTAGGTCTCCTGGCCCTTTATCTCATATGACTTTCCCTTTATTAGGCTCTTGGCCTTTCAACTCATACAATCAACATTTCTTTTAAATAGACTTCCTGGTTTCACTGCTCTCCTATTACCTGTCACTTTAATTTACCTTCCTGGCCTTGTTGCTTACCTGAGCGACTCCCTTTTTTATAGATTTCCTGGTCTGGGCTAAGAAGCTCGCCCAAGTATTGTACTGTTCCTAGATGTGTCTATAACCAGTTCAATTCACTCAGCATTTCCGATTTGATAAGATCTGGCAGATGACTCACTTTCTGCCATGGTCTCACAGGGTTTTATATATTCTAACTGCATCACAATTCATCACATGTGCTTTTGCATCTCCACTCACTACTCTCTCAAGAATCCATTCTCTTGTTTCAATCCTTTTATGATTTCTTGTTCCTACCTTTTTACCCCTGGCCAGTAGATGGCAATCTTCGTTTGCACAAGTTCCACTTTTCATTTCTGACATATGAGTCACTACTCCCTTACACCTACATGAAAGTCATTTGCTTTTTCAGTGCACCAAGTATTGGGCTTCAGTCCATGAGATTGACAATCTCCCTTCTTCTAGTGGAATTACCTAGATTAGGAGCTCCCTCAGTTTGTTTCTGGACTTCAGTGTTATCTTGCTAGATTTCTTTTTGGCCTTTTTAATTCATGAAAAGTCTGGATTTTTCAGTAAGGACTGCAATTTCCTGTTGCAAGTTCTTGTTCTCTTGCTTGATGGTTTCCAAGTGATTAGTTGACTCTTCATTGGCTTTCTTTATTTTGAACAGTTTGATGCTTAGAGAATGAGATCTTTAAGATTGGCTTGTGCCTCCTCATATTTTTGTTCCAATTAGCCAGTATCTTATTAAAGTTCTTCTGCTTCTTGACCATGGCAGCACAGGCACTGTTGGACTTCTCTATCTCGACTATATGATCCTCAGCTTCATTCTGCAAACTCTGCTTGGTCTTCTCCAGGGATGCACACTTAGAATTCATATCCTCAATGTGCTCCTCAGCATCTTTTAGCCTTCGAGCCAGATTCTTCTTTGTATATCCAGTTTTTTTTTTCTCCATTCGGCAACTACCTCATTGGCCTCAGACAAAGCTTGTTGAAGTTCCGCCTTTGCTTCTTGCTCCTCTTTGAGTTGCTCCCTCAACTAGTAACAGTCATGACGGGAGGCTATAAGCCATGGGTAAGTGTGTTGATGGACACTGGCAGAGGGATAGTCATCATGTTGAGCTCACTCTCAGCTGATGCAGAGGAAACCAGTCTTTGGCTTCATGATACAACATTGGTAGAGTGGCACAACATCCCTGATCCTAGGTTGTATCAAAGGAACACATCTACCGCATTACTCCTACATCCAACATTCCATGTGTGGGACTCAAGTCTAAATGAAGTCAAGCCCTCCAATGTTCAGAGATTTTCCTTCAGCCGACAATCAGCCAGCAACAATAGTCCATACGTTCCTCCAGATGGTGGATATCACAACTGTAGCACATGTATCCAGATCCAGTAGACAACAATAGTCCTTAGGATAGTTCCTCAAATCCAGATGATAGATATCATAATTGTACTGCATGTATCCAGTCCTGTCTATGTAGTCCATCCATAGACACCAGGATCTGGCCACAGTAACAGATCCTCTAACCCAGGGCCGGACTGGGGCCAAAAAGCAGCCCTGGAAAACAAACCCCAGCAGCCCACATACTATAACACCCATCAGCCCCGATCAGTGAAATTTTATCACTTTCTTATAGCAGTTATCTTAAGGGCCACATATGAATGGTGCTACAGAGGGAATAATCAACCACAGCTCCATTTACATGGTACTCTTCAAAGCTACATTTCTCAGGATTGTGGAGTCCCAATGGTCAGATACACAGCGAAGAGAAAGTCATCACCCATAGAGAATAGATGACTTCCATTTGGAGATAATAAATTTAAACAACAGGACAGGAGAAGTGGTACTGTGCAGTGTATATATACAGAATAATACAGATACTGAGGATTACACCCAGTATAAAGGACAGGAGAAGTTGTTCTGTGCAGAGTATATATACAGAATAATACAGATACTGAGGATTACACCCAGTATAAAGGACAGGAGAAGTTGTTCTGTGCAGTGTATATAGACAGAATAATATAGATCAGGGGTCTCAAACATGCGGCCCAAGGGCCGCATGCGGCCCCTGGGGCCTCACTATGCGGCCCGCGGCACCTTGGACAACTTGATGATGCATCGCCTCAGTGCAGGGGGCCACAGGAGTGCCCGCTGTGTGATGACTTCCGTCCGCAGCACTAACAAGCTTTGACTCTCAGCAAGATAAATGCAAGCTGCCAGCCAATGAGATGGCGGAATATGACGTCACATGCGGGCCTCTGGCTGGCAGATTGCATTGATCTTGCTGAGCAACAGAACTTGTCTGAGCGGCGGCTGGAGGAAGTCATAGCACAGCGGAGGCCAGAAGTCAGCACAGCGGGGACCTCGCCGGCCCCTGCACTGGAGCAATGCATCATTAAAGTGAGAAAAGTGTGAGTAAGAAGGTGTGTGTGTGTGTGTGTGTGTGTGTGTGTGTGTGTGTGTGTGTGAGGGTGAGTGTGTGAGTATGTAAGTGAGGATATATGTATAAGAAAGTGTGTGTGAGGTGTGTGTGAGTTTCAGTGTGTGTATGAGAGTGTGTGGGTTTGTGTGTGAGGGTGTGTGAGTGTGAATGAGTGTGTATGTGAGTGTATAAAAAGAAGGTAAAACAGGATGGGGACATCACTATAAAAGGGGATCAGGATGGGGGACATCAGTACAAGAGGGGACCAGGATGCGGGACCTCACTACAAAAGGGATCCAGGATGGGGGACATCACTACTAAAAGGGGACGGAATGGGGGACATCACTACTAAAGGGGATCTGGATGGGGGGCATTACTAGAAAAGGGAATTAGGATGGGGGAAATTACTAGAAAAGTGTATCAGGATGAGGACATTACTACAAAAGGGAACCGGGATGAGGGACATCACTACTAAAGGGAATCGGGATGGGGGACATCACTAGAAAAGGGGATCAGGATGGGGGACATCACTAGAAAAGGAGATCAGGAAGCGGACATGACTACAAAAGGGGATCAGGATGGGGGACATCACTAGAAAAGGGGAGCAGGATGGGTACATCCCTACAAAAAAGGATCAGGATGGGGGACATCACTACAAAAGGGGATCAGGATGGGGGACATCAGTAGAAAAGGGGATCAGGATGGGGGACATCAGTACAAAAGGGGATCAGGATAGGGGACCTCACTAGAAAAAGGAATCAGGATGGGGAACATCACTAGAAAAGGGAATCAGGATGGGGACATCAGTAGAAAAGGACATTACTACAGGATGGGGACATTACTACAAGAAGGGGATCAGAATTTGTACTTTACTACATTGAGCAAAAAATTCTGGTATTACTAAAGTATCACTTAGTCCTACAAGGGATGCGGCCCCCTGCTATAAATGTTTTTCTATGTGCGGCCCACCAACCCAGCCGAGTTTGAGACCCCTGATATAGATACTGAGGATTACACCCAGTATACAAGACAAAAGAGGTGATACTGTACAGTGTATATTTACAGAATAATATAGATATTGTTAATTACACCCAGTATACAGGACAGGAGAAGTGGTACTGTGCATGATAAAAAGAGGGGACTGTTAAAGACGACATCATATGTACTATGTAGCTTCCACCATATTGTATCTAAAGAAGTGTGAGGCACCGCCGGCATGATCCGCATGGCCGGGGTACATCACATGTAGGATCAGAGGATGATCCTGTGCACACTGGCCGGTTTTTCCTGTGATGATAATACTGTGTGAACCAACCTTGAGACACAGGGTTTCATGAGCCTAATGAGCGGCAGTGAGAGTGAGTTGAGATCGAGGAGTCCATGAGGAATAGGATGTGATGAGTGAGTGCTGACACCCCGGAACACAGGGGGTTAACCTGAGCTGTGTGGAAGCTGATGATTAGCAGCTGAGGGGGTGTGTCCATGTGGGAGTGGCTGGCACGATAAGAGCCGGCCACCTGAGTGATTGTGAGATTCATTCATTCTGGAGGCTGAGATTGATCCTGGAAGCTGAGAATGATTCAGATGGAAGCTGAGACCAGCCTGAGTGCAGAGCAGTCCAAGGCTCTGTGTGCATGACATGATGGGAGCATGCTAGCTCCATGCCGGTGCCGAGGTCCGTGGTCGTGTCCGCACCTAGAGGGGGAAGCCATGGTTGACCCGTGGACGCTAGACCGGGCGTGGGGTGAAACACGCCCGGGAAAGGAGCCTGTGGGGATGCCTGGTGGAACCTGTGACCCAGGTAGCGAGACCCGGATCCGTGCCCGGTAAGAAAGCAGTTCCCGAGCGATAGTGTGAACTGTGCACCTAGTGTGTAAATCATGTTAGGCGAGTATAGACCGCCCTTGGGACCGACTCAGTGGAGTCCGTTAAAGGTCCTGATGAACCGGAATGTATGTAGCCCGTGGAGGCAATTGTATGTAGTGTGCCAGGCGGGCATAGACCGCCTTTGGGTCCGAGTCAGAGTACTCAGTTAAGGGACCCGATGAACTATGTGTATGAGGGCTTAAGTAATGGCCCTGAATGAGAGATGATGACCTATGTAAGACCCATGTATAATCATGTGGAGAGACAGTGACCCAGCTGGTATGGATGATGTTGGAGGCGTTCCGTCCTTGGGACGAGAGGGAGGCTTGCCCTGCTGCTTGCAGAGGGTACCCGTCCCTCCACCACGGCCTCTAATGGGGTGAGTGTGCCTGTGGTGCCAGAGACAGGGGTAAGAGGGCTCCAGTAGGTAACGGATGTAGAGGTTCCCGTGCACTATGGTTTGCCAATCCCTGTAATGGGCCATGGAGGGGCCACAGTCCATGGATGTGGGCTGTGAGCAGGTGTGTGATCCATGGACGTTTGAATGATGGATCACATACGGTGTGTAAGGTCCCGGTCAGGCAGGATTCCTGACTACGGGTGAATGTATATCATCATGCTGGGGTGACTAAAGCCAGGCGGCAGGTACCGCCATTGGGACCCACAGGGCCCGTTGAGGCGTATGTAACGAAGGTCAGAAGCAGGGGTTAGAAGGGCTCCCGTACTGGGTAACGCGTGGTTAGGCCGGAGGCCGCAGCCACGGGTTACTAGGGTTTGCCAATCCCTGTTATGAACCCGGAAGGGTCATCATCGAAGTATATCAAATGTATTTATTATAAAGGTACTGTAAGATGTGTAAGTAGGCCGGAGGCCGTAGCCACCACGGGAGCTGTTAGTAGAGCTCCAATGGGGACAGAGATGGTTACAGGTCCCGGGTTACTATAAATCGTTATGTGCAATATAAGTGTTGTGATGTTATATGTAAATGTATGATGTGTTTATGTAAAGTGTTGTTAATCAATGTGATATGTGTCGAACATGCTACCCGGGTTATGTGATTAATATGTGAAAATAAACGGGTAGACATTGGTTAACCTTATAAACACGTGTTCTTGTCGTTTTGCAAGCGGGTTCCCGGTTGCTACCTCACAGAAGCCATGTTTGATCATGTCTATTCTGACTAACTAGCGGTAATTTTTTGTTCAGTGAAAATGAGCATAACTCAGCACATTCTTGCCTTTGTCCTTGTTTTTTAGATAAGACCATATGTAAGCCAGTGTACCGTTCTTATCTTCTGTAACTCTCTTAAAGGTCACTAATTAATCATCTCAAAACTATCTATACTGCATATTCATCATATTTGTCATTGTATGATGTAACCTATTTTTCTAAACATCTGTAACGTATATAAGCTGATACAAACAATAAACGAGAGCTATTCATTTGAAGACCGAGTCTGTGTCATCAATTGAGTTATAGCCATTACCAGGTATACCTGTGTAGAGCTCTTTATCAAATCAGTCTACTCTGGTTAGGTGTTTTTTATACATCTTTCACACAGTGTATATATACAGAATAATACAGATACTGTGAATTACACCCAGTATACAGGACAGGTGAAGTGGTACTGTGCAGTGTATATACAGAATAATACAGATACTGGGGATTACACCAAAAACAAAGTGCCAGCACTGCCAGAAAAAAATATAAAGATTGTGTAAATACACATATTGTTTCCACACTGTAAAAATGAGACATTTCGCAAAAGATTAAAACATCTTTTGAGCCACTCTGCCGCAACAAGGCTTATCTCAGATTGAGTGGTCCTACTTTACAATTTTTTAATTTTCACTGTGCCAAAAGACCTCAATAATGTATATAAAGTTGACCATACAAAGCTATCACTCACCTTCACATATCAGATCTGCTTCCAAGGTGCCAGATCAGTGCAAGTGATATAAGGTAACTCAGGCCCCAGCTTCCACCACAAATGGCTAGTTTATTGCAGCTACACTTGCCTGAACCTGACTTGCTTTTACCCATAAGAGCTGGTTGGGTGAACTGTTAAATAGCCCAAACACTTGTGGTGGAGGCTGCAGGTGTGGGGGCCTCAGTTGCTCTTCATTCACTGACCCACCTGGCACCTTGGCAAGCATTGTCTGACTTGTATAGGTGAGTGTTAGCTTTATATGGTCCTCTTTATTTTATATTATATTATGCTGTCTACGGACACATCAAAAATTTAAAAATATGTAGAGTAGGACCACTCTATCTGAAACATTCCTTGACGTGGGAGAGTGGCTCAAAAGATTATTTCAGTATTCTTTTGCGAAATGTCTTTATTTGTATGCAGTATGGTAGTGACAGGTGTACTTACACACATTTTTCAGCAATTTTTTGCTGTGCTGGCTCCCCCTGCTTTCTCTCTGGGGATTACACCCAGTATACAGGACAGGAGAAGTGGTACTGTGCAGTGTATATACAGAATAATAGATATAATTAGATATAATGCTCCACCATAGGTTATAATGCAGCAGCGCCTAGATATAATGCTCCACCATAGGGTATAATGCATCAGGACCTAGATATAATGCTCCTCCATGGGGTATAATGCAGCAGCCTCTAGATATAATGCTCCACCATAGGGTATAATGCAGCAGCCACAAGATATAATGCTCCACCATAGGGTATAATGCAGCAGCCCCGCACTACCAAAGATTATAATGCAGCTGCCACACTCCACCATGGATTATAATGCAGCAGCCCTGCTCCACCATAGATTATAATGTAGAAGCCCCGCTCCACCATAAATTATAATGCAGAAGCCCTGCTCCACCATAGATTATAATGCAGCAGCCCCGCTCCACCATAGGGTATAATGCAGCAGCCCTACTCCACCATAGGGTATAATGCAGCAGCCCCGCACCACCATAGGGTATAATGCAGCAGCCCCACTCCACTGTAGGGTATAATGCAGCAGCCCCGCACCACCATAGGGTATAGTGCAGCAGCCCTGTACCACTATAGGGTATAATGCAGCTACCCCGCTCCACCATAGGGTATAATGCAGCTGCCTTATATTCCTCTATATAAATCAGTCCTCCCTATGGGCATCCATCCACCATCCCAATGTATCCAGAGCACTGCTGCCAGTTTAACCCCACAAGATGCCCACTGACAGCAGTGCTCAGCAGCCATGCCCATCATGAGATGTGTTCTCCTCACTCGTCTCCTCCATCAGTCAGTGTGGCTGGCCCATGGACAGTAAAGGCTTCCCGACGGCGTCCTGCAAATGAATAACCGCTCCTCTGCACCGGGAAAAGTGAGGAGAGTCACGTGATGCCTGCTGTCATGTGACAAAGCCCGGGGGATCATGGTGCGGCGATTTAAAGATACCGCACCGCTATATCACCCAGCAGCTACGGCTGCCAGGTGCTTCAGCGGTATAGCACTTCAATCACCAGGTGATTTTAACCAGCAATGTTGCCAGAGCAGCTTGCGGCCCTGAATGGTCCATAAAGGATCGGCCTCGGGAGATTGACTCACGGCCCAGTCCGCCACTTGCCCCGCCCACTCTATGGCAATCAGCTCAGTGGGAGAAGTCCTGCTCTCCCTTCTCTCAGTCCGGGCCTGCTCTACCCTCTACATCATAGCACCAACTGACTAAACATGTGGCTATTCTTCTACCTTTCCTGGGATCAGCGCCCTGGATAGACAAATGTGGCACCCCATGGGTTAATGTGCCACAATAACATCACATGGGTTCTCTCCCCCACTACACACTGACAAACACTACCACCTCTGGGCAATAGGGGGAGCACCACCTGCTCCCTTATATACTCTTGCCCATGAGGGAGAGCTCAGTTCAGTTCCTAGAGAACTGAGGAAAGAACAGCTCAGGAGACCGTACAGCACGGTGTAGTGCTGTGAAGAGCTCACTGAGGACAGAGTTAGCTCAGTGCAGACCTAGCAAGGGTCAGAGGAACAAGGAGAACGAAAGACAGAGGAACACATCTGGGAGCTCGAGTGACACCATTACTTGCCCCAGAAGTACGCACAGAGACGGACACCGGATCCGGTACTGTGTCTGGCACCCACAGCACAGTGAATCCAGGAACAGCGGGATCTCTAGATGCCCCCTAGTACCAGAGCGAAGCAACACGGAGGGGTCAGCACAGCATAGAGGACTCAAGTTGCCTAGCCAAGTGGTACCAGCAGAATACAGAGAGACGTGAGGAATCCCAGCAGCTTAGCTAGAAGCAGCAGCCCAGGACACACACACAGTGCAGTACAAGGAAGCCAACGACCCGGACAGGGTGTGGGGAGAGAGCTCATCCCCATTACAGACTCCGTGGACTATAATCTGCAATAATATCAGCAGTAAAGCCTTGGAAAACAGCTTTGGAGTCTGTGTATTGATTGCGACCTTTGCTCCAGATTCAGCACAGAGACAATTCCTCCCTACAGATCCATCCTGTCAGCTCTGCAGCATCAGGAGAAGAAGAGAATTGCAGTGTCTACCAAACGTGAGTGTGTGTCCTCCAACCCTTCTCCACCATCTATAACCCCAATAGACTTTAACCTTTACTGCCCCGGGGGATACAGTTCTCCCCACTGGAACTATACCACCTCCGCTGCCCTCACATCACCCCCGGAGGTTCTGCAGCAGCGGCGGCCCCCATCACTGGCCGCACCAAGTGGGTGGCGTCACCCATGACAAATCCCTTGTAAATATTCCCCTTTTATTGTGAGGGCCCAGGGACACGGTCCGGACCAAGCCACCCGTGACATCCCCAGCTACCGACCGGTCCGGTACCGAGTACCCCAGTCCCGCCTGGGGCTCCACAACCTGGCGTCACGAACAGGATCTACCTGGTCCAAAAGAATTGGACCCTGTGCGCCATCTGAACTGTATTTTTGAGAATCCGCCATTTTGGAGCGTGCAGCGTGCGGGAAAGAAAGGGGGCGGTACCCTGCATTGGCGCGAACCCAGCCTCCTCCCTTGGTGTTGACGACATCCGGCGGGGAAGGAGATCCCTGCTGCGCCCCGGAACCTCCCAGAGACATCCGGACGGAAGCGGAAGGCTGAGGGCGCATAATAACTAAAGGGGCCCAAGATGTCGCAGGCCGATGCACAAGACGGCGGTGGAGTAGCCGATGGAGCTGCAGCGTCGAGTCAGCCAGTAGCGTCCGGCGGTTCAGCGGCGCAAGGAACAGCATCCATAATGCCATTCCTGATGCCGTATACTCCGGGGGCAATGTGGCTGCCCCAATACTCCGGTGAGCCTAATACTTTAACTGACTTTATGCAAAAGATTAAAGATTATTATGTGATGTATCCCCTCACTGAAGCCCAGCGTGTAGGAATGATAATGGGACAATTAACGGGCAAAGCATGGCGGGAGGTCGCATCCTGGCTGGACACAGATAAGGACACTGTAGAGCATCTAGCAGCCAGACTGAAAGCAACGTTTGAATCTGCTGTTGATGCCCGGGCTAAGATGAGGTTCTTTGCATGCCACCAGAAGCCTAAACAGAGTGCCAGAGACTTTGCCTTGAACCTGCAGGAAGCACTCAAAGCCCTTAAGCTGGCAGAACCTGCTTTAGCCCGGGAGCTGATAAAATGCTATTTGACCAATTCATAGAGGGCCTCCATTCCCCTTCCCATCGAGGACAGTTAAGCATGGTACTGCTGCAGAACCCTGACATGACATTTACTGAGCTGAAAGATAGAGCTATCCGTCTGAAGCAGCTAGAAGAGCCAAGAGAATTAACATCTGTGCTTGACACTGCAGCAGCACCTCAGCAGGCGGCAGCGCCAGCGACATCTGCTATGTCAGCGGCTGCTGCTGAGGCCGGGGAATATATCTCAAATGCAGCCATCAACCAAAAGCTAGATGCCCTGACAGACACCGTGATCTCCATGGCCAAGGTCATCAAGGAACTGCGAGAGTCAAAACCTGCACCCAAGATCGAGTTGGCGACCAGCAGAGAGGATGTTCCGTGGATGAGGCCCAGAAGATACCCAGCAGCAAGAGGACGACCCAGCGATCGCTACCAACCAGATGGACAGCCTATTTGCCGTCGTTGCCAGAAATCAGGCCATTTTGCTCGAGAGTGTCCTTTAAACGACGATACCCTGGGCAGGCGGGCCGCTCCCCAGGAATGAACGATCAAGGCCCCTCAGCCTGGTATGACAAATTCGTGGGAGGAAAGCCGGTGATCCCTATTGTGTTGGATGGCATTCCCTTCAGTGCCTTGCTGGATACCGGATCCCAAATGACATCCATCCCACATATTCTATATAAAAGGTACTGGGCTGATTCAGACATTACTAATGCGCCAGATGACTTTAATTTTGATATATGGGCTGGTAATGGATTGATAATACCAAAGGTTGGATTTAGAGAGATGAATATTCAGGTTGGGAAGGTAGAATTGCAGAAACAGGGTATTATAATCGTAGATGTCGACCGGCGAGGCCGTGAACCCGTGATGGTGGTAGGAATGAATGTTATTGAGAAATGTTTTTCCGAAGTGTTAAGTGTTTTACAGCAAATCGCCGAGACTGCCGGAACTGGACAACAGAGGCTTCTACACAAAGAGATCAAAGCCCTGATGTTGAAGCAGCAGGTAGAAATCTCCGGAGGTGAGATCGGCAGTGTAAGAGTAAGTGACCCAATACCCATCGTAATTCCTCCCAAAACTGAAATGTTGGTATGGTGCAGAGCCGCAATAGGCATTAAAGGGCAAGATTATCAGGCCCTGGTAGAACCAGTGTACTCAGACAGTAGACCGACCATACTCACTGCTAGAGGAGTGGTTGACGTACACAGGGGAAGAGTGCCATTACGCCTATTGAACTGCGGAGAAGATGAGGTCACATTACCAAAGTATGCTACCATGGCTAAGTTGTATACGGTTGATAACAACAACATCACAGCCGCCGAGCCCTTGAACCCGTCATGCCAGGCGGATGACAATGGCTCAGAGGAGAAGCTGGAGGATTGGTGCCAAAAGTTGCATGTAGGCACCAGTTCTACACCTCCCCGTCACAAGCATGGAGTATACCGGGTAGTGAAAGAATATGAGCAGATATTCAGCAAACACCCGTTAGACTTTGGGCAGATCAAAGGGGTAGAGCACACTATACCCACAGGTAACCATCAGCCTATAAAAGAAAGGTATAGACCCTTACCACCAGCTCACTACCAAACCACCAAAGATATGCTCAGAGAAATGAAATCTGCAGGGGTAATAAGAGACAGTTGTAGCCCCTGGGCAGCACCTCTAGTGTTAGTTAAAAAGAAGGATGGGACCATGAGAATGTGCGTAGATTACCGGCAGATTAATCGCCTCACACATAAGGACGCATACCCATTACCTAGAATTGAGGAGTCATTAGCTGCATTAAAATCTGCTAACTACTTTTCCACCCTTGATCTGACTAGTGGGTACTGGCAGGATCCTGTGGCCGAGGCCGGCAAGGAGAAGACAGCGTTTACTATGCCGATGGGCCTCTGTGAGTTCAATTGTATGCCGTTCGGACTCTGCAACGCACCCGGGACCTTCCAACGTCTGATGGAGAGCTGCCTAGGACACAAGAACTTTGAAACTGTCCTCCTGTACCTAGATGACGTCATAGTATACTCGAAGACGTACGAGCAACATCTACAAGACCTGGCAGAAGTGTTCGAAGCTTTATCGAAATATGGCATGAAAATCAAGCCATCCAAGTGTCACCTTCTCAAGCCAAAGGTACAGTACCTGGGACATGTCGTGAGTTCAGAGGGAGTAGCACCGGATCCTGATAAAGTCACAGCAATAAGGGATTGGCCAAGACCTACGAACGTGAAAGAAGTGAGGCAATTCCTGGGCCTGGTAGGCTATTATAGAAGATTTAGCCGAGGATTCACGAAGCTAGCAGCTCCTCTGCAAGACATTCTGGTAGGACGATCAAAGAAGACTTCAAACTGTAATTCCCTGGCATGGTGGGATGAGGAAAGAGAAGATTCCTTCAATAAACTAAAAAGCGCGCTGACGGGAGAAGAGATCCTGGCATACCCTGATTACCATCAACCATTTATTCTTTACACGGATGCCAGCAACGTGGGACTGGGAGCAGTATTGTCGAAGAAGCAGGGAGGCAAAGAACGAGTTATTGCCTTTGCAAGCAGGAAGCTCCGGCCTACAGAACGAAATCCCGAGAACTACAGCTCCTTCAAGTTAGAGCTACTAGCAGTAGTCTGGGCTGTAACCGAACGCTTTAAACATTACTTGGCAGGTGCAGAATTCACCATCTACATGGATAACAACCCGTTGACTCACCTGGACACAGCAAAATTAGGTGCTTTGGAGCAGCGATGGATAGCCCAGCTATCTAACTACAACTTTGTCATCAAATATCGGGCAGGCCGCAAGAATGGGAACGCAGATGCCTTATCCCGAATGCCGCACCTGAAAGACGTGGAAGAGGAACCGGAAGAGTTGGAAGAGATTGAACTACCGGCCTTTCATCGTTCAAAGGTACAAGATTATCAGCCCGGCGCCTACCAAAGAAAACAGGAAATAAATCTTAATCCGTTAAGACACTACGAATGGGCCGAAGCTCAAGATAATGACCCGGCCGTGAAACTAGTGAAAGACCTGCTTACGCAACAACATGCACACCCTGATCAGAATGCCCCAGCTGAAGCTATACAGCTATGGAAGGATAGAGGCAAGTTGTTCCTGCATCAAGGGAAGCTCTGTAGACGATTTACCAATCCCAAGACGCATGAACTGGTCTGGCAAATAATCGTGCCCAAGCGAGACACTCAAATGGTCTTAGAGGCTTATCATGACAATGCAGGTCATTTTGGATGGAAGAAGTTAGAAGCAATCCTGAGAGACAGATTCTATTGGGTTGGCATGAGAAGATCCATTGAACTATGGTGCAGAAGATGTGCCGCATGCAACCTCAGAAGAAAAGATCTACAGAAAGCTCTTCTTCAACCAATAGTAACCAAGCAGCCACTTGAACTAGTCGCATTAGATCACGTCAAGTTGTCACCAAGCCGGTCAGGCTATGTCTATGCCTTAACCATCGTGGACCATTACTCACGCTTCTTAGTGGTGGTACCAGTCAAAGACTTGACAGCGAAGACGGCAGCAAAAGCATTCCAGACGCATTTCTGTAGACCACATGGTTACCCAGAACAAGTCCTTGCAGACCAAGGTCCAGCTTTTGAATCAGAACTATTCAAGGAATTCTGCAATATGTACGGTTGTAAGAAGATTCGCACAACAACGTATCATCCCCAAACAAATGGCCTATGCGAGAAAATGAATCATATCGTAATCGAACTGTTAAAGACCTTACTGGAATCAGAAAGAAACCAGTGGCCAGATAAATTACCTGATTTGGTAGACTTATACAACCATGTCCCTGTGAGTTCTACAAACTGCACTCCAGCTTATCTTATGCGTGCAAGACCCGGTAAATTACCAATTGATCTAGAAATGGGAATTGAAAAACCAGATACAGAAGTAGGAGAAACAGATTGGGATACCAAACGTCAGAAGCAGTATCAACAAGTGCAAGATTGTGTAGAGAGAAACTTACAACAAGCAAGAGCAAGACAAGAGAAGACCTTTAACAAACATGCTCAAGCAATGCCATTACAAGAAGGTGATCAAGTTCTCAAGAGAAAGAGACGTACAAGCAAACTGGATAATCAGTGGGAAAACATCCCATACACAGTCCTACCATCTAACCAAGACAATGTTAAAACCTATTTGATAAGCAAAGATGAAGGAAGAACTTCACAAGTCGTATCTCGTGATCAACTCAAATTGTGTCCTGAAACACTGAAGACACCTGAAGTCATAGAACCCGTACAGGTCCAACCTATTCAAGAGAAAGAAAAAGAAGAAGTATTCCACACGGTACTAGGAGATTTTCCTAAAACATGGCCAAATTACCATGGAGCAGTTGTCGTACCAATGATTGCATTCCCTTCAATGATGGACCCAAAACCAGAACCTGTGTTACCAGAACCTGTGTTACCAGAACCTGTGTTACCAGAACCCGTGTTACCTGAAGAAGACCCAAGACTTGAAGAACTGGAAGAACTGGAAGTAGAATCCGAAGAGGAAGAACAAATTCCTGGTCCCAGCGAACTTGCCAGTCCTGCAGTCAGACCTCCATCTGCCATAACACCAAGCACCCCAAATAGGTACACGTCTACTCACACTTTCAGACTAACTCCACCAACATTGCGCAGATCAGAGCGTAGTACGCAAGGTCAGTTACCAGCTAGGTACAAAGAGTAAAATGCAGAATCAAATATGTAATGTAAATATGTTTGTTTAAATGTAAAGTAAACGTAAATTCAGCCCAGTAGACTGTGTCCAAGAGGGTGGAGGAACTGGATTGACCCCCATGTACATAAAGTTAGGGAACGAAAGTGCCTGGGGGTGGTGTAGCGAATTCAGGCCTCCTAAGCAGAAACGCCCGTGGACAAATGTACATAGTTATTGCAACGTTAAAAAAGCCCAGTACCTACAGAGACTATCCTGTATGAACTTTGCGATCTCCTTATTTACTTATGGACCATATATACCACGGACTGGTTGTGGTAAGAACTCTCTTGTATATATTCATCAGCCCGGAGGCAATAGACTAAACCTCCGGAAAGACTGCTTTTTGACTTTCGAACTCTTTTTCACATTTTAGTGATTTTTGTACTTTTTCATTTTTAGTCTATGCCAATATTAATTGTGTTTAATTGTTGTTTACTTGTTTTTTTACAGTCCTGGAGTACTGTATTTAACTAAGGGGGAATGTGGCACCCCATGGGTTAATGTGCCACAATAACATCACATAGGTTCTCTCCCCCACTACACACTGACAAACACTACCACCTCTGGGCAATAGGGGAGCACCACCTGCTCCCTTATATACTCTTGCCCATGAGGGAGAGCTCAGTTCAGTTCCTAGAGAACTGAGGAAAGAACAGCTCAGGAGACCGTACAGCACGGTGTAGTGCTGTGAAGAGCTCACTGAGGACAGAGTTAGCTCAGTGCAGACCTAGCAAGGGTCAGAGGAACAAGGAGAACGAAAGACAGAGGAACACATCTGGGAGCTCGAGTGACACCATTACTTGCCCCAGAAGTACGCACAGAGACGGACACCGGATCCGGTACTGTGTCTGGCACCCACAGCACAGTGAATCCAGGAACAGCGGGATCTCTAGATGCCCCCTAGTACCAGAGCGAAGCAACACGGAGGGGTCAGCACTGCATAGAGGACTCAAGTTGCCTAGCCAAGTGGTACCAGCAGAATACAGAGAGACGTGAGGAATCCCAGCAGCTTAGCTAGAAGCAGCAGCCCAGGACACACACACAGTGCAGTACAAGGAAGCCAACGACCCGGACAGGGTGTGGGGAGAGAGCTCATCCCCATTACAGACTCCGTGGACTATAATCTGCAATAATATCAGCAGTAAAGCCTTGGAAAACAGCTTTGGAGTCTGTGTATTGATTGCGACCTTTGCTCCAGATTCAGCACAGAGACAATTCCTCCCTACAGATCCATCCTGTCAGCTCTGCAGCATCAGGAGAAGAAGAGAATTGCAGTGTCTACCAAACGTGAGTGTGTGTCCTCCAACCCTTCTCCACCATCTATAACCCCAATAGACTTTAACCTTTACTGCCCCGGGGATACAGTTCTCCCCACTGGAACTATACCACCTCCGCTGCCCTCACATCACCCCCGGAGGTTCTGCAGCAGCGGCGGCCCCCATCACTGGCCGCACCAAGTGGGTGGCGTCACCCATGACAAATCCCTTGTAAATATTCCCCTTTTATTGTGAGGGCCCAGGGACACGGTCCGGACCAAGCCACCCGTGACATCCCCAGCTACCGACCGGTCCGGTACCGAGTACCCCAGTCCCGCCTGGGGCTCCACAACCTGGCGTCACGAACAGGATCTACCTGGTCCAAAAGAATTGGACCCTGTGCGCCATCTGAACTGTATTTTGAGAATCCGCCATTTTGGAGCGTGCAGCGTGCGGGAAAGAAAGGGGGCGGTACCCTGCATTGGCGCGAACCCAGCCTCCTCCCTTGGTGTTGACGACATCCGGCGGGGAAGGAGATCCCTGCTGCGCCCCGGAACCTCCCAGAGACATCCGGACGGAAGCGGAAGGCTGAGGGCGCATAATAACTAAAGGGGCCCAAGATGTCGCAGGCCGATGCACAAGACGGCGGTGGAGTAGCCGATGGAGCTGCAGCGTCGAGTCAGCCAGTAGCGTCCGGCGGTTCAGCGGCGCAAGGAACAGCATCCATAATGCCATTCCTGATGCCGTATACTCCGGGGGCAATGTGGCTGCCCCAATACTCCGGTGAGCCTAATACTTTAACTGACTTTATGCAAAAGATTAAAGATTATTATGTGATGTATCCCCTCACTGAAGCCCAGCGTGTAGGAATGATAATGGGACAATTAACGGGCAAAGCATGGCGGGAGGTCGCATCCTGGCTGGACACAGATAAGGACACTGTAGAGCATCTAGCAGCCAGACTGAAAGCAACGTTTGAATCTGCTGTTGATGCCCGGGCTAAGATGAGGTTCTTTGCATGCCACCAGAAGCCTAAACAGAGTGCCAGAGACTTTGCCTTGAACCTGCAGGAAGCACTCAAAGCCCTTAAGCTGGCAGAACCTGCTTTAGCCCCGGGAGCTGATAAAATGCTATTTGACCAATTCATAGAGGGCCTCCATTCCCTTCCCATCGAGGACAGTTAAGCATGGTACTGCTGCAGAACCCTGACATGACATTTACTGAGCTGAAAGATAGAGCTATCCGTCTGAAGCAGCTAGAAGAGCCAAGAGAATTAACATCTGTGCTTGACACTGCAGCAGCACCTCAGCAGGCGGCAGCGCCAGCGACATCTGCTATGTCAGCGGCTGCTGCTGAGGCCGGGGAATATATCTCAAATGCAGCCATCAACCAAAAGCTAGATGCCCTGACAGACACCGTGATCTCCATGGCCAAGGTCATCAAGGAACTGCGAGAGTCAAAACCTGCACCCAAGATCGAGTTGGCGACCAGCAGAGAGGATGTTCCGTGGATGAGGCCCAGAAGATACCCAGCAGCAAGAGGACGACCCAGCGATCGCTACCAACCAGATGGACAGCCTATTTGCCGTCGTTGCCAGAAATCAGGCCATTTTGCTCGAGAGTGTCCTTTAAACGACGATACCCTGGGCAGGCGGGCCGCTCCCCAGGAATGAACGATCAAGGCCCCTCAGCCTGGTATGACAAATTCGTGGGAGGAAAGCCGGTGATCCCTATTGTGTTGGATGGCATTCCCTTCAGTGCCTTGCTGGATACCGGATCCCAAATGACATCCATCCCACATATTCTATATAAAAGGTACTGGCTGATTCAGACATTACTAATGCGCCAGATGACTTTAATTTTGATATATGGGCTGGTAATGGATTGATAATACCAAAGGTTGGATTTAGAGAGATGAATATTCAGGTTGGGAAGGTAGAATTGCAGAAACAGGGTATTATAATCGTAGATGTCGACCGGCGAGGCCGTGAACCCGTGATGGTGGTAGGAATGAATGTTATTGAGAAATGTTTTTCCGAAGTGTTAAGTGTTTTACAGCAAATCGCCGAGACTGCCGGAACTGGACAACAGAGGCTTCTACACAAAGAGATCAAAGCCCTGATGTTGAAGCAGCAGGTAGAAATCTCCGGAGGTGAGATCGGCAGTGTAAGAGTAAGTGACCCAATACCCATCGTAATTCCTCCCAAAACTGAAATGTTGGTATGGTGCAGAGCCGCAATAGGCATTAAAGGGCAAGATTATCAGGCCCTGGTAGAACCAGTGTACTCAGACAGTAGACCGACCATACTCACTGCTAGAGGAGTGGTTGACGTACACAGGGGAAGAGTGCCATTACGCCTATTGAACTGCGGAGAAGATGAGGTCACATTACCAAAGTATGCTACCATGGCTAAGTTGTATACGGTTGATAACAACAACATCACAGCCGCCGAGCCCTTGAACCCGTCATGCCAGGCGGATGACAATGGCTCAGAGGAGAAGCTGGAGGATTGGTGCCAAAAGTTGCATGTAGGCACCAGTTCTACACCTCCCCGTCACAAGCATGGAGTATACCGGGTAGTGAAAGAATATGAGCAGATATTCAGCAAACACCCGTTAGACTTTGGGCAGATCAAAGGGGTAGAGCACACTATACCCACAGGTAACCATCAGCCTATAAAAGAAAGGTATAGACCCTTACCACCAGCTCACTACCAAACCACCAAAGATATGCTCAGAGAAATGAAATCTGCAGGGGTAATAAGAGACAGTTGTAGCCCCTGGGCAGCACCTCTAGTGTTAGTTAAAAAGAAGGATGGGACCATGAGAATGTGCGTAGATTACCGGCAGATTAATCGCCTCACACATAAGGACGCATACCCATTACCTAGAATTGAGGAGTCATTAGCTGCATTAAAATCTGCTAACTACTTTTCCACCCTTGATCTGACTAGTGGGTACTGGCAGGATCCTGTGGCCGAGGCCGGCAAGGAGAAGACAGCGTTTACTATGCCGATGGGCCTCTGTGAGTTCAATTGTATGCCGTTCGGACTCTGCAACGCACCCGGACCTTCCAACGTCTGATGGAGAGCTGCCTAGGACACAAGAACTTTGAAACTGTCCTCCTGTACCTAGATGACGTCATAGTATACTCGAAGACGTACGAGCAACATCTACAAGACCTGGCAGAAGTGTTCGAAGCTTTATCGAAATATGGCATGAAAATCAAGCCATCCAAGTGTCACCTTCTCAAGCCAAAGGTACAGTACCTGGGACATGTCGTGAGTTCAGAGGGAGTAGCACCGGATCCTGATAAAGTCACAGCAATAAGGGATTGGCCAAGACCTACGAACGTGAAAGAAGTGAGGCAATTCCTGGGCCTGGTAGGCTATTATAGAAGATTTAGCCGAGGATTCACGAAGCTAGCAGCTCCTCTGCAAGACATTCTGGTAGGACGATCAAAGAAGACTTCAAACTGTAATTCCCTGGCATGGTGGGATGAGGAAAGAGAAGATTCCTTCAATAAACTAAAAAGCGCGCTGACGGGAGAAGAGATCCTGGCATACCCTGATTACCATCAACCATTTATTCTTTACACGGATGCCAGCAACGTGGGACTGGGAGCAGTATTGTCGAAGAAGCAGGGAGGCAAAGAACGAGTTATTGCCTTTGCAAGCAGGAAGCTCCGGCCTACAGAACGAAATCCCGAGAACTACAGCTCCTTCAAGTTAGAGCTACTAGCAGTAGTCTGGGCTGTAACCGAACGCTTTAAACATTACTTGGCAGGTGCAGAATTCACCATCTACATGGATAACAACCCGTTGACTCACCTGGACACAGCAAAATTAGGTGCTTTGGAGCAGCGATGGATAGCCCAGCTATCTAACTACAACTTTGTCATCAAATATCGGGCAGGCCGCAAGAATGGGAACGCAGATGCCTTATCCCGAATGCCGCACCTGAAAGACGTGGAAGAGGAACCGGAAGAGTTGGAAGAGATTGAACTACCGGCCTTTCATCGTTCAAAGGTACAAGATTATCAGCCCGGCGCCTACCAAAGAAAACAGGAAATAAATCTTAATCCGTTAAGACACTACGAATGGGCCGAAGCTCAAGATAATGACCCGGCCGTGAAACTAGTGAAAGACCTGCTTACGCAACAACATGCACACCCTGATCAGAATGCCCCAGCTGAAGCTATACAGCTATGGAAGGATAGAGGCAAGTTGTTCCTGCATCAAGGGAAGCTCTGTAGACGATTTACCAATCCCAAGACGCATGAACTGGTCTGGCAAATAATCGTGCCCAAGCGAGACACTCAAATGGTCTTAGAGGCTTATCATGACAATGCAGGTCATTTTGGATGGAAGAAGTTAGAAGCAATCCTGAGAGACAGATTCTATTGGGTTGGCATGAGAAGATCCATTGAACTATGGTGCAGAAGATGTGCCGCATGCAACCTCAGAAGAAAAGATCTACAGAAAGCTCTTCTTCAACCAATAGTAACCAAGCAGCCACTTGAACTAGTCGCATTAGATCACGTCAAGTTGTCACCAAGCCGGTCAGGCTATGTCTATGCCTTAACCATCGTGGACCATTACTCACGCTTCTTAGTGGTGGTACCAGTCAAAGACTTGACAGCGAAGACGGCAGCAAAAGCATTCCAGACGCATTTCTGTAGACCACATGGTTACCCAGAACAAGTCCTTGCAGACCAAGGTCCAGCTTTTGAATCAGAACTATTCAAGGAATTCTGCAATATGTACGGTTGTAAGAAGATTCGCACAACAACGTATCATCCCCAAACAAATGGCCTATGCGAGAAAATGAATCATATCGTAATCGAACTGTTAAAGACCTTACTGGAATCAGAAAGAAACCAGTGGCCAGATAAATTACCTGATTTGGTAGACTTATACAACCATGTCCCTGTGAGTTCTACAAACTGCACTCCAGCTTATCTTATGCGTGCAAGACCCGGTAAATTACCAATTGATCTAGAAATGGGAATTGAAAAACCAGATACAGAAGTAGGAGAAACAGATTGGGATACCAAACGTCAGAAGCAGTATCAACAAGTGCAAGATTGTGTAGAGAGAAACTTACAACAAGCAAGAGCAAGACAAGAGAAGACCTTTAACAAACATGCTCAAGCAATGCCATTACAAGAAGGTGATCAAGTTCTCAAGAGAAAGAGACGTACAAGCAAACTGGATAATCAGTGGGAAAACATCCCATACACAGTCCTACCATCTAACCAAGACAATGTTAAAACCTATTTGATAAGCAAAGATGAAGGAAGAACTTCACAAGTCGTATCTCGTGATCAACTCAAATTGTGTCCTGAAACACTGAAGACACCTGAAGTCATAGAACCCGTACAGGTCCAACCTATTCAAGAGAAAGAAAAAGAAGAAGTATTCCACACGGTACTAGGAGATTTTCCTAAAACATGGCCAAATTACCATGGAGCAGTTGTCGTACCAATGATTGCATTCCCTTCAATGATGGACCCAAAACCAGAACCTGTGTTACCAGAACCTGTGTTACCAGAACCTGTGTTACCAGAACCCGTGTTACCTGAAGAAGACCCAAGACTTGAAGAACTGGAAGAACTGGAAGTAGAATCCGAAGAGGAAGAACAAATTCCTGGTCCCAGCGAACTTGCCAGTCCTGCAGTCAGACCTCCATCTGCCATAACACCAAGCACCCCAAATAGGTACACGTCTACTCACACTTTCAGACTAACTCCACCAACATTGCGCAGATCAGAGCGTAGTACGCAAGGTCAGTTACCAGCTAGGTACAAAGAGTAAAATGCAGAATCAAATATGTAATGTAAATATGTTTGTTTAAATGTAAAGTAAACGTAAATTCAGCCCAGTAGACTGTGTCCAAGAGGGTGGAGGAACTGGATTGACCCCCATGTACATAAAGTTAGGGAACGAAAGTGCCTGGGGTGGTGTAGCGAATTCAGGCCTCCTAAGCAGAAACGCCCGTGGACAAATGTACATAGTTATTGCAACGTTAAAAAAGCCCAGTACCTACAGAGACTATCCTGTATGAACTTTGCGATCTCCTTATTTACTTATGGACCATATATACCACGGACTGGTTGTGGTAAGAACTCTCTTGTATATATTCATCAGCCCGGAGGCAATAGACTAAACCTCCGGAAAGACTGCTTTTTGACTTTCGAACTCTTTTTCACATTTTAGTGATTTTTGTACTTTTTCATTTTTAGTCTATGCCAATATTAATTGTGTTTAATTGTTGTTTACTTGTTTTTTTACAGTCCTGGAGTACTGTATTTAACTAAGGGGGAATGTGGCACCCCATGGGTTAATGTGCCACAATAACATCACATAGGTTCTCTCCCCCACTACACACTGACAAACACTACCACCTCTGGGCAATAGGGGGAGCACCACCTGCTCCCTTATATACTCTTGCCCATGAGGGAGAGCTCAGTTCAGTTCCTAGAGAACTGAGGAAAGAACAGCTCAGGAGACCGTACAGCACGGTGTAGTGCTGTGAAGAGCTCACTGAGGACAGAGTTAGCTCAGTGCAGACCTAGCAAGGGTCAGAGGAACAAGGAGAACGAAAGACAGAGGAACACATCTGGGAGCTCGAGTGACACCATTACTTGCCCCAGAAGTACGCACAGAGACGGACACCGGATCCGGTACTGTGTCTGGCACCCACAGCACAGTGAATCCAGGAACAGCGGGATCTCTAGATGCCCCCTAGTACCAGAGCGAAGCAACACGGAGGGGTCAGCACTGCATAGAGGACTCAAGTTGCCTAGCCAAGTGGTACCAGCAGAATACAGAGAGACGTGAGGAATCCCAGCAGCTTAGCTAGAAGCAGCAGCCCAGGACACACACACAGTGCAGTACAAGGAAGCCAACGACCCGGACAGGGTGTGGGGAGAGAGCTCATCCCCATTACAGACTCCGTGGACTATAATCTGCAATAATATCAGCAGTAAAGCCTTGGAAAACAGCTTTGGAGTCTGTGTATTGATTGCGACCTTTGCTCCAGATTCAGCACAGAGACAATTCCTCCCTACAGATCCATCCTGTCAGCTCTGCAGCATCAGGAGAAGAAGAGAATTGCAGTGTCTACCAAACGTGAGTGTGTGTCCTCCAACCCTTCTCCACCATCTGTAACCCAATAGACTTTAACCTTTACTGCCCCGGGGGATACAGTTCTCCCCACTGGAACTATACCACCTCCGCTGCACTCACATCACCCCCGGAGGTTCTGCAGCAGCGGCGGCCCCCATCACTGGCCGCACCAAGTGGGTGGCGTCACCCGTGACAAATCCCTTGTAAATATTCCCCTTTTATTGTGAGGGCCCAGGGACACGGTCCGGACCAAGCCACCCGTGACATCCCCAGCTACCGACCGGTCCGGTACTGAGTACCCCAGTCCCGCCTGGGGCTCCACACAAAGATATGCACACCTTCCCCCCTTAACCATCAGGTATATCTAATTCAAAGAGTAAAATAAGTTTACTGAAGTCTCTGATCAGTCTGCAGGATTGTGAGCTGGAGAAGCCCCCTGCAGGGAGGAGCAAAGATGCACAACTCCCCACCAGATACAGGACAATTAAAGAGAACCTTTCACCCCCTGGTGCTTTGCAAAGTGAATGCACCACCGAATGCAGCATTTCACACACCCCCGTACCCCCAAAAAAATCACTTTTGAAAGTTGTGAGTTAATAGGACTTACCTTACTTCGCAGTACACGCTGCTCACAGGATCCTCCCTATCTCCTGCCTCTCTGTTCTGTTTCCTGCCGTTTTGTGCCGTCTCCTGCCTGTGTGGGTTTCCCCTCCTCACCTGTGCCTCAGCATGTTAACTCATGCAGGTGCACAGCGAGGAATTGGTAGGAGCGGGTCCTGGCTGCTGGAACGGCGCATGCGTGGGAAAATCAGCGCCAGAGCCCGATTATGCTGTATGAATACAGCAGGGCAGGCTCCCGCACTGACATTCCTGCGCATGCGCCGTTCCAGCAGCCGGGACCGCTCCTACCAATTCCTCGCTGTGTGCCTGCGTGAATTGACAGACTGGAGGAGAAACCCACACAGGCAGGAGGTGGCACAGAGAGGCAGGAGGCGGAACAGAGAGGCAGGATGCGGAACAGAGAGGCAGGAGGCAGGGAGGACCCCGTGAGCAGCAAGGACAGCGAAATAAGATAAGCCCCTTGGGCCTCCTAACTCACAACTTTCAAAAGTGATTTTTTTCAGGGTGCAGGGGGGTAGAGACATGCTGCATTCAGTGGTGCATTCACTTTGCAAAGCACCAGAGGGGTGATAGGTTCTCTTTAATTGCAGACCAGATCACATTAGAGAACAGAGTTCAACTTGGATAATACCTCTCTCTTCAAATTGTGTACTTTAAACTGAAGATCAAGTAAGCAAATATCTAATAAAAATCAACAATAATATCGATATAACCAGTGCTCCATGCTGTAAAATGTTTGCTCTGCATTCATTGGTCCAACAGTCTCCAGCTCCTCAGAACTAACTATTCCTTGGTAATAAATGTCCTTTGTGTAAAATGCTTTTCGTGTTTGACCTTTGTTTTAGTGTGGCGCCCCGCAAAGCAGGCGTCACAGAGGCGTACTGCACCATAAAAGCGGTGCAGATACTCCAGCTGCAGGCAGATTCTAGGATGGAGGGTGGAACCCATAGACCAACATCCCACACTAGATCACACAATGGGAGGTACCCGGGAGGGAATAAAACCACTTCCAGGGGGAAAAAGAAGGTCTTCGACCGAAGAGCGAGCTAGCAGCTCAGACAGGGAGCCTGAGGGAGCAAGGAGGTCCTCTTCTTGCTTCCAAGAGGAGCGGAGGGTCCCTCGGCTGAGGGCCCAGATAGAAAGAAAGCTTTTCCAGGAGCAGACAGCCAGCCTGGGGGAAGAGAGGGACTTCAGAGAATCCAACCCAGACAGCTTACCAGGCACTGGAGCCTGCACCTGTGGGATCCTCTAAGGACCACAGATAATCCAGCGTACTGAGGGGTATATATATATACTGCCCAGACTCTTAAAGGGAACCTGTCACCTAATTTTAAGCCCCTACACTATCTCTAGCTGTCCCTACACCTTCCTAGCAGCTCCCTATCTCTCCCTTTCTTATCTAAAGTCTCCCTATGAAAGAAGTGTAAAATAAGATAAAACTTACTGCAGTCCCCGTAGTTAGGGGACTGGGTAGGCGTGGCCACGCTTCCACAGCACTCCTCCATGCTGTAATGCACGCCCCGCTGGGCGGCATTATTCAGGGCCCTCTCTGCCCCCATGTCTTTGTAATCTGCCGCCATGTTTGTAGTTCTAAGCACCGGCCGGACGTCACTTCCGGCGCGGTGCATTATGGGGCCGGTCACGTGATCGGCCCTAGTGCATTATGGGGTCGATCACGTGACCGGCCCGGCTTCAGTAAGCGCATTGCGCATGCGCGGAGCCGGGCGGTCACGTGATCGGCCCATAATGCACTAGGGCGATCACGTGACGGCCCCATAATGCACCGCGCTGGAAGTGACGTCGGCCAGTGCTTAGAACTACAAACATGGCGGCAGATTACAAAGACATGGGGGCAGAGAGGGCCCTGAATAATGCCGCCCAGCGGGGCGTGCATTACAGCATGGAGGAGTGCTGTGGAAGCGTGGCCACGCCTACCCAGTCCCCTAACTACGGGGACTGCAGTAAGTTTTATCTTATTTTACACTTCTTTCATAGGGAGACTTTAGATAAGAAAGGAGAGATAGGAGCTGCTAGGAAGGTGTAGGGACAGCTAGAGATAGTGTAGGGGCTTAAAATTAGGTGACAGGTTCCCTTTAAGCGACCAGAGGAGGGTACCAGGATCGACTGAGGATTCGGCGGTCCAGCAGAAGGTAACTCGACGGGAGCGAGGAGAGTGAGAGACAGCAGGAGGCCAGATCTGCTTTATGGGGTCAGACTTCACACGACTAATGGACAGCAGGGAAGAATTGACGGAGAAAAGGCACACACTGAGGGTTCCATCCTACCATCTGAGATCCGCTTGCAGCCACCCGTTAGCTACTTGTCATTTAACATCTTATTGCACTAAGAAACTGTTACGAATGCTGCTAAAGTTTTTCAGTAAAGTACCCGGAGTGAAGTGAACTCGACTCTGCTGCATCTTCTTTCCTATGAACTTATTCCTTCAATGGATTGCTGCCCCGGAGGTCCCAGTCCTGCCTGCTGAGGACTATACCATCTCAGCCACAATATCACCGACCTCCGGCGGGATGTGGCGGCGCTGGTGCTACTTCACCAGGAACTGCAGGTGGCGTCATGACAACAAACTGTAAATAATCCCCTGTACATAAACCCCCTTTTCAAAGATAGGCCCAGAACACGGGATCAGGCGCAGCCGCCATTCCCCGTGACACCGTTAACCCTTTTGCCGCCTGATACCCGAGTACCCCGAGTCCTGGGCTCAACATTAGCCCTACATAATGCATAACATACACATAAAAATGTTAATACCATGTTAGCTACTAGATAGAAAAATATTAGAATCTGAGAGTCATCAGTGGTTGGTATCTTTTAATGGCTAACTGAAAAGATAGTAAGAACAAGTGTCGAGCCAAGGCTTTGGGGTACTCGGGTATCAGGCCTCAAAGGGGTTAACTGTGTCACGGGGAATGGCGGCCGCGCCTGATCCCATGTCCTGGGCCTATCTTTGAAAAGGGGGATGATATTTACAAGGGACTATGTACAGTTTGTCGTGACGCCACCTGTAGTTTCTGATGATGATTCACCAGCACTGCCACAGCCCGCCGGAGGTGGATGGTACAGCGGCAAGTTGGTGAAGTCCTCCACAGGTAGGACTGGACCTCTGGGGCAGCATTCCCATTTGGAAATAAGTTAATTGGAAGGAATACAGGCAGAGTCAAAAGTCACTTTCCTCCAGGTACTTTACTGGTCACTTGCATGCATACAGAGTTACAGTTCAGCACTCCTGATGGTATGAGGACAGGTAGCTTATCGGGTGGCTGCAGGCAGATCCCAGGTGGTATGGTGGAACCCTTGGTGTTTTCTTCCTTCTCTAACCCCGTCTGTTCCTTCCTGCTTCCCAGTTTGTGAAGCCTGGTGACTTGTAATCAACCTGACCTCCTCTCTTCTCTCACCTTCACGGCCGTCGGCTAACCTTCTGATGACCTATACAATGCTATGCTGCACTCAATCCTGTCTATGAAGGGGCTAACTAAACACAATTCTATTTCAAATATAATAGTTGCACTCGACATAGACTTATTTCTAAATAGAGACAAAATGATAATGAAAAAGTAGAGATACTTAGTATTATAGAAATGGCCAAATCGATAACTCACCCAGTTGCTACGTTGAGGCACCAATTAGATATTCAAAGCACCTGTCTTTACTTATAAGACTGCAAATCCATTGCTCTCTGGTATCAGCCGATGAGGAAAAGCCCAGAATGACATCAGGCAGTTACATTAGTGTTAGGACCCAGTTAATAGAGATCGCCTCAACGTGGCAACTGGGTGAATTATCGATTTGGCCATTTCTATAATACTAAGTATCTCTAATTTTTCATTATCATTTTGTCTCTATTTAGAAATAAGTCTATGTCGATTGCAACTATTATATTTGAAAACCTTCTGATGACCGACTGCTCCTTTCCTTGGCGGTGCCTGGTACCATTCTCTTTGGTCTGTTCTGATGCCCGGGAGAATTAGAGGCTCCATGGGACTCCGGATGCTCTGTGGTCCTAAAATATCCCACAGGTGCGGGCTCCCGTGCCCGGTAAGACGTCTGGGATAAACTCCCTCGAGTTCCTCACTCCCTTTAGGCTGTCTGCTCCTGGGATCTTTTCTCAAACCCTTTCTTTTTCTTCCATCTCTTCCTCCAACTACCAACTAGAGGCAAAGACCTAAGCCACAGACCTCCTTGTTCCCCCTAGAGGTGGGTTTATTCCCTCCCGGGTAACCTCCCACCGTGTAATCTAGTGTGGGCGTGCTGGTGACTGGGTCCCACCACCATCCTAGAATCCACCTGCAGCTGGAGTATCTGCACCTCTTTTATGGGTGCAGTACCCCTCTATGACGCCTGCTTGGCGGGGCACCACACAAGCAAAGCAAGCTTTCGAGACACTATGACCTGCTGAATGTGTAGCTTTATTGACCTCAGAGGAACTCCTTGAGAACGAACCTCCTGATCCCATAAGTTGCTTTCCTTCTACATAGAGACACAGATTAACGAAGTTTCCCCCTTTGTCCGTATGCCCTGCAGTTGAAATTTTCACAAGGTTGGTGAGTGAAGATTTCAAATGAATAACTACCAGAAGACATAGGGACAATCTAACTCATCAACAAAGGATTGCAATACAAGAACTGCAGCAGAGAGATGACATTGTCATCAAAGTGGTGGACAAGGGGGGAAATGTCGTGGTCTGGCCTAAAACATAGTATGAGAGGGAGGCTATGAGACAACTTCAGGATCGGGATACTTACCAAAAACTTGGTCATAATCCACTTCCCTCATTCTTTCGTGAACTCATTGACATCCTCACAAGAGCACTGGAGGAAGGGAACCTAGATAAAAAAAATGATGGAAGGTCTAACGATAACATTTCTACGTACATGTCACCTGTCAATATTTCTGGATCCCCCACTCTTGTGTTTCACACAACACTGAAACTAAAAAGCATCATTGTCAGAAACGCCCTGTCCTCTATAACAACAACAGGAATCGCTCCCTGCAACCAGAACAGGTGCAAAACCTGTCCGTTTATATTGACAACGGACAAGATAAAGATTCCCAGGACAGATCAGGACTATAAGATCCCAGGTAACTTCAGTTGCACGACAAGCAATGTGGTGTATTTAATTATATGTACCAAATATCCAACAGGTGGCATGTACGTAGGTGAGACAGGACAAAAATTCAGAACAAAGATGAATTCTCATCGCCACACAATAAAAGAAAGGCGTATGGACCTACCTGTAGCCAAGCATTTTTGCAGCTCTGACCACAGTTTAACAGGCACGAGTCTGCTTATTTTAAAAAGTAAGTTCAAATCTCAGTGACTCACCGTGGCCGGGACTCCGGTTTAGACAGGCGATGCTTCCTTCCTCCTTGTCACGGGTGGACCGCGCCTGCCGGTAGTGGGGCCCGGTGTAGTGCAGATCAAAAGTTGAAGACGTCTTGGTGGAACAGATTAAAGGGGTTTTTAATTTATTCGTGACGCCACCTATGAGTAGTTTTGGTAATCGTTACCGACGCTGCGGAACCTCCGGGGGATGGACAGCAGCAAGATGGAACGCTCCCCACAGGCTGAGCGGTGATCCCCGGAGGCTGGAGCTGCTTAAGATGTTGTGCGGCAGCTGCGGTTACCTTGTAGTGCGGACGGACAGTTCATAAGGAAGCACAGACACAGAAAGTCTCTGCAACGGGTCTTTACTGTAACCAGCAGGCAGTACATGGCATACAGATTACGGGAAGTAGACCGGGTGGACTCAGCAGTGATGGTGTCCCTTAGAAATCCGTAGTGTTCCTCCATTCTAACTAAGTGATTGCCAGTGTCGCCCAGGAATACCAGGTCGGGTACGGGGAGGCTGCTTCAATGCCCTATCCATGATGTACGTTCTGGATGTTTTGGGGAGCCTTGGATCCCTCAGTGGGTACTCCGCTGGTTAGACGACTGGAAGTTGGCTGGTGGTGGGGTGCTCCTTTGAAGCTGCTCCTCCACGCTTCTGGTTCGCGTAGCAGAGGTGAACTGCTGCCAGCTTCGGTACCAGTGAACCGGCTGTGAAGTGTGGGCACGGGAGTCTTTTGGGAACCCGTGTGAATAATGCCCAATCCCGGTTGGTAAGGCCTCAGGTGCGGACACCCGACCGGTGACGGCCCGGGGGCTGCACGGGGTGCGGAGCCCCCGCTCCTCTCCAAGTTCAAGTCCTCAGACCTTGTTCTAGGCTCTGTGCTAGCCTCTGTTCTAGACTATTGTGTTGTGTTCTCCTACACACTACCCTAGCACTCCGCCCACCAGGACCTATGATTCGCCCTCTGTTCTAGGTGATGCTTGCAGGGTTGGATTTCTAAATTAACCAGATCACTGCTGTGTCAGAGAATATTGCGGCTGCATTTATGGCTGCAATACCCTCTTGTGACGCACTCGTTGCGGGGCGCCACATCAGAAAGAGAGAAAAATTTGGGAATACAAATTGATAACGACGTTTGACACATTCAAAACAGGATTGAATGTCTCACATGGATTCATGTGTTTTTACATCAATTGAAAGGGCATTTGGGGATATCACGTCTTTGAACAGACCCCAGTTAGAGTACAATGAACTCGACCATGTCATAGAACAATAATACAATCTGTTCCTCTTATCTCGGAATTTTGATTTTACCTCCCCAGCTCCTCTCCTGCTCCAAGACTGACTACTAATTTCTGCATTACGTCACCTGTCGTATTTACTGCATCATCCTACCCTGCATATGCATATACAGTGCATATCCCAAACATAAAGCAAAATCTACAATGGAATGGTTCAAAAATAAACGTATCCAGGTGCTAGAATGGCCAAGCCAAGGTCCAGACCTGAATCCAATCGAGAATCTGTGGAAAGAGCAGAAAACTGCTGTTCTCAAACGCTCTCCATCCAACCTCACTGAGCGAGAGCTGTTTTGCAAGAAAGAATGGGCAAGAATTTCAGTCTCTCGATGTGCAAAACTGATAGAGACATACCCCAAGCAACTTGTGTGGAGCCCACTGGGACAGGGTTCTCGGTAGCGGACCGGGGTATCACGGGGGGTATCACGGCAGTCCTTGGTCCGGACCGTGTCCCGAGCCCACAAGTAAAAGGGGATATTTACAGGGATTTGTCGTGACGCCACCCATGGGTTGTGGTCAGTGAGGGGACCACCGCTGCTGCTTACTTCTGCCAGGAGGATGGATGGTGCTGCAGCTAGATGGATGAGCCCGCCGTGGGTCGGGGCTGCTCCTGACAGGGTGGAATAGATGTAATAAAGTTCTGTATGTAGGGAATCACACACGGGAGACTGAAGCAGGGTTCACTGGGTTTTACTAACAAGTTCTTCCACAGCACCAACAGTTTACAGTGCAGTTCTTTTACACAGTTATCTTCATACACTCTCTGAACCCTCTGCACCCAGATTTCCTCTCTGAGACCCTTCACTTTCTCTATACCTTTCAGGATCTCTTCTGTGCTTCTCTTCCCTGTGGGCTGTATGGGGGCAGCTCGGTCCCTTGTCTGGCTTCCCCCTATGTGTGTGGGTGGTAAGCCTGGGTCCTATGTGCTGCTGATCCTCCAGCCCGTGTGTTGGGTGACCAGACCTGGAATCTGTGCCTCCCCATCGGTGTGTCCGAGTACCGGCCGTGTGTCTGGTCCCAGTGTGGTGCCCCTGCTACCAGGGTGGCCACATAGGGAACTGCAGCCAGGTAGAAGATAGACAGTTTGTGCATCAAACACCCTCACAGCACACACACCCACAGGAGCACAGCACCCAACCTGGAGCCCGGGACTCTAGGCGTACAAGGGGTAGTGAGGTTTAGAGGAAAATGGGTGGGAAGAAAGGAAGGTCAGGTGACAGATAGTACAAATAGAGGAAAAGAGGAGGAAGGAGTTAGTAGGCCAGAGTGAGCCGAGAGGTAAAGACCAGCAGACAGAAAGTGACACATCTCGGAGGGATTGGGCTCCCTGGAGAATGCAGAATCCACAGAGACACAGATCCATGGAGAGAAAGCTCGTCCATAGCCGGCATCCCAGGGGAGTGTGAGGACAGAGACCGGACTGGCATCACCGGGTCCGAGGAACACGGCAGCACCGACCAACTACAGGCGGGGTAGATTTCCCTTGGAGTAACTGGAAGTCACACGGGATAGAAGAAGCCTGGTAACACATTAGAAACAGGGTTACTGCAGGCTAGGCAAACACCAGAGTGTCTGCTCTGAGGGGAACTGAAGTTTCACACTGGCTTCCCAGACAAACTGACGGGGAGCTTTAACTCTAAGTTGGAGTTCCTAACATCCTAACACCAGTGTTGGAGGCACAGCAGCAACCACGAGGACCCAGCTTATTGCCCACACACACACAGGGGGAAGCTACATACAAGGGGCACGAGCTGCCGCTATACAATCCACAGAGAGGACAGAGAAAGTGAGAGCAAGCCTGAAAGGACATATAGAAGGAGTGAGGGGTCTCAGAGCGACAGCCTGGCTGCAGAGGGTTAAGTGTTACTGGAGTTAACTGTGTGAAGCTGTTAAGAACTGGACTGTACTGTGAACTGTGTGACTTAGAAGAACTTGAAAGTAAACCCGGTGAACTCTGCTTCAGTGTCCGTGTCTGATTCCAGGTTTACTGAACTCTGCATTACATACCTTTTACCCTGCCAGGAGCGGCCCGACCCCATCCCCCGGGCTCATCCATCAAGCTGCAGCCCATCCATCCCTTCATCCTCCTGGCAGAGCTGCGCTGTAGCAGTGGTCCCATCACTGACCACAACCCGTGGTGGCGTCACAACAAACTATCCCTGTAAATACCCCTTTTACTTGTGAGAACCCGGGACATGGTTCGGACCAGGACCACCGTGATATCCCCAGCAGTACCCCGGTCCGGTACCGAGTACCGCGTCCCAGTGAGCTCCACACCAGCCTAGCCTTGGATGTCCCTATCTTGAAAGGGATCACCGGGCCTTTTCCTACCCGTGTGACTTCTGCACTGGGAAGGGATGCTGTTCGGCTCACTTTGGCCTACTAACTAACTCCTCCTAGTTTTCCCTTTATATCCCTAGTGCTGTCACCTGACCTATGTTTCCACCCACTTCCCTCTAAACCCTGTCAATCCTTTCCCGCCTAAAGTCGCGGGCTCTGGGTTGGGTGCGGTATCTGTGGGTGTGTGTTTTGAAGGTGATTTGTGTTTAACCTGTCTACTTTCTGCCTGGCTGCAGTTCTTACCTGTGGCCACCCTGGTCGCAGGGGCGCCACACTTGCAGCTGTAGTCACAGCAAAAGGTGGCACTACAAAGTATTAAGTCAAGGGGGCCGAATAATATTGCACGCCCCAGTTTTCAGTTTTTTATTTGTTAAAAATGTTTAAAATATCCAATAAATTTCGTTCCACTTCATGATTGTGTCCCACTTGTTGTTGATTCTTCACAAAAAAATTAGAATTTACATCTTTATGTTTGAAGCCTGAAATGTGGCAAAAGGTTGAAAAGTTCAAGAGGGCCAAATACTTTCACAAGACAATGTATGTGTTTGTCTTCAGAATATGTGTCATTATTAGCCTGATGAAAAGGCCATAGTTATTCGAAAGCTTGCTTTGCTAAACCATCTTTTCACTTAGCTATTAAAAGGTATCAACCACTGAGGACTCTCAGATTCTAATATTTTTTTAACATACACATACATCTTTTCAACTATAAAGCAGACTTTTAGTAGGATGATGTCTTGCTAAAATTTATATGCGTATTATAGTCTACAGTCAGTAAGGTCAGTAGTTCCAGACTTCCCTGGCGTTTTCATTAAATCATTAGGTAGAGCATTCATAAGCGCTGTGCTCCTATGCTGAGATGGCTGTACATAGTTCTCTCTCCATCTGTGTAATTAATGCTGAGCAGGAGAGGCTGATCTGAGCTTGTAGTAGGTTATGTAAAATTGGAGGGATAATAAAGACGAACTTTTGTGGAGAGACTGAAGAAAAATAAAGCTGTCACTTGTAGATAACAAGTTGATTTACACTTAGTACAAGAGTCATGATATGCCAGGCAAAAGCTGATCTCCTGCATTTCCATTCTGTTTGTGCAACATACAGGATACATATGTGATGCCAGCCTTGTTTGCTCTTGTTTATGTGTGGTCATGAAGTGAACAGAAAATCAGTGTAGCACAGGACTTGATATAAAATCTGCAATAGGAATCCAGTATTTTGTGGAAATAAGTATGATGTCTACTAAAGTGTACAGCTGACTAAATTGTGTGCAAGGAGTGTGCTGACCAGTAGACCTAGTTAGAGAGAGGGATAATATTAATAATATTGAGATAGTATAGTAACTTTGTTTGTTACACTTTGCTGCCACCTACTGGCCGTTGTTATGTATGCCTTTCTTTGAATTGTAAGCTGATTTCCCCATAATACCTCTCTCTGTAGCCCCTCCTTTCTTGTCCCATCTTCCCTCACTTCTTCCTTCTACTGTTAGAGCCATTTTGTTATGAGTACATAACGACTGGAAGCTGCATCCTCGTTTTACCTCTATCTTCAACCTCCATTCTACAACTCCTATCATGTCAATGTGGCACCCTGGCACCCTGGTTGGGGCACCACAGAACTCTTGGTACACAAATGGAATGTACACAGCAAGCAGCAGTCACCACTAAGAACACCTTTAACACCCTGTTTCACTCCAGGCCTCAGGGGGAGCTCTACTGCTTACCTTAAGCCAGTAAATAGGGTCCTGGAGAGGGAAACAGCAGAGTGTGCAGACGCTAGGAGAGCTGCAGTAAGTGTGCAGTCACTGGTACTGGAGCTATACAGGCCCAAACCAGCACACCCAGCAAGTGAGAGACCCTTGCAACTGGGGTCATAGGACAGGAGAAAAACACCTCTCAGGGACAGAAGAGTTATCCTAACTCTCCCTAACAATCCGGTTACTGGAACCGAGCTGTGGGGACTACCACATAAACCACAGAGAGACCAGCACCACAACCAGGGTTCTAGCCCCCTGTTCACCTGAAGCACCCACGGATGACAGCCCAGGGAAGAGGATATATATAGCTTAATCCCTTTAATAGTGCCCTCAGTGCAGCTAACCCAGGTGAATCACGTTCCACGAACGTACAACCCGGTCCGGCAGGATTCCATATCCACCCGACCCCACCAGAACAGGAGAGAAAGGAAGCCTACACACTGCTTGCTGTGGAAACTCCAGGATTGTCAACCTCATCACCCGGTCCAAGTGTACCTGTTGCCACCAGTAAAGGTCACCTAAAAGACTTTGTGTGTGCCCGCGCATTATTCCTGGATCTAACACGCAGCACTACAAAGTTGCCATACACCACCAAGTGCAGCTCCTGGCCCCGGGGACTCCCGCTCATCCTGTGGGAGCGTCCCATCTTGCTGCCGTTCATCCCCCGGAGGCCCAAGCAGCTCCGGTGAAATCACGGAATTCCCGTAAGTGGCGTCACGACAAGAAGAATTAACCCTTATCCGTTCAGCCAACCCCTTTTTGATCTGGACCAGCGGGCACCACGGCCGTGACGGGAGAAGCAACGCCCGAGACGTGAAGACCCGGCTACGGTGAGTCAGAATTTGGCATCACGAACAGGATACGAGCAGGCCCGTTTCCCAACGGGTATTGTGAGCTATTTTAATGACTGTGATTATTGAACTGTACATTTGAACTGCCATTGCTGCACAGAAGGCGGGAAAAGAAGGGGCGTTACTGTGGAAAGGGCGCAAAATAGTCCCCACCCCGCGTTCTGACGACTTCTGCAGAACGCAGCAGGAACCGGAAACTCCCATGGTGCTCACTCCTCACCGCGAGGCGACAACTTCCCTGAAATCGAAAGGGCTGGCCGCGCTTAAGTAAGGGGGAGCGAGGATGAGTGACTCGGATTCCGGCGACGCGGTAACCCCGCAAGTAATCCAACCGGTTGCACCACCGGTTCGGCCAAACGTACCTCCAGCAGGTCAGCTACCCTTAGGCGGAATGCCGCAACAACCCGCTCCAATAATGCCAATATCTCTGCCGTAGGGTCCCGAATGCGGCCTGGTTACCAAAGTACAGCGGAAAACCCGGTACCTTGGATACGTTCCAAAGGAAGATATTCCAGGCGCTGGATATGTACGCCATGATCCGGTAAGCAGAGAGCTTCAGTTATAATGGCCAGAATCCTACTCCACACTGATGAGGGGCAACACCCCGAAACAGCTGTCTGTGGATGGATACCTGGCCTTGGTATTCCCTTGTCATATCTTTAAGCTTGTAAAGAGCTGGATATTGACTCAAAGGGCCACTTAATATGGTGGTTATCATGGCTAGGTCCTTCACTAGAGGAAGATCTGGCTAGTTCTGTGTTGAGACTCCTAAACGAGGCTCCACAGACCCTATTTGCATATTCAAAATTCCCAGGGGGCAATAGGCCTAGGAATTCACCGTGTTGAGCGATTTAGCTGGCTGCCCGCAGTGTTTTCTTAAACTGGTCTCCCTGAGATCAGTGAATACTTTGTTTTGTCAGTTATAATGGACAGTTAACAGATGCAGCAGAGCTGCAGAGCCGAAACTGGTCTATAGAAGCTCAGGAGTCTGTGGAACAGATATTTGCTAAGTTAAACCGGTTTTTGAACATCATACCGAGGCGGAATTAAGACTGTTGTTTTACCACTGTAAACAAGGGGCACAGGAGAGTGTCCTAGACTATTCACTGCGCTTACAAGAAGCACTGAGACTGTTAAAACAAGTTGACCCTGATAGTGTTAGAGATGAAAGCAAAGCGTTAATTGGACAATTGTTGTGGGACTTATTCTACCTAATGATAAGAAACAGGCAAGCTGGTGGTCCCTGCAGAATCCTGGCGCAGAGTTTGACACCTTAAGAGACCGGGTGCGGGGACACAGTGCGGGGACAGCAGTTCCCTACAGTGCCCGATCTAACCTCACAGCCACAGTATACTAACACCCCTTCCGTGCCGGCAGCAGCATCTCCACTTCCCATGGTTCAGTCCAGTGCACAGACTGTAACACCCAACCGGTTTGAACAACTGTGTGCCAATGTAGAGCAGCTGATGAAAGACTTGGACAAGCTCCAAGGTGAAAGGAGACCCAAGACAGAAGCAAGGTCATCGGACAAGATCCAGCTTGCTGACAGCCCCGACGACGTCCCGTGGATGAAGAAGAAGACACCGCCGCCGCGAGGAAAACCCACAGCTCGTTACACCCCTGATGGACATCGCATCTGCCAAAAGAGCGACTGCGACAGAGGCCACTCCACTCAGTCCTTAAACGAGCAACACCCGGGCGAGAAGGGCCAACCCCAGGAGTAGACTGTCCAGGCCCGATCAACTGGGAATATAAGTACGTAGGAGACTGTCCATACTTATCAATCATCATCGATGGCATCGCTACCTCAGCCTTGATAGACACTGGATCCCAGGTGACAACCATCTCGAGAGTCCTTTACAAGCGGTTCTGGCCAGAAGTTAGCTAGAACCCCCACACCCTGATCTGAACATTGAAGCCACTAATGGGATGATAGTTCCAGTAGAGGGACAGTGGGAAGCTACAGTAAAGGTGGGGAGGGTGCAGTTGAAAAACCAGGGTATCATAGTGGTTCAGGACAAACCATACGAGAGGGATCCACATGTAATACTGGGTACTAATGTTACAGTTAAATGTCTCGATGAAGTGTTGTTCTTACTCCAAGAGAGTGCTGATGCTGGTAGCCCAAGAGAGAGGAGAGCTATCCAAAGACAGATCTGAGCTCTGGTATATCAACAGCAGGTAAAAATGTCAAATGGTGAAATTGGCAGAGTACGGGTAACAGATCCCATTCCAATTGTGGTACCACCCAGAAGTGAAATGATGATCTGGTGTCGAGCAGCCATAGGGCTAGAGGGCAGGACTACCAAGCTGTAGTAGAACCTGTAATGTCTGATAGTAGTCCTACGCTCTTGACAGGTTGGTCGATATGAGAAAAGGGAGAGTCCCCGTACGCATACTAAATTATGGTGATGACGAAGTCAGACTGCCAAGATATGCAACTGTCGCAAAATTGTACCAGGTTGAAAACAATGCTATAATTGATGTAAAATCCTCTTCCCAAACAGTAACTGACGAACCCCCTCACTCCAAAGATCAGTTAGAGAAATGGTGTCAGGAGCTCAGAGTGGGAACTGACAACACACCCTCTCATCGGAAACATGGAGTTTACCGGGTGGTTCGGGAGTATGAGCAAGTGTTCAGCAAACACCCACTTGACTTTGGGAGGATTAAAGGGGTACAACACCATATCCCCACAGGCAACCATGCACCTATCAAAGAGAGGACAGGCCTATACCACCCACACACTACCAAAAAGCAAAAGAAATGCTTCAGGACATGAAAAATGCAGGAAGTCATTAGGGATAGCTGTAGTCCCTGGGCAGCATCACTGCCCTGGTTAAAAAGAAAGATGGTAGTATGAGGATGTGTGTAGACTATAGACAAATTAATAAAGTCACACACAAGGATGCATACCTGTTACCCCGCATAGAGGATTCACTAGCTGCACTCAAATCTGCCAACTACTTCTCCACATTAGATCTTACTAGTGGGTACTGGCAGGTCTCCGTTGCAGAGGAGGATCGCGAGAAGACAGCCTTCACGACACCTATGGGGCTATGCGAGTTCAACAGTATGCCATTCGGGCTGTGCAATGCCCCAGGCACATTTCAGAGACTGATGGAATGTTGTTTGGGCCTTAAGAACTTTGAGACTGTGCTGTTATACCTTGATGATGTCATTGTATACTCCCAGACCTATGAAGACTACCTGCAACACCTGAGTGAAGTGTTCGAGTCACTGTCTAAGTACGGGATGAAGCTGAAACCGTCCAAGTGTCACCTGCTGAAACCCAAAGTCCAATATCTAGGACATGTGGTTAGTGCCGAAGGGTAGCCTGACCGGACAAGGTAACCGTCATCAAAGACTGGCCAGCACCAACCACTCACAAGGAGGTACGTCAATTCTTAGGACTGGTCGGGTACTACCGACAATTCATCAAAGGCTATACCAAGATAGCAGCACCCATGCAAGATCTCTTAGTAGGTCAATCTAAAAATGGCAAGAACAGGGGACCCCCGTTCTACTGGGGACCAGAACAGAACAATCCTTCCAAAAGCTCAAAGATGCTTTAACTGGAGACGAAATCCTAACCTACCCTGATTACAATCTCCCGTTTTTACTGTACATTGATGCAAGCAATGAAGGCTTAGGAGAAGTCCTATTTTCAGCGTCAACAAGGGAAGGAAAAGGTGATAGCCTACACCAGCAGAAAGCTCCGTCCCACTGAAAGGAATCCGGAGAGCTACAGCTCGTTCAAACTGGAGTTCCTGGCCCTGGTCTGGGCAATTACAGAGCATTTCAAGCATTACCTGGCATCCGCCCCGTTCACAACTTTTACTGATAACAACCCTCTAACCCACTTAGAGACTGCAAAACTGGGAGCCCTAGAACAGCGCTGGATAGCCCGACTCTCAAACTATGACTTCACTATGAAGTACCGGGGGGTCACAAAAATGGCAACGCTGATGCCCTGTCCAGAATGCCTAACCTTCCTGAAGAGGGAGAAGACATAGATGACCTGGAGGAGATAGAACTACCTGCTTTCCATTGTACAGCTACAGCAACATGTCATCAGGCGAGCCAGAGACGAGTAGAGAGGACCGTGAACCCGTTACCTCACCATGACTGGAAGGAGGTTCAAGCTAACGATCCAGATGTCAGTTTGGTAAGAGAGCTGATAACTCAAGAGCACGCCAGCATTTACCCTGATGCCTCCCAAAATGCTAAACGCCTATGGAAAGAGAAGGGGAAGTTGTTTGTCTACCAAGGTAAACTATGCAGAAGGTATCTGAATCCCAGAACACACGAGCTCATCTGGCAGATTGTAGTTCCAAAAACTGAAGTCCAAATGATCCTTGAAGCCTACCATGATGATGCAGGACACTTTGGATGTAAGAAGCTGGAGAGACTCCTGAAAGATCGTTTCTACTGGGTTGGTTGTGAGGCTCAAATGATAAGTGGTGTAAAAACTGTGGACCATGTCACCTTCGAAGGAAAGACCACCTAACTCAGAAAGCTCCGTTACAACCAATTGTTACCAAGAAACCCCTTGAAATATTTGCTCTCGACCACGTAAAGTTAACCCCAAGTCGTACCGGTTACACTTACGCACTCACCATAGTCGATCACTATTCAAGGTTCCTGGTAGTGGTTCCAGTTAAGGACTTAACTGCAGAGGTAGCGGCCAGAGCCTTCCAGAGTTACTTCTGTCGCCCTCATGGGTATCCAGACCAAGTCTTAACTGACCAAGGGCCAGCCTTCGAATCAGCTCTGTTTCAAGAATTCCTAGGGCTGTATGGGTGTAAGAAGATCAGGACCACACCATATCATCCCCAGACAAATGAGTTTGTGAGAAAATGAACCACATTGTAATTGACATGCTCAAAACCTTGCCACTCGAAGAGAGAAATCAATGGCCTGAAAAATTCCAGACCATGTGGATATCTACAACCACATACCTGTTAGTTCAACTAACTACACACCTGCTTACCTGATGCGAGCAAGACCAGGTAAATTACCAATTGATTTACAGATGGGAACCATCGAACCAACACAAGATTCTCCTGATGAGGATTGGATAAACCAATGCCAAGAACAGTACCAAAAAGTACAAGAGAGTGTTGAAAGGAACCTGAATGTCAGCAGAGCCAAACAAGAGCATGACTTTAACAAGCATGCCTCAGTAGAACCTCTAACCACAGGCGAATTAGTGCTAAAAAGAAAGAGAAAAGCAAATAAATTGGATGACATTTGGGAATCAGAACCCTACACAATTATGCCATCGCAATATGACAATTCCAAAACTTGCGTTATCAGCAAAGACAAAGGAAACACCTTTACAACTGTATCAAGAGACCATTTGAAGAAATGTCCAACACAGTTAATACCTCAAGTAACCAGTTACCCTGCAGTAACTACAGTCGAAGAACCAAAAGAAAATCTCGTCCATACAGAAACTGGGGACTTACCAGCCGACTGGCCACAATGCAATGGTGCAAATATAATACCAGTTATTTCATTCTACCAGCCTGTAGAAAACCAAGAACCAATACCAATTCAACCAAATCAACCAGTTCAAGAAGAACAAGTTCAAATGCAAGAGATGCAGCCTGTTATCTTGGAACCTGAGATTCCTGTAATCGGTGAACCTGCTAGTCTAACAGTAAGACAAAGACAGCATAGACAATTACCTACACTACCACCTTTAACAGAGGATAGTCCAGTAGATAGACTACGTACTTATTATGGTATTACAGAAACACGTAGGAGCAACAGACCAACAACCAGTTTGTACACTACAGACACAGCTTTTGAAACACCCACACTACGCAGATCCACACTAGTACACTAGGACAACCCCCAAGCAAATATGGAGAATGGGTTTAGAATGTAGTGGAACCATATTACCTGTTAAACACTGTAAATAGTACCCATGTTCAAAAACTGTAAAAAGTAGTGTACAGAAGGGTGGAGGAACTGGGCTCTGTCCCAAGTAAATTAAGTTGGGGACAGAAAGTGCCTGGTAGGGTGAAAAGGTTAGACCCGGCCTCCCAAGCAGACACCCATAGGGAATGTATAAAGTTTAAATATGTGTACCCGTGTATGTGTTTAAGCCATCAGAGACTTTACTGCTGACTTTACCCTTTTTCCCTTTCCCATAAACTTGGACAATTGTTACAGGACTTGTGTGACCAAAACTTGCTCTTTCCAGCCTGCGGCAAATGGACTAGTGCCGATATGGACTGCTTTTCATTTTTTCCTTTTTTCCCTTCTTTTTCAGTGATTTTTGTATTTTTCATTAAGAATTTGTAAATACCGGTTATTAAATGTTTATAAAATGCTTAAAGGTTAAGTTGTAAAAGAAAAACTTTTTGCTCAGTCCGGGAGAACTGAAGTTAACTAAGGGGGAATGTGGCACCCCCCTGGTTGGGGCACCACAGAACTCTTGGTACACAAATGGAATGTACACAGCAAGCAGCACTCACCACTAACAACACCTTTAACACCCTGTTTCACCCCAGCCCTCTAGGGGAAGCTCCACTGGTTACCTTAAGCCAGTTCCCCCTATAAATAGGGTCCTGGAGAGGGAAACAGCAGAGGTAGCAGACGCTAGGAGAGCTACAGGAAGTGTGCAGTCACTGGTACTGGAGCTATACAGGCCCAAACCAGCACACCCAGCAAGTGAGAGACCCTTGCAACTGGGGTCATAGGACAGGAGAAAAGCACCTCTCAGGGACAGAAGAGTTATCCTAACTCTCCCTAACAATCCGGTTACTGGAACCGAGCTGTGGGGACTACCACATAAACCACAGAGAGACCAGCACCACAACCAGGGTGTCTAGCCCCCTGTTCACCTGAAGCACCCACGGATGACAGCCCAGGGAAGAGGATATATATAGCTTAATCCCTTTAATAGTGCCCTCAGTGCAGCTAACCCAGGTGAATCACGTTCCACTGAACGTACAACCCGGTCCGGCAGGATTCCATATCCACCCGACCCCACCAGAACAGGAGAGAAAGGAAGCCTACACAGGAGTCTACTCCAGGAGCCTACTCCAGGAGTGTCAACCTCATCACCCGGTCCGAGTGTACCTGTTGCCACCAATAAAGGTACCTAAAAGACTTTGTGTGTGCCCGCGCATTATTCCTTGATCTAACATGCAGCACTACAAAGCTGCCATACACCACCAAGTGCAGCTCCTGGCCCCGGGGACTCCCGCTCATCCTGTAGGGAGCGTCCCATCTTGCTGCCGTACATCCCCCAGAGGCCCAAGCAGCGCCGGTGAAATCACCGGAATTCCCGCAGGTGGCGTCACGACAAGAAGAATTAACCTTATCCGTTCAGCCAACCCCTTTTTGATCTGGACCACCGGGCCCCACGGCCTCGGGCGCGGAACCGTGACGGGAGAAGCAACGCCCGAGACGTGAAGACCCGGCTACGGTGAGTCATCATCATCTCCCTGTCACCTCAACCTTATCTCATCAAGGTACTGTAATTAAACAGTTAAATAGACCCATATGGCTGGGATTAACATGGGGAAAGGATAACGAGTAACTATCTACCACTGCTTGTAGAGAGACCGTGCTCAAATCCCTCAGACACATCTCACATATGTGCATCGGTGGCAGAATAAGGAGTTTAAGTGACATAAAAGAAAGATATTACACATGTAAGACACCAGGCACAAAGGTGATTCCACAATAAAAGGACTTTAGCTCTTTATTAACCTTGCTACAAGACAACCAAAGTAAACTATATTGGGACCTTGTTACATCACTGTTGGGTGCAGTATATACCAAAGGCCCTTTATTTTTTGGTACAATCCTCCTAATATACTTTTACCATTTTGGAATAAATCATTACACCGGGCCCTTTTTGTACCCAAGGGCACAAATAAACGAGCACAACTGTAGACCACAAACCTTATTAACATTACTCCTCCACATCCTTACATCACCAGGGTAGTTTTAATATTAATGTTTTTTTGTCCTATTTTCTGTTGTCCAAACCTGGGTTTGTCTTAGAGTCAAGTGATCTTATAGTACAAATCAAAAATACAATATATTAACTTTAAATACCCATAATAATTGAAAATTATTATAAATTAATTATTTATTTAAAATTCTGGTTTAAAAAAAGAACTTCTGATTTCAGTGCTGAGGAATTAGGGAACTGAAAATGATTATCTTTACTCTTCTTTGTTGGGTAATGGTGAGTAACTGAAAAATTCTGAAAATACCAAGGACAGAATATTTGTCTTTGTTTAACATGAAGAAGTCCTTTATTTCACATAACTAATGTCTGTTACCTCCCATAGTAACAAACGTACCAGTTGCCATCTTCTGCATTTCCTGGCACCACTCTGGCCTAGATTCCCCATCTTGTGACAGCAGCTTCTGACTGACCGGACTCAAAGCTATTGGTCAAAAGCTCTCAATATAAGTTTCTGAGTGTCTCTCTCTCGGTCTCATAATCTCACATTGAGAAGAGACCTCTGATTCACCCAGTAAGCACTACTACAACCAGCAGAAGATGATGGGCGTGGCACTGAGAACAGAAAAAGCTGGCGGCTGATAAATATATTGATAGGGGCACGGAACATGCGTTATTGATAGGCTACATGGACATGTTGAGTATTTGGCTAATTTTTACCTTAGTATTTGTAAACCAAAGCCAAGAGTAGAACAATTAGAGGAAAGCTAATATAGAAACATGTGACCACTTCTGTATTTTTTCCATACATCTAAATTCATCATGGGCCGGAGACACACTATGTGTGATGCAAGCTAGATACTCGCATGAGTCTCACATAACTCACCCGCCATCTCTCTGGATGAGAGTGTCTCAGCTGCATAGAAACACATGCAAATGATATGCTCCCTTCCTGATAGACAGTATAAAGGGTAGAGACAGGCTCACTGTGTCTCCTGGCTGGGTGCTCCAATAAAACAAGTTGCAAACTGGGGGATATCTGGGCACACCAAATAAGGAACAATTGTAACCACAAGTTAGCTGGTGAAAAAATGTGTCCTCTTTATTGCCACACAGTATCAGTACACTAGTCCAACGTTTCAGCCGTCCTCGGCCTTTCACAAAGTTTGTGTTAATACTGGGGGCACTTCACCAGCCGACAGGCTAAATTGCAACCTGAGCCTTGACTCTGACTACCACGAGTCACATACTTACTACAAATCAAAAATTCTCTTTGAGGAGCTCTGAAGCTGAGATTCTATAGGTCCATACTACTGTGGACACTATAGGACTCAATCAGCATGATCCCTTGGAGTTCATCTTCTACTACACTATGCTACCATCTCTTGCAGGATCCTGCACCCCAAGTTATGCAGACCTCCCTTAGACCTTGTCCCCAGTATTAACACAAACCTTGTGAAAGGCCGACGACAGCCGAAACGTTGAAATAGTGTACTGATACTGTGTGGCAATAAAGAGGACATGTTTTTTCATCAGCTAACTTGTGGTTACAATTTTTCCTTATTTGGTGTGCCCAGATATCTCCCCAGTTCCCTTCCAGATAGACGGCAGCCATTTCAGCCGTATCTCACATGCATCTCGCATAGTGTGTCTCCACCCTTACACATACTGAGGTACGAAACTCACTAAATTCTCAACATGTGCACATGTTCACGTGGCCATACCACTCCGTTGAAATAATAATAATGAAAAAAACGCCAGAATGGTGTTTTAAGTGTATTGTCCCATTAAATTTCCATGGAGCATTTTTAGCTTTGTGCACTACAGCACATTTCATTATACTGTACATTTATACTCTATACAATGTTATTTTGTGGGTTTTTTTATTACTCAGCTGCGGAGCTGATGCCATTATTACCGTAAGAGATACCACAATGAGAGGAATGCATTTAAGACCTCTGTAATGTTAAAATGTCAACTCTCATTCACCCTTGTTTTCCAGCAGTCTCTGTGTCTGAGTTTTGCAGTTGGAAAACTAACGTTGAATTAAAAAAAATGAATGACGTATCATATTCACTGGAAAAAAATGAAAAACTTTTTACAAGATTTATTTTTTCTTTCCAATTGCAGGGTAGAAGTTTCTATTTTATGAGTACATGTTGGCAAAACTTATTTACTGCAAACATATATCCATGTAGCAGGATCGCCAGAGATGTTTTTCATAAAAAATAAAGAAAACTATTAACACCCAAAATGCTCACATGAAATCTGCACTACTTTTAGCTGAATCTTGAATTCTAAATTACAATTATTAAGAAATCTAGTGCAATCGCATAAAACGGCTCAATATCGTCATTGCAGAAGTCATTAAAGGTGTTGTCCGGGCTTTTGCAATAATTAATATGTGTATCTAGGCTGCATAATGTTGACATTTTGCAATATACTTGCTGTCAACATTTCGCAGGGTTTTCTAGATAACACATATTTACGGCTGGCAGGGAACATCTAGGGGGTGTGGTTGTGCATGTAAATGGAGAACTGGTCGTTTCCTCCCAGTCTCCTACAATCACGCCCCCTCCTCTATTCACAGTATGGCCAGCCACCCCCAGGATGTTACAGGCCTGCCCCCTCCCAACTTTCCCTATGCCTGGCCACCACCAGCCCCTAATGTCACCACCAACCCCTATTGTCCCCACTGCACTCACACACTGTACCGAATCGGCAGCTGTGAAGGAGATTCTGTACAGAGTAACAATGTGGGAGGGACCGCTGCAAGAGTGTGCTGCTCATCCTGACTGTGGGCTCTGTGCCTGGAGCTGGGTCCGCACTCTGCAGTTCCGGTCTCTGTGCCTGAAGCCCGGTGTCTGTGCCTGGAGCCTGGGTCTCTGGGCTGCAGCCCAGTGTCTGTGCCTGGAGCCTGGGTCTCTGGGCTGCAGTCCGGTCTCTGTGCCTGGAGCCGGGGTCTCTGGGCTGTATCCTGGTCTCTGTGCCTGCAGCCCGGTGCTAGATCTGCTCTCCAGTCCTCCTGGTACAATAGAGCCAGCGGTGGTATAGTGAGGAGCGCTCCACTGGCTCTGTTCCCGAGCGCTCTATGGTACAGGAGCCGGTGGAGTGTTTTTTCATTGAAGACACATTAAATGAAGATAATAATACCAAAGAATTTGTGATTGCAATCATTTTTAGGAAGAAACTGAGTATTATCTGACAGAATTGCAGGGGTGTCAATACTTTTGGCCACATCTGTATGTATATGTGCATCTAATGTAGTGCAAGTGTGTAAGTATACTCATCTACCACTGATGTCTCCGGTGTCCAGAGTTGTTCTCCTCATCTGAATCATGCACCGATATGTAGATTGTCTGGGTAACGCATGATACAGAAGTAACTTTTACAATGTAAGTCTATGGAGCATCAGAATGAGGCACTATAAACTTACATTGTAAAAGAGACTTCTGGCTCATGCATACAGCATAGAGTGATTCAAATAATTGCATTTGCATTGAAGTCACTAAGGCTGGCTTCACACTTGCAGATGCATCTGCAGCGTTTTGCAGATGCATCTGCAAGTATCAGCATGCAGACCACGGCCGTGGTGTGAATGCTCTCATTGATTCCTATATGTGAGCCGTAAGCAGGCGTATGCCTGCTTACAGATCACACTCTCCCGCCCGCACTATGGACGCGAGATGTTGCGTCCAAGGTGCGGGGCAGGAGTGTGTGATCTGTCAGCAGGCATACGCCTGCTTACGGCTCACATATAGGAATCAATGAGAGCATTCAGACCGCGGTGCGCCCTATTATAAACATAGGGACCGCGGTCTGCATGCTGATACTTGCAGATGCATCTGCAAAACGCTGCAGATGCATCTGCAAGTGTGAAGGCAGCCTAAGTAGTAGAAAAGAACGGCAATGAAAACCAGAGAGCAGCAGTAGGTGAGTATATTAACACACTCACATTACATTACATGCATATATACACACATTTAATTAATAAAAAACTTGAAGAGAGTGCTTCTTTAACCACTTCATGACATTTGATGTACCAATACGTCATGGCGGTCTAGGGGTTCCTATAGATATGTCATATCAATTGTACAGGGTACAGGAGATGTAAGTGCCTTCCGGGAGCTCAGCGGAAGTGATAGCCGGGCTCCAGCTGTCACAGACAGGGTTGATGCCCACACTGCCCCTGGCTGTTTAACCCCCTAAATGCCAAGGTCAATAGTGATCACAGCATTTGGAGGCTGGGCGGAATGCTCTTTATGTAATTGCGGGCTGCTAATCATTGTCATAGCAACCCGAAGTCAAATAATGGCCTTCGGGATTGCTGGATATGGTGACCTGTTAGACTTTCCCAGGACATGGTCTAAAAAGCATTCTGTCAGTGTCAGACTGACAAGTATAGTGTATTTCAATGCTTTTGTATTGCAATACATTATACCAACGATCAGAGTAATAAAACTTAAATTCCCATATGGGGACTAAGGAAAAAAGTGAAAAAAAAAGTGAAAACAAAATTGGAAAAATATTGAAAAAGAAAATCACAATTTAAGGAATAAAAATAAAGAAAAACATATAATACCATTAAATACATATATTTCTGTAAAAACAACAAATAAACAATAAAAGCACACATATCTGGTAATGACCCAAAGTGTCACACATTATAACCCCTTTAGTGAACACCATAAATAAATAAATAAATAACACATAGCAAAAAAGGAAGCATTCTTCATCTTACCGCCAAAAAAAGTTGAAATAAAATGCAATCAAAAAGCCGCATGTAAATAAACAGGTATTGCCGAAAACAGCATCTTATCCTGAAAAAAACAAGCTACAACACACCTCAGAGGAAAAATGAAAAGCTTATAGTGCTTAAAATATAGCAATGCTAAAATAATTCTTTTTTTTCTCTAAAATATGTTTTAATGTGTAAAAGCATCTGTGGCGCCCCTGCGGGTATGCGCCACAGAATGGTATTACACTTGAATATAAAATGTGTTTTTCCTTGTAAGTTGCCAGGTTACGATTTAATGCTTATGGAGTCTATTTTTAGCACTCACCTAGGACCACACCACTTAGTGTAGGGGAAACTGACTTTATGGTAGGTTCCACAGGTGGTGGGCGGAGCTTAGGATAGAGTTAGAGTGACAGTTAGGAATTTACCTCAGACGGCGTTGGGAAGGCAGACAGTGTGGTCACGCCTGGCAGCCTGAGCTGAGTGGAGGGTACCCCAACTATATGTGGGGGCCCAGGACAGATGGCAACGGACCTAGACTGGTAGGAACCAGCTGGTCATGTTGAGGGTTCACAGGTGACACGGATACCGAGGCAGCCAGGAGTTCAGCCCTGACTGCGAAGCCGACGAGCTGCAGGCCCAACCAGACCGGGTTGCTGACAGCACCACAAGGTACCTCACCCCTCATGTCCAAAAGACGGTCCTACACTAGTGAGGAAAGACTGAAACCCGGTGTCAGGTGGGAAACTTGTGCGTTCCTGCTGTTCCCATTTGGACCGGTAATAGTCAATTTAAGCCTACTAGACACAGACTGCAGGACTGGCGGGTGAGCTCTTCCAAGGTGGGAAAGACAGAAAGATCTAGAAAGAGAATAGAAACCCTGAAAGACAGAGAAGGAACATCCAAAGACTCCTTAAGAGAAATCCTGAGTTGGTAACAGCACCCTAAACCAAACTGTACCGTGTATTGTTATGCCATCAGCCGGTACCGAGTAAAGCAAAGTTAAACAAGAATTGGTTTCTGTTATTCTTCCTGCCGCAGCTCAAAAGACTTAACATCATCAACATCAACAGCAGAAGGGTAAGAACTGCACCACCATTTACCATCACTGCCCTCCCTCACCGTCTCATATACCATCATAGCTGCCCTGAGGTAAAGCTCCACCTGTGGGGAGCTGTACCACACACTGCTGCCCCCTCCATCACCTCAGTGGCCGGCTGGCAGCGCTGGTACCACCTTACCAGACCCTACAGGTGGCGTCACGTTCCCCTGTAAATACCCCCTTTTAACCCCCACCGTTTTACCAACAACACCTGGTACAATTGTTCGCCAGGGCACGGCACCGGGGATACCGACCACCCGTGACATCCCACACAGAAGCCCCGGTGACCGAGTACCTCAGCACCCCAGCTCTGGTTGAAACAAATTGGCGTCACGAACAGGATGAGCCAGCCTGGTATCTACCAGGTGAAGTGTGCCTTAAGAACTTTATTACTGTCTAAATGTGTGGATTATAAAAACTGAGCCGAGCCGCCATTACATCGCCTCAGAAATTCAAACTGCGTCACAGCAGGAGAAAGAGCGGGAAGATAAGCCCCGCCCCCTCCGCTCTGCCGAGGAGTGACGAAGGCAGTGGCGGGCTCCGGAAAAGCCCGAAGGACTTGCCCACAGGAACTTCGTGGTGGGCGGGCTTAAAAGTGCATAAACAACAATGTGCCGGCCTAGGGGCATGCCTCGGCCCCTCAACAAACATAGGCCATTCAAGAGGCGCCAAAAAGTCTCCCCGCCCCCATTGCTCTCAATCAACCAAGGGGGCGGGTCGAGCGCCAGTCCACACCGGTTATGGACTATAAGAACTAAGCAGGATGCGGCCGGGAGCGGACTCAATATACCTGGTCAGGCTCCGGACCTGTTACCTGTAACCGGCTGTGAGGCAATGGCAGTCCCAGCTGCTGATTCCCTGGGACCGGTTTATGCACCCCTTGTGGAGCCCGGAGAGGAGGATATCACCGAGGCGGAGGACTTCATCCAGTTCCTGAAGGAGCCGGTGGTACGGAGGAGGCCGGGCCCCGCGAGCTATGGAGGGTCGCGGTACCAGCATCAGCAGCGGTTGGAGAAAGGAGAGTCCATCTATCTGCAGTTCCCCAGGGCCACCTGGACCGGGACCTGTATTGTGGGGATAAATAAATGCCACGCAGGTCTCAGTGGGAGGTTTGCAATCCGGGTCAGTAAGTTGAGCAGTAAAGAGTTAACCCGGTATTGCACTGTTTAAAGTGTGAGCAGAATCGTTTAAAATCCATATTTCCCTTGCATTGCACTGTTTCTTTTTTTCTTTTCCAGCATTTGATGGTCAGTAACCAAAGAACTTGTTACCTGGTCCCAGTTGGGCCAGTATGGACTAGACTATAGTCAAAATTATGTTCGTGACGCCAATTTGTTTCAACCAGAGCTGGGGTGCTGAGGTACTCGGTCACCGGGGCTTCTGTGTGGGATGTCACGGGTGGTCGGTATCCCCGGTGCCGTGCCCTGGCGAACAATTGTACCAGGTGTTGTTGGTAAAACGGTGGGGGTTAAAAGGGGGTATTTACAGGGGAACGTGACGCCACCTGTAGGGTCTGGTAAGGTGGTACCAGCGCTGCCAGCCGGCCACTGAGGTGATGGAGGGGGCAGCAGTGTGTGGTACAGCTCCCCACAGGTGGAGCTTTACCTCAGGGCAGCTATGATGGTATATGAGACGGTGAGGGAGGGCAGTGATGGTAAATGGTGGTGCAGTTCTTACCCTTCTGCTGTTGATGTTGATGATGTTAAGTCTTTTGAGCTGCGGCAGGAAGAATAACAGAAACCAATTCTTGTTTAACTTTGCTTTACTCGGTACCGGCTGATGGCATAACAATACACGGTACAGTTTGGTTTAGGGTGCTGTTACCAACTCAGGATTTCTCTTAAGGAGTCTTTGGATGTTCCTTCTCTGTCTTTCAGGGTTTCTATTCTCTTTCTAGATCTTTCTGTCTTTCCCACCTTGGAAGAGCTCACCCGCCAGTCCTGCAGTCTGTGTCTAGTAGGCTTAAATTGACTATTACCGGTCCAAATGGGAACAGCAGGAACGCACAAGTTTCCCACCTGACACCGGGTTTCAGTCTTTCCTCACTAGTGTAGGACCGTCTTTTGGACATGAGGGGTGAGGTACCTTGTGGTGCTGTCAGCAACCCGGTCTGGTTGGGCCTGCAGCTCGTCGGCTTCGCAGTCAGGGCTGAACTCCTGGCTGCCTCGGTATCCGTGTCACCTGTGAACCCTCAACATGACCAGCTGGTTCCTACCAGTCTAGGTCCGTTGCCATCTGTCCTGGGCCCCCACATATAGTTGGGGTACCCTCCACTCAGCTCAGGCTGCCAGGCGTGACCACACTGTCTGCCTTCCCAACGCCGTCTGAGGTAAATTCCTAACTGTCACTCTAACTCTATCCTAAGCTCCGCCCACCACCTGTGGAACCTACCATAAAGTCAGTTTCCCCTACACTAAGTGGTGTGGTCCTAGGTGAGTGCTAAAAATAGACTCCATAAGCATTAAATCGTAACCTGGCAACTTACAAGGAAAAACACATTTTATATTCAAGTGTAATACCATTCTGTGGCGCATACCCGCAGGGGCGCCACACATCAAAACATAAAAAAAGATACAAATATGGTATTGCTGTAATCATACTGACCCAAAAAATTAAGCTGTCTTGTCATCTTTACCACATAGTGAACATGTAAAAAAAAAAAAAAAACACCGCCATGTCAGACCTACTAACCCAGTAGGTCAAAAGAAAGAAAAGACACATGCAGGAAAAAATAGTTTATTATTTGAATAAAGACTCCCCCACACTATCTCTCATTCACCAATTTATTATCAAAAATGTTCCCATGACGTTCCATCTTAGTCCACGTTCCATGAATGAAGCTCAAATTTCTGGAGTTTCTTCGCAATTTCTGCACTGAAGACTCTGAGTCTCAGAGTGCAATAGTCTATAGGTAGAGCTTTTCCCGAGGTGGCTTCAACTGGAAAACTCATAGATTTTGACTGCTACAAAAATAAACTCACTGTGCACATAGCCTAAGGAATAGACCGGCACAAGACGAAGAGCGTGTTGAGTTGGCACCATTCCAGAGCAGGACAGAACTTCTCACATGGGTTTGTGATTTTTTCTATTTATCTTGCATTGCCTCATGTGAGCTTCCTATGTGTGCAATACTATTTTTCATCTTGCCCTTACTATTTATGGATATATACTGTACATCACATGTCCTTTCCTGCCATCTTATTTCTGATCCATTCATGTGCCTTATTTTATTGAATAAAGTTGTCATATATTTTTGCTATTTCCAGGCTTGCTAATGTCTCACCCCTGGCAGGGAACATGGGGTACTCAGAACTGGGCCCTCTCGTTGTCATCTCAGGATGCGGGATGTCACGGTGGCGTGACTCGGTCTGTGATCCCCTCATCAGGCGAGCAGTTAAAAAGCGGAATTGGAAAAATGGAGAAAAATAAAACAGTGTTGTGACGCCACCTGTGGAATGCGGCCGGTATAGCCGCTGCTGCAGTCAGGACATCTGGGGATGATGGGAGTTGCATCGTAGGTGGATCAGCTCTCCACAGGAAGAGTGGGTCCCCAGGGCAACTGTAAAGTCTACGGCTGATATTTTTTTGGGGGTGCAGTGTTTAGTGCACGAAAGAACTGACAGACACAGGGGTGACAGTCTCCTTTACCTTTACTGAAGTCAGAAGCAGGTTCATCCAGGGCACAGTTCACAAGTGATGTTAAGGGTCCAGAGCCTGGAAGCAAGTTCAGGATTTTTCCGCACCTGGCAAGATCTGAGGCCTCCCTACTGCGCTGTTCACTGTGGGCCCTGGCTGCTTGAAGCTGGGCTGTGACCATCTCCTCACTTGTCCTTCTTGGCCGTGTGACTGGCGGCTCTAGCCCTTTTTGTGTTACTTGTCCTTTCACTGCGTCTCCTGAGCTCTTTGATGCGGCTGTGTCTCCTGGCCTTTCTGGTGCGTGAGCAACTTAGAATTACCCGCCCTCCAGTGTTGGTTGCATGGCATAAAGTCCCTGGTGACATCGGACTCTGGTGTCCGTGCTGCACTCGGTGCTAGGGCAAGCCGGCTCTGCTCCACTCCCCACACCTTTTCTCCATTTCCCTCAGACTCTCACCTACGGGTCCCTCATACTGGCTAGTCAGTATCCTCGGAAGGGACTAGCACGGCACCCGACCATAGGATGCCTTCTACTGTCCTCCTAGGAACTAAACTGTCTTACCCCACCCCGAGACCAGAATTTATAGGGGACCTGCCCTGAACTCAGGTGTAGAGCTCCCCCTTCTGACCTGGAGTTGAGAAGGTGTTGTGCGTGTGTTTTGCTTAAGGTGCGTACCTTTCCTTGCTTCCAAGCTTAATATTGTGGCAACCGGACACTGGGGCGCCACATTAATTTTGTTCCTCTGGTTCATTCTGTTGCTACTTTTGGTTTAGCCTTTTACTATATTCTACACTTAAACCCTACCATATATACTCAGTCACTTTGACTCTATGCTATATATATATGCGTGTATTCATTCATATACATATGTATGTATGCACCTATGTTGTAATTAAGTGTTCAGGTTTATGAATATCCCTACATTTTTTTCTGAGTTGAGGGAGCAGAAAATGAACAGAAACGCTAAAAATCATCCACAAGATATTAAAAAAATCCTCAAAAATTTGGAGGTTCTGCTCTGTTTCTGTTCCGATAACTTTAGATAACTTTGCACTCTGTGCGCATACCCTCAGTCTCAGTCATTCTACGATTCAGTGTAAGGTTACTCATATTTCTGCAGATATACTTTAACAAATGGAAGAAGGTAAAATAGTATTTTCTATCACAGTTGATATGTGCAGGGATATCACTTCATCAGCACAATTACTGTTTTTACATAGGGTATGTCACTAGATTTTCACATTTTTTTAAAGCTCATTTGAAGTTATCTCAATTCAGTGACATACAAATTGATTATGTGATGTAATGGACTTATGAATCGAGATTTAAGTGAGGCCCCCTTTACACGTTCATGTCTCCAGAACGTTTGGTGTTCATTTTCACATGTACTGGAGATATGTTCACACATATACCAATTAAATCAATGGAAATCTTCACACCTCTGTGTGCCCGTGTGATCCACACAGAGACATGCCTGTTTTTTACTGGCAGCATGGATGACACACAAACAGCAAATTGATAACATTGGTGTGACATCCACGTGACACATATATTGATGAAGCACTGCTTGACGAGAAGTGATTCTGTGTGATGAAAAGAAGCTTCAATAAAACCCCTGTGACAACTCCAGCTCAGAACTGTGCTATAGCTTTGTGCCTGTAAACCGTTACCTTCCCACTACTTTGAAAAATTATAATTAATGGTTGCCCTGAGTAAGATTTCCTCAGGATTCCAAAAGAACTCATGTTTCCTTTGTATTGCCTTCAATATACTGTGTGGCTTGCATGCAACATTGATGGCCCAATTAATTGACATGTTAGATCAAACTCAATAGATGTGACCAAAAATTACTGTATAAGAAGAAAAAAAGGGTACCCCTGTAGAGCAAAGCACAACCAAAAAGATTTTTGATGCAAGTGACCAAAAATCTGAAAATTACAAGGACTATTCACGTGTGTTATTGTAACACACGTGAATAGTCCTTGTAATTTTCTGATTTTTGGTCAGTATTCTGTAATTTGAGTGCCTTATACAGTGGGGGGGCTGGTCCGGACCAGTATTGTTTTAATTGTTTTTAATATGCTTGCTTCTGGCTCTTTTGTGCCGTTACACTTTATGATTAAATAAATATTCACTTGCATCAAAAATCTTTTTGGTTGTGCTTTGCTCTACAGGGGTACCCTTTTTTTCTTCTTATACAGTAATTTTTGGTCACATCTATTGAGTTTGATCTAACATGTCAATTAATTGGGCCATCAATGTTGCATGCAAGCCACACAGTATATTGAAGGCAATACAAAGGAAACATGAGTTCTTTTGGAATCCTGAGGAAATCTTACTCAGGGCAACCATTAATTATAATTTTTCAAAGTAGTGGGAAGGTAACGGTTTACAGGCACAAAGCTATAGCACTAGGGATGGGCGAATCTACTCGCTAGGACTCGTTACTCGGCGAGTAGTAAGGGACTCGCAGGACTCGGTACTCTGCGAGTCTCCCAGTGATTACTCGCACGAGTCCAATGCAAATCAATATCAATCCTAGTTTTGTCAGAAACGCTGACAAAACTAGGATTGCCATTGTTTGCATTAGACTCGTGCGAGTAATCACTGGCTACTGTGCCAGTGATAGCAGGGAAACTCGCAGATAACTGCTGTTTCTTTGCGAGCCGAGTCCAGCTGTCTTCTCTGTGCAGCTCCAGGGTCCTAGAGCCCGCCTGCTCACAGACATGATGTAGCAGTGCTGAGATTGTTCTCAGTCTGCTCATTCCCTGTGTACAGACATGAATGTCTGTGCACAGAGATGATGTAGCAGTGCTGAGATTGTTCTCCTCAGTCTGCTCATTCCCTGTGTACAGACATGAATGTCTGTGCACAGAGATGATGTAGCAGAGCTGAGATTGTTCTCAGTCTGCTCATTCCCTGTGTACAGACATGAATGTCTGTGCACAGAGATGATGTAGCAGTGCTGAGATTGTTCTCAGTCTGCTCATTCCCTGTGTACAGACATGAATGTCTGTGCACAGAGATGATGTAGCAGAGCTGAGATTGTTCTCAGTCTGCTCATTCCCTGTGTACAGACATGAATGTCTGTGCACAGAGATGATGTAGCAGAGCTGAGATTGTTCTCAGTCTGCTCATTCCCTGTGTACAGACATGAATGTCTGTGCACAGAGATGATGTAGCAGAGCTGAGATTGTTCTCAGTCTGCTTATTCCCTGTGCATAGACATCTATATTTATGCACAGGGGATGTAGCAGAGAGGACATCGCGTTTTGGACTGCGTCGGACGGAAGAGGATTTTTTTAATTAAAGATGGAGTCCCTAATGGCTTTTTTTTTTATTTCTAATAAAAAATTTTCCTTGTGTTGTGTTTTTTTTTAAAACAATTTAATAGAAATTCATGGCGGTCATGTCTAATATTGGCGTGACCGCCATAAATTTCGGGCTTAGGGCCAGCTGATAATACAAAGCTGGCCCTAACCTCTATTACCCAGCGTGCCACCGCCACCAGGGCCGCTGGAAGAGCGGGGTTCAGCGCCAGAGGATGGCGCTTCAATGAACGCGCCATCTTCTGGGGCGGCTGCGGGCTGCAATTTGCAGCGGGGGGTGCCCAGAAAGCTTGGGCATCCCTGCGCTGCGGATTCCAGCCCCCAGCTGCTTAGCTGTACCTGGCTAGACATAGAAATTGCGCGGAGCCCAACGCATTTTTTTTTTATTATTTCATGAATTTCAGAGTCAGAATCTCAGAATTTCATGAAATAATTAAAAAAAAATGCGTGGGGCTCCGCGCAATTTCTATGTCTAGCCAGGTACAGCTAAGCAGCTGGGGGCTGGAATCCGCAGCGCAGGGATGCCCAAGCTTTCTGGGCACCCCCCGCTGCAAATTGCAGCCCGCAGCCGCCCCAGAAGATGGCGCGTTCATTGAAGCGCCATCCTCTGGCGCTGAACCCCGCTCTTCCAGCGGCCCTGGTAGCGATGGCACGCTGGGTAATAAAGAGGTTAGGGCCAGCTTTGTATTATCAGCTGGCCCTAAGCCCGAAATTTATGGCGGTCACGCCAATATTAGACATGACCGCCATGAATTTCTATTAAATTGTTTTAAAAAAAAACACAACACAAGGAAAAATTTTTATTAGAAATAAAAAAAAAAGCCATTAGGGACTCCATCTTTAATTAAAAAAATCCTCTTCCGTCCGACGCAGTCCAAAACGCGATGTCCTCTCTGCTACATCCCCTGTGCATAAATATAGATGTCTGTACACAGGGAATGAGCAGACTGAGAACAATCTCAGCTCTGCTACATCATCTCTGTGCACAGACATTCATGTCTGTACACAGGGAATGAGCAGACTGAGAACAATCTCAGCACTACTACATCAGGCAGCAGGCAGGCTCTAGGACCCTGGAGCTGGCAGCCTGTACAGAGGAGACAGGATCTTATCTGTGCGAGTCAGCGATTACTTACAAAGTAAACTAGTCCAATGCAAATAAATGACAAAACTAGGATTGCTTCAGGCTGAAGCTTCCGAGACACATCTGCGATTTGTAAATCTCACACTACTCGCTATTACTCGCTTCCCCATTCATTAACATTGGACTCGCTAGACTCGCAACGAGTAGCGAGTCCTGTGCTCGGACTCGCTAGAGTCAAGCGATTCCGAGTAATTTAGGATTCACCCATCACTATATAGCACAGTTCTTTTTTCTTTTTTTGCTCCTTGATTTTTTACCCCTGTGCTGATGCACCCACTTTACTTCGGCCAGACAGTTGCAGCCCTGATCCTTTGTTCAGTCAAAAATTACTGTATACTGTGTAAACACAAGGAGACAAAGCGAGGCGCAGAATAGTGCCCTATCAATGATGACACTTTGTTGGAAAAAGGTGATGTGTGCTGTCCACTCACCTTGCTGGGTTGTGTAAACCCACAACCGGCTGGAGCGCGAGAAATGCAGCTGCTGCTGGACCTCCACCTACCACAGGACGTGGAACACTGGTATCAGATGTAAGGAAAAAGGTGTGTGACGGTCCGCGCTGCTGTGTCACAAAGTCACGGAGAAGACAGTGCTTCAGTAAAACATCCTTTATTCTTCCTGTCCTACGCGTTTCGAAGCCACCTCTGAGCTCCTTCCTCAGGGACATCAAGTTGATGTCCCTGAGGAAGGAGCTCAGAGGTGGCTTCGAACCGCATAGGACAGGAAGAATAAAGGATGTTTTACTGAAGCACTGTCTTCTCCGTGACTTTGTGACACAGCAGCGCGGACCGTCACACACCTTTTTCCTTACATCAAAAATTACTGTATGACATTTCAGAAATCGGTTTGGGGTTTTGTCATGAACCCAAATGCAGGGAGCATAACGACTGCACTCGCAAGCATCATGGCTGCATCAGGGCCCAAGGGTACAGGGGCTTGCTGGCCCTAGCACCATCTTTAGCTGAATCTGCGTCCTCACGTAGATCTGCAGCTGAAATGCATTTTGGTGCAGAGACAGGTCAAGTCTCTGCACGTGATACACTCTACTAGCACAATGGCTGTAAAATGACATCTGAGGTGCAGTGACAGGAGCGACGAATGACAGTGAAGCCATATGCCTTGGCGCACAGTCTAATGTCAGCAGCCAGGCTGTGTGCTGGCTCCAGAGGACATCGGACAACTTGGGAGTGGAGGAAAGGTGAGTAGTATACTTTTGTTATTAATTATGTGTTAGGGACAGAACGGGGACACATATACTAGGATTGTGACCATGTAGACCAGGATAGAAACATGTATACCAGGATAGGGAACATATATACCAGAATAGGGACATATATATTCCAGGAAGGGGATCACATATACCAGGAGGAGGATGAAATATACCAGGGTGCCCACATATATCCCAGGATGCCCCATATAGACCAGGATGGGGACCATATATACTAGGAGGAGGTCCATATGTACCAGAACTAGAACCATAAATACCAGGAAGGCTATCAAATATACCAGGATAGGGACATATATACGAAGTTGGGGAAATATATACCAAGATGGGGACATATATATCAGGATGAAGGGCATATATACCAGGTTGGAGGACATATGTGGCACCCTGTAGTACAGGTAGCCACAGGAACACCTAGCGCATGGAGGGATTTCCATGTCTGGTGCCCAAACACACACAACGCCTTCCACCCCAGGTCTGTAGGGGGAGCTCCACATGCTGCCTTAAGCAAGATCCCCTATAAATACCGATGCTGGGGGCGAAGTTAGTCAGTCCGTGCAGTACGGAGCAGTACTGTGAAGACAACCTGGTAGCGGAGCCATGCTAGGCCCGAATCACAGGACAGCCTAGTGCAGGAACCCGAGATCGAGGGTCGGAGGCAAAGTCGAGAGACAAATTGGGGGCAGAGGAACCATACCTGTTCACCCCAGGACGCAACCCGGACACCGAAGTCCGAGTCTGCTGAGGAGCACTTAGCCAGCAGAAAACACCGGTTTACCAAGGAGACTCCAGTCTCCTGGACCTCCTGTATTAGCCACCAACACTTGATCCAGGCACCGCAAGGGAGAGATAAAGCCATCGGCAGTTCACAGAAGGTTCTTACTAACCACCATACGGGTGTGAGAGACTCAGAGGAGGCCAGGCCAGGGTTCACATAGATCAGGGCTTCAACACAAGTAAGACAGGAACGAGGAGACCTTACAAATCACTCACTGTGGACATGCTGAAGTGCTTCCCGACCACCTGGAGTGTACCCTGGACAGTGCCGGTTTAACATCAAGTAAAGGTACGAAAAATTATTCCCAGTGTGTGTGTCAGTTCTTACAGCCCTGATCCTGCTCAGCTCAGAGACTGTAGAGACATACCACTTGCAGAGCCACCTCCCTGTGCCAAATCCTATTCCCTCATCACTGCCCCGGGGACCCTGCTCCACCTATGAGGAGCAACACCATCAGGCTGCCCATCCATCATCCCCGTAGGTCTGCAGCATCGTTGGTGCCATCACCAGACACCATAGGTGACGTCATGATTTATTCAACAAAACCCCTTTATTTTTCAAAATCCCCCTTTTGAAGCGATCACCAGGGCACGGACCTGGGTATTGACCGCACCTGACAATCCCGGTAATCAACGCCCAGGATCCGAGTTCCCACAACCTTGGGGTGGGTCACATATATACCAGGATGGGGGACATATATACCAGGATGGGAAACATATATGCCCTGATGGAGACATAGATACCAGGTTGGGGGACATATATACCAGAATGGGGACCATATATACCATGATGGAGTAATATATATGAGGACAGGGACATACATACAAGGTTGTTACCATGATGGAAATCAAATATACCAGGATGGACCCAGGATGAGGATCATATATACCTGGATGGGGATCATATTTACCAGGATGGAGAATATAAATACCATGCTGGGGATCAAATATACCAGGATGGGCCCAGGATGACGATCATATATACCTGGATAAGGATCATATTTACCAGTATGAGGACATATTTAACAGGATGAGGGACATTAATACATAATGAAGGGGGAGTGGGGGCAATTGATAAGTCTTTATATGATTTAGAACTCTATAAGGGCCCATACATCTGACCAACGTGTGTGTGCATGTGTGAAGAGGAGGCCATGTCCAAACTTTGCAGTGGGGCCCAACACTATCTAGTTTCACCACTAGCTATTACCCTGCAGATATAGGGTTAATCTGCAGGCTAAAGCCTTCTAAAGCTGTCTGGCTGCCACTTAAGAGATGGCTATTGGAAGGAAATTAACTTTATTTGAGTGGCTGCTCTAAACATGACCTGGCACATTCACTAACAGCCATTGCTGCAGCATAACAGGGCAAAGTCAGCTATAAGTTAATGTACTAGGGTGTGCTTATAGCCACCACTTGTGGTACCCCACTGGTCGTAGTGCCATGGAGGGATACTGCACCCAAAGAAGAGTGTGTGGTATTCCTGTGACCAAGGGAACTGAGATGGTGAATAAAGTACCCTCAAAGCACCCATCCATACATACCCTAGAGTAGGGGACCGTGGGTGACCCTGCTGCAGGGAAGTTCAGTGGGAGGAGTTATGTGGGATGAAAAGTGTATGGGTGGGAGGACAGTTAGGCAGTGAGTGAGAGACAGTCGGCTTGAGACAGAGTGAGCGAGGGGGGAGACGCTAGGGGGCACCAGGCGTTGCGGTGCACCTGAATCTGGACCTGGGTAATGCCAACCAGGGGGGTCTGGTCCCGGGCAGAGGACTGGGTCTGGACACGGTGCGGGAGTTCAACCCCGAGCTGTTAAACCAGAGGCCCCGAACTTCTTCAGGAAGTCGCGGCCAAAGACCCGGTGCATCCCTTGAAAAGGCATACCGAACTAGGGTCAGGGGACCTAAAGGGGAGTCCCCCACCAAAGATCCATGGGAGCTGGCTCAAGGTTCTGCGCGTGGAGGTGCGGCACAGTAGTGAGGAGAAAGTAGTGCAGTGAAGGGACCGGCAGGGAAAGGCAGGCAGACCACTGAGGGTCCTGAATGAATCATCCCGGGTTCCTTGGTGACTACTCGGCCAGAAAGACCCGAGTGACTGAACATCTGTTAATTTGCCTGAAGTACTGCAAATAAGACTGATCAGAGTTAAAGACTAGTGTGACGTACTTTATTTCCCTCGCCTAAGGAGCCGCATACTGCTGCATGAAAGGATAAATGGCAAGGCTGTGTGGTAAGCTGCCTTCCTGTGTAAAAACTACTACAACTGCCCCGGGGATCCGGCTCCACCTACAGGGACCGTAACTATCTGGCTAACCTACCATCAACCCGGAGGTCTGACCCACAGCTCTGGTAACCATAGCGGAACCGTAGGTGGCGTCACAAACTATTTTTATTTTTATTACTTTTACTGACTTTTTAGTGACCACCAGGGCCATGGGACCGGGCACAGGCCCCTGTGACATCCCTCGTGAATTAACGTCCGGAACCGAGTATCCCGCGGCCCTAGGATGGGTCACACTCACTATGTACGGACCCATGGCTGAAACTGCATTGGCAAATCTCTATGACTGAAAGCCAGGGGCTGCATGAGGGATAAAGTTCATTTCCTCCTGGTAGCCATACAGCTTTAGAAGGCTATTAACCCCATGTCTGCAGGTTAATAGCGGTTTCAGACACAACACTAGCCCTTTAAGGTCTCTAGTGCTCTTTTAAGTGCGGAGTTGGAAGAGCACTCATAGAGAAACATTACTGGACCTCTGCATGTCTCTGATTGCAGACAGAGGCATACAGTTTTTGTAATCAGATCTTGTACAAATTCTTTCATTACAACAAATTGCGCTGAGATATTTTAAAATGTTTACTATATGATGTAATTTTAGTGGAGCGTTAATTTAATAAAACAAACTATAGGAAAAGATTGTAAATGTTGATCTTTTTATGGCTTATACAATACTTTGTGCTATTAAAATTTTATATACGGTATATATAAAACTGTCCATCATAAGCCAAGTGACTTAAGGCATTCTTATATTACAATTTACAGTAGGAGGTAATCATAACAAAATGTGCAAGGCTCAGCAGGAATAGTGATACTTAAAGGGGTTCTCCATGTTCTTTCAGATAATTATTAGTGGAAAACAATCATTAAAACCTACCTCATCAATGTTGTTTTACACAATCTGCAGCTGGACTAAAAAGTTCAGGAAAACTGTTTATTTGTTTTTCTCAGCAGATTATGTTTTCTGCAACCATGGTAAGTGAGAGCTGCAGCTGGCCGCTCACCAAGGTTGCTAACCTACCATTAAATTTTTTTCGGGACAACTGAACAAAATTCATGGACAAACATATTTTTCACATACATCAGCCACAGACGTTAAGACCATGTCCACCGTGGGGAGACCACACCCATTATATTGACCACACCCCCTAAATCATACAGAATAAGATGCAGGTAATGAGAATTACACCCAGCATACAGGAGGCGTGTTTACAGGACAGTGTATATATACAAAATAATACAGATACTGAGAATTACATCTAGTATATAGGACAGGAGAAGTGGTACTGTGCAGTATATACTGTATATACAAAATAGTACAGATACTGAGAATTACATCCAGTGTATAGAACAGGAGAAATGGTACTGTGCAGAGTATATATACAGAATAATACAGATACTGAGGATTACACCCAGTATACAGGACAGGTGAAGTGGTACTGTGCAGTGTATATATACAGAATAATACAGATACTGAGGATTACAGATTACACTCAATATACAAGACAGGAGAAGTGGTACTGTGCAGCGTGTATATACAGAATAATACAGATACTGAGAATTACACCCAGTATACAGGACAGGAGAAGTGGTACTGTGCAGAGTATATATATACAGAATAATACAGATACTGAGGATTACACCCAGTATACAGGACAGGAGAAGTGCTGGTACTGTGCAGTGTATATATTCAGAATAGTACAGATACTAAGAATTACATCCAGTATACAGGACAGGAGAAGTGGTGCTGTGCAGTCAATATATATACAGAATAATACAGATACTGAGAATTACACCCAGTATACAAGAGAGGAGACGTGGTACTGTGCAGTGTACAGTATATATACAGAATAATACAGATACTGAGCATTACACCCAGTATACAGGACAGGAGAAGTGTTACTGTGCAGTGTGTATATACAGAATAATGAAAAACTTGGGAGGAAGGGAAGGGAAAGTGCTTGGGAGAAAGGGAAAAACTATAACTGTTTTCACATGTGTGCATCCAATCTGTATGTTTCACCCTTTATAAAACAGGGTTTTTTGTTACAATTTTTATGCTGTTGATAAAGGACTAGTGTAGTCCGAAACGTGTCCAGCGTTCTGGTGGGGCTTTGCCCCATGTTATATCATTTTAATATGTGATGCACTATTAAAGAATCAACTATATGAAGATTTGGTATGGTGCTGGATTCATTATACTAATCAACATACAGAATAATACAGATCCGGAGAATTACACCCAGTATATAGGAACAGAGAAGTAATAGTGTGCAGTGTACTATATCTATACAGAGTAATATAAATACTGAGAATTACACCCAGTATACAGGACACGAGAAGTGGTGCTATGCAGTGTATAAATACAAATTAAGGGTGGGACATACAAGTATATTTAAAAAAATCTATGTAGTTTTAAGTCCGGAGAACAACCCAATTTCCATTGTGTGCTTTATGCGAGTGCAATGCGAGTGTGCAATTTTTTCCTCACATACTTTGCATATGGCATCCATATTGAATGCCATTTTTGCCCGTGGGCTGACTGCTTTGTACAACCATATAAATACTCCACTCCTCAAGTAAGCACATTGGGAGCACATACATTTTGGTGATATGGTGACCAGAATAGTAGTGTTTACTATTTGAAGTTCAACCAGACATATGTAATGTGTCCTGTACAACTCGCTGTTATCTCGACGCTTCGGTGCAAGTTGCCCAGTAGTTCAGTGTTTCCCATTCTGGATTGCGCCTGTACCAGGTAGGGTGGAAAAGGGGCACTTTGGGACAAGTGTATTCAACCAAGGGGGCATGTAGCGCCCCGTTAGCCAGCGCGCTACAAAAGGGCACTGCTCCCCTAACTGAAGGTGCAGTATTCTTGTCCTGGTAGGGGTAATAGAAGCCTGAAGCTCCACAATCACACACATACACCTAGTGATTGCGGACCAATCAGACAACCCATAACTAGGGTAACTGGTCCCGGTGGGAGGAGAGCTAGGTTATATAGTGAGTGGGGAAAGAGCGGGAAGTAGTGAGTGGGAACCTGAGAACAGTAGTAGAACACTAGAACAGAGGAACAGGAGAAAGAAGGAGAACTAAAGGGGAGGGCACCTCAACTTGACAGAGAGGGATGTCTGACCCAGACAGAGAGGGATGAATAGAGGGTAACCGAATACCCTGGCCCAGTCCAAAATGGGGTACCGGCTCCGAAGTGGTGCAGAGGACAATCCCTGAGCTGCAAATTACCAGCGTGGTCAAAATCTTCATAGGAGCACGATCCAGCCCGACCTACGTTCAGTCCCCACCAGAAGCACCAAACCGGGTTGATGCTCATACCACCCGACAGGCCTGTTTCAACAAGGTCACTGCTGTGATCAATGTTGTCAGTGTATTACAGCCACTTTTACGGACTGTCAAGAAAATGTTACAAAATAAAACCAAAATGGATTTTCCTGGAGAAAATATTAAGGGCTCATACCCACTTGTGAGATAGAGTTGGTGTACGTTCGTTTTTTGGATTACATGAAAGATTTTTTTTTTAAATTGTGTGGCACTCCGATGCCCCTGGAAAGAGACATACATGAAGGCCTCTTTAAATAATGTGCCCATTTTAAGGAAGTGGGTCTTTTGTAGTATTGCCCTCTGGCAGGGCTGCCAAAAATTGGGAGGTACCCCAATGCCCCTGGATAGAGACATGCATGAGGGCCTCTTTAAATAATGTGCCCATTATAAGGAAGTGGGTCTTTTTTAGTATTGCCCTAGGCAGGGCTGCTAAACATTGGGAGGCACCCCAATACCCCTGGATAGAGACGTGTATGAGGGCCTCTTTAAATTGTGTGCCATTATAAGGAAGTGGGTCTTTTGTAGTATTGCCCTAGGCAGTGCTGCCAAAAGTTGGGAGGCACTTCAATGCCCCTGGATAGAAAGTGCATGAGGGCCTCTTTAAATAATGTGCCCATTAAAAGGAAGTGGTTATTTTGTTTTATTGCCCTAGGGAGGGCTGCTAAACATTGTGAGGCACCCCAATGCTCCTGGACAGAGACGTGCATGAGGGCCTCTTTAAATAATGTGCCCATTATAAGGAAGTGGGTCTTTTGTAGTATTGCCCTAGGCAGGGCTGCCAAAAGTTGGGAGGCACTTCAATGTCCCTAAATAGAGAGGTGCATGAGGGCCTCTTTAAATAATGTGCCCATTATGAGGAAGTGGGTCTTCGTGGCATCATGGACCACAGTCGCACTGAGTATATGATGGTGGCGGATGAGGAGAAGGAGGAACAGTACAGCAAGTAGCCAAAGTCATGAAGTGTGTACCCATTTGTGGGTGTAAGGAGGGGCATGGCAATTTACCAGCACAAAAAATACAATGCCTATGACTTTAGATTACGCTATCATTTGGTGGTGGTGTGGTGAAGTCAGGCCCAATCCAACCTTGTTCATCTTGATCAGAGTCAGCCTGTCCGCCTTCATTTACATTTTTGGAGGCAGGAGGGGGTTGTAGCTCCAATTTGTATACGCCAAAACACTCAGTATACCCATGTCAGTGTTTGTGACTGACCGGTATACCTGCTGTAATTTAATCCCTAATCTGTCATCTCAGTGTCCAGCTAAAAACCATCTTTTGGACGCCTTCATTTAGCTGTATACAGGCAGCACACCTTGAAAATGTGCAAGGCCGGTGGCAAGGGACAAGGAACTGGGCATGATGGTGGTGCATGCAGAGGCTGAGACCATGTGCAAGCTCGAATTGCGCCACGACAGACGCCCACATCATCTCGCTCAACCTTCCTGTCCCAATTTCTAGGGGACCGCAGCAGTACACCACTATTAAACTAAGACCAGTGTCAACAGGTTGTTAGTTGGATAGCGGATAATGCTTCCAGTCTGTTTAGCACCACCACAAACACCCTGTCTTCCACACAGTCAAATGTCAGTAGCCGTGAGACTGGACCGCACATTCCATACCCTGATCCTCCTTCCTCCCACCATGCCGACTGCCCGGCCCTGGACATAACTGATCCCACACTTGGACTCTCTGAAGAGCTGTTCACTTATCCATTCTTAGATTCTGGCCTCTCGCCAGCTCCACTTGAAGTGGGTCATGAGGAGATCGTATGTACCGATGCCCAAATATTTGAGCAGCCACGGTCTCATGAAGGCAAAGGTGGGAACGTGTCTCAACAAGAGGTGGACGATGATGAGACACAATTGCCAGAAAGTCAGGAGGAGGACTAGGGTGCAGAAGTGGAAGACGACGTGGTGGATGATCCAGTAACTGATCCAACCTGGCAGGAGGACATGCAGAGCGAGGACAGCAGTGCACAGGGCGAGGGAGGCGTAGCATCACAACAGGCTGGAAGAAGCAGGGTAGTGGCCGCAGGCAGAAGGCAGGCTATTTTTTAAGGTGTCTGCAGATAATTCCAAAAAGGCCATTTGCATCACTTGCCAGCATCAGCAAGGGTAGCAAAACTAGCAGCCTGACCATGACCAGCATGATCAGGCACATGTCAGCAAAGCACCCGACTTTGTGGGATGTACACCAGAGTCCAGAAGCAGTCTGCATGTGAAACCACTGCATCTTCCACTGTTGTGCATGCAAGCCAATCCCCTGTCCATACTGCATGTGAAGATGCCTCCTGTCCTTCACCTGTAGTTGCACAAGCAGAAATACCACCATTATTAACCACGTCTTTGTCCCAGTGCAGCGTTCAGTTATCCATACACCAATCTTTTGAACGCAAGAACCAATACGCTGCCAACGCCCTACATGCCACACTTCTAAATTCGCACATTTCGCGACTGCTTGTGCTGGAATTTTGCCTTTTAGGCTAGTGGAGACGGAAGCATTCCGCGACCTGATGGTGGTGGCCGTTCCATGTTACACGGTCCCCAGCCGCCACTATTTCTCCCGGTGTGTTGTCCCCGCCTTACATAAGCACGTGTCACAAAACATTACACGTGCCCTTAACAACGTATTTTATGGAAAAGTCCACCTAACCACGGACACGTGGACAAGTGCTTGTGGGCAGGGGCGGTACATCTTGCTGTCGACACACTGGGTTAATATTCTGGAAGCCGGGACCCAGTCTGAGCTTGGGACAGAACACGTCCTTCCGACACCAAGGATTGGAGGCCCTAACTCAGTCAGGGTTTCACCCACAGTGTACAGCTCCGGAACATCATGATCCTCAGCCTCCTCCTCCTCCACTTCACCCTCTACACCAGTCCCAAGCTGGAAGCACTGCAGCACTGCCTTGGCTAAGCGGCAACAGGCTGTGCTGAAGCTAATATGCGTAGGTGACAAACCCCACAATGCTGAAGAGTTGTGAAAAGCTCTGAAACAGCATGCAGATCACTGGCTCACACCGCTGAACCTACAGCTAAGCATGGTCGTGTGTGACAATGGCCGGAACCTTGTGGCGGCTCTGAGGTGAGGCGAGCTGACACATGTTCCATGCGTGGCCCATGTGCTCAAGCTCGTGGTTCAGTGGTTTCTTAAATCCTACCCGGAGCTGATGTCGGATCTGCTCGTAAAAGTATGCCACCTTTGTGACCATTTTAGAAAGTCACCTACTGCTTCAGCCGCGCTTGCCAGCTTTCAGCAGCGTTGCAACTTCCGGCTCACAGACTGGTGTGTGATGTCCCCACGCATTGGAATTCCACACTGCACATGTTGGTCAGGATTGGTGAGCAGAAGAGGGCAGTTGTTGACTACCTGCATCAACTATGTCGTCGGTATACGGTTTAAACTCCACACATAAGACCTCAGGAGTGGACATGGATGTCCTACATATGTACCGTCCTCCAAAACTTTCAGGACTCCACCAAGATGGTGAAGGGCGATGACGCCATAATAAGCGTTACCATCCCGCTTCTCTGTCTTCTAAAATGCTGTCTGCTCAAAATCAAAGATGATGCATTGCAGGCAGAGCACGATGAGTTGGAGCAATAAACCGTACGGGGTGATTACACACAGCCCAGCCTCATCTCATCTTAACGTGCATTGGAGGACTATGACGAGGAGGAGAATAAAGAAATGGAGCTACTTTAATGTGGAATTGACGGTAATACATGCACAACCTTCATACCGTCGGTTCAGAGTGGATGGCCAGAGGACAGGGTCAGTCATCCTGTTGGTGAGGACCTGAAGTCTTGCCTGTTAACAGTCTGGCGCACATGGCTTACTTTATGTGATGCTGCCTGTCTTGTGACCCTCGCGTTATCTACATCTTATATAAAATAGGAAGGGGGAACAAGAGGCGCAATAGTGCCCTATCACTCAGACACTAAAAGATGAGAGGTATATTGTCGAAACCACTCACCTATTCCAGTTGTGATGACCCACAACTGGCTTGAAGGCATACAATCAATACTGGCTGCTGCAGGACCTCCACCAACCACTCGCACGTGGGAAGACTCTCAGGAAGCTGGGAAAAGGTGTGTGACAGTCCGCGCCACCGGGTACCAAAGAAATCACCTGGGATGCAGGAAGTTATTTCAAGCTTTATCTTTATTCTCCAACATGTTTCAGCGCTCCACCTGGCGCCTTCCTATCACTGGTTGGTGACACTTTTAGACGCACGCTACAAGCAGGGCTGTGGAGTCGATAAGACACAGTTGCGACTCCGACTCCTGGATTTTATCAGGTTCCGACTCCGACTCCGACTCCTTCATAAATGGCCACTTCGTAACAATAAATTTACTGTTGTAAAATATTAACATGGAGCTTATTCAGTTTCTCACCATCATATAAATAATCAGACCACTTAGAGCAAACACTATATTTATTAGATACAATTAGAATATACCAAATAACTTTTATAAACTTTTCAAAACTATAAGTAAATTTCAATAAACCCTGTTATTCTGTTAATAAGAAATCTATACATTTGTCCTCAGAAAAAGTATAGCCTCTGTCAGATCCTCCTTCATGGATGCCCTCAAGTCTGACAAATTATTTTGAGAGCAGAGAACAACCTCTCTACACTAATTTGGGTTGGTGGCAAAGCAGTAACCACTCGGGCAACATCTCTGACAATGTCAGGATACAGGGGAATCGCTTGTTGCACTGTTATTTTTGATGAACGATCAAATTTCTCAATCTCTTTTAGTGCACATGAAAAATTCTGCTGAAATGTACTGGCTGTGTTCTTTGATGGGGATGACTCTTCCACGTGGGAACGCTTTGCACGGTCCTTCTGATCCAAATATTTTTCGATATTAAATTCTTCATCAGTTGATGATGAGGGTGAAGATGTGGCAGGACGATCAAATTCTTCTTGTTCCTCCTGACTGTTTTGCAATCCTTTCATCCTTACTGCTATTTCAAACAGAGCTTCTTTTCCTTTACTCAGCTGTTGATCATCTAGAAGAATCCGATGCATTGGGTCTACATAAACAGCTGCCAAAAGAATGTTATTTTGTAATAGTAGCTCCTCTCTCCGTTTCATTGATGTAGCAATGCCACTTGCAATTAACCCTCCTCTTTGGGACAGGCGAAGCATCAGGTTCCTCCACTCCTTTAAGAAAATACCTGGAGTTAAGTCCTCTGCTTGTAATTTTTTAGTCACTGTAAATGGGTGCTCTAGCAATTTTTCCAGCTCAGTCACCTGATTCCACTGACTTTCATTTAGCGTCAGTTGAGGGTTAGCCATGTCTACAAGAAAGGTTTTCAGTTCAACCAAGCGCTGAATCATTAAGTAAGTACTGCCCCATCGTGTGGCTTGATCAATAATTGCCCCTTTTCCAGCACGTCTCTTCAAAATTGAGTCAACTTTAGGGGTTCTGGCAACAGTAGCCAATTTTCTCACCTTGCCAATCAGTGCAGCAGCATGTCCTTCTTGCAGACTGTCTCTTATAGCCAGCTGTAGCGTATGCACAACACAGCGCATGTGATGAATGAAAGATCGCATTGACACAGTTTCAACAAGATTATCTAAACTATCATGTAGCAGTTCATCTGAAGCAACTTCAGCTTGCTCCTCAGTTATACTGTGTTCCTCTATTTCAAACATTTCTGTGTCCGTGGACCCAGAATGTTCTTCTAGCTGCTGGTCACCATCATTACTCTCATTCATTAGCTTAATAGTACTTATCATATTTGAAGCATTGTCAGTTACGACAGAAAGAACTTGCTCTTTTTTAAGTTCATAGTCTTGCAGAACCTTTTCCACCAAGGCCTGGAGAAACTCACTGGTGTGATGAGCTTTGGTGTCTTTTACTGCCAATGTTTTGGTAATTATTTCGTTTTTGTCACAAACAAACCGGACATTGATGGCAAAATAGTTCACTCTGTGACGTGTGCAGGCATCCATTTTAAGAAACACAAAGCGTCCCTTGAGAGTTTTTTTAAGTTCTTCCTTTTGTTTAAAAGCTTCTTCGATTACTAAATTTCTAATACTCTCTCTCTGCAGAGAAACACCAAGCTTGCGGGCCATTTCTCCATTCAAACACATAAAAGCTGGTCGTGAAAATAATGAAATAGGCACACTATCCTTTACAACAAGCTCTATGATCTGTTTTTTAAATGTATCTACTGTCATTGTCACAGTAACTTTGTCACTGACAAAATATCTTGCAACTGATGGCTGCAAAGTTCTCTGCTCCTTTGCTTGACCGGAAGAGCTGGGCACTGGTTCTTTGGTTTGGATGCAGTCTTTCTCATCCACTGCTTTCAGTACTTCTGGATGGAAGCGCTGTAAATGTCTCTTTAGATTAGAAGCTCTGGTAGGAGCATTTTTATCTTTGCCTGAAAATGCACTTATCTTCGCTTCACAGCTTTTGTTTTCGTCTGGATCATTTGTCATACACTGACAGACATAATGTTTTCTATCTTGAGTGATGGTGAAATGTTCAAATACAGCTGATTTAATGTGATGCTTCTTTGACATTCTCAGGTTTTTAATTCTGCATTCACAATCCAAATGACAATTGTTTTTCCTAAAAACAATTGTACAAAATTATTGCCAGGTCGTACAACTGATATACTGGTCAGTAATACTGTTATTATTCCTCATGTACTCACAGTTAACTGATGCAAAGTTTGTGGATAATACTTCTTACAGTCTTCCTCTTCTTCTGAGTAGCAGGCAGCTGTGAGATGCTTGGAAGATGCACACCGGCTAGTATGATTTAGTCTAGACGAGGAGGAGCCAAGTTACTACTAAGAATTTGCAACACATTTTCACTTTCAGTTTCATACATTGTAAGTAGGGGGGTTGGGGCAGCATGAAGTTAACCAAGTATAAGAATAGATAAGGGCAGTGGAGAACAGTGACACACAAGAAGTAAGAAATGTCTCTATCTCCAGCAGAACTGCTTATCACTGTTGTTCATAGTTTGATAGAACATAAATATTTGAGTAACATTTATAAAATTAATATGAAAGTTCAATTATGAAATATTAATACATTTTTTTAAAGCTGGAGTCGGAGTCGGTACATTTCTACCGACTCCGACTCCTGCCAAAACTAGCTCCGACTCCGACTCCACGACTCCGACTCCGACTCCACAGCCCTGGCTACAAGGAGAACTTTATTTCTCTTATTCCTGAGGCGGAGAGGTCTACAAAAATGCCGCAGTACCAGAAGGCCCTAGTTGTGGAATTAGTCAAAAAATTCCCTCCTGAAAACGCTTGCGGCAGAGGTCACGGTTCGGTGGACAACCAAGGCGTCCGGCTGAGAGAGGCACAAATCCAATCCAGCAGAGGTAGGGGAACACTCTCAAAGATCTGGGAGAGTTTTCTCAGCCCCTCCCATTGCACAGGCCCTCAGGTGCAGGGTACTGTCACAAGTACTGCAAAGTTTGTAAAGATGCTGAAGGAGTACCTTGCCGATCGTACGAAAGTGCTCCTAGATTCCTCTGTGCCTTATAATTATTGGGTATCCAACCTGGACACGTGGCAGGAATTGTCCCTCTACGCCTTGGAAGTCCTAGCCTGCCCTGCCGCTAGCGTTTTGTCAGAGCGTCTTTTTATTGCCCCAGGTGGAATCATTACTGATAAACGCACCCGCCTGTCAACTGAAATGCTGACCAGTTGTTTTTGAGCTGGATACTGAGATTAGAGATTAAATTACAGCAGCTATACCAGTCAGACACAAACGCTGACATGAGTATACTGAGTGTTTTGGCATATACAAATTGGAACTACAACCCCCTCCTGCCGCACAAAAATGGTAAATGAATGCAGACAAGAGTTGGTTTTTAGCTGGACACTGAGATTACAGATTAGAGGTTAAATTCCAGCAGATGTACCGGTCAGACACAAACGCTGACTAGAATACAGAGTGTTTTGGCGTATACTAATTTCCGCTACAACCCACTCCTGCCGCACAAAAATGGTAAATGAATGCAGACAAGAGTTGGTTTTTATCTGGACACTGAGATTACAGATTAGAGGTTACATCCCAGCAGGTGGACCGGTCAGACACAAACGCTGACGAGAATACAGAGTGTTTTGGCGTATACTAATTTCCGCTACAACCCCCTCCTGCCGCACAAAAATGGTAAATGAATGCAGACAAGAGTTGTTTTTTAGCTGGACACTGAGATTACAGATTAGAGGTTAAATCCCAGCAGGTGGACCGGTTAGACACAAACGCTGACGAGTATACAGAGTGTTTTGGCGTATATTAATTTCCGCTACAACCCCCTCCTGCGGCACAAAAATGATAAATGAATATAGACAAGAGTTAGTTTTTAGCTGGACACTGAGATTACAGATTTGAGGTCAAATCCCAGCAGGTGGACCGTTCAGACACAAACGCTGACGAGAATACAGAGTGGTTTGGCGTATACTAATTTCCGCTATAACCCACTCCTGCCTATAGAGTGCTAAATTAATCCCTAAAAGCACTGTTTTGGGATGGATGAGATTTCTAGCCTGTCCACCAGCTCCAGATGTGATCCAGGCTGGTATACTGGCACAATGAAGTTTGCTATATACCCTGCCTCCCTGTCTGTATACAGCTCTATTAGTCCTCAGAAGGACTGTTGTGGTAATTAGATTAGCAGCCCTGCACCTACACTAGCTGAAAGGCCACAAATCTGTCTCTCAATCAGCAGCACCTCTCCCTACACTGCCTGTCTGTGGAGCAGAGTGACGAGCACAGCACAGTCAGGTCTTATAAAGACTTGATCACGCTGTGCGGCCAGCCAATCACTGTAAAGCCACAACCAACAGGGCTGTGGCTTTACAGTGGCTGTTAGCCAATCCCTGCATGCGGGCTGGCTCTGTAAAGAGTGCCATCATGCAGGGAGGTGGACCCCGAGCATAACAAGAGTATCACGGGATTACTCAGTACTCGCCGAGTACCCCGAGTACCGAGATGTTCGTGCGAGTACTGAGTAGTGACAAGCATACTCGCTCATCCCTAATTACTATGTATAAACATATTACACTTTACATCACATCACACTACAATTCACCTAAAACTGTTCACATTACAAAACACTGACCTAATTGATGTTTTCAGGAACTGGAACATGAACACCTTTATACATCCTCATTATGCTCAAAATACTTGCCTAATAACTGTGCACATACAGTAAATTACTAACTTTCACCCATCCATTGCAATGTTAATCATAGACATGGATACAAATCCATAGACTTGTATTGGTACTTTTATCCACATACCTCACCCATGGGTGTGTCTCAGTTGTTATAACTAAACTGTATGCGTCAGTGGCGGACCGTGATCCCAGAGGGCCCTGGTGCAGCCACAATGTGGAACAAGGAAAGGGGGTGGGGGGGGGGTTTGCTACTGGTCGTCGGTGAGGAGCGGGGGGGGTGCTAGTGTTCGCCGGCGGGGAGCGGGGGCGGTTTTGTAGATGCGGCTCTCCTACCTGCGCTGAGTCGCCAAATGCAGTGGAGCCAGGGTGGAAGAGGAGAGGTGGGGTGGGATCAGGCAAGGGAAGCAGGAAGCTTCCCTCAATGACCCTCCTCTCCTCTGACATCAGGTTATGGGGTCGGCTGGGGGCCTCCCTGCAGGCTTGAGGGGCCCCCTAGCCGGTCGGGGCCCTGGTGCACCTGTACCAGCTGCACCACGGTAGGTCTGCCCTGGTTTGCATAGTGCATGGTCAATCAGTCAGAGTGTGTGCACTGACCGGAGTCAGTGTGTGTAGGCTGCTCTATCACCTGAAGGAACCTCAGAAAAAGGGGTTGTGTATACTGACCGGAGTCAGTAACTGAATTAAATGGACTTTGAAACTGTGTTGGTGTTCCTGTACAGCTGAAGGAAGGTTCATGTTTCATTACCAGGTGTGTGGTTTATGTGACATTGAGTAAACTAACTGGACTTTTAAATTAAATAAAAAATGAATAAATACCTTGCCTCTCATGAGTCATAATAATACATTTCTGGTGAACATTTAACAGTTTATCTCTATCTCTTTTCTTTTTTTTATTGTGTAGTTTTCCACTGAAAATTGAGGCATCAATAGGAGCCCCTGTTGTAGGGCAACATAAATTTCAGTCGGCACCGCAGGAGATCCCAGCAATCAAGTAGGCCGCATGACCAGCACTGCAGACTCGATGACATTACATCTTATTTTATTCTTTACTTATATTCAAGAGGTTTAAATCTGTGATATCAATTTTCCGAAGCTAAGGCTTAAACTTCTAGAACAAGATGCAGAAATGTACACCATTTAGTTGTTACCAGGTTAGATATTGTAAGTAGGCAGGACAACAACTTTGCTTCTGGCCCAGAATCCCACTTTCTATAAAAACAACTTGGCAAAGAATATGTTGAATCTCAAGTGATTCCGCTGTGGATTTATGGTGGATGAGGACATCAGATGATCATCAATGGTTATGCCAAAGTGTATGTCTTAACCAATACTTAACTTCCAATTAGCAGAATTGAGGAAAACACAAGAAAAGGTTTGTGTGAGTTTCAAAATAAGTGTATACTGTCAGAAGATCAGTCAAGATATTTTTATCCTATTGTTGAGCTCATTAATGAATGGAACATAGCAGTGGAGGGCCTCCCCGAGCAGCCCTCCTCCAAATAATTGCATGTTATTATGTCAAATCCACACATTTCTTTGATCTTGATGGGAAAGTGACTTATGAAAAGCAGAAATAGAAAAAAATATTTCAGAACAAGCAACCAATGTATTTATCTGATTGGAAAGGAACTTTTCTGCAAAGCTTTGGAATACAAAAGTGTTTTTATTGAATGGAACAAGTGCAAATTCTTAGCACAGATGGAAGGACAAGCGGGGTGCAATACGTAGAGTCATAGACCTACAAGAGGGAGAACTTAGGTACTTCTAACATAGTTTTCATTTTGTGGAGTCACTTTCTCATTTATAAACCATAAAGAAATAACTTTTTTACCATTTTGGGAAGGCATTTTCTTTCATTCTAAGGCTGAGTATTGACAGCCATGCCCAAAAATGCATGTAATATTACGTGCAATATCTGGTACATAATGTGGACCAAAGTGCATGCTGCATTAATCACATTGATCTGTCGGCCATTGCACTGTTACTGTGTGGTCTGTTGTGCACATGGACGGCACACTGACTAAAATTACAGTGATGTGAGTGCAGCTTAGTGTCCAGAATCATGACAAAACACTATCCTTTATCACTTTAACGGATGATTTTTTTGTTTTTACGCTTTCGTTTTCTCCTCCCATTATTCCTAGAGACATAACTTTTGTACATTTTTGTTGATAGAACTGTGTGGGGGGTTGTTTTTTGCGGGATGAGTTGTATTTTTAAATGACACCACTTTGTCACATGATGTAATGGTAAGCAGGAAAAAAGTACAAGTGTGGCAAAATAGAAATAAAAGTGAAAAACTGCAATAGCTTCTGTTTTTTTATCTACTGCATTCATTTTACCATATATCAGACCTGGCAGTATGATTCTCCAGGTCAGAATGATTATGTATATAGCAAAAATATATGTTTTTTGATTTATGTACTGAAATAAAAGGTTGAGAAAAAGAATTCTTGCTTGTATCACGGTGTAGCATCCACCACCACGGCGTCGGCGTCTCCACTGCTGGGGGATTGACAGCCCCGGCATACTCACCCAATCGCAGGCCTGCTGCCGCTGCTCGGTAACAGTCAGTAACTGTCTGCTCCTAGACCCTTGACTCACTGCACAGATCTCCTGGAATCGTGCTTAGGCAGTGCTCACCGTATCATCATGATTCTTAAGTGATCAATGCGCTCTAACCCTATTGTATCTAAAGTGTGACATCACTATGTACACTATTACCTCATTAACTGTGACAGCACTTCTTTTTAAAATAATTTTAATTATATTATCACTGTGTTTATCACTATATTATCCACTATATTATCCCTGCTTTATCACATCACTATGTATCCCTGCTTTGTTTACCATCGTTGACTATGAAAAAGCTTTAAACGCATCCGGATATTTTCCAATAACAAATCCAAGATTCACTAATGGTTCAGTGATATCATAGCATGCTATTGGACATATCTTCTGTAGGGGTGTAAACATATAGAATGCAAAGGTTGCATTTCTGGTACATAAGATGGACCAATTAGCCATATAACATTGGTCTTGGTAAAGATTTTGCAAGGATTCAAGTTCTGAATGTGCATCTGGTCTTATGTACTCTTCCCTGGGAGTTAACTATACCTGGGAAACCCTGTTTCACATCTTTAAATATACCTGACAGCAACAGACAAAAACAAGCACACAAATAATGCACCCTCTTCAAAACATTGCATTGTATTACAATCTCACAACAAGCAATGGCTTTGCCTAAGGCTTATATTTAGTATATGTAACCATGGTCTTGTGCTTCCAATACCTTACATTTAGTTATGGGCAAACACAAATTCTATAGTTCGAGGTCCGTATTGATCACCTAGTGTTCGGGTCCAAACTCCAATGTGGACATCCTTTGGAAGTCTGTGTTACACTTCGGGTTTGGTTCAGGGGCAGGGGAGCTGTAAAAAGGGAAAAATAGTTATTAATCGGCAGCATTATACTTACCGGCGTCCCGCTACTTGTACTTCCAGGCCGCTGATTAGCTTCCTGGATATTCACTTCTGACAGACTTGATAGTCAATAACAGATACAGTCACAGAAAGTGGGTGTCTGTGATTGGCTGTTGGAGTAAGGCTAGCGTCACACTTGCAGATTTTACATGCGTTTTTGATACTTGCGTTTTGTGAAAACACATGCAAAAACGTATCCATAGGCCCCCATGCAAAAAGTGCATGCCCCAATAGCAAAAATGCATGTCTGAATGTACCATGAGTTTTTGGGATGCGTTTTTGGCTCAGCACCAAAAAATACTGCATGCAGCGTTTTTACAAAACGCATGCATTTTTTTAACATGGGGCCCTATGGGAAACGCATGCGTTTTTATATGGCATTAAATGGTACATGTGTTTTTGCATGCGTTTTTGCATGCGTTTTTTAGCAAAAACGCATGCAAACACGCAGGCTGCCAAAAATTACCTTAAAAAACGAATGCCAATTGTGACCCGAGCGTAACCTAGAAACTGACCATACATTTTGGATGTGGCTAGGATTCTCAGGGTGGTAAGGTCCAAGTGTTCTAGGGCCAACCCCATGCTGAATATCACAGGCTGCAGCTGCACTTGAAAATGGCACATTTTTTCATAGCACCATTTTTAGGTGCTTTACCCAGCTCTCCCAGCAGCCCCGATAGTAGTGGCACATTGGGTAATAAAGGGGTTAATGCCAGCTTTTTTTTGACAGCTGGCACTAAGCCGAAGAGAAGTGCTCACTGTATGTATCACTGGAATCATGGTGCTGTAATGCGGTTTATCGGGGTCACTTGACCTCACAGCTGATGCGTCTCTGCTGTGAACTGGGATGACCTTTCTCATGGCACCCAGGTGTCAGTGTGAGCCTGCTTATCACTGTGAACAAACATGTATCTGTTCACAGTGATGTAGCAGAGCTTAACATGTTCGCCGAGGCACAGAACTGTGGATTATCATTGGAGGGTTTGTTTTAGGTTAATAAAGATGTGAACCAGGGATATCGTTTCTATTTTATTGCAATTAAAATATTTTTTCTCTGTGTTGTATTTTTTCAATGTTTACTAGATATTCATAGTGGGCGAATCTAACATTGGCCTGACATTATGATTCTTGGGCTTAGTGCCAGCTGCCAATACAAAGCTGGCATTAACGCCTTTATTACCCAGCGTGTCACCGCCATCAAAGCTACTGGAAGAGCTAGGTAAGGCACCTGAAAATAGCGCTATGAAAGCATGCGCCATTTTCAGGGGTAACTGCAGGCTGTGACTTTCAGAATGCTTGGACCTTACCACGATGAGAATCCCAGACTGCAGCTGACAGGGTTTTACTTTGGATGGCAATCAAAAATAGGGCGAAGTCCACGCATTTTTTCAGTATTTATTGAAATAATGTAAAAAAAGTAATGGGCTTCTCTGTATTTTGATTGCCCGCCAAGGTAAAGCCAGGCAGCTGGGGGTGGCAGCCCATAGCTGTCCACTTTATCTGCACTGAGAATCAAAAATACAGTGAAGAGCTACGTCATTTTTTAAAGTTATTTATTTTTACAGTACTATAATGTCAGTCAATGGGTCAGGGGCCCAACAGCCAATCACAAACACTGTCACAGAGAATAGGCGTCTGTGCTTGGCTGTTGGAGTAACCTGAAAACTGCTCATACATTCTAGCATCTAGAATGTAGGGGCGGTTTCAGGGTTATTTCAAAAGCTAATCACAGATGTCCACTCTCTTTGACAGCATGATTGGCTGTTGGGCCCCTTTGTAGTGAATATCCGGGAAGTTAATGAGTGGCACTGAAGTACAAGCGGCAGTATGCTGGTAAGTATAATGATGCTGTTTATTCGCTAGCTGCTTTCTTTTTACAGCCCTCCAATCACATCTCATAACTTTAAAGTCTGAGTTCAGGGTTCGGACTCAAGTTTGAGTGACTTTGGCCCTTTTAATAAAGTCTGCTGAACCTGAACATTGGTGGGTTTGCCCATCATTATTTACATGGCCTGCTGGTACATTTTTCCAACCCTAAAGAGCCTGTCTTTATGAAGAATGTGTAATTGTGGTGCCCCTACGGTCCGGTTGCCACAATGGTATCGCCTCCCTAACCGGAGGTGGTATCATGTCTGGAAGTAAATGGAGCTCCATACATCCACACACAAGCCTGATCCCTGACCAGAATGGGGAGCACAAGCACCTTGTTTTCAGGGTGGCTGCCTCTTCTGGCTGGGGTGAGGGGACAGAACAGAGGAGTGTAGTGTGAGGAAGGGAGAGGATGCATGAGGAAAGGAGAGCTCTTGGGGTGTGTAGCTATTGCAGGCTCACCCCAGGATTGCACGTAGAAGGGGATACCAGAGTCCTGGGCTAATCAGGGATTGAAGGCTTTGAGAGCCAAGTCTGCTGACCAGTGAATTACAAATCTGCTGGTCACAAGTGTATACTCAAGAACGCAGCAGTATAGAGAGCCTGGAGCTGTGAGAAACAGGACAGCACCCCGATAGCCTCACACTGCCTGCTGGTTGTGAAAACTACACAGAGAAGGGAGCACAAAGAGAGAGACAGATTAGTTCACAGACATCTGAGACTCTAAATATAAAGTGCAAAAGGAAGGCATACTGATCCCACCTGGTGGAGTGGACTTCAGCTGCTTTGAAGGCTGGCCGGACCCTGGACCTGATGACCAGTACCCCTGGATTCAACTTACCATCAATCATCTGTAAAGGTAAAGACTAAATTTGCCTCCTTGCATCTTTCGACTGCACTGCTCACTACAACCCCCATCATCACCCAGGGGACTTACTCTTACTGGGGAGACTCATCAGCCTTGCTGCTGCACCATCTAACCCCTGGGACTCTATAAGCAGTGCTGGTCACTCCTGACCAGATACATTACCCCAGTTGGCATACGAAACATCTATAGACTCTATAATCCCAGGTAAATATCTTCCCTTTTCCTTGTCCAGTCAGGGCCACGGAGCTGGGCAATCACCACCATGATATCCCATCAAACTGCCTGCCTGGCTACCGAGTAACCTGGCCCGCGCAACCGCAACATAATGAACACTTGATAAGTCATGTTGGTCAACAATTCTAGAAACAACAATGACCTCTAATCAATGACCCTGTCTGCCACCAAAAACAAACTATCCATCCACACCTTAGGATATCTTTGCCAAGCCACAGGTTACAAATCAACTCATCAGACCAACATTGTTAAAGACTGTTCCCATGATTGGCTCTAAAATAAAAGTAGTGGCAGCAGTACAAAGACTCCCTGATGAGAAAATAATAGGCATCAAGAACCACTGCTGTTGTATTAATTTTGAAATCCAACAAAGAAAAAATAGTAAAAGAGTTTTCCAGCATCCTTTCGATATAGGAACATCAAACACCCCATAAGGAAGCTGAAAGTGTAAAGTACAAAGTATCAGAGATCCCAGTCAGTGTATGACCACAGAAAGAAAGTCATCAAGGTAATAAAGACTCATTTTGTCTCATAGGCTTAAGGTATTTAAAAAATTACCTAAACATCTCAAAGTAGTGGCATTATATGGAGAAGAGCTTCTGTCTTTTACAGATTGGTATGTGTCTGAATACACCGCGTGACAGTGGTGCACGGAAAATTGGATGTCTGGAGCACAACACTACACACACGGGAACACTAGGGAGTGAACTCCCTTCTGTCGCTATACAGGTTCGTTCACTCCATGGCCAAGCAGGATACATAGTCATTCGCTAGCCTTGCTTTTAACCCTCAGTAGGCAGTTGGCTGGTGAGAGCGCTAGTCCCACTGCTGCACTAATACAACATGAAGGGAAGGAAAACATACAGGGGAAAATATTAAAACAGGGAGTCCACTGCTGCAGCCACAGTTCTAGACAGCAGATGGCTGAGCACCGGTCAGTTCACTAACAGTTCCTTCAACCCAGGCGGATTGCAAAAAATGAGATTCAATCACCAGCATTAGCTGATAGGTCATGTGACTATTTGAAGGAGCTGAGAGTTGGCACAGAGTAGACATCTGAAAAGAACACCACGTAGCTTTGGTAGCAGTAAAACTGGCATTAATCCATTAAGTACCAAAAGAAATGAAAACACGTGAAATATGAAGAGTCTCCTAAGGAAATGAGACTCAGGTCCCAAACCTGTCACAAGTCTCCGAGGCACAAGAGACCTTCATGACGGCTTTAGACAGCAAATTTCAAGACAAAAAAGGCTATTCACATCAACCCTTTAGATGAAGAGCTCTGTGCAGCTATCAGGATGCTCTGACACATAAAATAACCCAGAATGGGGCAACTCTACAAACAAAAATTCATAGCCTTGGCTTTTAGGTCATAAAGTTTATTATTCAACTTCCTCACTTTCTCAACTACTTGATGGTCTGAAGAACCAAAGGTAGACATACTCATTATGATAGATCTTAATACCTGATGTCATCGTTCAGTTGAGGTAACCCAAGGAGTAAGACGTTTTTATGAATATCAGAAAACCGAGCTGCTGGGCTTAGTGCCAGAAGAAAAACACAGAATCAACGACTATACATCATCAGGCCTGTAATCCTCTATCTCAAGGCTTCTGCCTCTCACATCCAAAATGCAATGTTCATTCTGACAGGAACCAAAGAGGCTCTTGAAATTGTACTAACATCTTATAAGATTGCTCATTTCTAGGAGGATATATAAGCTTTTGCTCTTATAGTATTACAAGATTTTATAGAATGTTCCCATCAGGCGTTGTTCACCCTCCCAAATTTGTTGGGTGCCACTAAAGTAATATTTGCACTATGTATAAAACAAAATCTTTTGGCACATTTCTGTAGGATTATCATTATTGTTATTATTATTATTAGAATAAGTGATGCATAATTACATATTAGAAGATGGGATATCGAAAAAAAAAGCCCGTAAAACTGGAGAGAATGATAGGTATTTGTAATTTTTCTGCTTTATTAAATATATTAAATATTTCACAATACCAGTCCTGGGCACAGAACTCTGTCTTTATAAAATATGCATCCCATTAAAATACTTGTGATTGACTGCAATTTTTACATTATAATGTTCTAAGGCAGAAATATGATTGTATGCAGTATGCTTTCACCAGGAAAATATGTTATTTTTTTCAATTTATATTTGTATTTGAATTTTTTTTATATTTTCAAATTACAACAAAAAGACGGAATGGATGTCAATAGAGCATAATGGTTGACGTGATATAAATTGTTGGTTATCCAGAAAATACCATAAGGTATAATCAGTTGAGAAGTAAGTCATGTAGAAACATGTGGTGATCACTTACTGACTTCACAATCTTATGATGTGTGCTTTATCACATATTACTGTAAGTTAAATCGGGTAAAAAAAAGGAATGAAGAGTTCTGCTATAACAAGAAAGTCTATTGAAAGTTATATTTCCAGGTGGGTCTAACATGGGGTACAGGCAGCAACATCATAATGGGGAGATAACACCTCCCTCTAAATAAGCTGTTTTACCCGTATTAATTTTCCCCTTTTTGAAGAGAGTTTAACCAACAGTAAGGCTAGGGTCACACATATCATCCGTTGTTGCTTCAGGACCGTTTTTGGGAAAAATTCCTATTTTTTCTAAGTCCCAAAAACAGATACGGATACGTTCATGCATGTGCATGCGCGTTTTTCAAAAAATGCATGCTTTTTTTATGCAGCAGCCTTTCCAAAATCGCATACTTTTTTTAACATGAGGCCCTATGGGATATGCATGCATTAACACATGGAACATATAGGCACCATGCATTAACGCATTTGTTTTTTTTGAGAAAAAATGACAAAGTCCAAAAATTCAAAAAAAGTCCAGGACCTCGAGGGACACTATTGGCACCCTTAGAAAAATGGAACCCATTTTTCTAAGGGCTTAAGAAACGGATTTGTATGTGTGATCCTAGCCTAATTTAAGAACATAGAAATATACAGACAAAACAAGATGGGTCAAGACATGGGGAGTGGGGAAACAAGGGTTCTGACAAGACAAGACATGGCGTTTACTAGAGATGAGACATACACGAAAACAGAGGGGTTGACCCATAATGTAAATTGCCTATCCACCGGCTTCTGCATATTATAAGTTACCCTACTATTTGATATATTGGATGAGTGTTCATTGACCATAATCCATATTAGTTTATACTTGATTAGACTTCCAAGCTGATTTCCAACAGAGAACTAATTTCATTTGGTACAAATATAAAGGAGCTAAGGGCTAGGTATAGGATAGTATTTTTGGAATTTGTTTATTGAAAAGACCATAAGCTGGATCTTTAATCAAATTGAAAGACGTAACTGATTAGGTAAAACTAAACACAAGACTCCATTAGTTTTTCACCTTGGGGCAAGTGCACCACATATGGTACATGGTGTCTTCGGTAGGACATAAAGGAAACTTGGGGAAAGGAGTTGTTCAGTCTTGAGGGGACCATCTGTATTTTTATTTTAAAAGTTTTAGTTACACAATATATTAATACATCATGTACAGTGATGAATAACAGTGATTTTGTTTCCGAAAGCTTCATTGTGTTCAGAAGTCTCAAAACAGGGTTTATTCAGCACTGAGAAGCCTTTGACTGTGGGTCTAAGTGGGAAAGTCTCTCTTTATTGAGAGTGCTAAGGCATTTTAAGGAGACCTATAGCCAAGGGCTAAAGTTCAAGCTCTCTTCTTCTCTACCAAAGGAGTATTGCATGGTCTATAAGTCTCCTTACACTTGCTTGGTTATCTCTACAAGGAGAATGGTTCCCCCTTGGACCCAGAGTTCATTTCATAGCTGATACTATTTTTATTTATTATTCAAACTTTGAAGACTGTAAAATAGCCATTTTATCTTATGGTGTTAAGCATTTAGGTGTCGCAGCACTATAGTCATCTCATTTCTTTTCTGCAAAATCTGAATGTTTAAGGTCAGTGACGTAACTTGAAGCTCATGGGCCCTGAAGCGAAAGCTCCAACGGGGTCTCCAATTATTGCAAATCTGTAATAGTTATTTTTTTTCTATAGGCAAAAGGGAGTTCTTGGGGCCCTAAGTTGCAGGGCCCAAGTGTGATTGCAACCCCTGCATCTGTTGTAGTTAGGCCCCTGTTTAAAGGTTTTACTGTAACAGAAACGACCCTGAAATACAGCTTCAACAAGAGGCAAATATTACATACTTTGTTAAATGCAGAACATACGGTACTTTACTTCATTTCTGTAAATTAGGAAAATTAGGAAGTTCACCAGAAATCTGTTTCCAGGGATGACACAGAGTAATCATTATTGTGCAATCCAAAACCCATAAATCTATAAATAACCAGCCACTTTCTAATATGAATTTTTAAAAGAAGTTGTATCATTAGGGCAATGCTGTTAGATATGTCCTATTAGGTTACATCCAAATGGACGGTGCAGTTTGCAAACTGTATGTGGAAAACAAGACTTCACTAGATTAAAGGATAATGGTGCCTTTATTCAACGCGTGTCAGAGCATGTCCCTGCTCCTTCATCAGGAATGCAACCATGCTACAGTGCTAACACGAGGTGATTTTATATAGGTACAGGAGACACCAACAAAGAAACACATGACCATGACATCAGTATGGGAATACACCATGACGTCACATGTAACTCGATATTCTACTATACAAAGGTCTCGATACACTACTTTGTATAGTAGGATATTGGGTTACATGTGACGTTAGGGTGTACTCCCATACTGTCATCATGGTCATGTGTTTCTTTGTTGGCGGCTCCTGTACTTATATAAAGTCAGCTCTAAGTTAGCACTGTAACATGGTTGCATTCCTGATAAAGGAGCGGGGACATGCTCTGATACGCATTGAATAAAGGCACCATTATCCTTTAATCTACTGAAGTCTCGTTTTCCACATACGGTTTGCGCGAATCAAAAAGCACTGTCCATTTGGATTTATTTCAACCACCACAGAGATTATGTGGTGTGTGGATCCAGTGGCAACAGTATCATGCACATATACTGGTTTTGGGCCTCACAACCAAGCCAGGTGAGCAGCAACTTTAAAAATCCTGTATTGTTTCTTAAAAAGGATAAGACTATTACGCTTTTGTTTCCTCATTTTCAGCTATTAGACTACATGGACCTCATCGAGGGGATAGAACAGATAGAAAAGAGAGTCAATAACATAGAGTGACCTGGCGGGCAAGGTTGTATAAGGTCCATTTCAATTGTTGGTATGTTATTCTTCCTTTACCATGCTGGAGCCAACATAAAAAAATGTGTGGCTATCTATTGCTTTCACCCGTAGTCACAGCTGAAATCCCACCAAGGGCAACATCTCCAAGGAGCTGTATGTTCTCCCAGTGTTTGTGTGGGTTTCCTCTAGGTTTTCTGGTTTCCTCCCACATTCCACAGACATACGATTGTGGGGACAGTGTTGCATATGTATGTAAAGCGATGTACAATTAATAGCACTATATAAATGAATAGTAATGATAATAATTATTATTATTTTCCCTAAAAACTTCGAGCAGTCAGCTTAGCAATGGTCTGACTTAATTTGAAAAAAGCTGCATTCATGAGACAACCTATTGTAGACATAAGTTACGTCTTGAAACCAATTTTGACATCATTTTTAAGGTATGTGAACAAGTTGCACCCAAGAAAATGGGGAACCTACTATATCCTGTGAGATTACTGGGTGCAGGGTAAAATCCTAATCTAACAATGGAAATAGACACTTTTTAATCTACTATATAAGACATTTAGGTAATTAGTTGCTTTACTGCCATTTCGGAACATCACTAGTCCAGGTACCTGCCAGTCTTCCCCTCCACCCTATAGAGCTGTCTCTTCTTACTCTGTTCTGTATTATGTACATATTTAATTTGCATTTGTAATTATAAGAAAACGAATTGAGAAAAAACATTATATAAAGTTTAACCATCCGCATAGCTCCAGAAGTGTATCTATCCAGTAGAACTACAGAATCACAGACCCATAAATTATCCTGTCGAGAATGGGAAATGGTTTACAATATAATTATGTCTTGTGTTGCTATTGTGGTCGAGTGATTGATATTTTAGTATTTAATATGTCACTCGGTTATTTTTAGTATTGTTTACAACTAAACATTGAGATAAAGGGAGCTGGATATTATATAAAAGTATACTTCACAAAAATACAGAGAAACTTGGCAGAGTGGAACAAGGGCAGGATTGTGAATCAGCGTGGAATGGTATGTTTTATGTAAGTTTTAGTAACTAAGATTTGTGCCTGGTACAAATTAAACTTGATTGTTCTGTGCTTTGGAAGGTTTAATGAAAAACAGATGTATCGCTGTTATGAAAGCATTAAAGTAAAAGGAGCAAGCATATTTTCCAAAAGATTTGTGAACAGTCTGATTAACAGACAGAAACACTAATGAGCATGTGCAGGGCTATCTATAGTAAAGCTGATAGGATCCAGTACTAACAGCTGTGGGAAGGTAGTTCTGCAACATACTAGACAAGTTTGTATCCAAATCCTGAGCGAAACGTATGCATGTGGAGATGTGTCAATGAGCCTGGTCTCACACTTGCATTTTTTTTGTTTGGCGTTGTAATCCATCCAAATCCTGAGGCCTGCTGATCAGGCATTTGTCCCTATACTTAAAATGGGGCTGCATGCACATGCGTTTTCATATGTTTTTTAGCAGATCCTTACCACTGCGTCCTTTTGACCTCCTTCCCGACCGCACCATATTGCGATTTTGGAGTTTGTCTAAAATCCTGATACATCCTGATATGTCTCAATGGATCCAGAAATATAATGTATTGCAATGGAGTCCCTTCCGGAAATGGGCAGATCCATCCAATTGGATTTGTTGGACTACACTGAGCATGCTCAAAGTGCCCTCCCTTCTCCCTACTCCTTCCTCCCTCCTTTTTCCCCCATCCTCCTTCCTCCCTCGGTCAGGGACCGGCATGCAGTGGCATGCATTTGCAGATGCAAAGCCAGATGCAGATGCTCTTGTTTTGAGCCTGATCTGGCTGCACCACAAGTGTGAAACCACTCTAAGGCCCTATTCACATACTGCTTTTTTTGCTGTGTATTTTTACGCACAAGCTAAAAAAAAGCCAGGAGTGGAACAATCAAAACCGGGAGTGGCACACTCAGAGGAAAGGTCTAAGGGCCGCTTTACACACACCAACTTCTGTGACCAACTTCTGAACAGATCTCTGGTTGCAGTGAAATCATGGACACATTGCTCCATTTTGTGGCTGTGTACAAATGTAACAATGTGTCCATGATTTCACTGCAACCAGAGATCTGTTCAGAAGTTGGTCACAGAAGTTGGTGTGTGTAAAGCGGCCCTAAGGGTAGGGACACACTTCAGTTCCTGATCAGTTTTCCTGATCAGTTTTCCTGATCAGTGTCCATCAGTGTTCATCAGTTTGTGTGCCAAAACCAGGAGTGACTTCAAAACCCACCACAGGTGTCAATCTTTCAATTATACTTTTTCTCTGCAAGATTCACTCCTGGTTTTGGCACACAAACTGATGAACACATCAGGAAAACTGATGAGGAAAACTGATCAGGAACTGAAGTGTGTCCCTACCCTAATAGAAACAAGTGCTCCACTTATATGTTTAATCACCCACTCCTGGTTTGTGATGAGCTTGTGCTTAAAAATACGCAGCTAAAAAAAGCAGTGTGTGAATGGGGTCTTAGGCAGCATCTATTATCTAGGCTTTTTATAGTTTCTTAAACATAATTAGAATATCCCTAGAAGACAGAAGGATTAGGCTGGCTTCACACCACGGTGTGATCCGGTCCGGGGCTGTCCAGTGTAAACCAGACAGCCCCGGACTGGTTTTTGGCCCCATAGTAGCCTATGGGGGCGGATGGAGACGGATGGCAGCTCTGTGCCATCCGGTTTCATCACTCCGGTACAATCCAGGAGAATGCGGATTATTCTCTCCGGACACAAAAATGATGCTTGCATCATTTTTTTGTCCGGGGAGAAAAATCTCCCCAATTTGCCGGATCCCGGGTTCGGCCGGATTGTCCCGAGCCTGGGAAATCTGGCGCTCCCTAACATGGGAGCCTATGGGGCCGGATTCGGGAGGATCCGGGAACCGGACACTGGTGGCTGCATGCCGCTGTTTCAGGACCGTGCTAGCCGCGGTCTTGAAAAATTAGCAGCTGCGGCTGCAATTACAGCCATCCGGCTGCACACAGGACCGGAGGGCACATTTGGCCCTCCGGGTCTGTGTGCTGATCCGGTTCGGGGCTGTCAGGGTCATCCCAGACAGCCCCGGACCGGATCACACTGTGGTGTGAAGCCAGCCTAAGAGCATGATATTTATTGAGGTTTCGCTTAGGAAAAGTATTATCAGGGGTCTCCTATGTCAAAATAACTTTTATATAACTTTTAATAACTTATGTTAAAATAAAATTTGTAATTGTTCTATTCATTTAAAATATGTTTTTAAAGAGTATGAATTAATGGATGGTTTCTCTTTCTTTGGAAACTCCATCAAATAGCTGAAGCAGAGAAAAGTACAGAAAGCGCCCTTCACTCAAGAAGCATGAAAGATAAAATGGGAGAGAAAGAGGGGTGCTCCAGGGTCATACCCCGTGGTCCAGTGGAGGGATCAATATATCATTAAAAACTAACTCTAGCGAGTTGTGCAACCCTGCACAACCACAGTTGAAGGTCTCCAGTGCCTAACGTGCACCACACAATCTTTGCTGCTCAAGAAGTCCAGAGATTCCAGGGTCACATGACCGGTGATGTCACCATAGATCCTGTAGGTTAAAATTCACTGCTAAACCCACGCAGTGCCGGCCACTCGTCCGCAGAGTGGACTAGAAAGTTCATGGAAAAAAGGGGGTAATCGGGCTCCAGATATTAGCAACGGAGAAGAGGGGAATTCTTTAAACAATTCTTTTTTATTCTAGCTTAGACATCGCCGACATCACAACACGTTTCATTGGTTTACCGCCTTTACCTGATGAAGGCGGCAAACTGCCAAAACGCATTGTGATGTCTGTGATGTCTAAGCCAGAATAAAAAAGAATTGTTTAAAGAATTCCCCTCTTCTCCGTTGCTAATAACTGGAGCCCAATTAGACCGCTAATGCCCCCTTTTTTCCATGAACGTCACTCATGAAGGACCCAGCACACCTATGACAGTGCAGTATTCTCAATGTAATGCATTATGTCCCCATCGATTACAAATGATAGCTTGGGATTCTAGTCACATAACACCATTTTTAGCTCACTCTTAGGTGACCTGTCTAATGAAAGGGATTGTAAAAAGTGCTCCATCTGTTTAATACAATGTGATTTTGTTTTTCCTTCACCTCCGAAGTGTTTGGTATTTTTACTCCAGGTTACCCTTTTATGGAGGTTGAATATATGCCAAGCATCATGTGCCTGATGGGGGAAAATAATAATAATAATATTTATTCACTTATATTGTGCCTTTAATTCCATAGTGCTTTAAATACATCAACAACACTGAAAATCTATATTCCCTTGTGTCCAGTGAGTGGAGATACTGTATGATGTAATTCCCAGTGTGTGTCAAAAACTAGGGGTAGCTCTTATTTCTTGAGTTCTGTGGTTAGGGTGCCATATCTGCAGTGGGCAATAATAAGGCAGTAAGTATAGTACCGTATATCATATTACCACAGCAGATACTGGTCAGACGACCATTGTTATAGTATAGTATATCATATTAATTAGGAATGTTACCAGTTTTGGCGTGTTAAACAATCCACATGATAACATAGTGTCTGCAAGGTTGAATAATATGTAGTTTTTATTTTTTCATTTCTCCTCTCAGTTGCAGAAATATTAGCTTGCAAAATTTAAGATATACTTAATGTTACTTCCGAGGAGTCGTTACCAGAGATTTTTCACTGGCGTCATGTGCTTCTTCCCCTATATGATTTTGACTATTCATAAGCTGGCAACAACATAGCGGATAAAAAGATTATGTCTCCAGAATAGCTTAGAACCTGACTGAAACATGAAATAACAGACAAATAATAGAAAGTGTGGCCGGCAGCATTCCTTCTTCAGAGGGACGCAAAGTCCAAAATTAAGGAACCCCACTTGGTAATAGTTCACATGATAGTGTCAAAATGAGAAGGGAACATATAAAAAAGAAATGTATTCAAATACAAAATGAACAACATTTTGACCTTTTGCAGATTTTTCTAAAGAATGAAATGACCTTATCATTCTGTTCACACTCCTAACATAGTAGCATAGTAAGGCTGGGGTCACACATAGAAGTCCGTTTTTGGAAGTGATTTTCATCACCAATCCGTTTTTTTTTGGGTGCTTTTTGAGCCTCCTGCACCCCTGAACGTTTTTGGACTTAGTCATTTTTTAGTTAAAAACGCATATGCGTTAACGCAGGTGCCTATATGTGCCATGCGTTAACGCATGCGTTTTCCATAGGGCCCCATGTTAAAAAAACGCATGCGTTTTTTAACTGATGCCAAAAACGTTGCTAGCAACGTTTTTGGCTCAAAAACGGACAGAGCAATGTTTTGAGGTCCAGAAAAAAACGGACAGGGTGTTTATTACATCCAATCCGTTTTTCTGTCAGTTTTTGGACTTAGAAAAAAAAAGACAAAAATGAAGCCAAAAGCGGACCAAGGGCTTATGTGGGACCCTAGCCTAAGTCCAGTTCAACCCATAGCCTAAGGCTAGGTTCACATTTGGGAGCTTGCATCCTGTTGTAGGATGCGTGAAAGGATGCTGTTTTTTTCACATGCTATTTTTATGGCATTTTTTTTCCTTTTTAGCGCTAGCACATGCGTTAACACATGGTACATATATGTACCATGCGTTAACACATGCATTTCCTATAGACTCCCATGTTAAAAAAAACATGCGTTTTTGAAAACGCCCCCAAAACGCTGCTTACCGACTTTTTTGTTGCTTTTGCAAAAACGCTTAGCGTCAAACGCATTGCACTTTGACAATGCATTTTTTACATGGGAGCCTATGGAAGTGTTAACACTAGCGTTTTTCAACATTTCAACATCGAAAAACACTAGCTTTCAGCACTTCCATGACGCTAATGTGACCCTAGCCTAACATGTTGATCCAGAGGAAGGTATAAAAAAAAACCATGTGACAACATTAAGCTCCACATTAGGGAAAAAAATTCCTTCCTGACTCCATATATGGCAATCAGACTAGATCCCTGGATCAAAGCTATATCAAAGAATCTACAGGGTGGGCCATATATATGGTGGCAAATTTATATGGATGTACCAAAATAAAATGGGAATGGTTGGTGATATCAACTTCCTGTTTGTGGCACATTAGTATGTGGGAGGGGGGAAACTTGTGCCACTAATAGGCAGTTGATATCACCAACCGTTCCCATTTTATTTAGGTGTATCCATATAAATTTGCCACCCTATATATGGCCCACCCTGTAGTATATATAACCTGTAATATAATATTTTTTAAGAAAGGCATCCAGGCCATTCTTAAAAGTTAGTACCGAATGACTCATTACAACATCATACAGCAGAGAGTTCCATAGCCTCAGTGCTCTTATAGTAAAGAATCCGCATCTGTGATTATAATTTAATATTCTTTCATACAGACGTAGAGGATGATTCCTTGTCCCCATCTCAGGCCTAAGTGTAAAAAGATCATTAGAAAGGTCTCTGTACTGTCCCCTTATATATTTGTACATTGTAATTAGATACACATAATTATACATTTTATTTCCTCTGCCCAAGTGCATGACTTTACATTTATCCCCATTAAAGCTCATTTGCCATTTATCAGCCCAAGCTTTTAGTTTACATAAATCCACCTGTAATGTACAATTGTCCTCTGCTGTATTGATTACCCTGCAGAGTTTAGTGTCATCTGCAAATATTAAAATTCTACTCTGTATGCCCCCTACAAGGTCATTAATAAATATGTTAAAATGAAGCAAGCCCAATACTGACCGCTGTGGTACCCCACTGTCAACTGTGACCCAGTCCGAGTGTGTTCCATTAATAACCACCCTTTGTTTCCTATCGCTAAGCCAGTTCTTAACCCACTTACACATATTTTCCTCTATCCCCATTGTTCTCATGTTATGTAACAACCTTTTGTGTGGCACCGTATCAAAAGCTTTTGAAAATTTTGAAAAATCCATATACCCCACGTCCACTGCATTTCCTTGGTCCAGTACAGAACTTACCTCCTCACAGAAGCTTATCAGATTAGTTTGACAGGGATGGTCCCTCGTAAACTCATGTTGATATTGGGTCATGAGGTTATTCTTTAGTTGCTCCAGTATAGCATCTCTTATGAAACCCTCAAGGATTTTACAAACAGTAGAGGTTAAGCTTACTGGCCTAGAATTTCCAAGTTTAGTTTTGTCCCCTTTTTGAATATTGGCACTATGCAATGACCGCAAGGGCCTGGGGTACTCGACCAGCTGGGTGTAGTCAGGGGGGATGTCATGGTGGCAGTCCCGGCGGTCGTGGCCCTGGCCATACAGATTAAGGGGGTATTTACAGGGGATTATGATGTCTTTATGTGATGCTACTATGGTATCTGATCAAGGATGAGCAGCTCTGCTTAGATTAGGCCCCAGGGGATAGAAGTAGTGGCAGCCGGGATGGTGACACTCCCCACAGGTGGAGCGGGCCCCTTGGGTATGATGTAAGAGTCTTTGGGGAATGATGGTGGTAGTAGTTATAGTGTGAGAGGCGGCAAGGAGGGTGCAGGAAATAAGCAGAAGGACACAAAGGGTGCAGTTCTTTTAACTTTACCGAAGAAACGTGGTGCAGTGCAGGGGCACTGGTTACCAGGTCCAGGAAGGTCCGGTCAGCCTGGAAGCAGTCAGATTCCACCTCGCCAGGTTGGTTTGGATTCCTGCCTGCTGCGCTTCTCAGTTTGGATCCCAGCTGTCTATGAGCTACTCTGGACCCTGCCCTTTCCTTCTCTTTTACCCTCGCTCCCAACTGGTAGACAGCACAAACTTATAACGGACACTGCCGTGTTGATTGCAGTTCCAGGCTCTTGCTACGCTGTTGTGCCATTGGGTCTCTACCTGCGGTCAGGAAACTTGCAGTCTTCTGTCCTCCAGATTTGGTCAGTGGGATGTGCAGTTCCCATCTAACCCAGGACTCTGGCATCCTCTGTAGCGTTGTCTGAGGTGATCTCATCAACAGCTCCGCTCCTCAGGACCTTCTCCTACTCACTCGTCTCTAACCACTGTCTTTCTGCTTCCTCTCCCTTCCCACACTTTCCCTACCTAACCCCTCCTCTTTGCTGGAAACAGGGCAGCTCCCGTGAACTCGGTTGCTGAGCTCCCCCTTCTGGCCAAGAGTCAGGACTGGTGTGTGCATGTGATGGGTTACCTAGCGTGGGAATCTCCTTCTCCTTCCAAGTGTAATGTCACCTCCAGTGAGAGAGGCAACACTACTGTGGCAACGGGACCATAGGGGCACCACAACTACAGTATATTTGCTATACGCCAGTCCTGTGGTACAGACCATGTTATTTTGGAATCTTTAAAGATTAAAAATAAGGGTCTATCTATGATGGTACTTAATTCCTGCAGTACTCGGGGTGTATCCCATCCAGGCCACCCCCAAGTACTGCAAGAATTAAGTACCATCATGGGTAGACCATTATTTTTTAATTTGTTAACTTTAGTGATGTTTAGACGGCACTGTTCATCCTGCTGGGTTAAGCAGGTAACCTTTAATGGAGAATTTTTGCTATCACTGATCATGGGATTCTCTTGTGTAAATTCAGTTGAAAAAAAAAATCATTTAGCATGTTGGCTTTTTCTTTATCCTCATCCACCATTCACCCAAACTATTTTTAAGGGGCCAACACAATCATTTTTTAGCTTCTTACTATTTATGTAGTTAAAGAATATTTTGGGATTGTTTTACTTTCTCTGGCAATGAGTCTCTCTGTCTCAATCTTTGCTGCCTTGATTTGCCTTTTACAGAATTTATTTAATTTTCTATAATTATTTAATGCCTCATCACTACCTACTTGCCTTAATTCTCTAACTGATTTCTTTTTGTCACTTATTGTGCCCCTTACAGTTCTATTTAGCCATAGTGGTTTCCTCCTATTTCTAGTACCGTATATACTCGTGTATAAGCCGACCCGTGTATAAGCTGACCCCCCTACTTTTGCCCCCAAAACCTGGGAAAACCTATTGACTCGTGTATAAGCCGAGGGTGGACCCCAGCACAAGTGTACAGCCCCCAGCAGTGTGGTATACAAGCCCCCAATGGTAGTATACAGCAGCCTCCCCAGTGGCATATACAGGCTCCAGTAGTATATACAGCAACCCCAGTGGTATACAGCAGCCTCCCCAGTGGTATATACAGACCCCACCAGTATATACAGCAGCCCCAGTGGTATATACAGCAGCCCCAGTGGTATATACAGCAGCCCCAGTGGTATATACAGCAGCCCCAGTGGTATACAGGCCTCAGCAGTATATACAGCAGCCCCCAGGGGTTATACAGCAGCCCCCAGGGGTTATACAGCACCCCCCAGGGGTTATACAGTGGCCCCCAGGGGTTATACAGTGGCCCCCAGGGGGTACCCGGCGGCCCCCTGGGGGTACCCAGCAGCCCTCAGGGGGTACCCAGTAGCCCCCTGGGGTACCCAGCAGCCCCCTGGGGGTACCAACAGCCCCCAGGGGGTACCCAGCAGCCCCCTGGGGGTACCAACAGCCCCCTGGGGTTACCCAACAGCCCCCTGGGGGTACCAACAGCCCCCTGGGGGTACCCAGCAGCCCCCAGGGGGTACACAGCAGCCCCCTGGGGGTACCAACAGCCCCCTGGGGGTACCAACAGCCCCCAGGGGGTACCCAGCAGCCCCCTGGGGGTACCAACAGCCCCCTGGGGGTCCCCAGCAGCCCCCAGGGGGTACCCAGCAGCCCCAAAATGCTGGCACTCGCCCCCTTGTAAGGCCCCCCCCCCCCCCGCTGCTTCTCTTACCATCCCGGTGTTCTGATCGGCGCCGCTCCTCGGTGCTGCTTCTTCATCCTCCCGTCCTCGCTGAATCTGGGTTCTCCGGCCGTCGCGCGATGACGTCATATCGCTGCGACGGCCGGAGATCCTGGATGCAGCGAGGACGGGAGGATGAAGAAGCAGCACCGAGGAGCGGCGCCGATCAGAACACCGGGATGGTAATATATAAGCAGCGGGGGGGGCCCTTACAAGGGGGGACAGTGCCAGCTTTTGGGGGGCATATATCAACTGCTTCCCCCTGCCGCTGATTGACAGGGGGAAGCAGTGCATATATAATGAGCGGCCCCACGTGACGGGGCCGCTCATACAGCAGCCTCCCCCCCCGCCTCCTCCAGCCTCCACAGCCCCCACCATTGCATTTACCGTATTGACCCGTGTATAAGCCGAGGGGGAGACTTTTCAGCCCAAATTTTGGGCTGAAAAACTCGGCTTATACATGAGTATATACAGTATGTTTATTCCCATAGGAATATATATTGTGCACAGGTCCTATTCAGGATGCTAAAAAACACCTCCTTTGCGTCGTGCACTTGTATGTTTCAGGACATCATCTCAGTTTATTGCACAAATATCATCTCTCAACAGTTGGAAACTTGCCTTCAAGGAAGTTTAGTGTCCTTGTACCCCCTCTACTACACATCTTATTAGATGATACATGAAAACCTATTATTTTGTGATCACTATTACCCAAGTAACCCACAACATATATTTGCTATGCGGTCTGGCCTGCTGGTTAACCCCTTCCCGACCTATGACGTTGTACAACATCATGGGCCGGTAAGGGGAGTTTGATGTGAGCTCCGGCCCGACGCTCACATTAAACACCCGACATCTTAGCTGATCTCGTCAGCTGAGATGTCAGGGTAACAGCACCGATTGGATCCGGGATCGTCGCTGTTAACCCCTTGGATCCCGCTGTCAATCACTGACAGCGGGATCCAAGGCGGCCACGGCGGGGAAAGTGCTGTTCCCCGTCTGCTTCGGAGATCCTGCGATAGTATCGCGGAATCTCCGGCGCTCACATGACAACCAGGGGTCCTTTCCTTCTACACCACCCCACAATCAAAACAGGAAAATCAAGCTGCTGTTAATCACCAAGTTTGATATGGAGCCACAATTCTTTGCCATTGCCATAGTTTTGTTATTAGGAGTAAGAGGATGAAATAAGGTTGCTGCTTAGGTATGCTCTGGTTTTGGAATATCGTTTGATGGCACTTTAAAATAGAAAAACAAACCAACGTCAGCACTGATTGCCTGTGCCATGCCAAGCGGTATTTGATATTGTGAAGGAAACTTAAAAGAGTCTATTTACTGTAGCTTGCCACCGCTGAAGCCTTTCTAGTTAAGTGCCTGTGACTCATTTCTCACTTCATACAATATGTAGCTGTGCTTTTAAGACCCTGGACCAGTGTGGAGCCAGCATTGTGACATCTGGCTCCCAGTGGTGAAGCAACATGATATTTCTTAGAGTTCAGTTTTTTCCATAAAACTTGGCAGTTGTGGGTCTATTGAAATAAATAAAAGGCAAGAACAAGAAGCAACAAATGCAAACAGCTCAAATAACCAGAGAGATGGAGGAATGAAGTACAAGAGAGCAGTGTGTTTGTCTCCCCAAGAGAGAGAAAGAGGACAATAGATTATTGTTGGGGTACTTACCGTAACTCTTATGTCATCTAACAAGTTGGGAAAGAAGTTTGTGGAATGTAGAAGAAAACAATGAAAAACTTATTTAGACCATCTGGATTCCTATAATATAGTGGACTCTTAAGATCAACATGACATTAGTAGTCTAAACAAATCCAAAAATGATTTTGCCTTGTAGGGAGACTTTATATATGGTGAAAAGAACTGTAACAAGAATTGTACATTTTTGCTCTTTTTTCCCCACATATTCTTAATATTTTTTCACGTCTGTTCCAAGGCATAATGTAAGTTGCATTATTTATTATATGTATTTATACATATTAAACACAGTGGTAAAATCAGTATTAAACATGTCAGCAACATTTTAAATAAATATATTTCTAAAGGTGCTATTGACATGAATTTCTCACCAGATGTTGGCAACAACCCATCCAATTCATACAGGTAAAGAAATCAAACCGTAGATTTCCAGAAATTATGTGTAATAATGAGAAATGATACAGGGAAAAAATACTGAACACATGAAGAAAGAAAGGTGCAAAAAGCCCTGGAAAGTCATAACACCAGCTGAAAGCTATTAGTATTTAGAAAGCAATCCTTGTCTCTTAGTGAAAAAATATTAGGTAGTTCAACTGATGGCAAATAAAAAAGTGTCTCAAAGGTGCCACACAAGAAACATCTTGTAATAGGTAAAACTAGTGAGCTGTCTCAAAAGCTTTTCAACCTTATTGTTGCAAAACTTGCTGATAGCATTAATTTCAGAAGAATTTCTAAACTACTGAAAGTTTCAGTGAGCACTGTTGGGGTCATATTCTAGAAGGGAAAAGAGAATCATTTCACCATATGCCGGCCACAAAAAGAATTATCAGAAGAGTTGTCCAAGAGCCAAGGATTACCTTGGGAGAGCTACAGAAAAACCTAAAATTAGCAAGTACAATGATTTCAAGGAACACAAGAAGTAATGTAATCAACCTCCATGGCCTGCATTCACACTCACCACACAAAACTCCATTGCTGAACAAAAAGCGTGTTCAAGTGCATTTAAAGCTGCTCAGCAACATTTAGAAAAGACTGTGAAATACTGAATCTAGTCTGCACAGATGAGACCAAAATTTAACTCTTCGGATGCCGTAATTCATACCATGTTTGGAGGCCAAAATGCACTGTAAATAACCCCAAAAAAGACAATGCGAACAGTGAAGTTTCTTGATGAAAATTTGTTGCCATCTAAAAGGATGATGAAGATGAAGTGAGAGTTCACATTTCAGCAAGACAATGATCCCAAACACACAGCCAAGGAAGCTCTCAATTGGTGGAGAAAATAAAGCTACTAGGATCAACTAGCCAATCACCTGACCTGAATCCACTAGAAGATTTATGGAAGGAACTAAAGCTCAAAGTTCATAGAAGGAGCCCACAGAACCTTAATGATTTGAAGTGAGTTTGTGTGGAAATATGGGCCAAAATGATACCTGAGAAATGCATACGATTAGTTTCTCCATATAGGAAGTGTCCTGAAGCTGTCATCACCAACAAAGGCTTATGTATAAAGTATTAAATAAGTATCAGTAAGCTTGTTCAATGCCTTTTCCTGTGTCATTTCTCATTATTACACATAAGTTAATTTACGGGAGCCACTTGATGTATTAATAGTGTATTTGATGTGTGTATTAAGTATTCCAAGTTGGAAGCAAACTTATATGAATTTCAGAATTGCTTGTGGTATACATGTAGACACATGAACAGGCAGAGTGAAGAATTGAAGAATGAAAGGTGCTTGGGAAACTTGTCAGCTCTTCTAGGAGCTCCTAGAAGTCATTCCTATGGGAGAGTTGACAAGTATACTGTACTTTGCTTCTTTCAGCTCAGCGTTGTGGCCTCCTACATTAGTGTGGTAATGACAGTCACTTATGTCACTGTTATGCACAGCTCAATCCGTTTTGTAATCTGCCGATGGTCAAAGACGAGTAAATGTTGGAGGTTTCTGCTGGGTCCATGACACTCGATGACTCTTCTAGTAGTCAAGGAAGTCTCTAGAATCTTTTTAAAATGGATTTAAAAGTTTTATGTACACCAAAATAGTAATAAAAACTTAAATTCATCCTACAGATAACTGTTTGTTCTGTAAAGACCAAGCCTTCATGAAGCAGAAACAACTAATAATTAAAAAGCTATAGCTTTTGGAATGTAATGATAAAATACCTGAAACAATTTATATTTATTCAAGGCTCAAAATAGCTGTGTCCTGCAGGGGTTAAAGTGTTCATAGATAAATGCAGTCCACTGGAAGAGACTAAAGTGATAGGGGGAGTTGTATACAGAATCTTATCTGCATACTATGGCTATCATTTCTTATCTTTGATTATAGAAGTACAATAGTATATCTGTCCTTAAAATATCCACTGTAATAAAACTGAGATGACTATGATGACTTTATCCCACTCTACACATAGTAGCTAATGCAGTAAGATTCAGAGATCAAGAAGCGTTAGCCCTTTGTGTTTGCGGCTATCATAGATACAAAAAACATATTGTTTAAAAAATGTCTATAAAAAAAACCTAAATTAAATATATTTTATACTTTAAAATATATTCCTTTTAAAAAGTATTACAATTTTTGTAATTGTGATATCAGGATCAATTTGTTTATTTGGCTGAATTATGATTGTGTGTATGTGTATCTCTTGTCCATATGAAATGGAGGAACCAGTGTTTGTTCTTAGATTAGAGTCTCATGCATATCTTTGTCTTAGAGTCCCGTCACAATTGGCAATGTTCCAGCGATCCTGACAAAGATACGACCTGGTAAGGATCGCTGGAACGTCGCTACGTGGTCGCTGGTGAGATATCAAACAGTCAGATCTACTGAACAATGCAGCAACGATACGGCAACCCGTTATAACGACCTCGGCGGTCGTTGAGACCCTGGCACACAGCAGCTAGTCTGACGATTCAGACCTACGTGGCTGAGTTCTGAGTCGCCAACGAGGTTGTTGTTAAGGAGTCAAACACAATGATGCATGCTGCCCAGCGGGAACCCGACGATCAAAAAATGGTCCAGGCCATTCCAATATAATCGGCGATGTCACAGCGGGGGCCCGGTCACCGCTACGTGTCAATCATAGCTCGCTAGTGATCTCACTACATGTAACGGGGGCTTAAAACAAAACTTTGAGAAGTGAATGTTAAAATTCTAACCAGTACATGAATGTACTACCTCTACAGTTTCCTTGCTTTTTGTGGTTTGTGTGTGTTTTGTGTCCATCCAACGGTATGATTGGCAGCCAATCCAGAGAATTCGGTGAAGTAATGTAGGAAGGTCATTTTCTTATATCAGAAAAGCAGACCATCTCTGCGAATGTCTATAGGCTTGCACTTTGGTTGGAAAGTCCACCCACTACCACAAGAGAAGGGAATTGTGATAGCAGGATATATTTATTTATCCTGACTCCATTTGTTTTTGTGTATGCACATCTCTTGTCCCTGTGAAATGCATGAATCTGTTTTTAAGGTAGCGTTACCCGCTTCAATATCGTTAGGATATCACCAACGATCTCATGGGAGCGCGGTCGTTAGGACATCTTTTTGACATCGTTGGTGAGATGTCACACGTCTAGATATCGTGGATGATGCACCAGCGATGTGGCTATCTGCTATCGTATGCACAACGCACGATACTTGTTCACTGATGTGAATGGGCGAAGTCGTTAACGACATCGTTATCACAGTGTCACACACAGCGATGCAGCAGGTTGGCTGATCGAGGATCGTTTGATTTGAGATCATGTTTTCAAATCTGTGATCAACGATCCAATGATTTATCGTAATCGTATCTCAGTGTAATACGCAACGACGTCCTAGCGATGTCGTTTCAATGACTCCAAACCCGTGACGTTTGAGCGATATCGTTCATGATCTCGTACCGTGTAACGGGGCCTTTAGATTAAAGGCACATTCATCTCTTTGTCTTAAACAAAACTTAGAGTAGCACAGGAATGTGAAATTTAAGAAGTATATATCACATCCACACACTTAAGGTTGGGAGTAAATCACACTGACTTTCAGCCAATAGAATATATATGCTAAAACTATGCCAGGTGAGGCGGTTAAAGCCGTGCTGCTATAATTGAAGCTTGGACATCAAACTGATAATGTACAGACATGTGATTTATTTCAACACATGCAGAAATTTCTGCACCAAATCTGCATCTCCTGGCAGGAAAATGCACACGAATGCAACACATTTTGATGTGTTTTTTGCATGCATTTTTCACGCATGTGTGGTGGAAAAATGCTGGAAAAATTAACATGCTGAAGATGTATTTCTGCATCAAATCTGCAAGGGAAAAAAGCATTATGTGGATAAAACTTCAGGATTCTCATTGACTTTGCTGGCATAAAGATTTGCATGCATTTTTTAAACAAAACTGTACTTAAAAATGTATAAAAAACACACTGTGTGCACACTGCCTTGCCTATTGATGTGGGATTAATCTGAAATGTAATAGTGTTTGAAACACCTGATGCTTGTGTAGAGCACTAAGGGCTGGGGTAACCACTAGCTGGCCAGGTGTTAAGTTTTCGGTGGCTGTGCCCAGTGCTGTGGCCCTGGCTCACATTGAAAAGGGAGAGTAAAAATGGTGAAATAAAATGCGATAAAGAAAAAATAAGAGTTTGTACACCAGGTGGGATAATCAGCCAGATATGGCTGGCGCTGCAGGAGATCGCTGAGAGATAGATGGAGTTGTAGAGGTTAAATCCTTCCCAACTAGGGCTGGCTCCCAGGTGATGGTTATGATGAGGGTGGTAAGAGTAATAATGAGATGCAGAGAGAAAGGAGGCACACAGAGTCAGTCTCTTTGCTTTACCTTTTACTGAAGTCCTTGCACAGTGTCCAGAATGATACAGCCACTACCAGGCATGTGGTCTGGCCAGCCTGATAAGTACTGTAGCCTGCTTTGCTGGGTGAAAAATATAGCCTTCCTGCTGACTTAAGTTGGTAGAAGTTAGCAATCAAGTCTCAGGGAAGGGGGGAAGGGGTGGTGCTGTCACTGGATATTTACCTGAGAGCCGGTTTAGTGCAAAGGAGTGGAGTGTCTGTTATCCAATCAAGTTATGCAAGAAAACTCCAGCACTTGGCGTGATCTTCATAGTTCATTTATTTGTGCAGATTAAAAATGAACATACAATTGAAAGGGAGACATGACCCCACGCTGGTAGAAGTTAGAAGGTTTCTAAGTGCCTTGGTGCTGGCCTGTACTCCCTCTTTAGCTGCTATGGAATAATCCCTGCCAGGTTGTTAATGCAGGCCCTGTAATTAAATGCACACAAAAAACTGAGCCCTGTAATTAGCTGTACCTTTCAGCAATTCTCTGACCCTTTGTATTATGTATGCCCCGGAAAGTTCCACTTAAGCCTAGGGACTGATACCCTGCTAAGCAGGGTAGTTCTACAGTAGAGTACTCATCCAGCAATAAAAAAACTCCTTTTCTTCTTCAGCATTAAAGAGCCAGCACATCAGAAACCATATCATCTGAGCTCCACAGAAAGTCTTCGATTAATTAATCACTGAGACCTTTTGACCTCAGGTCCCCCAGAGGTGACAACAGTAGGTGGCATGCTCAAGACAAGAACCTGCTGTCAGTGCAGGCACTGGGCTGGTTCAATATGCTATTAACCTGCAACTCATAGTTAGGCACTCACTTGTTGAGGTAGATCTTCTAAGGCCAAGGTCCGTGTGCGTTCACGAGCGTTGGTGCCAGGGATGAACCCAGCCTCTGTGCTGCCTGAGGCGAACTGCAAAATGGCACCCCATCCCAGTAAGTTTTTTTTCAGTCGGTAGAAATAAATCTAGTTTGCACAGATTTATATCTACCCTGTAAAATGAAATGAGGACAATAGTGGATATTTTAATTTAGAGAAATAGAAAAAAAGTTGTTCAAACACATGTATGTCAGCGCCATCACACACATACAAGAACCACACAGACGAATCCAGAACAAGGGTCATTAATGGCAATGGTAGGATTGGCTCAACCATACAGACACACAATGATGGCTGGCAGAGCGTTGCTCCTGTAGGCAGACACAGTCCTGCAACCTGAAGTGTGCTGAGCATGTGAGCTGGTATCTAAGGCGGGAATGCAAGCTTTGACGTATATGTACTTCGAAAGGTAGTGAAGGGATTAAATTACACTAAATATACATAATTAATATACTTCATATGAGGATTTGTTTGTATATACTACTATAATGATCAGAACAAACTATATCCCATATGGACATGACTAATCGCACCTTAGGTACATGAATCCAGTTGTAAACAAACATGATCAAACGTCAAATTATTGCAAAAAACAAGTGATTTTTAATGACAGGTAAAAAACAGGAATTACAACCACAGCCCCAGGAACAAATTTGCATACGACGGCGCATTTTTTGAATTTTTAGTATTCAATGGCCAGTGCCATCTCTTTTTTTCTTGTTATTCATCATACTTGATCTTTGGATTGGGCACCAAATGGGAATCTTGCATATATAATGGATATTAACGCCAGGCTCTGCTGAAAGAGGCTTCTTGAATCAGTTTTGGTGCCCTTTTTCTCCTGATATAAATGATATATACAGGAAGCCCACGTCTACTAATACACTGTTACACGTTACCTCGTCCCACCCACCGCACATGATCCAGTCGGTACCGGTGGGGCAATTTCTGAGGCTTGGGCGCATATGTTCATCTGAGGTAGATTTCCGTACTCGTGCAGAGGATCCAAAATGACGATTTTTTGAACGGGGATATAGTAGAAGGCCGGTGAAACATATGTTTCACAGGGCACTTCACAGCCATAGAAATTATTTGTTGTATGGTAGGACAGGTAGGACACAGGATGGTCACACCAGGTTTGTGACTACATATAACGGGCAACTTAGGAGGATACGATCATGTTTGGATCAGGATTGGCCAATATTATTGGCGGACCCAATATTAGCAAAGATTTTACCTCCACGCCCTATGATAGCGATACGTAGATCGATGAACCTGCAGGACCATCTGGGGTCCAGCCACTATGTGGGGAGTAAGACTACATTCTTGGATACTATCCCTAAGGGTACCTTTACATGCCGCTACGGCAGGATGGATACAACCTGCTACAGGCTACAAATGTAGCTTGTAGCGTCAATATAGCCCGTAGTAGCGGCGTCTCAAGACGTTACGAGGTAGCCGGCTACAGATACATCTGTTTTCGAACACTGCTCAATAACAGATGGCTACAAAGCCGATTGTAGCGAGCTGTATCGGCGTGTAAAGAAGCTACAGAAGGGATGTCTGGACACCAGGCTACGTAGCTGGAATGTAGCTGGGGCGTGACACAGGCTCCGGGTTACCGCGCCCCATCAGCGATCATTGGAGGAAGCTCCTGCATGACGATTGGTAGTCGCTGCACAGGGAGGCATATTTAAGGAGCTGACGAGTCACACTACACAATCGCTCGAGCGTGCTGTATTACTCAGCCTCCTGCATTGCCTGCCCAATCAGGATGTTATTGCTTTGTCCTATCAGCGTACGGACGGCTCGTAATCCACAATTGTGGCACGCCTATGTGCTGTCCCTGCTGAACCAGGCCTGCCCATATTAGCTTGTTGTAGCGGTGTGTAAATGAGGTAAGCTAAGCTACAGATGGTGACTTGAGACACCCGGCGATGTAGCTAGCTATAGATGTAACGTAGCGTAGCGCACCTTGTGGCGGCGTCTAAAGGAGATGCGATTACCGTTTGTAACCGTTTGGCCGTGCTCGTGCACGTGAAGTAGCGGGTTGTATCCATCCTGCCGTAGCGGCGTGTAAAGCTACCCTAAGAGGGTGGGCTGCCGCCCATGTGGCAGATGTGTGGCATGCCCGAATATTATAAGAGCTGATTCATTTAGGGATATTAAGGGAGTAAAAACCTTCTCAATTAGAAAGACAATTACATGTACTACAACAGCTGTGGTCTACTTCGCCGACTTGTCCCTGCGACAAACTTTATGCGGGCCTTACTACAAGACCCTTGAAGGTACGAGTACGTGAGCTCGTCTTGGCTATAAATGCGTTGAAGCATTGCCAGGACGTATTACATCTCAGAACATTGCCAAGACACTTTTGGGAGCATAACGCATCCCAAGGTGAACTTCTCAAGGTAAGGGGTATTGATGCTGTAGATCTGGGAGTGTGGGGGTGACCTATAGCCAAGAGGCTTGCAACGTTGGAAACTTGTTGGATTTGGAGGCTAGGCACTCTAAAGCCTGATAGTTTCATCCCATATTTGTGATTGATGATCTGGGTTGCCATTAACGGTGTTGATCTTAATCAGGGCTTTTTTATTCATGTTTTTAATAGGTTGCAGCCTTGGGATTCTGTTTGTGACTCTTGGAACTTGATACAAATGATGAAACATTGACCCAATTGGAATTATTATAGTGTGGATCTGTACAAGAGAAGTGTACCAGAACTATGGCACTATGCCTGTAAAATATCTACTATGATTGTTTTGATGTGCTGGACATGCTGATAATACTACAATAAGTATTTTGATTAGGTGGTTTTATACAAAGACTAATTGTGTAACTTGCTGGGTATAATGTTTATACATATTACACTTATGTACACCCATTTGGGTATGGATTATGCTTTGTACTAGTACCAACTGCTATGCGTATATGTTTTTCTGGTCTGAACTAGCCCTGTATACCATTTATTATTGTATACACATTTTGTGTGTGTCAGTGGTGCAGCGTGCCACATTGCTTCTTGTACTGTGGTTGTAATCCCTGGTTTTTACCTGTCATGGAAAATCACTATATATATGTGGCGCCCCTGCCTCCAGGAGGCCACAAAGGGAAGTGCAGCCAGGCAGGTAGGACGACAGTTGAACACCAACACCCTCACTCCCACACAACCCACGTACAGTAGAGGGCAGCACCCAACCTGGAGCCTAGGAACTCTAAGCAGGCGAGGGGTGGTGGGTTTAGAGCAGTAGGTGGGCACACACGTAGTCAGGTGACAGACAGTAGAAATAGTGAAGGGGGAGGAGGAAGGAGTCGGTAGGCCCAAGATGCCGAGCAGCAAAGACACAGACCAGCAGCAGGCTGAGGAGCACGGCACAGGCCGAGAGACAGCAGTAGGCCGAGTTAAGCTGAGATGAGAAGACTGAGATCACACGTCCTGCCAGTGTGGGTGTAAGGAGCGCAGAATCTGAACAGAGCCAGTGCGAGCAGCAGAGAGAAAGCCTATCCGGAGCCAGCACCTCAGGAGTGTGAGGGAAGAGAGGGACAGTGACACTGGTCCCAAGAACTACAGCCGAGATGACAGACTGAAGGCGGAGTAGCCCTCCTATGACACTGGAAGACACAGTAGAGAGAGACTGGTAGAGCCTCACAAGGGAGGACTATTGGAGGCTGGGCTGAAGTAGAGTGTCGGGCTCTAGAGGGGACCATAGTATCACCCGGCATCCCCAGACAACCGACGGGAGACCACAGCTACACGTTAGGGTCCCTACCCCAAAGGACAGGCAGCTCAGTGACAACCAGGAGGACCCACAGGGGCCCGAGTCACCGCCATACTGTCCGGAGACGCACACCAAGCAAACACAGAGAGAGAGTTAACAGCCCGGAAAGGACACAGAGACTGAGTGAGGGGTCACCGAGAGGAGAGACCTGGCTGCAGAGAGTAAAGGGAACCCGGAGGGGGAAGTGTGCCCGTGTATTCAACTGCACTGTAAGAACTGTACTGAACTGTAACTTGAACTTGCGAACTTGAGAAGTAAACACGGAGAACCCTGAATACGTCTCCCTTGTGTGTCTCTGCTTGAATACTATTCCCTCCATACAGGCTTGCAAAGGACCTCCACCTGCAGAGCCACAGCTTGCCAGCTCCAGCACCGAGGAAGGATATCTGCAGCATCTGGACAGTAAGTGAATTGCACTCAGCACCAGGCCTGCACACTACACAATAGACTTTAACCATCACTGCCCCGGGGAACACAGTTCTGCCCACGGGAACTATTCCATCTCCGCTGCTATTACATCATCCCGGAGGTTCTGCAGCAGCGGCGGCCCCATCGCTGGCCGCACACAGTGGGTGGCGTCACGACTGACATCCCCTGTAAATATCCCTTATTATTGCCAGGGCCCGGGACACGGTCCGGACCAGGACCACTCGTGACTTCCCCAGTAGCAGACCCGGTCTGGTACCGAGTAACCCCGTCCCAGTGGGCTCGACATATACATGTATACAGCACACATATACTGGACAACACATGCTCATTACATACACATCATACACTGACACAGTCACACACATCATACATGTCTTAGTTATATAATAGATGCTCAGGAGGTACACATCATATACACTGCACATGCATGCTGGAGAAGTGTACATTACACACACTTCACTATACTCAAAAGATATCTAAACACACACACACAGACACACAAAGCTCACAAACAGACACAAAGGTCACACACAGATACGCAGCTCACACACAGACATGTAACTCACACAGGAACACAGCTCACACACAGGCACACAAAGCTCACATGGACACGCAACTCACACACTGACACACAAAGCTCACACAGACACGCAACTCACACACACAGCTCATACACACACAGTTCACAGACAGCTCACACACTCACAACTCCACACACAGATACGTAACTCACAGACACCAACTCACACAAAGCTCACACACAGTTCACACACAACTCACACACAGACACAACTCACACACACATACAGCTCACACACACAACTCACACACAGACATGCAACTCACACAGCTCACACACAGACACAACTCACACACACATACAGCTCACACACAAACACAGCTTGCACACAGACACACAACTCACACACACACAGCTCACAGACAGCTCACGCACTCACAACTCCCACACACAGATATAACTCACAGACACTAACTACACAAAGACACAACTCACACGCATACAGCTACACACACAGACACAACTCAGACACACAGCTCACACAGACACACAGCTCACACACTCACAGCTCACACACACAGGCATGTGACTCACAGACACGCAACTCACACAGGCATACAGCTCACACACAGACATCACAGACACAACTCATACACATAGCTTTCACACACACACAACTCACAGCTCACACACAGACACAACTCACACACACAGCTGCCACACACAGACACGTAACTCATACAGACACGCAACTCATACAACTCACACACAGCTCACACAGACAAGTAACTCACACACAGACATGCAACTCACATACACAACACACACACCAGCTCACACACATCTCACACACAGCTCATTCACAGATTATACCTCACCCAGTCCTCTGTGCTGGTTGTACATGTGCAGCTTCACATGCTCACAGCCCCTGGGCCCCTCCCTCACTCCCTGGCCAGCAGCAGATCTGTCACCTTGTGACCCGAGCTGCTTATCTTTGGTATCTCAGCACAGGAGGCTGCTTTTTATCTTTTCCGGCTCTCAATTCTTCCTGCGCCGTGCAAGAGAACATGAGCACCCCTGCAGATGCCGCCCCCTCCTTCACCAGCAGGAGGCGCCGCCTGAGTCAGGCCACTCACATTGCCTCATCATTGATACAGCCCTGTTTATAGGGGATCTTGCTTAAGGACAGCAAGTGGAGCTCCCCCTACAGGTCTGGGGTGGAAGGTGTTGTGTGTGTGTGGAGCCTCTTGGGATGGGGTACTCGGTACCGGACCGGGGTATCACGAGGGTTATCACGGCGGTCTTGGTCCGGACCGTGTCCCGAGCCCACAAATAAAAGGGGGTATTTACAGGGATTGTCATGACGCCACTCACGGGTTGTGGTCAATGGGGACCACCGCTGCTGCTTGCTTGTGCCAGGAGGATAGGATGGATGGTGCTGCAGCTGGATGGATGAGCCCGCCGTGGGTCGGGCCGCTCCTGACAGGGTGTAAAACAGTTCAACATGCAGGGAATCACACACTCTGGAGACACTGGCAGGGTTCACTGGGTTTTTACTTAAGTGCTTCACAGTACAGTTCACACAGTTGTACAGTCTCTTACAGGTTAAACTCTACACTTCCAGTTACTACACTGCAGCCAGATTCCTGCCTTAGACCCTTCTCCTTCTTGTTTCCTTTAGGCTCTTCTCAACTGTTCTTCCCCAGTGTGCTGTATGGTAGGTGACTCGGGTTCTTGTTTGGCTTCTCCCTATGTGTGGGTAGCAAGCTCTGAACACATATGTCACTGTACCTCCTGCACGTGTGTTAGGAGATCAGACTTGGAATCTGAGCTCCCCGTTGGTATGTCTGTGATCTGGCTTGTAGCTACGGTCACCTCAGAGCCGGCTATCTGGTCTCAGCCTAGCCTTCCAGTGTCCCTATGTTTCAGGGGATCACCAGGCTCTTTTCTACCCGTGTGACTACGGCATATATTGGGGATCTCCTCCTTTCAGTCGTCCTCTGGCACCGCTGCCATCTTCTTCGCTGGCCCATCTGTACTGACCTAGTCCTGGTCTTCACTGCTCAGCACCCTCTGGCTTACTACGTCTTTACTGTTCAGCACCCATTGGCCTACTGCTGCTACTTCTGGTTTTCCCCTTATGTTCCTGGTCTGTCGCCTTGACTACGTCCCACCCACTTGTGACTGGCCCTACCACCCCTTGCCCGCCTAGAGGGCCGGGCTCCGGGTTGGGTCTTTTGTCTGTGTGTGTGTTTGTGAAGGTGTTTTTGTGTTAAACTGTTCCACCTACTTGGCTGCAGTTCTTCCTGCTGTGGAAATCCTTCCATGCTTTAGGTGGTTCTGTGGCTACCTGTAATGGCAAGGGTGCCACATTCCCCCCTAATTAACATCAGTACTCCCGAACTGAGAAACATTTTCAAACATTCAACAACAACAATAACGAGTATATTAAAGAGTCTCAAGAATCAAAAATTGACAAAAAACCACTGCAAAAATAGTGGAAAGTAAGTAGAAGGCATCCATACAACGCTAGTCTATCCGCCACTGGCTGTAAAAGAGTTTGTTATCACAAACAAGTCCTGTGACCATGGTCCATATTTAAAGGTAAAGTGGGTAAAATCCAGGGAAAATGTTTAAGTCCTTACAGCAAGTCTCTGTAGGCTCAGGGTTTAAACGAGTTTAAAGTCTTTCAGAGTCCATTACATACAAAACAAACATTTTCCCTATGGGTGTCTCTGCTTAGGAGGCCTGGTACTTCCTCTCCACCCCAGGCACTTTCTGTTCCTAACTTAATGTGAATGGGGCTAGGCCCAGTTCCTCCACCCTTCTGTACAATACTATTTACATTTAATGTACATTCTGGTTCTTATTTACAGGTTACCCTTTTTCATATCTTATACTTTACACATTATACCCATCCTTTATACCTGGACGGGGGTTGACCTTGGCTACTACAACAAGACCTACGTAGTGCTTGTGTCTCCGGTGGTGTGCTCAACACTATGTGATGTGTAGAGGTATATGTGCTTTGGGTTGCTTCTATGTGTAATAGGCAAACTGGGTAACTGTCTGCACGGCCTTAGTCTCACTACAGGGCTGGCAATTTCACCAATTGCAGAATCCTTTGGTTCTTCTACAACGGGCGATTCTTCTAGAACTTGGAAAGGTACTTGTCACGCGCTTAGATGGCATTGACATTGCTGGATGCTGCTGTGTATGTTTGTCTTTAAGAGCTGCATGGTTGATAGTTGTGAAGGTCCTGGCCTCCTGTGTTGTGCTCCAGAACTGCATTCACTATTAGGTTCAACTGTTGGTTGAGGGGTTAATGTGTGACTCACCTGAACTCCCTCCCTCTAGCCTTTAAGTAGCCTCTCCTTCCACCAGGTGCTGCTGCTGATAGAGTTTCACTCTATGCCTGGAAGCCGTGCTGTGCTGACCTGTGTGTATGTGTTGCTGAAGTCCTTTCCTTTGGAGTTGCTGTATCACAGTTCTGTGGAGGGAGGTGAGGGGGAAATAGCACAGGGCTGGTGGAGGAGTTTTAGGGAGAGGCTGGAGGCCCGAACCTTCTCACCTTCAGAGATACCTTTGGGATCAGGGCCATTCAGGGTTCCTAGACTAGGGTCAGACTAGTCTTCCCTGGTCACCCTGCCCATAACTGCCATTCCTTCATCAGTATTCTCACTACACCGTGACATTATCAGCAGCCCATACCTTTTCCCTTGAGACACTATGTCTCAGACTGCCTCAGCTGATGCATTTTCTAGCCTGATGCAGACCATCTCTGAAGAGGTAACTGGTCTGCGGACTAACGTAGTGCAACAGCTGCAGCAAGTCGTGGGTTACCTGGCGTCGGCTCATGCTCAGGCCATGCCAGAACCCAAGGTCTATCTTCCAGATAGGTTGTCTGGGGGAAGAGACAAATTTTTTGTGTTCCGTGAAGCCTGTAAGCTTTATTTCAGGCTCCGGCCCCGTTCATCAGGAAGTGAGGAATAGCGGGTGGAGATTATAGTCTCCTTTCTTAAAGGGGACCCCCAGACATGGGCCTTTTCCCTCCCGGCTGACTCACCATCGCTACGGTTGGTGGATGGGTTTTTTGCTGATCTGGCTCAGGTGTACAGTGAACCAGATAGGGTGACCTTTGCTGAGTCTAATCTCCTCAAGCAGGGGTCTCGAGCAGTGGAGGAGTACTGCTTGGAGTTTTGGAGATGGGCGACTGACACCCAGTGGAACGACCCAGTCCTCCGCAGTCTGTTCTTCTTGGGTATGTCAGCTAGACTGCAAGACACCCTGGTTCAGTACGCCGCACCTGAGTCATTGGAGGCTGCGATGTCCCTAGCCATACGGGCAGGCCAGAAAGATTGTAACTTGGGGGCTTTCTGTGTGAGTAATTGCCTCGCTATAACTATTTCTACGTTACTGGTTGCACCGAATTCTACCCCACGTCCAGAAGTGAATGGGATTCAGCCTGGAAGAAGGGGTGGAGTCCAGACTATGCCTCAGATTAATGGTGGGTCTAGGCGTCGTTCCAAGAGGAGGGGCTCTGATTTCTATCTGAAGATCTCTCCGCTGCCTGGGTTTGGCAGTGTCCGCAATCTGTTGGAGCAAGAACAACACTTCACCCAAAGAATTGCTAACTACATGTGTACCAAGAATAATATATGGATCCCGGTCATTAGGATTAGTTTCAACCACAATAAGCCCCTTAGTTTTTGAACTCCACCCTCCCCACTTTTAGTGTTACCTCTCTAGCCCCGACTAAGTTAAGTAGTAAACAATTAGAAGCGTAAATAGTGAGGCCTGGTTCCGGTGGTTTAAGTTAAGCATTAGACCAGAATTGTTTGTGAAGGATATTAGGTATGGTGGTCACATGCGAACCAGTGTCCAGCAATGCAGGTGTAGGGATCCCATCTAGTATAATAGACAGAAATGGTCCTCCTCCTATGTATCTATCATACCAGTCCGATGGGCCTGGTCAGTCTACTCCTGGGGTTCGGCCCCGCCCCCAGGGGTTGCGGGTTTAAAGGACAGTGCCTTGCAATAAGGCACGCTTTGGTGCAACGATGGCAGATGGGCTCTCCTGTGGAGCTGTAACAATCAGTTGTCCTCCCACAGAGCGACATGGTCTTCTTCATTGTCATCCATGGAACATCCTTAGGGCTGCCGGCGAGCTGTATCATCCCTGATGATTTGGTCTCTGTCTGCAGCTGCAGGGCATTCATGACTGTGGCCAGGTTCTTACTCAGCTGGTGCACCTCAGAGCACAGGCTGTCAAACCTGTTGGGGGTCACAGTCTGCACATTTGTCTCGGCTGCTAACGAAGGAGTAGGTGTTACTGGTACAGGAGCAGCACCACCCTGCCACCGCTGGAAGGCAGAGTCTGAGGTTTCTAGGGGCTGTAGACCCTTAATGACCATGTCCTTTAGGGTGGTAAAGTTTGCATCTGTGTGGTCTCAGGCCCACCAGCGCATGGTTCTGCTTTCCTCTGGTGACCGTAGCCCCAGAATAAATTGTTCAATTAACATCTTATTTTCATCCTGTACACTAGCTGGACTGACCTGTTTCAGGGCCCGCAGCGCTTCCTGAAGGCGCCAGGCATAGTCTCTGATGCTGTCCTGTTGTTGTTGGTAACAGTGATAAAATCTCATTCTCAAGTCAGTCTCGTTGCGATTTTCAAAAGCAGCCTTTAATTTGTCAAAAATAACAGTCACAGATTCCTGATCTGCCTCTGACCAGGTTTCAATATACCGTTCTGCTGCACTGGTTAACTGTCCCAATACAACAGAAGCTCTCTGCTTGCCAGTCATTGCGTACATATCTAGCACACTGCAGATTTTCCTCTTAAATTCAGATAAGGTATCTGGCTGGCCATCGTACTGAGGTAACCACTTGGCCCCCCCGGGACATACGGTAGAGATATCGGCATGATCAGTGCTACAGCCCCCATCGGTGCGGGCACTCCACCGGCTGGGGGAGCAGGTGGTACGGGCTGATTAACAGGGTCAATGTCGGGAACTGCGGCGTCCCTCTGCGTGTCCTTCATGTTTGCGCCCCTCTAGTGAATTACGGCCAGTCTCTATAAATTAAAGCAAGTGATGGATCCACAGGCAGGGAGTTGAGCACTCGGGAGTTTCCGGATTGGGCCGCTGTGTCTCGTCAGTTTTCGTCAGAGCATGGGCGGGGCTAGTCTTCACACTCTTTCAGCCATTACGCCCCCTTCCTTCCCGCTCTGCGGCGCAGTAATGGTAGCCAAATATTAACAGTTCACAAAACACAGTCATAATATGGCACACAGTACGCTGTAACACTGGGCACGGGATTCTTTTTGTGCTGCCAAAGCTATGACCCGCCCAGGGGTCTTTGGGAACTCAGTACCCAGGCGTTAGTACTGGGGTGCTGTCTCGGTGGCCAATGCCCAGGATTGTAGCCCAGGGGGTCACTGAACAAAAAGGGGAAAAATGAAAGGATAAAGTCTCATGACGCCACCTGTGGAATCTGGTGAAGGCACCAGCGCTGCAGCAGACCTCCGGGGATGATGGACGGGCAGCTTGGGTAGTACTACTCCCCACAGGCGGAGCGGGGTCCCCGGGGCAGTAATGAACTGACGGGGTTAGCACAGGGAGGTGGCTAGGCAGCTGGGCTGCTGCTACTATCTCTAGGCCGGACAGGTTCAGGGATGGAAAAACTGAGACACACACTGGGAATTGTTTCTGTACCTTTACTGGGGTTATAGCATGCACTGTCCAGGGTATGTTTCAGGTGGTCGGAAAGCACTTCTGGATTTCCACAATGAGTGATGGATAATGCGTCCTTGTCTCTTTTCCCTTGGTGAAGTCCCTTGACCTATGTAGAACTAGGCCTGACCTCCTCTGTGTTTCTCTCTCTTTTCTGTGTTGCAGTGTCGAGAACCTTTGTGTGGGCTACCACTATGACTCTTCCTGCGGTCCCGGGCTCCCTCGTTGGTTGCGTTACAGGTGTCCGGGAGACTGGAGTCTCTTCAGTGAACTGGTCTTTTCTGCTGGGCTAGATGCTGTCCTGAAGACTCTGACTCCGGTGACCGGGTTGCTTTCTGAGGTGAACCGGTATGGCTCCTCTGCCCCCAGTCTGATCCTTTACTTTGTCTTCCTCACGCTTTGCCTTCGACCTCACTCTCAGGCCCTCACACTGGCTAGGCTGGTCTACTGGCACGGGCCTAGCGTGGCTCCGATACATCAGGACGTCTTCACAGTACTGCTTCGTACTACACGGACTGACTAACTCCTCCCCCAGCACTGGTATTTATAGGGGATCTTGCTTAAGGACAGCAAGTGGAGCTCCCTCCTACAGGTCTGAGGTGGAAGATGTTGTGTGTGTAAGGGTAACTGCTGTGGAAATCCTTCCATGCTGTAGGTGGTTCTGTGGCTTCCTGTAATGGCAGGGTGCCACAAAAACACCAGTCTTGATGAATTGGAGCCTAACTTAGGCCCCTTTCACATCAGCGGTTTTTTGAAATCGCGGCAGATGCGGTGAAAAAAACGCATCTGCCGCGATTACCGCATAACCGCGACACTTGCGGCACAGTTGCTGCAAGCCCCATGCAATGTCTATCGGGCTTGCAGTAAGTGTGCGGCAGGTGCGGCAAGTGCGGTTTCGGCACTTACGGCAGGTGCGGCCGCGAAAAAAAACGCGGTCAGCCGCGTTTTTTTTAGCGGCCACACCTGCCGCAAGTGCCGATACCGCACTTGCCGCAAGCCCGCATAGACATTCTATGGGGCTTGCCGCAACTGTGCCGCAAGTGTCGCAGTTATGCGGTAATCGCAGCAGATGCGTTTTTTTCACCGCATCTGCCGCGATTTAAAAAAAACGCTGATGTGAAAGGGGCCTAACATGTTGCTTACACCAAAGCAAATGCTCACGTATAGCAGGTTTTTTCGTAAATACAAGGAGGCATTTTCAGCTCTGAAATTGATGAACCAAAATAAATCCATAATGACTCAGAAGGTCCACTTTTGGCAGATCATAACAGACTATGAGGAAAACAGCCACAAAGGGTTCTGTGAAAAAAGTGCATTGGCTTAACGTGTCTTTAAGGCATTTCACATAGAAATTGGTATAAAATATGAGCAACAGTGGTCTACTGTACAATGGAAAACAGATCTTTCCTAAAAACATTGTATCCTACCAACTTTACTGCCTTGTCTAGAGTCACTTCTAACTTTCTTTCCATTGTGCCCACACTATAATATGGTAACATGAATCATCCTTCAGTCTGTTCTGAATTAGCGGTTGAGCATATGTGAGTCAAAATAGAATAGACGCATTCATGCTAAATGCTTAGACATTGAGATATGGTGGAGTACTGATAACTGATGAAGGGTCATGAAGGTCCTGAATGAAGGACTTTCTTTTATTCACTCACAATGCCAAGCTGCATTTTTCTAAACAAGTTTAAACTGATTTTATTAATTGATTATAATAAAAAAAAATCAACAATTTCCATATTAATATTACTATTTATTGCAAATCAACGCATGATCTATTGACAAGACAAGACAAGTGCCGTTCCAGGAAAACACATTTTTTCATGTTGTCCTTAAGCTTTCTACATTACAATGTAAAAAAGGGAGAGAGACAGCGTATAAGGGTAGATACACACTGCGTTTAAAAAAATCGGTCCATTTGTCGTCTAGGAGAGTCAGATGAGTGTCATCCGTTGTTTGATCCGTGTGACATGCAACTGCTATGTGAGTGTGCGATTTTTTTCTCAGATAACATCTGAGTGGTGTCCATGTGACATCCGTGTGCTGTCCGTGTGCAATGCATTTTTTTCTCAGCAGCTATTACTGTATAATCATTTACAAGAACATTTTACAGTGTTCTGAGCTACAGTATGATAATGTATCAGTTAAAAAAACGGATGCCACTAGGATGGTCCGTGTGCTGTCTGTGATTTTGTCGGACCCATTGACTTGCATTGACGGGTCTCACATGAGAATCGCATACTGTTGCAGCACGTTGCAACTTTTATTGCATCCAGATTCCGGATGAGAAAAAAGTGGACAACACACCTTAAACTGTTCTCATTCATTCTGTAAAATTGGTCCGACTGCAATGTGAGATTTTATCGTCCGATTTTCAAGCCAGTGTGTTCTTACCCTAAAGGTTTACCCTGTTAAATATCAGAATTAAAAAAGGTATATGGTTGCCTTATGGTTGAATGACAAGGGCATAAAGGTATGTCAACTGTAATGCCACAGGCTGATAAAGCCGTCAAATGCTACTTAGTGAAAGAGTGGGGTTTCTCTTGCTTAGTTGATAATCATGCAGACAATGCGGTAATATTGAAAGAAAATGGGCTTTTTTCGATTGATGCATTTCGAAGTCACATACTGTATATCACAGCAAGAAACATAACCGGTGTTTTATACGCATCTTCTGATAACAACTGTGACCATTTGTAGCAGTTCTAAGTAATTTTGGTTTATACATAATTTGTTTTGGTTTTCTTAACGCAATATTGAGATATGTATTCCAAGGATTGATATAATTTTTTGATGTATGCAAATTATATTTGGTTAATACCATTTGTCAGTTTTCATTTACATATATTGTTAACCTCCCTGGCGGTATGATTATGTCAGGAATTTTGTGCTAAAAGCGGTACCATTTTTTGGCATGGAAATTTGGTGTTATGTACAGTAGGCCTGCAATTCTTAGTAATTACCTGATCAAAGAAGACTCTAGCCTTCCTAGCGGTATTCCCGAGCCTGACTCGGGGTTAACATTCACTGCCAGAAGCGGTAACCCCGAGTCAAGCTCGGGCTTACCCGCGGTCGCGGCAGATGCGGTGAAAAAACCGCATCTGCCGCGATTGCCGCATAACCGCTGCACTTGCGGCGCGGTTGCGGTAATCGCCATAGTAAGTATAGGGGGACTTGCGGCAGGTGCGGCAAGTGCGTTTTTTTCGCGGCCGCACCTGCCGCAAGTGCAAAACCGCACTTGCCGCACCTGCCGCAAGTCCCCCTATACTTACTATGGCGATTACCGCAACCGCGCCGCAAGTGCGGCGGCTATGCGGCAATCGCGGCAGATGCGGTTTTTTCACCGCATCTGCCGCGACCGCGGGTAAGCCCGAGCTTGACTCGGGGTTACCGCTTCTGGCAGTGAATGTTAACCCCGAGTCAGGCTCGGGAATACCGCTAGGGAGGTTAAGGCTAGCTTCACACTAGCACAGGGGTGGGTAACTCCAGGCCTCGAGGGCCGCACACAGTCCAGTTTTTCAGGATTTCCTTAGAATTTGACAGTTTGTAATTTGATTACCAACTGTCAAATGCTGTGGAAATCCTGAAAAGCTGGACTGTGTGCGGCCTTCGAGGCTTGGAGTTCCCCAGCCCTGCACTAGCCTTTGTCTGATGTGAATGCAGCGGTGAGTCTCCGCATGCGTTCACATAGTATGTGACTGTAACTGTGTCCAGCCACCCAATCAGTGGTCTCGGCGGGCGGGAGGAGGTAATCAGCGGCGGAGATCAGCGGCGGCGATCAGCAGTGGTGATCTGCGGCGGAGAGGAGAGAGAGAGAGAATGAATGAGAGAATGAGAATATATATGGCCTGGTCATTTTACACTACTTTCTATGTGATCCAGAGCTTTCACCTGCGCTGTCATGCCGATGACACTGCGGATCTATTGACCTACATTAATTTTTCTGTGCTTCAGGATGTTTGCGTAGGAAGCAAGCGCTCTCAGATGCACAAAAAGTGCAACATGTTGCGTTCGGACAGCGCTAACAAAAAACATATGCAAACATAAACGCATTCAAACGCAGCGAAACGCAGGTACCATGCGTTCCCGTGTTAAACATAGGTATGCAGTGCGCATGCGTTTAGCTGCATTCATAGACGCTGCATCTCGAACGCATATTTATTTATTATTTATTTCTTTATTTAGTAATATTTCTAGATCCATCCCCTTGAGGAAAAACCCTTAAGGGTAGAAGCACTGGGTTTATAAGTGAAGGATCATTTTTTTCAGCACAAATCTCGTTATCTCTTTCCTCTATTGTGTGCTGGGGTTATGCTCTATATTACATAACACATATGTGTCTGAGATCTTCAGGAAGTCAGTGGACTTCAAAATGCGTCAATCGAATAAAGACCATTTTCTTGGTAATGCGGTACTGTAAATCTTTATGGTTAGCTGTTTAATTTTTTTAATGGGTATATTATAAGTAGATAAACAGTATATACGGTAATCATTATAGGCTGCTGTAAAGCACTAATGACAAGCAAGTCATCTTACAATAAATCAAATATATCAGCAACTGATTTCATTTACTTCTTCTACACTGAAAGGATAACGACATATTCATCCAGAACTCACGTCCATCTGGATTTACTCTCAGTGGATGACATATAATATCATTGGTTGTTTGAAATATATATGTATACGGTATATGTTCAAGAGATGTGAAATGGCCATAAAGCCAGAAAAAAACATCTGTTTTCAATTAGTATTAAATTACCTTATATTAATTTAAAATGTTGTATAGGAACAGCTGACACTGGGGTTCCAATCATTATCATGAGTTAAGTTTTCGTAGTTTCAGTAATAATTTAAAATATTCTAAATCATATACGAAGATTCATTAACATTTGGTGAAACATCAAATTGTATTTTTTTTATTTATTTTGATAATGTAATGATTAAAAGTCTTGGAGCAACTCTATTGTGATAGATCTGACTATCACTAAAGCTATATTCTAAACTCCCCTGAAATAAAAAACCTAAACTTTTTTTAGAAACTTTTTAATGCCATTTTTTAGAGACTGACAGAAGAGATTTTTATGATTGACATTGGCACATCAGATTGCTACAAAAAAAAGGTGTGACGCTGGTCACTACTAATAGCTAGGGTGAATGTGACACTAGATACCACTAATAGCTAGGTTGTGACATAGTCGCTACTTATAGGAAGTCAGGTAATCCGGGGTGAGGTTCCAGGACAGCTCACAGTATTCAGAGAGTAAACAGAGGTGTATTCTGTTCATTGTACAAGGGTCAAACACCAGGACATCACAACAAATACAAGAACCAAACAAAAGGAAAATTAAGCAACAGTCTGGGGTCAGATAACAGAGGTCAAGATGAGATAGACACAGGTATGCAGGCCACAGAGCAGTTCAGACAGAATATATGACTTGCAGAGTTCTGGGAGAGGTTGCTCAGTAAAGTAGCAGAGCAATCACAGGGAACATGGAACACCTGAGCAACCCAGCAACTCCCAGAACCAGAATGCGCTGTCAATTAACTACTGACAGCTCATCACACCACATAAAAAACACAGCAATAACTCGTATTGCAACCAATGTAAGACAAAAAGGATAGAGAGGTGCTCCTGGGCGTACCTAGTGGTCCTAGTGGAGGAGGGTGGGGAGAATGTAACTAACCTTATATGGTTGTGAAAATCTGCAAAACCGCTATGTGAGCCTGGCACTCTGGCACTGGCACTCTCAGCTGTGCGGATCACATAAGATAGGATGACATTGAAGGTCCTTGATGCCTAGACTCCATGTTAGCTCACTCGCTGAATCCCCGCAGCACCAACCATTTACCCACAAAGGGGAATTCCAAATGATTAGAGGAGAAAGTGTGGTCTACCAAGGCGCAGGATACAGCAAGCATGGTTGAGATTATTTGGCAATCTTCTTAATAATGAGACTTCACAATGCATTTCAGCAGGTCACCGCCTTCATCACTTGCCGATATGCATTTTGAAGTCTCATTAATGATAAAGAAGATTGCTAAATAATCCCAACCATCCTTGCTGTATCCTGAGCCCTGGTAGATTTTACTTTCTCCTCTAATCTGCATCTCATTGCACCCAAGACACACTGCATGAAGGAATGGTGACAAAAGGTATAATTTTTTATTGTGGGATAAGCAGTTATACAGCCATGCCACTACTTTTATATGTAAACATGTGCTGAAAGGTTCCAATTAGAGGGAATCTGTCATCAGATTTTTGCTGTCCCATTTCAGAGCATCATAAAGTAGAGAAATAGACCCTGATTCCAATGATATATCACTGAGCTGTTTGCTGTCATTTTGATAAAATCACTGTTTCCGTGCGGCAGATCTAGCAGGTATTTGAATGTGAAGCGCCACAACCCCGACCCCACCACTGATTGGCAGCTTTCTGCCAAAAACAGTATATACAGAAAGACTGTGGGTGAGATTATACTGTACATCACCTATGAATATGCTTGACTACCTGGCTGATTAAACAGTTATTCCATGAAAACTGCAGCAGGTAGCCCAGTAAGTCATACATCGCAGGGATCAGGAACTCTGTCTCCAGTATGTTGGGCTCATAGTCAGTGTGTGGAGCCCACTGGGACAGGGTACTCAGTACCGGACCGGGGTATATGCTGGGGATGTCATGGCAGTCTTGGTCCGGACCGTGTGCCGAGCCCACAAGTAATGGGGGGATATTTACAGGGGAGTTTGTCGTGACGCCACCCATGGGTTGTGGTCAGGGTGACCACCGCTGCTGCAGAACCTCCGGGGACGATGTTTGGCAGCCGGTGATGTAACGGTTCTCCGCGGGTAGAGCTTGGTTCCCCAGGGCAGTGGTAGTACTAGTCTATGGATGATGCTATGGATGTTGCAGGATATGGGTGGTAGTAGAGGCAATGGCAGTTTGTGAGGGAAAGTAGGGCTTGAGCATAAGGATCACACAGACTCACAGTTTTTGTAGTTTTCAAAGTCTTTACTGCAGATGTTGGTAACAGAGTACGGTCCACGGAGTCTGTACCGGGGTCAGGTTGCTCCCACCCTGACCGGGTCCTCAGCTTCCCACTCCTGCGCTGTGTGTGTGGCCCTGCTGCCGCTTTAGCTAGGCTGCTGGCCCTGTCTCTCCTCACAGATACTCCCTTGCTAGGCAACTTGAGTCTTGCCGTGTGTTTCTGACCCCGCTGTGTTGCTTCACTGAGGTACAGTGTAGATCTATAACCTCCACTATTCCGGTGTTTACTGTGCTGCGTGTGTCAGTCACAGTTTCGGATCCGGTATCCGGTCTGTGCGCTCCTCCGGGGTGAGTTATGGGGTAACTCAATCTCCCAGATGTGTTCCTCTGCTTCTATTGACTCCTTTCCTCAGACCCTGGCTAGGCCTGGAAATGAGTAGCAGACTGTGGAGAAGCCTAAGGTAGCTCCTTTACACCACAGTCCTTTCTTCCTCAGTGCTGCACCGCACTGAACTCTTCACAGTACTGCTACGTACTGAACTAACTACTTCCTCTCTTCCCCAGAATATATAAGGGAGCTGCTTTAGTTCCCCCTTCTGGCCTAGAGGTGCTAGTGCAGTGTTCCGTGTTGTGTGGGGGAGTTAACCCTGGGTGATGTTACTGTGGCACATTAACCCCTGGGGTGCCACAAGTGACAAAAACCTGGTGACAGATTCCCTTTAAATATCACAGAAATATAAATACCGTATATACTCGTGTATAAGCCGACCCGTGTATAAGCCGACCCCCCTACTTTTGCCCCCAAAACCTGGGAAAACCTATTGACTCGTGTATAAGCCGAGGGTGGACTCCAGCACAGGTATACAGCCCCCAGCAGTGTGGTATACAGGCCCCCCAATGGTAGTATACAGCAGCCTCCCAGTGGTAGTATACAGCAGCAGCCCCAGTGGTATATACAGCAGCAGCTCCAGTAGTTAGTATACAGCAGCCCCAGAGGTATATACAGCCACAGTGGTAGTATACAGCATCCCCAGAGGTATATACAGCCCCAGTGGTAGTATACAGCATCCCCAGAGGTAGTATACAGCAGCCCCAGAGGTAGTATACAGCAGCCCCAGAGGTAGTATACAGCAGCCCCAAAGGTATATACAGCAGCCCCAGTGGTAGTATACAGCAGCCCCAGAGGTATATACAGCCCCAGTGGTAGTATACAGCAGCCCCACAGGTATATACAGCCCCAGTAGTTAGTATACAGCAGCCCCAGAGGTATATACAGCCCCAGTGGTAGTATACAGCAGCCCCAGAGGTATATACAGTCCCAGTGTAGTATACAGCAGCCCCAGAGGTATATACAGCCCCAGTGGTAGTATACAGCAGCCCCACAGGTATATACAGCCCCAGTGTAGTATACAGCAGCCCACAGGTATATACAGCCCCAGTGGTAGTATATAGCAGCCCCAGTGGTATATACAGCCCCAGTGGTAGTATACAGCAGCCCCAGAGGTATATACAGCCCCAGTGGTAGTATACAGCAGCCCCACAGGTATATACAGCCCCAGTGGTAGTATACAGCAGCCCCAGAGGTATATACAGCCCCAGTGGTAGTATACAGCAGCCCCAGAGGTATATACAGCCCCAGTGTAGTATACAGCAGCCCCAGAGGTATATACAGCCCCAGTGTAGTATACAGCAGCCCCACAGGTATATACAGCCCCAGTGGTAGTATACAGCGGCCCCACAGGTATATACAGCCCCAGTGGTAGTATACAGCAGCCCCAGAGGTATATACAGCCCCAGTGGTAGTATACAGCAGCCCCAGAGGTATATACAGCCCCAGTGGTAGTATACAGCAGCCCCACAGGTATATACAGCCCCAGTGGTAGTATACAGCAGCCCCAGAGGTATATACAGCCCCAGTGGTAGTATACAGCAGCCCCAGAGGTATATACAGCCCCAGTGGTAGTATACAGCAGCCCCACAGGTATATACAGCCCCAGTAGTTAGTATACAGCAGCCCCAGAGGTATATACAGCCCCAGTGGTAGTATACAGCAGCCCCAGAGGTATATACAGCCCCAGTGTAGTATACAGCAGCCCCAGAGGTATATACAGCCCAAGTGTAGTATACAGCAGCCCCACAGGTATATACAGCCCCAGTGGTAGTATATAGCAGCCCCAGTGGTATATACAGCCCCAGTGGTAGTATACAGCAGCCCCAGAGGTATATACAGCCCCAGTGTAGTATCCAGCAGCCCCAGTGGTAGTACACAGCCCCCCCTCCTTAATATGCGTCCCCCAGTAGTAATAAACAGCCCCCCCCTCCTTATCATGTCCCCCCCGGCTGCGGCAGCTGTGAAAATAACAAACACTTTATACATCACCTTCCGGCGCAGCTCTCCGCTCCTCCGGTCCTCAGCATCTCCGCTCGCCGGCTGCTTCTTCTTCCTTGATGTGCCGGCTTGTGACCGCGCGCAGGAAATGACGTCATCTCCTGCGCCCGGTCACATGACACCGGCACAACAAGGAAGAAGAAGCCGGCGAGCGGAGATGCTGAGGACCGGAGGAGCGGAGAGCTGCGCCGGAAGGTGATGTATAAAGTGTTTGTTATTTTCACAGCTGCCGCAGCCGGGGGGACATGATAAGGAGGGGGGGGGCTGTTTATTACTACTGGGGGACGCATACTAAGGAGAGGGGGCTGTGTAGTGCAATATGCACGGCATCCCCCCGCCGCTGATGGACGGGGGGATGCCGTGCATATTCATTGCACTAATGAGGCGGCCCCACGTGACCGCCTGCGGTCACCGCGGCCCCCTCCTGCCTCCTCCAGCCCCCGGTCACAGCTCCCCCCCCCACAGCATACCGTATTGACCCGTGTATAAGCCGAGGGGGGGACTTTTCAGCCCAATTTTTGGGCTGAAAAACTCGGCTTATACACGAGTATATACGGTACTGTCTATAAATTAAAAAAAAAAACATGAAATATGTATCAAAGAAACTTTTAATTGTAGGAAAGTAATGAAGGGAGGAAAATGGAAGACTATTGTGATTGTATATGCTAGGTGTGAACATCTCCAAGAACAGTTGTGAGAATATTGTAATGTATTTGCTGAGTGGTAAATGTGGAGAACAGCTGAAAGTTGGATAGAGCTTGGAAACAAGGACGGAGTCATACTAAACTCGTGCAAGTGCAATGCAAGAAAATTGCAAAAATTTGCTCTTGCCTTAGTGTAAGGTAATGTGGCAGCTCAGATCTGAGTTTGTCCTCAGCTCTAATTGGACTGCGGTAAAAATCACAGCCTGCTGCAATTGTTAAAGAAAAGAAATTATTTAACCCACAAAACACCTTATTAAGATCAATGAGCACTATAATTGATGAAATCAGAGCAACACATGTTAATGTTCATATATGTGCAAGTTACAGCATAGAAAGAGGATAGGGTGACGGTCCCTGCATCCCTTACCCTTTCCTTACTGCAGAGGCCGACATCCTAAATCAAATGTGTGTTGACTCCCCCGCACTGTATGCAATAGCTGGCTTCCTCTCCAGATATGTGTTGTATTAGTGGCTGTTGCAATTGATGGCAAGTCTCAGCTCACGTGCACACATGCAACTCTATGGGTGCAAGATAAACATTGTACTGAATCAAATGTTGATATATTCAGAGACTGGTAATGGAGAAGGTGGAGAAATTAATCTCACCCTCATCTCTATACCAATGATCTGATCATAGGATAGGATCACAGGGCGCATGACACTCGCAGCAGAATCTGAGTCGAGTGTCATTAGTATATTGCATCGGATGCTGTCATAACGAATGCCATATTCTAACACCGGGCTTGCAATGTTTCTAGCATGGAAGTTAGGGGTAGCAGATGAGACAATAGACACCTGACTGGAGCAAACTCCTGACAAATTGAGGCAACTGTGAATAATGCTACTTAGGATATTCAAGCACCTGACCTCTGTCTAAGCTGGAATTAAAAGGCTTAGATATAGAGTCATGGGACTTCATCGCGTTACCCGCAAAAACCCTTAGTGGGCTATTGTAAATGGAAGCGCAGTAGAAGAAGGGATTAATCCCCAGTGCTGGAGCAAGAACAGGTGAGTAACAAGAATGGCCGCTGTCATTTTCTCACCTGCTTGCCCTCTCTTTGCTTCTCTTATCCGCTGGAGACATATCTCCCAACCCAGGACCTCCACAGCCAACTTTCCCCACTATTCCCCCCTCCTATCACCCCACAACTGCAGGAAACAGCCGCAATCTCCTAAATATAAAACCTATTTCTCTAACCCCCTCTCCACCGCCTCCTCTCTCTGGATCGCTCTAGAATGCCCGCTCCATTTGTAATAAACTCCACTACATTCATGACCTCTTTACCTCTTGCAGACTCTCCTTCCTTGGCCTCACAGAAACATGGCTGACACCCTCCGACACGGCCTCTCCTGCTGCTCTGTGTTACGGTAGACTTCATTTCTCCCACACACCTTGCACTGGCAACAAACACAGTGGAGGAGTGGGTCTTCTCCTCTCTAGCAACTGTATCTTCAACCCAATTCCTCTTCCTGCCTCCCTTATCCTCTCATCTTATGACGCGCACTCTGTCCGTATCTACTCCCCTTCCAACCTACAAGTGGCCGTCATTTATCGACCACCAGGTCCGACCACTACCTTCTTTGACCAATTCTCCATCTGGCTCCTATACTTTCTATCTGCTGATATTCCCACCATCATAATGGGCGACTTCAACATCCCCATTGACACCCACCAGTCAACAGCCTCCTAACTCCTGTCACTTGCCTCATCCTTTGGCTTCTCTCAGTGGTCCTGCACAGCCACCCACACAGATGGACATACACTAGACCTCATCTTTACCCGCCTCTGCTCCCTAACTAATTCCACAACCTCCCCTCTCCTCATCTGACAACCATCTACTTACCTTCTCATCCTTGTCCTCCTCATCTGCCACCCATGTCCCCCAACTCGCACACCCTCGCAGAAACCTCACACATCTTGACACTCACACACTCTCCAACACCATTTTACCACTATCATCCATATCCTCATTCCATGACACAGATAATTCCACAGCTTTCTACAACTCTACACTCACATCAGCTATTGATGCAGTTGCCCCTCTCATTCATGGCAGAACATGACGAATCAATAGACAGCCCTCGCACACAGACACCACTAAAAATCTGCGGCAAGTGTCTAGGGTTGCAGAGCGGCGCTGGAAGAAAACACACTCACAAGAAGACTATACAGCATTCAAACAAGCACTTCTCAAATTCAAGTCAACACCCACCGCCACTAAACAGAATTACTTCATTACCCTCATATCCTCTTTGTCCCACAACCCCAGGCAGTTATTTAACACATTGAACTCCCTCCTCCACCCCCCACTGCCCCCTCCTACTTCTCGTATCTCTGCAGAAGACTTTGCAACATACTTCACCAACAAGATCGACCAGATCAGACAAGTCTTTGCTACCCAACCACCACAACCCCCATGTATACTGGATCAATCCTGTCCCCCACTAACCCTCCTCCCATCCACCACTGAAGGAGAACTTGCACACCTCCTCTCCAGATCGCACCTCACCACTTGTGCACTGGACCCTATCCCATCCCACCTCCTCTCCAACCTCACCACAACACTTATCCCAGCCCTAACCCAAACTCTTCAACCTATCACTAACTCCTGGTACCTTTCCTTCTGCTTTCAAACACGCAACAATTACACCTATCTTAAAGAAGCCATCCCTTGAACCCACTTCTACATCCAGCTACCGGCCCACATCTATGCTCATAAAGTCCCTTGGCTTCCAGTATCACCTGTACGCTGATGACACCCAAATCTACCTCTCTGGCTCAGACATCACCTCTCTGCTGTCCAGAATCCCGGAGTGCCTATCAGCCATATCCTCCTTCTTCTCCTCCTGCTTCCTAAAACTCAATGTAGACCAAACCGAACTCATCATCTTTCCTCCATCTCACACACCTTCCCTACCAGACTTATCTATCACAATAAATGACATCACACTTTGCCCTGTACCTGAAGTCCGCTGCCTCGGTGCAACCCTTGACTCTGCCTTGTCCTTCAAACCACACATCCAAGCCCTTTCCACCTCCTGCCGTCTCCAACTCAAAAATATTTCCAAAATCCTCCCTTCTTCAACCCCCAATCTGCTAAACTACTAATGCAAGCCCTCATCATCTCCCGCCTCGACTACTGCAACCTCCTTCTCTGTGGCCTTCCTTCTAACACTCTTGCACCACTTCAATCTGTCCTTAACTCTGCTCCAACTAATCCACTTCTCCCTCTATCTCACTAATCATCCATGGCTCCCAATTCACCAGCGTATCCAATTCAATCTAATTGTGACTTACAAAGCCATCCACAATCTGTCCCCCCCATATATCTCTGAACAAATCTTCTGATATCATCCAACTCAGTAATCTTCGATCCTCCCAAGACCTCCTTCTCTCCTCCACACTTGTATGTTCCACATCTACCTGCCTGCAAGACTTCGCCCGAGCATCCCCCCATCCTCTGGAACCCTGCACCCCATCACGTCCGACTGTCCCTACAATCGGAACCTTCAAGCGGAACCTGAAAACCCATCTCTTCAGAACAGCCTACAACCTGCAATGACCACAGAGACCGCCTCACCACCACTGGACCCGGCGCTCCACCACCATCGGACCTTGCACTCCAGCACCATTAGACCCGCCGCTTCACCACCACCCAAGCAGATCCAACCTACTGTCTGCTCCCCATTGCCCTGTAGAGTGTAAGTCCGCAAGGGCAGGGTCCTCTCTCCCCTCTGTATCAGTCTGTCACTTTGTTCATTGTATTTTTAACTTGTCTGTATGTAACCCTTTCTCATGTACAGCACCTAGGAATGAATGGTGCTCTATAAATAAATAATAATAATGATTAAAATGTATTATAATATGGTTTATTACATGCTCAAATTATTGGCATACAGTATATTAGAGGTTTTTATGATTAGTCAATAATCAGTCATGATGGATAGTGGGTAGAGACACAGCCTTATTGAGTATTAAAAACCCTGGCTCCTTGTAAATCTAGGTCTAGTGATTGCTGCAATACATGCCTTGATGAGGCATTCAATAAATGCCTGCTTACCACACACACACACACACACAACACTTAGGACCCCGAGACGGTGGGAAGACCCAACATAGCTGGGAGGGACAATGGGTAGTGCAGGAGCAGAACAACTAGGGAGAGTGAGGGTAGAGGAGAACAAGGAGAGAAGTGCAGAACTAAGGAGGAGGAGGTGTTTGCTCTCGCGGGTCACGCTCGCCCCGGGAGGGAACCAGCGACAGGTGTGGAGGAAGAACAGAGCCCTTGGAGAACGAGCGAGAAGTAGATCCCTGTATGCCCGTATCTGGTGAGGGTACAGAGGGGCTGATGGACAACACAGGGACCCGGCCCTGAACACGGCGTGGAATCTGTATGCCTGAACCATTGAACCGAAGGCCCCAAGTTCCTAAAGGTACCGTCACATGCGGCAATATTGCTTGCAATTTCACTGGCAATTTGCTGGTTGCAGTAAAATCATGGACACATTGTTCTATTTTGTTGCCGTGTACAAATGGAACAATGTGTCCATGATTTCACTGCAACCAGCAAATTGCCAGTGAAATTGCAAGCAATATTACCGCATGTGACGGTACCTTAACGGGAGCTTTGGCCGAACACCCGACACAACTTGGAGAAGGTGGCTAAACTAGGGGAAGTGCCTGGGAGGTGTACAACTAAGCACCCGTGGCTGTTGGTGCCTAGAGCTCTGTGTGTGAAGGCGATGAGAGCCTCGGGGGCAGAGCGGTGTCACGCTTGCCTCAGAAGAGAAGCTACCTTATAGCTCTGAGAGAGGGACCACCAGAGACAGAAACATCCAGTAAGAGACAGAGAGACAGGAACAGAGGCTCAACTGCCTGTCCCGGTTCTGGAGACAATGCTAAACCGGACGTTGGCTATGGAAGCACCCAGCAGCCATGCTGAAATCACCAAGTAAAAGTAATAGAACTCCAGCTGTGGTGTGAGATTTTCTTTAGCGGCGACCACTGGCCGCAAGAGGCCGCACAGGGTGCTGATGACCTAATGACCATCTGCCAAGGTACAAACTGAACCCTCCTTCCAGCTACCCTTGGGACCGCGCTCCGCCTGCGTGGAGCAAAGCTATCCAAGCTGCCGGTCATCGTCCCCAGAGGTTCTGAAGCAGCGCGGCCGTCCAAGCAGCATACCAAGTGGCGTCATGAATACCCCTTTTCCCTATCATCCTTGTCATCTTCTCCCCTGTTTATTAAAATGACACCGCCAGGGTCATGGGACCAGGTCTCAGCTCCCGTCTGTCCCCGTGAAAAGAACCAAGAGTGAAGAACAACTGCTGCCCGATCCCCGAGTACCCCCGCCCTGGAGTGGGCATGTCACAGACACATCACAATGGTGGCATGGGCTCAGCAGTTGTGCCAATGCAATCTGTAGCAGGAACTTTCTATAATACATGTGTCATGCAGTGATGGATCTGGTTCCAGCCATTTAACCTCACATGTTGCTGAAGGGCTCTTCCAAAGGTCGGAACACAAAAAATGTAAAACGTTATGGCTCTCAGAAAATCATGCAAAAAAAGAAACTCTTTAAAAGTTCAAATTGCAAACTGAAAAATATTTAAAAGCTTGTAAATGACCAGAAAATATGTGTATAAAACATAACGTTATTGATGTCCAAGTGGCTTCATCATTTGTGGCTAGTAGAAAATAGGTGGCAATTATTGTATTTGGGTGGCTTGTATGGGTCTTATACATTACTATAACAAGGAGGTGTGTTAAAAAAAGACAAAAAATAATTTACAGCACACACTTGCTGAAGTAGACAGTTGTGTTTAAAATTATGGCTTACGGAGATTTTGCTTTTGTCGTAAAAAAAAAAATATGGCTTACCCATTGTACAAAGTAGAAAGCAAACTTTCTGTGGCACACAAGTCTTTTTATGATTTTAGCAAAATTAGCCCTGATGGGATTATAGTGTGTGAATAAAAAAAGGTCTGTTCTTAATGTACTGTCACTGCAATATACCACAGATCAATCAATTCACAGTCACACTTAGTATTTCTATTTATTTTTCTCATGTATATTATGTCATTAATTTCACAGCATTTTACAGACATTCTCATTGCAATCCCCTCTGGGGCTCACAATTTAAAGCCAATCTATTAGCATGTTTTTGCTATGGAATGTGAGAGCAGCATAAGATAGAGGCTGAGACACAGATTTCAGGAGGATGTCACTTATTAGGCTGTGCTGAAGAGAATTAACAATCGCACTCTCCCTATTTCTTATGATGCAAAGCGCTTTTATTTCAAGAGTAACAGATGCTTCTGTTGCTCTTAAAATAAAACTGCTTTGCATCATAAGAAATAGGGAGTGTGCGATTGTAAATTCTCTTCAGAACCAGACGTGGGTCCACCCAGACCTCTCAATCAGCACCTCTGCCTACGAAAGACATCTCGGTGTGCACGCCATCTGGTATCTACTTATTATGGCCACTTTACACACACCAACTTATCTGTCCAACTTCTGAACAACTTACTGGTTGCAGTGAAATCATGGACACATGGTTCTATTTGTACACAGTCACAAAATGGAGCAATGTGTCCATGATTTCACTGCAACCAGTAAGTTGTTCAGAAGTTGGACAGATAAGTTGGTGTGTGTAAAGTGGCCCTTAAGCCCTGGTCTCACATAACGATGTGTCAGCGATGCCGACAACGATCAGCATCGTTGATGCATCGTTGACACATCGTTATCAGGTCGCTGGTGAGCTGTCACACTGACAGACTTCACCAGCGACCTCTGGGCAGCCAGATCGTTGGTACCCAGCGTCCGCTCGTTCCCTGCATCCTGGGAGCGGACGGACGCTGGTAACCATGGTAACAGCGGGTCTCTCCTGCACTTAGAGACCCGCTTGTTTACCATGGTTACCGGCACCCGCCCGCTTCCGAGTTGCGGGGAGCGAGCGGGTGCCGACCTCTCCTATCCTGTCCCTCACTATTCTCATCTCTCCCTGCTATTTCCCTGTTCCCTACTCTATCCCCTATCCTAAACCCTAATCCTATCCCTCTCCTTGTTCTAAATAAAGAAATCCCCCCCGAGGCTCACCGGCATCAGAGGCTCCCATACCGGCATCTCTGTAATGGAGATCTCAGGGGTAAAGGACCTGTGATGAGGTCACAGTCATGTGACCCGCCTATACTGTATACTGTATAGTATAGGCCGGTCACATGACTGTGACCTCATCACAGGTCCTTTACCCCTGAGATCTCCATTACAGAGATGCCGGTATGGGAGCCTCTGATGCCGGTGAGCCTCGGGGGGGGGGGGATTTCTTTATTTAGAACAAGGAGAGGGATAGGATTAGGGTTTAGGATAGGGGATAGAGTAGGGAACAGGGAAATAGCAGGGAGAGATGAGAATAGTGAGGGACAGGATAGGAGAAGTCGGCACCCGCTCGCTCCCCGCAACTCGGAAGCGGGCGGGTGCCGGTAACCATGGTAAACAAGCGGGTCTCTAAGCCCGCTTGTCACCCTGGATGTCATGTTACAGCGCTGCTGTGCGGCGCTGTGACATGGCGGGGGATCCTAACAGGTCGCTGATCGCTGCCCCCGCCGGTCACACACACCGATGTGTGGTGACCAGCGGGGGGGCCAACGACCAAAAAATGGTCAGGAGCCCTGTGCAACGATCAGCGACCTCACAGCAGGGGCCTGATCGCTGCTATCAGTCACACGCAACGATATCGGTAAGGATATCGTTCCTACGTCACAAATAGGACGATATCGTTACCGATATCGTTATGTGAGACCTAGCCTTTAGGCTGTGTGCTGCAATTTCAATACAGTGTGTGCTTTATCAGCAGTAGATTAACACTAGGTGCCCATGTGCATCTCAGTCCAATCACACCTCAACACTGATAAGCAGCTTATTGTCAATATACAATGTACACAAAAAGTTGCTAATCAGGGGTATGGTGGGGTCAGCTCTCTGAGCTTTGCTACATGCTAAAACTGCTGCACCTATTAAACTTAGGGACATCACTGGAATAAGGATGTGTTCATTGTCAGGAGAAATTTCCCCAGCAGGACATTGCACACGATTGGGTCCATAATGCAAAAAATATATTTTAAAAATTTCCTTCAGCCTCACTTTTTGCTAAATCTTTTTGGAGCCTTGTGTCTACTACTGGGAGGTCCCTGCACTGGATTTGGTCCATACCAAGGATTGGGGGCATGAAGGTTGTGATAATGTTATTTTGCACCTCCAAATTACATGATTGGGGAGTGTAATTGAACTAAAAATCAAACCCTAACTTTATCTTTATCGTGATCTGTACATCATGAACAACACAGAAAGCAGCATAACAAGTTGATAGGAAGACAGTGACACAATAATGGATGTTCATTTTCAAATTCCAGGCCCCTGAATGCTTTGTTGCAAAAATGCAGGGTTGGACTGGACAAATCTAGGTCAATGAATTCTTAAGGGCAGGGACACACTTGTCCGACAGACATGCGAGTCTGTCGGCGGAGACTCGCAAAGGGCAGGAGCAGTGACCCAGAACGGCCTCTTTCTGTCAGGACGGGGCTGTCAGCTGATTGTGTGTTTGTGCAGCTCTACACTCCCCATCTTGACAGAAAGAAGCCGTTCTGGGTCACTGCTCCTGCCCTTTGCGAGTCTCCTCCGACAGACTCGCATGTCTGTCGGACAAGTGTGTCCCTGCCCTAAGGCCACTTCACACGCTAGGATATAGGTGAACGATATCGTTAGTTATGTCACATGACCGCAATTCTTCCGACATAATTAGTGTGTTGTCACACGCAAGGTTATCGTTAGCGATTTTAAATTTGGCAACGCGCCAGCTATTATGAGATAAACGTTTGAACGATGTAAAACAGCGGCAGGAATAGGAGAAATATGAACGATATCGTTCAAAAAGGTGTCACACTGAACGATGTTGCTGCTTCCCAGAATGTTAATTGTACGACGAACTATAGATTTGAGGTCTTGTTCTCAAATTTTTGATGACTGTTTCAACAATTTTTCCTTCCTACATCGTTCGTTTACACGCAACGACGCACTAACGATATTATTTGAACGATCACAAATCCGTGACGTTTCTAACGATATCATTAACGAAATCCTAGCGTGTGAAGCCGACTTTACTTTGCCCCATGCAGGAAATTTCAATTTTTCTCATGGACTTACAGACAGCAACAAAACATTGTTATTCACACAACTTGTTCAGAAAAGGCTAATGGTGGGTTTACACGCCGCGATATCGGCGTCCAACTCCGACCCAACTCCGACAAAATGTCACGTGGGTCGCGAGTTGGACCCGATATCGTGTGCGCGTTGTACTGTTTTAGCATACAACGCGATGCTGGAACGATGCCAAAACGATATCGGAGTTGAATAGCAGAGCTATTCAACTTCCCGATATCGCAAGGCCGTTGTACCAGCATTGCAGCGTGTGACAGCCCAACTCCGATGCGTACTCGCACCTCACCCATTAACTCCCATGTTAAATGGTCGTTACTGGGTTGGTGGGCGTACACATCGGAGGGATGTTGTTTCCCGATATCGCAGCGTGCAAACCGGCGATGCGATATCGGGAAAAGTGCTCCCAAAATGCGCGCTCCCGCGGCGTTGTATGCGATATCGGGACGATATCGCTACGTGTAACCCCACCATAAGGGCTCAATTCATCAATGTGTTTACCCCAGAATTCTGCCGTAGAAAGCTTTGAAAAGTCTAAAGGCCACTTCACACACACAGATATCTGAGTCCAATATCTGAACAGATCTCTGGTTGCAGTGAAATCATGGATACATTGCTCCATGTTGTACACAGCCACAAAATGGAACAATGTATCCATGATTTCACTGCAACCAGAGATCTGTTCAGATATTAGACTCAGATATCTGTGTGTGTGAAGTGGCCTTAAATGTTTTGGCACAACTCTAAAATGTTTCAATTCTTGGCACTCACACCCCATTTTCGACCAACTCTAACAAAATCAACTGCCACTTATCAAAAATCATAAAGAGCAACTGCAAAAATCTTACTCCAGCCCCCAAATTATTATTATTATTATTAGGTATTTATATAACGCTATTAGGATACATAGTGCTGTACAAGTTAGGGGGTAGACAAAGACAAGTGGTCGAAAAACAACGACAAATCGACAAAACAATCGTACGGGTACAATAGGGCCAGGGATCCTGTCCGCGAGGGCTCACAGTCTAGAGATGGGGTAAGATTAGTGGCGAGATGCCCACAAAGGTGCGCACTACTTCCGTCTTGATTTGTGAAGAGGCGCCACTATATGACTCAGTAATATCTGACTACAGAACACACCAGAATTTTGCCGTAAAAAGCTTTGAAAAGTTTTAAAAATTTTGTCACTAGCACCCCATTTTGACTAACACCAACAAAATCAACAAATCTTACTACAGCCCCGAGGTGGGGTAAGATTAGTGGCGAGATGTCCACAAAGGTGCACACTACTTCTCTTTTGGTCTTGATTCGTAAAGAGGCGCCTATATATGACTCACCAGCACCTGACTACAGCACTCACTAGCATTAAGAGTGATGAAAACAGTTGATGGGGGCCTGATAACAATAGCTTTTTAACTGTTTTTTTAAAATTATTTTAAAAAACATGAAGTGTCTGTCGGTATTCTAAGTTATTAATTGGCTGGTGGTTTTTACTGGTCATGGTTGTCATCTGTGTTATGTGATGTGAGGTCACTTTGACATAAAGCTGTGTTTGGGATAAAAGAACTTGAAAAGATGTTGGATACGGTCCCAGGAGAACTCAGGGTGTTACATGCATCTTGTCAGGCTTATTGGAGGCTTTGCAATATTTGCCATTCACAGCAAATCAAAAACTTTCATGAAGCTCAAAAAATTGAATTTCAAAGGATTTGCTGATCTCAACAGGTAAGAAATGCTTCTATGATTCTTTCATTAATTTCAATCCCTTCTATCAAGCTATTTGTTGAAGTAAGGTTGTGTTTCTATGTCTTCCAAGCTGTGTCAAATATGATGTAAAACATACTATTTTCACAAGAACCATTTGCTCTGAAATTCAGGGAAGTCTCAGACGTTGAATGAGATTATTCATAAGCCTCCCCCATTGTCTTGATCATATCCGCTTTCTTCATTTGTCTATTGCTGAAAACCTGAAGAACATAAAGCTTGAGAGATAACAGTGTCATGGCATTTCTAGTTCAAGTGACCTGGATTACTCTTTAGAAAAGGCCCATATGTGAATGGTCAGATGTGCAGAGCTCTATAAACCTGACACATCAAACATCAGATCATAGCTCACTCTTATATAAATATCATACGACAATACTTTCAATATTCAGAAATTAATAGAGCAGTAAATCAAAATGTACATACTTAGGTGAACATCTGGATCAGTTTACTATGACTAGATCCTACTGTAATGGAAACAGGTCCATGTGTTTACCCTTAAGACATATGTTTGCTTATATACTTTTTTCTTTTTTACCATAACAGAAAATATAGATAAATAATCAGACATTGAAATGTTTCTAGCGGGGATGCTTTATTTTAATTTCATGCCAAAGATTGTCAGAAAGGGTGCTTTCACATCTGCGGTAGGTGTAATTCCCGGCAGATGTCGCCATATCTGCCGGATCTGCCGCGTAACAGCCGAATTGTGGCACCGATCCGGCAAGCCCCATCCATTCTCAATGGGGCTTGTGGTTGGGTGCGGCAGGTGCGATATTGCCGAATCCGGCAGACTTGGCACTTGCGGCCGCGCAAAAAAAAACCTCTGCAAGCAGCATTTTTTGGTACACAAGTGCCGGATTTGGCAATACCGCACATGCCGCCCCTGACCGCAATCCCTATAGAGAATGAATGGGGCTTCCTGGATCGGTGCCGCAAGTTACGCTACTGATCCGGCAGATTCGGCGACATCTGCCGGATCTGCCAGGAATTACACCTACCGCACATGTGAAAGGACCCTTAATCTGGCTGCTACTTTATAGATCATTTAATAAATGTCAGACAAGGCAACATTATAAACTACTCAAGAACTTGTCAAAAAGCAAACAAACAAATATTATTTAACCCCTTCACAACCTTGCATTTTTCCCTCTTTTGCAGTTTTATTGTTTCCTCCCCTTCTTCCAAGAGCCATAGCTTTTTTATTTTTCCACCAATATAGACATATGAGGGCTTGTCTTTTGCAGGACGAGTTATCATTTTTGAATGACATCATTCATTTTACCTTATAGTGCACTGTAAAACGGGGAGAAGATTCCAAGTGCGGTTAAATTGCAAAAAAAAATGAAGTTGCACAATTGTGATACCAAACATTGTATAGTTTTTTCTTTGTTTATTTAATTGGTGGAAAAAAATCAGAAATTTGTAAAAGAAAAATAGTGCATTTGCATCAATTTTATTTTTATCCATAAAAGTATTAGTCAGCTCAAGCCGCAAAAAATAAGCCATAATACAGCCCCAGATCCCAAAAAAATGAGAACGCTACGGGTGATGGAACATGGCGCAAATAGTGCAATTCTTTTTTTTTTTTTTTCAAACTTCAGAATTTTTTTCACCGCATAGATACCAGTAAAGGTATACATGTTTGGTATCTACGAACCCGTACCCGAGGTATCACACCGTCATGTCGGTTTTACCATATAGTGAACATGGCGACTAAAAAACACCAAAAAATAAAAGTGTAATTTCGCCTATTTTTTTTAGCTTTTTTGCAAATTCACCACACTTGGATATTTTTCCTGTAAACTATATGGTAAAATGAATGATTGCATCTGAAAGTACAACCCGTCCAGCAAACAACAAGCCCTGATATGTCTATATTAACGGAAAAATAAAAAAGTTATGGCTCTTGGATGCAGGGAAGCAAAAAATTTAAAACAAAAATGAAGGGTATAATACAAAATAATATTGTGGTACCGTGTTAGCCAGAAAAATCGATGTAAATACTTACCGTATATACTCGCGTATAAGCCGACTTTTTCAGCCCAAAATTTGGGCTGAAAAGTCCCCCCTCGGCTTATACGCGAGTATATGTATTTATATACAGCCGCAGCCCCGGAGGTATACAGACCCCCCCCATCAAGCTCCAGGGCCCCCCCTTGAGCGGCGTCCTGTAAAGGAATATCATACTTACCAGTCTCCTGTCGCGCCGTCCGCAGCTGCCGACACGCGATCCCGGGCTTCATTCAGTGAGGTGTACTGAGAAGACCTGTGGTGACGTCAGAGGGGGGGCGTTCCCGGGGCGTTCCCAGCGCTGATTGGCTGTTCGCGGTCATGTGATATGTATCACATGACCGCGAGTGCCCGGGAACGCCCCTCTGACATCACCACAGGTCCTGTCAGAAGAGACCTCACTTGGAACTGGGGATCGCACAGCGGCAGAAGGCGTCGGACAGGTGAAGTATTCATTCTTTTTTATTTTTCAGACCTCAAGGGGGGGGCCCTGGAGCTTGATGGGGGGGGCCTGTATACCTCCGGGCCTGCGGCTGTATACAGCCTGGGGCTGCGGCTGATACAGCCTGGGCTGCGGCTGTATACAGCCCTGGGGCTGCGGCTGTATACAGCCCTGGGGCTGCGGCTGTATACAGCCCTGGGGCTTCTGCTGTATACAGCCCTGGGGCTTCTGCTGTATACAGCCCTGGGGCTTGCTGCTGTACACCGGCTGCTTATAAGCACTGGGGGCTGCTGTATACTACCTAAGGGCTGCTGTATACTACCACTGGGGCTGCTGTATACACCACTAGGGCTGCTGTATATACCTCTGGGGCTGCATATACCTCTGGGGCTGCATATGGGGCTGCATATACCTCTGGGGCTGCATATACCCCTGGGGCTGCATATGGGGCTGCATATACATATGGGGCTGCATATACATATGGGGCTACATATGGGGCTGCATATACCTCTGGGGCTGCATATGGGGCTGCATATACCTCTGGGGCTGCATATGGGGCTGCATATACCTCTGGGGCTGCATATGGGGCTGCATATACCTCTGGGGCTGCATATGGGGCTGCATATACCTCTGGGGCTGCATATACCCCTGGGGCTGCATATGGGGCTGCATATACATATGGGGCTGCATATACATATGGGGCTACATATGGGGCTGCATATACCTCTGGGGCTGCATATGGGGCTGCATATACCTCTGGGGCTGCATATGGGGCTGCATATACCTCTGGGGCTGCATATGGGGCTGCATATACCTCTGGGGCTGCATATACCCCTGGGGCTGCATATGGGGCTGCATATACATATGGGGCTGCATATACATATGGGGCTACATATGGGGCTGCATATGGGGCTGCATATACCTCTGGGGCTGCATATGGGGCTGCATATACCTCTGGGGCTGCATATGGGGCTGCATATACCTCTGGGGCTGCATATGGGGCTGCATATACCTCTGGGGTTGCATATACCTCTGGGGCTGTATATACCTCTGGGGCTGCTGTATACTACCACTGGGGCTGCTGCTGTATACTACCACTGGGGAGGCTGCTGTATACCTCACTGCTGGGGGTTGTATACCTGTGCTGGAGTCCACCCTCGGCTTATACGCGAGTCAATAAGTTTTCCCAGTTTTTGGGGGCAAAAGTAGGGGGGTCGGCTTATACACGGGTCGGCTTATACACGAGTATATACGGTAAGTCCCAAAAAAAAAAAGGGGGTTGAGAAAAGTATTATAGGAGTGATACCTTTATTGGCTAACAAGAAAAATTATATTTCTAAGCTTTCAGAGCTCAAGGCTCCTTCATCAGACAATATCACAAATGAGTTACTGAGACATTTAAATACAAAATACAGCAGGAATAAGGAAACGGAGGTGTGTTAAGGAAATGAAAATGAAGTCTTTGTTAATGATGTAGATGACATGCAATGGTCATTTACACATCAGAAGATCTTCTTGTGGAAGTGTTAGTTGTGTCTAGGTAATGAGTCATGAATCCAGGTGTCAAATTAAGTCCTTTTGTTAAGGATTGGAACATTCTTATGAATTTGAATAAGTGTATTCCTACAGGCATGTCCAGCTTATGTTTTATTGTATTGTAAGCTGGACATGCCTGTAGGAATACACTTCTCTGAGCCTGGACACAGCATGGCGGCCCTAACAGTCCTGATATTGAAAGGTCACTTTAAAAATGACAGAGAACGAAAAATCTGGGAATTCAAATTCATAAGAATGTTCCAATCCTTAACAAAAGGACTTAATTTGACACCTGGATTCATGAGTCATTACCTAGACACAACTAACACTTCCACAAGAAGATCTTCTGATGTGTAAATGACCATTGCATGTCATCTACATCATTAACAAAGACTTCATTTTCATTTCCTTAACACACCTCCGTTTCCTTATTCCTACTGTATTTTGTATTTAAATGTCTCAGTAACTCATTTGTGATATTGTCTGATGAAGGAGCCTTGAGCTCTGAAAGCTTACAAATATAATTTTTCTTGTTAGCCAATAAAGGTATCAATCCTATAATACTTTTCTCAACCCCCTTTTTTTTTTGGGACTTAAGTATTTAAACAAAAATGAAAAATCGCCGGGTGGTGAAGGGGTTAACAGTGACAGACAATTCTCTGGTCTGGCCGCCACTGTTAGAATCACATGTGGGCTGGTCTGATCAGCCAACATATAAAGGGAAAGGAGTAAGTTTAGCGTGAGAGCTCGCATCAAAGGCAGTACATCCAAGGTCGTGAAAGAGTTAAAATATGTTTAGTAACAAATTTAACCAATTTAGAAGTCGGACTATATATCATTAAGTGTCATACAGTCCTTGATGTTGTAATGTACCTCGGTAAGACACTGTATTCTAGAAGTAACAAAATTATATGCTCAGTCTTATAAATTCTATGTATGTAAGCGGTAAATACCAAATAATTCATATCTTCCGTACTACAGGTTGTTGCTCTTTAACCCTTTTCTATACTTTGCTCTTAATCAGGTTCATTACATGTAATTCAGGCCATTTTAGAAAAGTTTGAAATTTATCTTAGAACTTGTTCACATACTACGTTTTTGACGCGTTTTTTTCTTCTGCATTTATATAGTGAGGGGCAGCCCCTCTGATGTTTTAATAATTGCATCACTAATAGGTTGAAAACCATACAGACTGCACTACATTTATCTGTGTGACTGGCAACATATACAAGCCTTATCCGAGTGTAATTAAAGGGAACAAACCACCAAGATTTAACTACCTGTAAATCAGTGCAGCAGGTGATTGACGTGTGCAGCATGACATCAATATTTGTTTTTTTTTTTATTCCTCCCCTGTGGGGCTGTCTTTCTGCTGTAAGCTGAACCCCCAAGCCCCTCCTTCTCATCCAGACTCATCTGGGGCGGGGAGGAGGTTTGGCATACAGCAGGAAGACAAGCCCACAGGGGAGGAATAAAAAAAATAAATATTGATGTCATGCTGAAAACGATAATCACCTGCTGCACTGATTTACAGGTGGTTAAATCCTAGTGATTGGTTCCTTTTAAGCCAGCTCCCTTAATAAATTGTAGGCATGTGAGTGGTTGTTTCATCAGCATCTTGCACCTGTTCTGTCTCTACCTTTTTCATGGAGGCTGCTGCGCCCTGTAGTGCATTAGTGAATTAGTGTTGATAAATAAAACTGACTTTTTTAAGTAAATTTTATTTCTCCCCTTATAAAGTTAGTTCCAGAAATATTTGGTCAGTGACTGAATCATGTGATTTGGGCTCTACATGACACTGTTTTTAATTAAAATGAAATAACTGAGATTCAATTGAAGTGTAGACTTAATTAAAGAGGTTGAACAAAAAATATCTTGTGAAACATTTAGGATAGGTGACCATTTTTCTAAAAAGCTTGCTCATTTTAGGATCTCAAAAGTAATTGGACAAAGTAACTTTACCATAAATAAAATGTACATTTTTAATACTTTGTAGAGAATCCTTTGCTGACAATGACTGCCTGAAGTCTGGAAGCCATGAATGAATGTCACCAAACGCCAATGTATATTTCTCTAATAATGGTAGGTATATGTGTTCTGCATCCTGGTATGTATGTCCCCCATCATGGGCCCATCCTAGCATTGAGCTCTAGCAAAACTTATGAGACCACTGCAAAATTTTCAGTTTCTCTGATTTTTCTCTTTATAGGTATAGTTTTGAGTAAAATGTACATTTTTATTTTATTCTATAAACTGCTGACAACATGTCTCCAAAATTCAAAGCTAAAAATTTATTTATTTGCAGCAAATGAGAAATCGTCAAAATAATAAAAAAGAAAAAGTGCTCTCAGATCTCAATGCAAAGAAAACAAGTTCATATTCATTTAGAAACAACAATACTAATGTTTTAACACAGGAAGAGTTCAGAAATCAATATTTGGTAGAATAACAATGATTTGTAATCACAGCTTTCATGTGTCTTGGCATGTTTTCCACCTGTTTTTAACACTCCTTTTGGGTGACCTTATGCCACTCCTGGCACAAAAATGTAAGCAGTTCTTCTTTGTTTGATGGCTTGTGACTAGTCATCTTCCTCTTGATTACATTCCAGAGGTTTTCATTGGGGTTCAGGTCTGGAGATTGGGCTGGCTATGACAGGGTCTTGATGTGGTGCTCCCTCTATCCACACATTGATTGACCTAGCTGTGTGGCATGGGGCATTGTTCTACTGAAAAAAAACAGTCCTCAGAGTAGGGGAACATTGCCTGAGCAGAAGGAAGCAAGTGTTTTTCAAGGATAACCTTGTATGCTTCTTGATTCACACAAAGATTAACCTGCCCAATTCCAGCCTTGCTGAAGCATCCCCAGATCATCACTGATCCTCCACCAAATTTCACAGTGGGTGCAAAACACTGTGGCTTCTACTCCTCTCCAGGTCTCCGTCTAAACATCAGATGACCAGATGTTGGGCATAGCTGAAAATTAGACTCATTGGAGAAGATTACCTTACTCCAGTCCAGTACTATGATCCAATTCTTAGGGTCTTTGGCAAACTTCAGCCTGGCTCTCCTCTGCTTCTTATTGATGAAAGGCTTTTTTCTAGGTTTATGTGACTTGAGCCCTGCCTCTAGGAGCCTGTTGTGAACTGTTCTTGCCATGCACTTCACCTCAGCTGCCATTTTCCATTCCATTTGTAGGTCACTTGATATCATCCTGTGGTTGCTGAGTGACATTCGAATAAGATGATGGTCATTCCGGTCAGTAAAGGATCGCTTTTGCCCTCTGCTGGTCTGTAGCTTTGTTGTCCCCAATGTCTGCTGCTTGATCTTGTAATGGACTGCCGTCTTTGAAATTTTAAGGATGGAGGCAACATGATGCTCACTCTATCCCTCTGATAGTAAAGCTAGAATTGAGCCCTTCTTTTCCTCACTCAAGACTTTTCTTTTCAACTCTTTCCACATGGCTAAAAGTTATTTTTTCATTCAAATTACTTTGGGGCTATTCCTAGTACTTGTTTTGCCATCCAGCCTGTCCTATTGCAAGAGGTTTGTGAAGACCACAGCAGTATTTTTTGTACTTTTCCTCATTAAATAAGAATCAGAAGCACATAAAGTAGAATGAGGTGTTTGGTTGGAATTCAACTGACACTGGAATGGCATGGCTGTCAGACATTTAGAGATGGTGATTTTTAGAAAAACTGTGCAGTGGTCTCTTAATGTTTGCCAGAGCTGTATATGATTGCTATCCTGATATGTGTCCCTATCCTGGGCCAATTTTGGTATGTATCCTTACTCCTTGTAATTATGTCTCTAATTAAGGTATATATGTCCGGCCCAGGCCCGTGGGGTACTCGGTCACTCAGGCGCAGGTCTCTGGGGGTAGTCACAGGTGGCGGTTCCTGAGGCCGTGGGCCCGGGGGATGCAGATAAAAAGGGAAGGATGGCAATAAAATAATAAAATGTCTGTCGTGACGCCACCTGTAGGGGTCCGATGATGGCAGATGCTTTGGCCTCTGGGGTGATGTGCAGCAGCTAGATGGAACTGCTCCCTACAGGACGAGCGGGTTCCCCGGGGCAGTTAATGGAGTTGAGGGGAATAGGGTAGCGCAGTCAGTGTGGTGTAGTTGGAAGAAGGGACACGCACACATAAAGTCTTTTGGTACCTTTACTGATGTTGACGGGTACACTCGACCGGAGATGAGGTAAACACTTCAGGACTTTCCACAGCAAGCAGGGTTGTAGGCTTCCTTATGTCTGTTACTCTGCTGGAGTCTGGCAGGCATGAAACCCGACCAAACCGTTACTGCTAGTGATGGGCGAGTCCTAAATTACTCGGAATCGCTTGACTCTAGCGAGTCCGAGCCCGGGACTCGCTACTCGTTGCGAGTCTAGCGAGTCCAATGTTAATGAATGGGGAAGCGAGTAATAGCGAGTAATGTGCGATTTAAAAATCGCAGATGTGTCTCGGAAAGCGCTCGCATTGCCGTGTTGGAAACCCCACTCGCAACTATATTTTACTGCTGTCTCCAAGGCCAAACTCGCATGTGTTTGTCTTATTTTGCACCGATGAGGCGAGGCAAGCGATATTCTCCAGCACACCCCATGCTTTTAGCAAACAGGAAATAAGCCGACTCGAGCTGACAGACGCGCACACACACAGAGCAAGCATGGCCCGTGTCAACACGCTGCAGTTAATTGACCTGGTGGAGGCTCGGCCCCTGCTTTGGCTGCCCACTGACCCTGCCTATGGGGATAACATCCAGCGGACTACAGCCTGGAGGGAGGTCGCTCAAGTCATGTTCCCTGCATTCCATCGCAGTGGCCAGGATGCACAGAGCAATATGGGTAAGTTAAATGTGTTCACACGTTATATTGCATTTACCGTATATACTCATGTATAAGCCGACCCCCCTACTTTTGCCCCCAAAAACTGGGAAAACATATTGACCGCCATCCTGGTATACAGCAGCTATCACTGGTAGACAACCCCCCAGCAGAGTATACAGCTCCACCTGCAGAGTATACAGGCCCCCCAGTGGGTATACATGCCCCCCATATTAGGGTATACAGGGCCCTCAGTGGGTATACAGGGCCCCCAGCAGTGGGTATACAGGCCCCCCAGCAGTGGGTATACAGGGCCCCCGTGGGTATACAGGCCCCCCAGCAGTGGGTATACAGGGCCCCCCGTGGGTATACAGGGCCCCCAGCAGTGGGTATACAGCCCCCCCGTGGGTATACAGGCCCCCCAGCAGTGGGTATACAGGGCCCCCAGTGAGTATACAGGGCCACCAGCAGTGGGTATACAGCCCCATCGTGAGTATACAGGCCCCCCAGCAGTGGGTATACAGGGCCCCAGTGGGTATACAGGGCCCCCAGCAGTGGGTATACAGGCCCCCCAGCAGTGGGTATACAGGGCCCCCGTGGGTATACAGGGCCCCCATAGTAGGGTATACAGGGCCCTCAATGTGTTATCATGCGCCGTCGAATGGTTGCCTATATTTGGATGGGGTCACAATAGTACACTTAGTTTAAGGGCTGGTCCTCCTGGCTCTGAAGGCCAGGGGGTTGGGTGTATATAAATACCACTAATGAGCAGAGTCTGGTGCCCGCACTATTACTTTCTCTATGCGTTGACATGTGCCCTGCCTCATTTGTGATTGTGGCCACGTGAGCTCAATGTCCGTAATGCTGTTGATGATGTTCCACACTGTCGTGTCACTGTGCCTTGTATACACATTACACACACAACATGAATAAAATGTTTTTATTGATTTGTACACATACTTTTAGTGTTTCAAATGTTACAGAGGTCTAAACCCGGTTTGAAACCATTTCACAGTTGACGTGCTTATCAAACGGTGGAGGAGCTGTCGAGATCAGCACAAAAGGCAACACTGTAAGATCTCGGAGGGGGGACCGGAAGCTGATCCAGGGCCGATATATTGCCAGTATGACTGGTTGTCCTTCCTTGAATCGGTGGTCCGTATGCCAAGGTATGTGTCTGCTGCACTGTTGTGTACTATTATTGTTATTATTATTTATTTATATAGCGCCATTAGGTTCCATGGCACTTTACATGAGGATAAGGGTTAACGACAAAAAACAGTACATGAAGACAATCAGGTCATACAGGTACAAGAGGAGAGGACCCTGTCCACGAGGGCACACAGTCTACGTATGAAGCTCTATAATGAGTGTGGTGGTTTACATACCCACACTGGGGTTTGTTTCTGCCATGGTGCAACAGAATTCTATTACCTTTGGCAATGATCCAGGACATACACATTTATAGCCACATTGTGACTTGGGACAAATAAGTAATGTTCTACAGGGTGGGCAGACACAATGTTCCGTGACCTCACAATTAGCTATTATTGTTGGCATGTTTGTGGAACAAAGCCATGTTCTTCCCTGCAATGGCCTCTAAGGTGTGTGGCCTTGTCTGGTTTGCCTGTCATAAGCCTCATTTGTATCAGTTCCTAATGGCCTCGACTTGCATAAGGGCCACATACATCCCTACACGTATTAGTTGCGGGTGTTTTTTTCGGCTAAATAACATTGCAAGGATATACCCCTTTTGCACTAAACTGTTTGTACACCATCCCAGATTGTTGACACAGTCACACATATTTGAGGACATACCCTGTATCACTACAAATACGTGTGGGTGAGTTTTCCCATGGGTATATTTGGGGCTGCAAGGTGATGGTGTAGATCAGAGGTCTCAAACTCGGATGGGTTGGTGGGCCGCATATAGAAAAACATTTATAGTGGGGGGCCCGCATCCCTTGTAGGACTAAGTGATATTTTTAGCAATACCAGAATTTTTTGCTCAATGTAGTAAAGTACAAATCCTGATCCCCTTCTTGTAGTAATATCCCCATCCTGTAGTAATGTCCTTTTCTACTGAGTCCCCATCCTGATCCCCTTTTCTAGTGATTTCCCCATCCTGATCCCTTTTTCTACTAATGTCCCCCATCCTGATCCCCTTTTCTACAGATGTCCCACATCCTGATCCCCTTTTCTACTGATGTCCCCATCCTGATCCCCCTTTCTACTGATGTCCCCCATCCTGATCCCCTTTTCTACTGATGTCTTCCATCCTGATCCCCTTTTCTATTGATGTCCCCCATCCTGATCCCCTTTTCTACTGATGTCCCCCTATCCTTTACTGATCCCCCCATCTTTCTACTGATGTCTTCCATCCTGATACCCTTAGTAGTGATGTCCCCCATCCTGATCCCCTTTTCTAGTGATATCCCTCATCCTGATCCCCTTTTCTAGTGATATCCCCCATCCTGATCCCCTTTAGTAGTGATATCCCCCATCCTGAACCCCTTTTGTAGTGAGGTCACGCATCCTGGTCCCCTTTTGTACGGATGTTCCCCATCCTGATCCCCTTTTCTAGGTATGTCTCAAAATCCTGATTTACTTTTATAGTGATGCCCTCGTCCTGTTTTACCTTTTTTTTACACACTCACATACACACTCATTCACACACACCCTCACACACAAACCCACACACACACACATACTCTCTCACACACACTCTCACACATCCTCATACACACACTCACACACTCTCATACAAACATTGAAACTCACACACACCTCACACACACTTTCTTATACACACATCCTCACTTACATACACCCTCACACATGCACACCCTCTCACACACACTCACACTTTTCTTACTTTAATGATGCATCGCTCCAGAGCAGGGGGCCGCCACGGTCCCTGCTGTGCTTGCTTCCGGCCTCTGCTGTGCTATGACTTCCTCCAGCCACCGCTCAGACAAGCTCTGCTGCTTAGCAAGATCAATGCAATCTGCCAGCCAGAGGCCCGCATGGGACGTCATATTCCGCCATCATCTGTGGACCTCTCATTGGCTGGCAGCTTGCATTGATCTTGCTGAGTGGCAGAGCTTGTTAGTGCCGTGGACGGAAGTCATCACACAGCAGGGACTGCAGCGGCCCTCTGCACTGGGGTGATGCATCATTAAGTTGACCAAGGTGCCGCGGGCCGCATAGTGAAGCCCCAGGGGCCGCATGCGGCCCTCGGGCCGCGTGTTTGAGACCCCTGGTGTAGATATTAGGGCCAACATGTGAATTTTTTTTTCTTTTCGTTCACTGATGGCCACATTACGAATCCTCCGGAAAACATAGTGTATTAATGCTGTATAAAATCAAACTAAAGGGGGCCATATTTTAAGTGCAACAGGCTTTTATGTCCAAGGTCCTTTAGGAAACCCGAGGTTTGCCCTTGCTGCTCCCGGATTTTTGTTCGGCCCCGTTGGAATAACTGTAAAACTGTCCATCTGTGCATACCACCTTGTTTGGCACCAACGATGTGTGACCTGCTGCTCAAAAACAACCCCATACTCTATGTCCATTACAGTCGTTTCAAAAGCCAAGCCATCTGTTTGGGTGTTTTATTTACCAAGACATTCCTGATTAGCATACATGACAGCAAAAAGGAGTGTAGGCGACTAACGCCGAATGCTCATGTGTCACCTATGCTGCAGGACTCCATTTCCTGTCTTGCTCACCTGCCCTATAGATCTGGGTTATGTGCATTGAGACCAAGGCCGCCCACACTGCATCTTTTTGTGTCTATCTGATGGCAAACAACCCTGAAGAATGTGTTTGCCTCACAGTGTCAGGCTATAGCTTGTCCACATAAAGTTTCAACAAAAAGTCAAAGCAATAGTTGTGGCCACTAATATGTCTTCAAGTGCCTAAATAGCTGTCCTGCCTAAGGCAGGGCACAGTGTAATAGTGCAGACAAATTTTTTAATTTCTAATGTAATGGCAAAAAATTGAGGACCAACACTACCCACACATAGAATATTGGTTGAGGCATGAGCCAAAATGTCCTTAATGTATTTGCTGCAATTCCATCTTAAGACCAACAATGAAAAGACACAGAATACACAGATACACTGAGTCAAAAAAGCGTGCACATTTTATGTTTGAGCTATGGTTTTGTTTCCAAATGCAACCCATTCACCAATTTTTTTTTGTATTTACCCACAGAGCTGCACACTACCACAGGCGGCGTGGTAACCCGCCAGCACAGCTGCCTGAAGAGGCGAGGGAGGCCCCTGAACCACCACCACTTGGAGTGGAGGAGGAAGGAGTACCACCACCACCACCACCACCACCTTTGGGGCATGGCCAGCCACAAGATGAGGTTGAAGGGCCACAACAACCGTCTCCCCACCAAAACCAACCTCCGGCAGTGGACTAAGTTGGATGGCCAACTGGCAGCAGTGTGGGGAGTCACCAGAACCCCAGCAGCCATGCTCAGATCCCGGGGGCACCAAATGACCACTTTGGACAATGGGATGCTGACTTTGCCCCAGTCTCATACCTTTTCTGGCTCTCATTCCATTGGAGAGACGACTGCGGGCAAGGTCAGCAATCCACATTGTCCTTGATGCCTGTCGGACCCCCAAACCACCCTGACCAGGTATTTACTTATTTGGAGGGGTGGCAGCAGTCGAGCTCCAACAGGCTAGACAGGCCCACACCCCGGGACAGCTATCTGCCGACCCAGAGGCCTATACAACATTTGTGGCCACCCAACATGGACCTCCCAACCCAAGGCCATTTCAACACACCGGCCCAGATGACCCACCCTACAGGGTTACAATCAGTGGGGGAGGCTATCCATGGGGCCTGGACCTCCTCCAGGACCAGGGTGATGGTGGCCCGGTAGAGGCTACCCCACACAATCTGGCCACCTACCACCAGCTGTAGGGTCAACTTTTTTGTTTTTTTTTGCTTTTTTTGTTATCCAAAAAGTGCATTGCACAATTTCTTTTTGTTTTTTTCTGTCTTATTTGTTTGTTTTTTTTGCGTTTGTGAGCTTTCTAAAAGCTATCTGACATCTTTGCCATTAAGGCGTGATAATACACATTTTGAAAAAACTGCTTGGTGTCTGTTTTTTTCAGGGAATGGATGTGTAGGTTGTTTTGTGGGTAGGCTTAAAGTCATCATCATTAGCAAGTACTTTACGGCCCGCATGGCGCATGAAGGCACCTTGGTTAGTATGTGTCAAATCATGATTCCACATACAAATGTTGCTGACAAAAAATAGTGCCTGTGTTTGGGGGGGTTACTTAATGACTCGCTATGGCAACAACACTAGGAACACAGATGCGAGAGGCTGGGACGTCTACTTGCAACACAGCGCGTCTACGCGTTATCTCCATAGCGTACAGTGGGACCCTTCGCCAGGCTCCAGCAGGATCATAGTACAAGCAACATCCACGATGCAGGCATAGGCTTGTTGCCTCAAAAAATTAGCTCAAAGGGCTTAAGAAAGTCTTTTTTGAAATAGAGGAGGGCGCGTGGCCCATACTATATTCTTGCTTGTCCTAAGAGCATAGTACAAGCAACGTCCACAATGCAGGCATAGGCTTGTTGCCTCAAAAAATTAGCTCAAAGGGCTTATGAAAGTCTTTTTTGAAATAGAGGAGGGCGCGTGGCCCCTAGTATATACTTGCTTGTCCTACGAGCATAGTACAAGCAACGCCCACGATGCAGGCATAGGCTTGTTGCCTCAAAAAAGTAGCTCAAAGGGCTTATGAAAGTCTTTTTTGAAATAGAGGAGGGCGCGTGGCCCCTAGTATATACTTGCTTGTCCTACGAGCATAGTACAAGCAACGCCCACGATACAGGCATAGGCTTGTTGCCTCAAAAAATTAGCCCAAGGGGCTGTATTGTTTTGGATGGAAAAAAAAAAAAGAAAAATGCTCACAAGCGGATGCACTTCTAAAGTAAAATGATTTTTACTGATTGCTTAGTTTTGTTATCATGCAGCAAATGTTGCAGGAACATGAATTATCACATCGTCAGAGCTGAGGGACATGCCGATACTTCCTGTCTTAAAAGGGCATAAAGTTAAAAGCACAATCTTCCAATCATATTAATTATGATTTGGTTACTCTACATTTGGGTACTGTCGTCTGGGGGGTTACGAACTGCGATGATATCCAGTCCTTGTTGAACTTAATGAGAGTCAGCCTGTCGGCATTTTCTGTAGTAAGCCGTGACCTTCTATCAGTGACAATTCCCCCAGCGGCACTGAAAACACGCTCTGATGTCACACTAGCAGCTGGGCAGGCCAGCAACTCCAAGGCATACAAAGAGAGCTCAGTCCAAGTGTGAAGCTTGGAAACCCAGTAATTAAAGGGTACAGAGGGGTCGGTTAAGAAGCTGGTAGTGTCACAGACATACTCGTTCAACATGTTTGACAATGTTTGTCTCCTACTCAAGGTGACCGTAGGCACAATCTGTTGCAGACTGGAAGGTCTGTTGAACATCGTCCAGTTGGTGGACATCTTACCACCACCTCTTCTTGACATTGTGGCCGTTTGTGTCCCAACCAAAGGCTGCTGTGGCAAAGAGCTGCTTGTTCGGGGTAGAGCGGAGTCAGAGGGTGAAATTGACATAAAATTCTCAACAACGACCCTCTTGAAATAATCCATCATTAAGCCCCTTGGTGACTGCAACAGCAGCGATGGAAACTTGTCTTTGTAGCGTGGGTCAAGGAATGTTGACAACCAGTAGAGGTCGCTGTCATAGATGTTAATGACGCGTGGATCTTGGGACAGACATTGAGACATGAAGTCAGACATGTGTGCTAGGCTGCAAAGACTCATCTCTTCTGTGTCACCTGAATGATGAACAATAGGCATCATGGTCTCAAAATCGGTCTCCGCCTCCTCCTCTTCAGCCCACCCATGCTGTACCGACATGAACCTGGGGTTGGGAGTACCATCAGGGTTCAATCAGTACCATGGAGAAATAAATCGTCTTCATCTTCCTCATCTTGTTCTGCAGCCAATGTTGCCAGCTGAAATTGGCTTTGCTGGCTCTGATCGTGGATGTTAAAATCTGGCTCCATAGCCCTCCGCGGTGCCCTCAATGATTCTGTTTTAAGATTCAGGAGAGATTCTTTAAGCAAACAGAGCATGGGGATGGTGAGACTAATAATGGACGGATCACCGCTGACAAGTTTTGTGCAGTAATCGAAGTTCTCTAGAACCTCGCAAAGGTCAGCGATCCACACCCACTCCATAGTACCAATGTGTCTTGTATGACTTCCGGGGTGACGGGCATGTTGCAGCTGATATTCCGCTATTGCCCTCTGCTGCTCATTGAACCTTGCCAACATATGGAATGTAAAAGAAACAGAATCGTTTGCGCCAAACTGCTATAAAAGATTATATGGGGTCGGTTTAATAACCCCTCCGCTCACCTTCTAAAGTTGTGCAGGTCCGCACAACTGGATTAGTCGCTAGTGCTGCTGGGCTCTCCTAGTTGAAATCGAGCGGTGAGGTAGACGCTGCACGTGCCCTCTGTGTCTCTCTCTCTGCACGTGACTGCTCTAAGGAGTGGTTAGCTGACGTCTGCCAGGTCCTGCGGCTCAAAGCTGCTGGCTATCACGCTTCCCAGCAGGGAAGAATGTATATGTAGCTCCAAAAGATAATGTGATATAATAAGCGCTAAGATACACACAAGGACTTGGCCATTAGATATTTTACCTTTCAGCTTTAATCATCAAATGGATCCCTCTAGTCACAACGCGTTTCAACGCAGATAGCGTCTTTCTCAAGTGATCACTTGAGAAAGACGCTATCTGCGTTGAAACGCGTTGTGACTAGAGGGATCCATTTGATGATTAAAGCTGAAAGGTAAAATATCTAATGGCCGAGTCCTTGTGTGTATCTTAGCGCTTATTATATCACATTATCTTTTGGAGCTAAACATATGGAATGTAGAATTCCATCGTGTGGGCATGTCGCAAATTAACCTGTGTTTGGGCAAATTAAATTGCTGTTGAAGGGCAGATAGACTTCCAAGTGCCGTGGATGAATGTCGGAAATGTCCGCAATTTCTACGCAACTTCTCTAGTAGATTAAATAACTCAGGGCAATTTTTCCTGAATTTCTGAACTACAAGGTTCAGCACGTGAACCATGCAAGGCACGTGTTGAAGGTTACCGAGCTTTATTGCTGCAACAAGGTTTCGTCCGTTATCGCTGACAACAAGACCTGTTTGTAGTTGCAGTGGGGCCAGCCACTCATCTGTCTGTTGCTTAACACCTTTCCACAGCTCGGTTGTAGTGTGAGGTGTGTCACTTAGACAGATCAGCTTAAGAAGAGCCTGTTTTCGCCTTGCTGATGCACTACTGCAAAGCTCCCAACTTTGACGTGATGTTGCGGACAAGTCAGCAGTGGTCAAGGAAGTAGAAGACGCACATTGTGTTGTTGAAGTATATGAGGACGCGGACATCCGGAATGATGTTGTGCCCGCTATTCGTGGAGTTGATAGGATCGCAGATATTCCACTATTAGACTTTGGGACACTCTCGACCAGGTTGATCCAGTGAGCCGTTAGTGATATGTATCTGCTCTGTCCACAGCTACTTGTCCACGTGTCAGTTGTCAGGTGAACTTTTCCACTTACAGCATTTGTTAGTGCACACTTTAAGTTGTTAACCACGTGCTGGTGTAACGCGGGTACGGCAGTACGAGAAAAAAAGTAGCGACTGGGGGCAGAGTATCGTGGTGCTGCCACAGCCAACAACTCCCGAAAAGCCTCAGTAGCCACAAGCCTAAACGGCAACATTTCAACAGCTAACAGCTTAGAAATTTGCGCTGTCATTTTTTGAGAAAAAGGGTGTGTTGATTGGTACTTCCGTTGCCTCTCATACAGCTGTGGAACAGACAACTGGACATTTGAGGCAGACTCACAAGTCACTTGACTACTGTCATATCTCTTGTCTAACGCAGCTTGTGAGGAGTACTTATGAGTAGGAGCTGCTGCATGAACAGTAGATGGTGAAGGACGGATCAGAGGTGGCCTGCAAGTATTGGGATCAGAATGCCCTGATGTTGAACCCTGATGGGTCAACTACTGACTTGGGTGCTTAACAGACATGTGCTTACGCATACTGCTGGTGCTCAAGTTTCCTTTGCCCTGGCTCTACTTAGCCTGGCATAGCAGATGTTACAGATAACGACATTTGCTACTGGTGGCCTATCTTTAAAAAATTGCCAGACAATGGCTTTTCGTCCTTTATGTTGTGTTGGAGGAACAGGAGGATAACTCTGGCCAACACAAACTGTAGACACAGTTTGGCCAACTGTTGTTAAAGTTTGGGCAACAGTTGGTACAGTTTGTGCAACAGTTGACACAATTTGGGCTACTGTAGTCACAGGTTGGATTCTGGATAAAGGAGTAAGCCTGGGTGCTTTAGGCAGTGATACATAGCCACTTTCCTCCTCCATGCTGCTCTGTTGGCTATGCATGTCAAGTGTCCAGGTTGGATCAGTGGTCTCATCATCCACCCTTTCCTCCTCAAAGTCTTCTGGATAACGTGACTGTTCAGGCTGGCCAGATGAGATGTGTGTCTCATCATCATCATCATCCTCCACCTCCTGAGACGGTGTATGCCTTTGTTGAAAGTGACGTTTTTCAGTACGAGGTGAATCCAAACTTTGTCCATGAATAAAACGTACGTCTTGTTCAAGTATCTGGTCGGGCAGTGACAAAGAAATGTCAGGTTGTATGACTGGCTGATAAGAACCAAATAAATCATCCGAGTGTCCAAGGTCACGGTCAAAATTTTCCTCTGTTTGGCGATGGCTTGAGGAAATAGGAAGATTTTGCGGATTAGATGACCCCGCGTTGTCAGTAGCGGCACTTGAATATGGTGTCAAGGATGATTGTGTGCTGCATGAACCAATGGTTGAGGTCTTGTCAGCCATCCAAGATGTTATTTGGCCTTGCTCTTCCGGCCTCAAGACACGTTTAGATTGAGTACTGGGAAATTTAGACAGCAGAAAGGTGGATCGATCAATCCTCGTCTGTCTACTTCTACCAGTGCCTTGTTGTTCACGACTGCTAGGGCCACGACCTCATCCCTGTCCCTTTGCAAACTCTTTTTTGGGCATTTGGTGTTTTTGGGACATTGTTGACAAATGCACAGTCACCGAGATGGAGTTGGTGTTGCTGTAGGGTCACCTGCTGGCGGGTTATGTGCGTGCTAACACTTGTCAGTGAAGCAGCCCACTAGTCCCTGAAAAAATTATTAAGTGCGCACAGCCACCGAGATGGAGTTTGGTGTTGCTGCAGGCGTCACTTACTGGCGGGTTAAGTGTGTGCTAACACTTGGCAGTGAAGCAGCACACTAGTCCCTGAAAAAATTAGAAAGTGCGCACAGCCACCAGATGGAGTTTGGTGTTGCTGTAGGCGTCACTTACTGGCGGGTTAAGTGTGTGCTAGCACTTGGCAGTGAAGCAGCACACTAGTCCCTGAGAAAATTAGAAAGTGCGCACAGCCACCGAGATGGAGTTAGGTGTTGCTGCAGGCGTCACTTACTGGCGGGTTAAGTGTGTGCTAACACTTGGCAGTGAAGCAGCACACTAGTCCCTGAAAAAATTAGAAAGTGCGCACAGCCACCGAGATGGAGTTTGGTGTTGCTGCAGGCGTCACTTACTGGCGGGTTAAGTGTGTGCTAGCACTTGGCAGTGAAGCAGCACACTATTCCCTGAAAAAATTATTAAGTGCGCACAAGTAGTCGCACAAGTAGGTGGCGTACGTGCTATTTGCAGCTAGGAGAGCAGCAACGCACTGTTCTGCCACAGACAAAATAAAGCTGAAGGGGTTTTTAGGACCCAAAATCTATCAGCTGCAAAAAAATTGTAAATAGTACCTCAGCTAAGCCTCTGACTTCAGCTATTAGAACAGCTGAGTGAGTAAGCGAAGCTATGAGGTCGCTCCTGGGAGCACTGTAAGGCTGCAGCTCACTGCTTCCCTGCCTGCCTACAGTCCTCTACACAGTACTCCTCTGTCCTCCTGCTAGCTCTCACAAGAGCTGTTTGGGGTTAATATAAGGAATTTTTAAGGTTCCCTACAGTGACTGACACTCCCTATGATCTGCTCCAGAATCTACCTCACCCTGCTGTAGCTCAGATCTTCAGAGAAATGTGCCCAAAATGGCGGTGGTAAGGCTTATATACAGCCTTGCCTGTCATACATGACATAGGCATCACTGCACTTTCTGTGTGACTCTTCACACCCAGATTTGCTGCACTGAGGGTACGCTATGGGATTCATGTCTTGGCCTAGACTCCGGGATCTCATTTGGCGGTGCTTTGGGTGTCCGGGGAGCTAAACCCCCTATTTGTAATGCTGGTTTCTCTGCAAGATCTATACTGTGTCCTTGTAGCTCGGATCCAGTGACCGGAACTCTGTTAGGGTGAGTCAGTATGACTCCTCTGCCCCTTCTTGTACTGGTTACTTTCTCCTTTTCCTGTGACTCCTGTTCTAAGGGTCTACCACTTTCTCAGGTGTCTCTGGTATGGGCCTAGCGCGGCTCCAGTACCAGGTCAGCTCACTAAGCTCTTCACAGTTCTCTAGTGACTGCACACTCTGGTGTTTTCTCCTCCAGGACCCGTATTTATAGGGGGAACTGGCTTAAGGCAACCAGTGGAGCTTCCCCTACAGGTCTGGGGTGAAAGGTGTTGTTTGTTAGTGGGGCTGCTTGCTGTGTACCATCCTTCCATGTCCCAAGGGAATCTGTGGTGACCTGGCTCAGGGTGCCACATATATGTCCCCTATTATGGGCCCATCCTGGTATATATGTGGCACCCCTGCAGGGATTGCCACAGGACCCACCAGTGCGGGGAGGGATGTACACCTTGACACACACAGCACCCAACACTTCCCACCCCAGGACTAGAGGGGGAGCTTCACTGGCTGCCGTTCAGCCAGATCACCTATAAAGATCCAGGTCTGAGGGAGGAGTCAGTCATTCAGTGAGTTAGAACAGTTAGGACAGAAGGTCAGCTAGGACTGAAGAGCCTAGAGGAGCTGGTTGCTGGGATTAGGCCCGGAACCAGAGAGGACCGACCCAGCTGTGCAGCGCCCTAGAGAGAGGGATGGAGGCCAGTGGGAGCACAGGAAGAAGAAGAAGGGAACATAGTGGTTACCCTTATAGTTCACCTGGACGCCGTAGTCCGTGCCTGCCACTAACCACTTGTGACAGATAAACCCTGGAGGAACCAGGAGGATCTAGTTCCCCCTGAAGCTCAGGAAGCACAGTGCCCAAATGCGACCAGCTTAGGATCAGGGACCCCAAGTAAAGAATAGGGATCCCAAGAGGAGGTCCTCACTGGCAGTTGTGGAGGCAGCATCCTGAGTAGAAGAGAGCGGCAGATCTAGATTCAGGCAGATCTAACCGGATCATTGCATACACAGACAGCGGAGGCCTCACAACTCTCCAAGGTGGACATCCTAAACTGCACCGGCCATCTGGTTACCCTCTTGGACCGTACCGCACAGTGACACCAGTAAAAGGTACTGAAACAGAGACTGTTGTGTGTGTGTGTGAATCTGATTCACCGCAGCCGCCTGCAGCGATTACAGCAGGACCGCAACTACAACTCCTATCATCCACATCGCCACATTGAGGAAAAGCTCAACCTGTGGGGAGCTGTACTACCTCTGCTGCGCCACACCATTACCTCAGCACCTGGCTGCAGCACTGGTAACCGCTTACCAGACACCACAGGTGGAGTCACGTATAATCCCCCAATCATCATCCCCATCAGCCATTGAGTGCCCAGGGCACAGAACCAGGGCCCGGCCAGCCGTGACACCCACCAAAGCCACCGTCCCGGTATCCGAGTAACCTCTTCCCTGCCAGCCTGACTCATATACGCTTCTTGTTATGCCGCAGACATAAAAAAAACTATTTTACTCACCTTTCCTGTGAAGCCTTGGAGCACTATATCTTCTTCAGATGACATCAACAGATTTTGTCTTGTAAGTGTGGCAGCAGATGACGTCAATGCCATGTGCCCCCAGTTACACACTATACATCAGCTGCCAACTAATTCAAAATGAATATTCACTGCCCTATGCCCAAGATTATGTGTAGTAATCAGAAAATATTAATTTTCTTTTATAGCAGACACATATGATCGCCCCATATGGTGGCTGGGGCAGCATGTGCACTATTAAAGAAAATGAATATTCAGTGCTCCACACCCATATTCAGTGCTGAGAAATGGGTGGGATTATTGTTATGGAGAGCAGTGAATATACATCTTCTTTAATAGCAGGCACACTTGTTCACCCTAGCTGCCGTCTTACTGCGACAACAACCTTGCTCCTCCTTTGCTGCTGATCCTCTTACAGCAAGCCAGGTGCATTCGGATTATAATAGACATACTCCACTTCCTCCAAATTTTTTTTTTGGGGGGATGAGTCTTAAATTTTGAAAAATGCAGTGGTTTTGTGCCACATTTTGCAATTTGTATTTAGCCCAAAAAGTTCTACTTTGATCTCATCTGATCAGAGCACCTTCTTCCCCATGGTATCTGTGTCCTCTACATGGCTTTTGGCAAATTGCAATTCAGACTTCTTATAGCTTGCTTTCAAAAATGTCTGTCTCCTTGCCACTCTTTCAGGAAGGTCATATTTGTGGAGTATACGATTAATAGTTGTCCTGTAGACTGATTTTCCCACCTGAGCTGTGGAACTCTGCAGCTCCCACTGAGTGTCCCTTGGTCTCTTGGCTGCTTCTTTAATTATGACTAGTGATGAGCGAGCATGCTCACCATTACTCGGTACTCGCACGAGTATCACTGTACTCGGGCTACTCGGCAAGCACCGAGTAATCTTGCGATACTCGTGCTGTGCTCGTGGTACTCATCTCTGCATGTTGGCGCTCTTTTGAGAGCCAGCCCACATGCAGGGATTGGCTGGCAGACCCCTGCAATGCCACAGCCCTGTTAGTTGTGGCATTGCAGTGATTGGCCGGCCTGCACAGCGTGACCGAGCCTTTATAAGACCCGGCCGCGCTGTGCTCTGCACACAGGCATCCAGACAGTGAGTGTAGGGAGAGTGTCTGCTGCTGCTTAGGGACAGATTTGCGGCCCTCATTGGTAGATCCGGAGCAGGGCTGCAAACTGCTGTTGACCACAACAGTCCTTCTCAGGACTAATCTGGGAGGATATAGGCAGGGTGATACAGATCGGAATCCAAGCTTTTCTGTGACCATAACAGTCACCAGACTGTTGAACTTACTACCTTGATCCAGGTTAGGGACTAAAATCCAAATCTCCTGTGACCATTACAGTCACCAGACTGGTGTACTTACTACCTTAATACAGGTTAGGGACTAAAATCCTACTCTCCTGTGACCATTACAGTCACCAGACTGGTGTACTTACTACCTTGATACAGGTTAGGGACTAAAATCCTACTCTCCTGTAACCATTACAGTCACCAGACTGGTGTACTTACTACCTTAATACAGGTTAGGGACTAAAATGCTACTCTCCTGTGACTATTACAGTCACCAGACTGGTGTACTTACTACCTTAATACAGGTTAGGGACTAAAATCCTTCTCTCCTGTGACTATTACAGTCACCAGACTGGTGTACTTACTACCTTGATACAGGTTAGGGACTAAAATCCTACTCTCCTGTGACCATTACATTCACCAGACTGGTGTACTTACTACCTTGATACAGGTTAGTGACTAAAATCCAACTCTCCTGTGACTATTACAGTCACCAGACTGGTGTACTTACTACCTTGATACAGGTTAGGGACTAAAATCCTACTCTCCTGTGACCATTAGATTCACCAGACTGGTGTACTAACAACCTTGATACAGGTTAGGGACTAAAATCCTACTCTCCTGTGACCATTACATTCACCAGACTGGTGTACTTACTACCTTAATACAGGTTAGGGACTAAAATCCTAATCTCCTGTGACCATTACAGTCACCAGACTGGTGTACTTACTACCTTGATACAGGTTAGGGACTAAAATCCTATTCTCCTGTGACCATTACATTCACCAGACTGGTGTACTTACTACCTTGATACAGGTTAGGGACTAAAATCCCAATCTCCTGTGACCATTACAGTCACCAGACTGGTGTACTTACTACCTTGATACAGGTTAGGGACTAAAATCCTACTCTCCTGTGACCATTACATTCACCAGACTGGTGTACTTACTACCTTGATACAGGTTAGGGACTAAAATCCTAATCTCCTGTGACCATTACAGTCACCAGACTGGTGTACTTACTACCTTGATACAGGTTAAGGACTAAAATCCTACTCTCCTATGACCATTACATTCACCAGACTGGTGTACTTACTACCTTGATACAGGTTAGGGACTAAAATCCTACTCTCCTGTGACTATTACAGTCACCAGACTGGTGTACTTACTACCTTGATACAGGTTAGGGACTAAAATCCTACTCTCCTGTGACCATTACATTCACCAGACTGGTGTACTTACTACCTTGATACAGGTTAGGGACTAAAATCCTACTCTCCTGTGACCATTACATTCACCAGACTGGTGTACTTAGTACCTTGATACAGGTTAGGGACTAAAATCCTAATCTCCTGTGACCATTACAGTCACCAGACTGGTGTACTTACTACCTTATTACAGGTTAGGGACTAAAATCCTACTCTCCTGTGACCATTACAGTACCCAGACTGGTGTACTTACTACCTTGATACAGGTTAGGGACTAAATTCCTTCTCTCCTGTGACCATTACATTCACCAGACTGGTGTACTTACTACCTTGATACAGGTTAGGGACTAAAATCCTACTCTCCTGTGACCATTACATTCACCAGACTGGTGTACTTACTATCTTGATACAGGTTAGGGACTAAAATCCTAATCTCCTGTGACCATTACAGTCACCAGACTGGTGTACTTACTACCTTGATACAGGTTAGGGACTAAAATCCTATTCTCCTGTGACCATTACATTCACCAGACTGGTGTACTTACTACCTTGATACAGGTTAGGGACTAAAATCCTATTCTCCTGTGACCATTACATTCACCAGACTGGTGTACTTACTACCTTGATACAGGTTAGGGACTAAAATCCTACTCTCCTGTGACTATTACAGTCACCTGACTGGTGTACTTACTACCTTGATACAGGTTAGGGACTAAAATGCTACTCTCCTGTGACTATTACAGTCACCAGACTGGTGTACTTACTACCTTAATACAGGTTAGGGACTAAAATCCTTCTCTCCTGTGACTATTACAGTCACCAGACTGGTGTACTTACTACCTTGATACAGGTTAGGGACTAAAATCCTAATCTCCTGTGACCATTACAGTCACCAGACTGGTGTACTTACTACCTTGATACAGGTTAGGGACTAAAATCCTACTCTCCTGTGACTATTACAGTCACCAGACTGGTGTACTTACTACCTTGATACAGGTTAGGGACTAAAATCCTACTCTCCTGTGACCATTACATTCACCAGACTGGTGTACTTACTACCTTGATACAGGTTAGGGACTAAAATCCTACTCTCCTGTGACCATTACATTCACCAGACTGGTGTACTTAGTACCTTGATACAGGTTAGGGACTAAAATCCTAATCTCCTGTGACCATTACAGTCACCAGACTGGTGTACTTACTACCTTATTACAGGTTAGGGACTAAAATCCTACTCTCCTGTGACCATTACAGTACCCAGACTGGTGTACTTACTACCTTGATACAGGTTAGGGACTAAATTCCTTCTCTCCTGTGACCATTACATTCACCAGACTGGTGTACTTACTACCTTGATACAGGTTAGGGACTAAAATCCTACTCTCCTGTGACCATTACATTCACCAGACTGGTGTACTTACTATCTTGATACAGGTTAGGGACTAAAATCCTAATCTCCTGTGACCATTACAGTCACCAGACTGGTGTACTTACTACCTTGATACAGGTTAGGGACTAAAATCCTATTCTCCTGCGACCATTACATTCACCAGACTGGTGTACTTACTACCTTGATACAGGTTAGGGACTAAAATCCTATTCTCCTGTGACCATTACATTCACCAGACTGGTGTACTTACTACCTTGATACAGGTTAGGGACTAAAATCCTACTCTCCTGTGACTATTACAGTCACCAGACTGGTGTACTTACTACCTTGATACAGGTTAGGGACTAAAATGCTACTCTCCTGTGACTATTACAGTCACCAGACTGGTGTACTTACTACCTTAATACAGGTTAGGGACTAAAATCCTTCTCTCCTGTGACTATTACAGTCACCAGACTGGTGTACTTACTACCTTGATACAGGTTAGGGACTAAAATCCTAATCTCCTGTGACCATTACAGTCACCAGACTGGTGTACTTACTACCTTATTACAGGTTAGGGACTAAAATCCTACTCTCCTGTGACCATTACAATACCCAGACTGGTGTACTTACTACCTTGATACAGGTTAGGGACTAAAATCCTAATCTCCTGTGACCATTACAGTCACCAGACTGGTGTACTTACTACCTTGATACAGGTTAGGGACTAAAATCCTATTCTCCTGTGACCATTACATTCACCAGACTGGTGTACTTACTACCTTGATACAGGTTAGGGACTAAAATCCCAATCTCCTGTGACCATTACAGTCACCAGACTGGTGTACTTACTACCTTGATACAGGTTAGGGACTAAAATCCTACTCTCCTGTGACCATTACATTCACCAGACTGGTGTACTTACTACCTTGATACAGGTTAGGGACTAAAATCCTAATCTCCTGTGACTATTACAGTCACCAGACTGGTGTACTTGTGGCGCCCCTGCGTCCAGGAGGCCACAAAAGGGTACTGCAGCCAGGCAGGTAGGACAATTGTTAAACACTAACACCCTCACAGCCCACATAACCCACGTGTCAGAGAGGTTACATCCAGCCCTGAGGTTAGAGACTATATGAGACCAGAGGGGTGGTGGATGAGGGGAGTGGGTTGGGCACACCCGAGGTCAGGTGACTGACAGTATATAGAGAGGGGGAGGAGTGAAGGAGTTCAGTAGGCTCAAGGTGCCGAACAGCAAAGACCAGAAGCAGGCCAGAGAACAGCAGGGAGTTGAGCTGAAGCTGAGCAGGAGAGAGCCACACTGCGTGGACGAGTGAAGACTGACGGAGCGCAGAATCTGTACTGAGCCAGTGCGAGCCAGAGGAGAGAGAAAGCCCATCCAGAGAGTCAGATTTCCAGGAGTGTGAGAGAGCCGAGAGGGACGGTGTAACCCAGGGCCCTAGACACACAGCTCCAGCAACTAACTGCAGGCGGAGTAGCCCTCCTATATACAGAAAGGAGCATAGAGGAAGGAGCCTGGTATCCTAGTGCTGAGGATTACTGGAGGCTGGGCTAAAGTAGAGTGTCGGCTCTAAAGGAGACCGTAGTTCACCCGGTATCCCCAGATAACACGACGAGGGGTCTGAGTTCCAGACTGAGATCCCTACCCTAAAGGACAGGCAGCTAAGTGACATACTAGGACTCACAGAAGCCCGAGTCACTGCCATACTGTCCAGTGTCGCACACCACAGAGAAAGAGAAGTAACAGCCCGGAAAGGGATATTTACAGACTGTGTGAGGGGTCACAGGAGGGAGAGGCCTGGCTGCAGGAGCAGAGAGAGAACCCGTGGACTTGAACTGTGTAACAACTGCAAATAACTTGTAAGCTGACTGAAAGAACTTGAGTAAAGCTTTGGAAAACCCTGCATCGCCTCTCTTGTCAGTCTCTAGCTGCAGACCATTCCTCCCTACAGATCCAGCCTGTCAGCAGCAGCCAGGAGGAGAGATCCCTGCAGCCTGCAAAGTAAGTGTGCCCAAACTACACACACAATAGACTTTAACCCTTACTGCCCGGGGGATACAGTTCCCCCCACTGGAACTATACCATCTTCGCTGCCCTCACATCACCCCCCGGAGGTTCTGCAGCAGCGCGGCCCCCATTACTGGCCGCACCAAGTGGGTGGCGTCACCCGTGACAATCCCCTTGTAAATAATTCCCCCTTTTATTGTGAGGGCCCAGGGACACGGTCCGGACCAAGCCACCCGTGACATCCCCAGTACCGTCTGGTCCGGTACCGAGTACCCTAGTCCCGCCTGGGGCTCCACATACTTACTACCTTAATACAGGTTAGGGACTAAAATCCTACTCTCCTGTGACTATTACAGTCACCAGACTGGTGTACTTACTACCTTGATACAGGTTAGGGACTAAAATCCTACTCTCCTGTGACCATTACATTCACCAGACTGGTGTACTTACTACCTTGATACAGGTTAGGGACTAAAATCCTACTCTCCTGTGACTATTACAGTCACCAGACTGGTGTGCTTACTACCTTGGTACAGGTTAGGGACTAAAATCCTACTCTCCTGTGACCATTACATTCACCAGACTGGTGTACTTACTACCTTGGTACAGGTTAGGGACTAAAATCCTACTCTCCTGTGACCATTACATTCACCAGACTGGTGTACTTACTACCTTGATACAGGTTAGGGACTAAAATCCTACTCTCCTGTGACCATTACATTCACCAGACTGGTGTACTTACTACCTTAATACAGGTTAGGGACTAAAATCCTACTCTCCTGTGACCATTACAGTCACCAGACTGTTGTCGCTGTATACAAGCAAAATGCGCAAGGGCGTTGGCAAGGAACAAGGAAGTGAACGTGATGGTGGTGCAGGCAGAGGCCGAGGTCGTGTGCAAGCACTAATTTCGTAACAAGAAAGGGGCACATCTACTCACTCACACGTCCTGTCCCAAATTCTTGGGGCCCGCTGCAGTACACCGCTCTTGAACCAACACCAGTGTTAAGAGGTTGTTACTTGGATAGCGGATAATGCTTCAAGTCAGATTGGCACCTCCACAAACACCCTGTCTTCCACACGGTCAAGTGTCAGTAGCCGTGATACTGCACCGCACATTTCCCAACCTGATCCTCCTTCCTACCACCAGGCCGAGTACACGTCCACGGACATTACTGATCCCACACTCGGAAGTCCGGAAGTGTGTACCCATGGGTGAGTGGAGGTACATGGCAAATTCCCATAACAAAATTTAAATTCAGTTGTCATTTGTTGGTGGTGTGGTGAAGTCTGGCCCAATCCAACCCTTGTTCATCTTGATCAGAGTCAGCCTGTCAGCATTTTCAGTTGACAGGCGGGTGCATTTATCAGTAATGATTCCACCTGCGGCTCTGAAAACACGCTCTGACAAAACGCTAGCGGCAGGGCAGGCCAGGACTTCCAAGGCGTAGAGAGCCAATTCATGCCACGTGTCCTGCTTGGAGACACAATAATTGTAAGGCACAGAGGAATCTAGCAGTACAGTTGTTTGATCTGCAAGGTACTCCTTCAGCATCTGGCCAAACTTAGCATTTCTTGTGGCACTACCCCGCACCTCAGGGGCTGTGGTACGTGAGGGGCTGAGAAAACTGTCCCACATCGTAAAGACTGTTCCCCTACCTCTGGCGGATTTGACTTGTGCCCCTCTCGGCCGTACGCCTTGGTTGTCCACCAATTCCTGACCTATGCCGCTAGCGTTTTGTGAGGGGAATGATTTGCCTACTTCCGTGACTATGGCCTTCTGGAAATGCTGCATTTTGGCTGATTTCTCCGCCTCAGGAATGAGAGACATAAAGTTCTCCTTGTAGCGTGGGTCTAACAGTGTTGCCAACCAGTACTGATTGTCGGCCAAGATGTTCTGAACGCGAGGGTCACGAGACAGGCAGCTTACCATAAAGTCAACCATGTGCGCCAGACTCTTAACAGCCATCACTTCAGTATCCAGACCAACACGTGACTGAACATGCTGTCCTCCTCCTGCTCCTCCTCCTCATCTCCACTGTCCTCTGGCCAGCCACACAGAATCGAGGGTATGACTGGTGTGCATGTCATATCCTCAATTTGGCCAGAGAGTTGCTCCATGTCTTCATCCTCCTCCTCGTCATAGTCCTCCACTGCACGTTGTGATGACATGAGGCTGGGCTGTGTGTTTTCACCCACACCCACTACTGTTTCTTGCTCCAAGTCATCGCGCTCGGCCTGCAATGCATCCTCTTTGTTTTTCAGCAGAGACCGATTTAGAAGGCAGAGTAGTGGTATGGTGACGCTAATAATGGCGTCATCGCCGCTCACCATCTTGGTGGAGTCCTCAAAGTTTTGGAGGACGGTACATAGGTCGGACATCCATCTCCACTCCTCAGGTGTTATGTGTGGAGTTTGACCCATTTCCAGACGGCTTAGGTGATGCAGGTAGTCCACAACTGCCCTCTTATGCTCAAATATCCTGACCAACATGTGCAGAGTTGAATTCCAACGCGTGGGGACATCACACACCAGTCTGTGGGCCAGAAGACGCAAACGGCGCTGAAAGCCGGCAAGGCCGGCTGAAGCAGCAGGTGACTTGCGAAAATGTGCAGACAGACGGCGAACTTTTACCAGCTGTTCAGACATCTCTGGGTATGACTTTAGAAACCTCTGAACCACCAGGTTGAGCACATGGCCCACGCATGGAACATGCGTCAGCTGGCCTCGCCTCAAAGCTGCCACCAGGTTCCGGACATTGTCACACACGACCTTTCATGGCTTTAGGTTCAGAGGTGTGAGCCAGTGATCTGCCTGCTGTTTCAGAGCTGTCCACACCTCTTCTGCATTGTGGGGTTTGTCACCTATGCAGACTAGCTTCAGCACAGCCTGTTGCCGCTTCGCAGAGGCAGTGCTGCAGTGCTTCCAGCTTGGGACTGGTGTGGAGGGTACAGTGGATGAGGATGCGCAGGAGGAGGAGGAGGCTGAAGAGCATGACACTCCGGAGCTGTAGAGTGTCGGTGAAACCCTGACAGAGGTAGGGCCTGCTATCCTTGCTGTGGGAAGGACGTGTTCCGTCCCTCGCTCAGACTGTGTCCCAGCCTCCACAATATTAACCCAGTGTTTTGTCAAGGAGATGTAGCGGCCTTGCCCACAAGTACTTGTCCACGTGTCTGTGGTTAGGTGGACTTTGGCTGAAACAGCGTTGTTCAGGGCACGTGTGATGCTGTTGGACACGTGGTTATGCAATTCGGGGACGGCACATCTGGAGAAATAGTTGCGGCTGGTGATCGAGTAACGTGGGACAGCAGCCGCCATCAGGTCGCGGAATGCTTCCGTCTCCACCAGCCGGAAAGGCAACATTTCTAGCGCTATGAGTCGCGAAATGTGATAATTTAGGACTGTGGCACGTGGGGCGTTGGCAGCGTTTTTGCGCCTGCGTTCAAAGGTTTGCTGAATGGATAATTGAACGCTGCGCTGGGACAAGGACGTGCTTGATGGTGGGGTTATTTTTGCGTGGGCAACTTCAGGTGCAGGGCCGGAGGCTTGTTCGCGGCCAGCATGTACAGGGGATTGGCTCGCACGCACAACACGCGAAGACATAGCAGTGACATCAGCAAGCACCACTCCTCGACTCTGTTGTACTTCCCACAAAGTCGGGTGCTTGGCTGACATGTGCCTGATCATGCTGGTGGTGGTCAGGCTGCTAGTTTTCGTACCCCTGCTGCTGCTGGCATGGCAGGTGTTGCAAATGGCCTTTTTAGAGTCATCTGGAGCCAACTTAAAAAACTGCCAGACTCGGGAAGACCTAACATTTGCACAGGCACCTTGTGTCGTGTTGTTGTTCCGGGGAACGGTTGCCTGCCTTCTGCCTGCGGACCCGACCCTGCTTCGTACTGCCTGTTGGGATGCTACGCCTCCCTCCCCCTGTGCACTGCTGTCCTTGCTCTGCATATCCTCCTGCCAGGTTGGGTCAGCTACTGGATCATCCACCACGTCGTCTTCCTCTTCCTTGGCTAATCGCTGGACTGCTCCTCCTTCTCCTCATGTGCCACCATGATGACCGTTACAATAGTTAGGCTGTTGTTTCAGGTATACCCCCAGTGGTAAATTTTTACGCCTATTCTTTTTGAATGGGCATTACAACGACAGGATACCCGCTCCTTTTCAATGGGAAAAATGTTTTGAGGCCCTCATGCACGTCTCTATCCAGGGACAATGTGGAGCCTCCCAATTTTTGGCTGCCCTGGCCAAAGGGCTATACTACAATACACCCACTTCAGGTTTACAGGCCCTCCTGCACGTCTCTATCCAGGGACAATGTGGAGCCTCCCAATTTTTGGCAGCCCTGGCCAAAGGGCTATACTACAATACACCCACTTCAGGTTTACAGGCCCTCCTGCACGTCTCTATCCAGGGACAATGTGGAGCCTCCCAATTTTTGGCTGCCCTGCCAAAGGGCTATACTACAATACACCCACTTCAGGTTTACAGGCCCTCCTGCACGTCTCTATCCAGGGACAATGTGGAGCCTCCCAATTTTTGGCTGCCCTGCCAAAGGGCTATACTACAATACACCCACTTCCTTACAATGGGCACTTCAGGTTTACAGGCCCTCATGCACGTCTCTATCCAGGGGCATTGGTGAACCTCCCAATTTTGGACTGCCCTGGCAAAGGAAAATACTACAATAGACCCAGTTCCTCAAAATGAGCACATTATGTCAAGAGGCCTTCATGTACGTCTCTTCTCAGGGACATTGGAGTGCCGCACAATGTTTTCACGTAAAATCTTTCATGTAATCACAAAAAGTAACATACACCAGCTGTATCTCACTATTGGGTATGTGCCCTTAACATTTCCACCCTGAATATTCATTTTGGTGTCATTTTGGAAGGTTTTCTGGTGACTCCGTAAAATTGGCGTGAAACTCGGACAAGATTGTTCACAGCTGTGACTTTTGAGTGAGAAATGCTTCCAGGGGTCTTCCCCATGGTGTTGCCATGTCATTTGAGCACTCTTCTGAGACTTTTGTGACATTTTTAGGGTTTCTACATGCTGCCGGCAGTCATTTCATAAAAATACTCGGGTCTCCCATAGGATAACATTGGGCTCGGTACTCGGGCCGAGTACACGAGTATCTCGGGATGCTCGGCCCGAGCTTCGAGCACCCGAGCATTTTAGTACTCGCTCATCACTAATTATGACTCTCCTTGCTAGGAATGTCAGTTAGATGGACAGCCATGTCTTGGTAGTGTGAGGTAGCAACCGGGGAACCCGCTTGCAAAACGACAAGAACACGTGTTTATAAGGTTAACCAATGTCTACCCGTTTATTTTCACATATTAATCACATAACCCGGGTAGCATGTTTGACACATATCACATTGATTAACAACACTTTACATAAATACACCATACATTTACATTTAACATCACATAACACTTATATTGCACATAACGTTTTATAGTAACCCGGGACCTGTAACCATCTCTGTCCCCATTGGAGCTCTACTAACAGCTCCCATGGTGGCTACGGCCTCCGGCCTACTTACACTATACATAAGTTACAGTACGATGATGACCCTTCCGGGTTCATAACAGGGATTGAGCAACCTGAGTACCGGGTATATCATGTATCCCCAAGGGGCTCCTTCCAGGACGTATCTCCGCCTACGTCCCGGTCAGAGTCCACATGGTTCAACCATGGTGTCCCCACTCTAGGAGCCCTTTTAACCCCTACTTCTGACCTTCGTTACCTACGCCTCAACGGGCCCTGTGGGTCCCAATGGCGGTACCTGCCGCCTGGCTTTAGTCACCCAGCATGATGACTCAACATTCACCCGTAGTCAGGAATCCTGCCTGACCGGGTCCTTACATACCGTATGTGATCCATCATTCAAACGTCCATGGATCACACACCTGCTCACAGCCCACATCCATGGACTGTGGCCCCTCCATGGCCCATTACAGGGACTGGCAAACCATAGTGCACGGGAACCTCTACATCCGTTACCTACTAGGAGCCCTATTACCCCTGTGTCTGGCACCACAGGCACACCCACACCATTAGAGGTCGTGGTTGAGGGACGGGTACCCTCTGCAAGCAGCAGGGCAAGCCTCCCTCTCGTCCCAAGGACGGAACGCCTCCAACATCATCCATACTCGCTGGGTCACTCTCTCCCCACATCTTTATACATGGGTCTTACATATAGGCCATCATCTCTCATTCAGGGCCATTACTTAAGCCCTCATACACATAGTTCATCGGGTCCCTTAACTGAGTACTCTGACTCGGACCCAAAGGCGGTCTATGCCCGCCTGGCACGCTACATACAATTGCCTCCACGGGCTACATACATTCCGGTTCATCAGGACCTTTAACGGACTCCACTGAGTCGGTCCCAAGGGCGGTCTATACTCGCCTAACATGATTTACGCACACCAGGTGCACAGTTCACACTATCGCTCGGGAACTGCTTTCTTACCGGGCACGGATCCGGGTCTCGCTACCTGTGTCACAGGTTCCACCAGGCATCGCCACAGGCTCCTTCCCGGACGTGAGACGAACCACGTCCGGTCTAGCGTCCACGGGTCAACCACGGCTTCCCCCTCCAGGTGCGGACACGACCACGGACCTCGGCACCGGCATGGAGCTTGCATGCTCCCATCATGTACTCAGAGCCTCTAGACTGCTCTGCACTTGGCTGGTCTCAGCTTCCATCTGAATCAATCTCAGCTTCCAGGATCAAACTCAGCCTCCAGAATCTATCTCACAATCACTCAGGTGGCCGGCTCTTATCGTGCCAGCCACTCCCACATGGACACACCCCCTCAGCTGCTGTTAATCAGCCTGTCACACAGCTCAGGTTAACTCCCTGTGTTCCGGGTTGTCAGCACTCACTCATTACATCCTATTCCTCATGGACTCCTCGATCTCATCCCACTCTCACTGCCGCTCATTAGGCTCATGAAACCTCATTGTGTTCAGGTTGGTTCACACAGTATTATCATCACAGGAAAACCGGCCAGTGTGCACAGGATCATCCTCTGATCCTACATGTGATGTACCCCGGCCATGCGGATCATGCCGGCGGTGCCTCACAGTAGGTTGTGTCATTCTCCTTCCATTTTTAAATGATGATGGATTGAGCAGTGCTTCATGAGATGATCAGAACTTCGGCTTTATTTTTAAAGCCTAATCCTGCTTTTCTCTTCTCCACAATTTTATCCCTGACCTGTATCGTGTGATCCTTGGTTTTCAAGATGCTGTCTGATCACTAATATTCTCCAATAAAGAGAATAAAACGACAAGCATAAGCCGGAGTATACAGTAAGCTAAAGTGGGTATACAGTGGTATGAAAAAGTTTTTGCCCCTTCCTAATTTCTTATTATTTTGCATGTATGTGACACTTAAATATTTCAGATTGAGAAACAAATTGAAATATTAGACAAAGATAACACTAGTAAACATAAGATGCAATATATAATTGTTGTAATTCAGCCACATTGGAGGCTTTCCGAGCTTGAACTGCATCTTTAAGCTTATGCCACAGCATCTCAATCAGATTTAGGTCAGGACTTGACTAGGCCACTCTAAAGTCTTAATTTTGTTTTTCTTAAGCCATTCTGAGGTGAACTTGCTGGTTTGTGTTGGATCATTGTCCTGCTGCAAAACCCAAGTGCGCTTCAGCTTGAAGTCATAAACAGATGGCCAGACGTTCTCCTTGAGGATTTTTTGATAGACAGCAGAATTCATGGTTCCATTTACCAAAGTAAGTCTTCCAGGTCCTGAAGCAGTAAATCGGCCCCAGATCACACTGCCACCACGATATTTTATTGTTGGAATGAGGTTCCTTTTTTTAAATGCTCTATTACTTCTATGCTAAATGTAATGGGACAACCACCTTCCAAAGAGTTAAACTTTTGTCTCATCAGTCCCCAGAGCATTCTCCCAAAAGTCTTGGGAATCATCAAGATGTTTTCTGACAAAATTGAGATGAGCAGTGGTTTTCAGTGGTTTCTTGGAACTCTGCAAAGCAGCCTATTTTTTCCCAGTCTCTTTCTTAAAGTCATGACTCCACCCTAACTGAAGCAAGTGAGGCCTGCAGATTTTTGGATGTTTTTGTGTAGTCTTTTGTGACCTCTTTAATAAGTTGTCACTGTGGTCCTGGGGTAATTTTGATCTGCCGGCCACCCGAAGGAAGGTTCACCACTGTTCTATCTTGCTGCTATTTGTGGATAATGGCTCTCACTGTGATTCACTGGAGTACCAAAGCTTTAGAAATTACTTTATAACTAGTGATGAGCGAATAGTATTCGGCATTGTTCATTACTCACATGAATAGTATAGTATCAGGCAGTTTCTTACTCCCTGGTGCTAGAGAATGATGTGTCAATCGTGAATGATCTGACACAAATTGCATACTGCCTTGACTGAACAATGGGAGCTGCCACTGTGGCGCCCCACTGGTCTGTGCGCCATGGAGGGGTACTGCACCCAGACCAGAGTGTGTAGTAACCCTGAGACCAGGGGATTGGGATGTTAATCTGGGGCCCTCACCACACGCATTCACACACTTAGAGCCAGGGGATCAAATGGTTGCTAGGGAACTGATCCCGGTGGGTGGAGTCTTAGGGAGGGTAGTAAAGAGCGGGAAAGAAAGCTTAGGTAGAACGCTGGGAGAATGATAACGCAAGGGGAGTTAAAGAGGGGCCCCTGCGAGTGGCGCAGAGGGAGGGCACCTAAAAGGACGGTGACCCAGACTGATGGGGGATCCTTGGGTGTCAGTTAACACCCTAATCCGGATCAGAACGGCACCCAGCCCGGAAGGACCCAGTCCACCAACGGAGGACCGGCTCCGAGAGCAGTGCAGGAGTTCAGCCCTGAGCCGCCAAACTGGAGGGGTGCCAGCTCCTCAGAGAGTCGCTACCAAGCCCTGGCATACTTCCCACAATGGCCCCATATAGGGTCATGAGCCCCTTAGTAAAGGACTACCCGTGGGGAGCGGCAAAGGGTTTTGTGCAGGGCAGTACTAGGAAGGAGAGGAGAAACAGCACAGTGTGAGGACAGAGGGAGAAACTGGCAGGAACACCACTGAGAGCCTCAAGGAGACATCCTATCCCAGCTACCCGTGCCTGTGTACCATTTGAAAGCTGCCTGAAAGTAACCAGTAAACCCATGCAGAGCCTAAGCAACGAGTGGTGTCTTATTTCATCGTGCTGGGGGAAAGTTATATTCCAGTCTCTTCAGTACAGACTGCAGCAAACCTCCACCTGCGGAGACGACTTCATGTGTGAGTTCTCCATTTCCATCACTGCCCAAGCGATCCTGCTCCACCTGCGGGGAGCATTACCATCTAGATGCCTACCATCATCCCTGGAGGTCTGAAAGCAGCGTTGGTAACATTACCAGGTACCGTAGATGGCATCACGAACATTTTACTTTGTTATTTTATTTTTACACATTTTTCAGCGACCACCAGGGCCACGTCCCTGGGCACCGGCCACCAGTGACAGCACCTTTAATCAACCCCCGGGATGTGAGTACCCCCCAAGGGCCCTGGGGTGGGTTAGCATTTGGCATCACAAACAGGATTCAACCAACCCGTAACTGACGGATATAGTGCGCCTTAAAGACTTTAAACTCGGCCTAAAGACTGCACTTTTTCTAAAAAGGTCCAAAATGGTTGGCCCAAAGATGTGACAACATGTGCTGGCCCAGGGGCGTGCCTCAGCCCCTCATCATGGGAGGGCCATGCCAGAGGCGCGAAAATACTTGCCCACCCCCATTGCCATCGAAAAACCAAGGGGGTGGCCAAAGATCAAAGTACTCCTGCCAGAGTCTTTAAGGAGTAGCAGGAAGGATGCGGCTGTAAGACAAACACACAGCATGGGTACAGTCTACGAGTTGGTTACGATGTCCACCATGAGTCTGAGCGACCTGATGCGAGAGGTGGAGGAACAAGCCCAAGATGCAACTGGAGACCCGGGGGCAGTTTCCATCCTAAAAACAAGGGGGATTGTGCCTTTTGGCAGGTCGCATTCCACGACTTAAGGGTCCAACTAAATGAGACCCTAGAATGGACTATCAGGCGCTGGAGTGCTAACACCGGGTTGGAGTTGTCCAGCAGAGCTGCGCGGAGGAGGTCCAGTGACCAACAACTGGAGCCGAGAGTAAGAGACTGGGCCACATTTGAACTCCCGGCTGTCAGTGAGGACCCGCTGGCTGAATCACCACCCATCATCAGCATAGAAGTCGGGGCATCCGGGTCCAGCACAGAGACAGATGACCCCGAGGTCCTAGTAGGTGACGACAGTGGAGTGACCTAAGTGGAACCCGAGAACCCAGAGGAGGAAGCTGCTAAACCAGATGTCCTGGTGGTGTTTGAGGGAGGAGCCGACATGGTCGTGGAGGCCGCTCAAGCAGAGCCATCCAGCCAGTCGGACTCCAAGGAGTAGGACTTCAAGGAGAGCAGCGAGGACAGCAGCGACGAGGAAGTCGTGGCATCCGGGCCCCGTAAGGCATGGTGGAGTGACCGCCAATACCATCCTGTGGAAATAATCGGCCAAGATGCTATCACCGGAGGTCGGAGTTAGACCCCCGGTCCTATCCACGAGCAGCCTGAATACGTGGAGCAACAGTTCCTGGCCGACCAGGCAGTGCGGCAGCGTTGCCACGAGGAATGGTGGGCCAGGGAGCTTGAAAACCTGCAGGTCCGAGCCCAGGTATGCCTCCAGCCACCGGTACCACCTGAGAACCAGAAAACAGGTACCGTTACAACCTTTAATCTGGAGAGTGGGTGGGGCTTTATCCGGCAGCCGGGACTCTATGAGGAGGTATTTCTCGGTCTTCGGAACATAGACTCCCACCTCCCAAGGGGACACCCGAACAGTGACTTGTACCGGAATGACCGGGTTAGCTATGAGAGACACGCTGGACCCCACTGATGGTATGCCCTGCGTGTATATAAGAGTGAGAACTAAGCTTTTGAAACCCTGGTCCTGTATATAGTTGTTGATATATGCTGCATAATTTAGAGACTCATAAACATTCTTTTGAGAACTTTATATTGTTGAGCCTGGACTGTGAACGTTAAGCCAGAGACTCTGTAATACTGTATGTCGTATAATGTGCCTTAAACAGCCGGGTGGTCAAGAGGACACTGTTGCAAAAAAAGTGAAAAGACAATGACTACCAGAACTGTATGTACCCGGCCGCTTAGGCCGATGTAAATAAAAGTGTGTTTTGTTGGTCCCGTTGACCCGGTAACATTATAAGCAACAGTGACCTTTGGGGACCGGCAAAGGGCTCTGTTCAGGGCAGCGCTAGGAAGGAGAGGAGAAACAGCGCAGTGTGAGGACAGAGGGAGAAACCGGCAGGAACACCACTGAGAGCCTCAAGGAGACATCCTATCCCCTGATGACTACCCAGGCCAGCTACCTATGACTGTGTACCATTTGAAAGCTGCCTGAAAGTTACCAGTAAACCCATGCAGAGCCTAAGCAACGAGTGGTGTCTTATTTCATCGTGCTGGGGGGAAAGTTATATTCCAGTCTCTTCAGTACAGACTGCAGCAAACCTCCACCTGCAGAGACGACTTCATGTGTGAGTTCTCCATTTCCATCACTGCCCAAGGGATCCTGCTCCACTGCGGGGAGCATTACCATCTAGATGCCTACCTTCATCCCTGGAGGTCTGAAAGCAGCGTTGGTAACATTACCAGGTACCGTAGATGGCATCACGAACATTTTACTTTGTTATTTTATTTTTACACATTTTTCAGCGACCACCAGGGCCACGTCCCTGGGCACCGGCCACCAGTGACAGCACCTTTAATCAACCCCCGGGATGTGAGTACCCCCCAAGGGCCCTGGGGTGGGTCAGCTTTTTTTTTGGGAATGTGTTTTAAGTTATTCAGGACATTGCTTGAGGTGGTCTCTAGAAACTGTTGGATGACGCTATCTCTCCTGCGATTCCTGGCTCTCGTGGTTGCTGTGCTTCAAGTGTCCCAGAAGACAGTCCTCCCTGGAACTGCACTGCCTAACTCCTCCCCCAGGTCTGAATTTATAGGGCACCTTGCCTGAAGTCGGCAAGTAGAGGTCCCCCTTCAGGTCTGGGGTGGAAGGTGTTGCATGTATAGGTACCTGATGTAGTAATCCCTCTGCGGACCAGGTGGTTCTGTGGCTACCTATACCGCAGTGTACCACACCACCCTAGTGAGAGTCGCTTGAATGGAAGGCTCTCATTGGGGAATAGAGTAAATTGTTGTATGCTGTGCAAACACGAAGGAAAAAGCCCACCCTTTCTCCCCCAGAAATGCTTGTTTTATGGATGGCTGGTTGTAGGCAGAGCCTATGACTAATTGACTTGCATTAGGCTCGGTATTCAAGTTGAATACCCGATAGTATAAAGCATTCAGCTATAATATTCCAAATCTGAATACTTTACTAATCGCTAATCACTATTTATAACCTTTTCCACGCTGATATATCTCAAATACTTTGTTTCTCATTTGTTCCTAAATTTCCTTGTATTGATGTATGATGCCTAGCTTTGGAAGATATTTTGTTCTACTGCACTTTGTCAAGCAGGTCCTATTTAAGTGATTTCTTGATTGAGAACAGGTGTGGCAGTAATTAGGCCTGTGAGTGGCTAGGGAAATATAACTCAATTTCCCAAAGATGTGATAAACCACAGTGAATTTATGTTGGGGGTGGGCAATCAGTTTTTCACACAGGGCCCTGAAGGTTTGGATTTGTGGTTCCCTTAAAGGGATCCTGTCACCTCCAAAACGCCACCTAAGCTACAAAAACATGTCCCTGCAGCATCCTATCACCATTCTCACACTCCTTTTGTCTCCTAAAAGCATCCTGTGAAAGTACATAAAAACAATTTTATACTCACTCATTAGGCATTATAATTAGTAGGGGCTACATTCTTTAGCCCTTAGGGCGTGTTTGCTGGTGCCCTGTTAGTCAGAAGATCACGCCCTAATGGGCGTGATCTTTTATTCATTTTCTAGGCAGGCCCTCCCTGCTCTCTCCACGACGCTGGCCGGGCATGAATGACGCGAATGCGGTGCTTGAAGCCGAATGAGTGGCGTGGTGTTACTAACGTCACCCGATCCCGGAAATGACACGATTCGATGTCATTCATGCCCGGCCAGCGTCGTGGAGAGAGCAGGGAGGGCCTACCTAGAAAATGAATAAAAGATCACGCCCATTAGGGCGTGATCTTCTGACTAACAGGGCACCAGCAAACACACCCTAAGGGCTAAAGAATATAGCCCCTACTAATTATAATGCCTAATGAGTGAGCATAAAATCGTTTTTATGTACTTTGACAGGATGCTTTTAGGAGACAAGAAGAGTGTGAGAATGGTGTTAGGATGCTGCAGGGACATGTTTTTGTAACTTTGGTGGCGTTTTGGAGGTGACAGGATCCCTTTATAAATAAAGACCTTCATTTATAAACTGCATTTAGTGTTTACTTGTGTTATCTTTGTCTAATATTTAAATTTGTTTGATGATCTGAAACATTAAGGTGTTTGTTAAGGTGCATGTTAACCATGCAAAAGCATAAGAAATCGGGAAGGGGGAAACACTTTTTCACACCACTGTTTATGCATAGAAACATATTCACACTGTGGCCATTTAACAAACAAAACCTAACATCGAAACAAAAATAAGTCTATACCCTGTGCAAAAAGGTGTATTCCAGTTGGGACAGTCCCTAATCTAATATTGAAACCTTACCTTACATCAAAAGACATCAATGTAGATGGTGGCAGAAAAGAAGAAGCGTGACCCGACTGTATGGACACCATGCCATGGGAAGCTACATAAATTACATATCCAGATCAAGGAAAGGGAGCCATGCCCCTGTTTGTCCATAGTATAAAAAAAACAACAAAAAAAAATGAGCAGGACTATAAGTTGATATACACGCACCATACAGAAGTAAATTCACACTGCGGCCATGTAACAAACAAGACCAATGATAGAAGCAAAATGAGCACATATCCTGCTGTAAAAAATAAGTAAAGTTAATAGTCTGGTACATTCAGTATAAATAACATAGGTCACTTAATACACACTATTTTTAATTAAAAATAAGTGTAAGGCCATCCCACCTTCAGAAGGTGTACACTGTACCCCAAACGGGATGGCCCCTAATCTAGTATTCTTGAACTAGATTCTTAATTTATGTAGCTTCTCATGATGTGACATCCATACAGTCAGATCCCTGTCCTTCTCCACCCCCATCTGATGTGGTTGTAATATTAGATTAAGGCCTGTCCGAATGTGGTACACCTTGTTGTGGTTTGATGGTTTTATGCTTTATTTGATCAAAAACAGTGTGCACTAGGTGCCCTATGTTATTTACACGTACTATTAATTGTATTAATTGTACTATTAATTACTTTAATTGTTTTTTTCAGCAGGTTTTATGCTTATTTTGTTTCTGTCTTAGGTTTTGAGAATAAACTACGCACAGGTAAACCCAATTGACTGAATTCTATATAGGGGTATCAGAGGTTTCAGATTAAGTGGGCTGAATAGAAATGTGCGTCACAATTTTCAGATGTATATTTTTCATTTGTGTAGGAAACCATGCATAATTTAATTTCCTTTCCACTTCACAAATACTTACTACTTTTTGTTGATATACCCCATAAAATCCCCAAAAAGTCCATTTAAGTTTGTGAATGAAATGTGAAAAAATGTTGAAAGGTTCACAGGATATGAATACTTTTTAAAGGCGCTGTAGGTGTGGGGTACACAGGTGTCAAACAGAACTAGTAAAAGAGGTGTGCAAATACAGACAACACAGTTAAATGTCTACATTTCTTTAATTTTTTTTAAACAAAATTAAAGAGGTTGTCCAGCTAACACTTATAATTCACATCACATGAAGTGACTGCAGAGTTATCAAACCTTCCAGTACACATACTGTGCGCTGCAAAGATTCGCTGGTTTCTAAGCCGGAATGGACCGCAGTTATGCGGTATATATGTTCTGGCAACAACACGACTAGTGGTGCGACCTCGCTCCATAGACTTGTATTGAGCAAGGCTGCACCCACTAATTGGAGGTTCTGGCCGGGAACATGCATACCACATACCTGTGGTTTATAAACCACAAATCCTCAAGGTTTACAGTGCGGACGCTGGGAGGATTGATAAATCAGTAGTCATATAGAGGGGCTGCAGAATTATCATTTTAGACTGGACAACCCCTTTAAACCCCTTTCAAAAACATACCTACACAAGAAAAAGTATGTAGTTGGTACATGTTCATATGGCAAAATGTGTCAGCAGGTCGCAGTATATTTGTGACATTTACTGTTGTCAAATTGAACTAGTAAAACAGGTGTGCAAAAACAAACATTAAATGTCTAGATTTTTAAACCATTTTATTTATTGCCTTTTCTCAGTCTTTGTTCTTAGTTTCATTCAATTCAGGGTGGCTGGAATTACACTGTGATTACTGTTAAATTATATAAATTGTAGTAACAATATTGATTTTCAGATTAAAATATAGGTATGATCATTGTCACTTAGTATTGTATGCACACTAATTGCTAAGGGGTGAGCTTTTCTCCTTGTGGAGGTGTGTCATTCTTCACAAGGAGAAAAGCTCACCCCTTAGAGCCCGCTACCCACTCATACAGCCAGATCAGATCCCATACTTTGCACTGACAGAAAATATGAATTTGGCAGGCACTAGAGCGTGATCTACCGGTCCCACGTATATAATATTCAGTAAAAAAGGAGAGAAAAGAGATATGTGTATGTGATGACCGGGATCGGGAGAAAAGAGTATAACTCCAAAAAATACAATGAATATAAACTTTATTTATTTAGTACATGAAAAAAACCACCAGAAAAAAACATAAAAACAATTAAAAACAGCGTAACCACTGTAAGTACAAAGACCAAAATCCATATCAAGGTGTCCAATAATTCAATATTGTTCAAAACAAAATATGTGTATGAACAAAATGTGCAGATAATGAGTCCGTCCCAGGTTTTTTTACACAGTATTAGTGACCACCAGTGAAGAAATACATATTGGGTACCAGAGAAATAAACAACCGATTGCTTCATAGGAGAGCAGAGATGTATTTGGGTCAAGCAGAAAACACAAACTACAAAGTATTATGCAGCTGTGATTAAGAGAGTTGATAAACCCAAAGAGCTGAAACAGCATCTATAGATATGTATTTCTTCACAGGTGGTCACTAATACTGTGTAAAAAAACCTGGGACGGACTCATTATCTGCACATTTTGTTCATACACATATTTTGTTTTGAACAATATTGAATTATTGGACACCTTGATATGGATTTGGTCTTTGTACTTACAGTGGTTACACTGTTTTTAATTGTTTTTATGGTTTATTCTGGTTGTTTTTTCATGTGCTAAATAAATAAAGTTTATATTCATTGTATTTTGATTGGAGTTAAACTCTTTTTCTCCCCAATCCCGGTCATCACATACACATATGTCTTTTCTCTCCTTTTTTTACATACTTTGCACTGACGAGGAGCATTTAGCCTGAAACACTTTGTCTGCAAATTTAGGTTCTGATCTGGTAATAATCTTAAATCATATGTAAAGGCTCATTAAAGGGTTGTTTTTTACTTTTAGGATTACTGCTTCCAATAAGTGGCACTAGAGTTCAAGTCTACTTCCTCTTTGAAGAGACAATTTGCACTAATAGGTAAGGCTGTGAGAGAATGGTCAGCCAGGATGTTGTTCTGAACAGCCATCTCGTTTCTAGTCGATGTTGTGAGCACACAGGGTTTTGCAGTTAGAGATGCAGAGGCTGATAGCCCTTCCAGAAAAGAACAATAAAATGATCTCAGAGTAATTAGCCAGAATGGAGAAGTAGGGATGGGCGAATCTACTCGCTAGGACTCGTTACTCGGCGAGTAGTAAGGGACTCGCAGGACTCGGTACTCTGCGAGTTTCCCAGCGATTACTCGCACAGCAACGAGTCCAATGCAAATCAATGGCAATCCTAGTTTTGTCGAGACTCTGACAAAACTAGGATTGCCTTTGACTTGCATTGGTCTGATTACTGTGCAAGTAATCGCTGTGAAACTCGCAAAGTAACTGCTGTTACTTTGCAAGCCGAGTCCAGCTGTCTTCTCTGTGCAGGCTGCCGCAGCTCCAGGGTCCTAGAGCCCGCCTGCTCACAGAGATGATGTAGCAGAGCTGAGATTGTTCTCAGTCTGCTCATTCCCTGTGCATAGACATCTATATCTATGCACAGGGGATGTAGCAGAGAGGACATCGCGTTTTGGACTGCGTCGGACGGAGGAGGATTTTTTTAATTAAAGATGGAGTCCCTAATGGCTTTTTTTTTTTATTTCTAATAAAAAATTTTCTCTGTGTTGTGTTTTTTTAACCCTTTATTGGAGATTCTTAGTGGCTGGGTCAAACGTGGCCTGACATTAAGAATCTCGGGCTTAATACCAGCTTGTATAACAAAGCTGGTATTAACCCCTTTATTACCCAGCGTGCCACCGCCACCAGGGCCGCTGGAAGAGCGGGGTTCAGCACCAGCACCAATGAACGCGCCATCTTCTGGGGCGGCTGCGGGCTGCAATTTGCAGCGGGGGGTGCCCAGAAAGCTTGGTCATCCCTGCGCTGCGGATTCCAGCCCCCAGCTGCTTAGCTGTACCTGGCTAGACATAGAAATTGCGCGGAGCCCCACGCATTTTTTTAAATTATTTCATGAAATTCATGAAATAATTAAAAAAAAGGGCTCCCCTACATTCTTGTGTCCGGCCAGGTACAAATAGGCACCTGGGGGTTGGGGGCAGCCCGTCGCTGCCTGCTGGATCCGGCTGGTTCCAGAAATACGGCGAAGCCCACGTGAAATTTTTTTCTGACAAATCCATAAAACAATGTAAATAAAAGGGACTGCATCTTTATTAACCCCTGGACAATGGGCGAGGGGTTAATAAAGATGCAGTCCCTTTTTTAGGATTGTTTTATTGATTTTTCAGAAAAAAAATTACATGGGCTTCGCCGTATTTCTGGAACCAGCCGGATCCAGCAGGCAGCGACGGGCTGCCCCCAACCCCCAGGTGCCTATTTGTACCAGGCAGCAGGCGGGCTCTAGGACCCTGGAGCTGCGGCAGCCAGCACAGAGGAGACAGCCTGACTCCTTACTGTGCGAGTTTCCCAGCGATTACTTGCACAGTAAACGAGTCCAATGCAAATCAATGGCAATCCTAGTTTTGTCAGAGTCTCTGACAAAACTAGGATTGCTTCAGGCTGAAGCTTCCGAGACACATCTGTGATTTGTAAATCGCACACTACTCGCTATTACTCGCTTCCCCATTCACTAACATTGGACTCGCTAGACTTGCAACGAGTAGCGAGTCCCGGGCTCGGACTCGCTAGAGTCAAGCGATTCCGAGTAATTTAGGACTCGCCCATCACAATGGAGAAGCTAATTGGAACTGCCCCTGGCAAATACAGCAGCTCATAATAAAAATATGTTATATTTTTTGTGGTGTATAATAGTGAGATCAGCAATAGTTATTCTAGTAATTTAAAACAGACCCTATTATTTGTCAATATTTTAAGAATAATATGAGTGTGCTAAAAGTTCTAATGTGATTATCGATAGTATCTAGGTAAAAAAATGTAGATTTAGAGCTTGTGATATAGTGGTGCTGCTTACACATACATATGTATGTTGTGACATTGAACTTTTGCTCTGTTTGTTTTTATGTATACACGCCTCTTACCGCCTTCATGAAATCATCACCTATTTTTTAAAATGTAACCTCCTTGTTTGAACCATGTATAAAAGGTCCTGACACCATAGTTCGGGGCCAGACCTCAACATCAGGACCCCATTGCTTACCTGTCTGGCACCTGTGTGTGCTTGCGTGCTTTGTATCCTGTGTCCTATCTGCTCTATTGCATTCTCTAAAATAAACAGCCCCTGCTTCAGACGAATTGTCTACAGCGTTTTCTCGGACTTTGGTAATTAAAGGACTCTGATTTTCTCACAAGTGATTCTGCAAGATATAAATCCCAGGTAACATCAGTGCAGTCTGAGATGACACCATGGCCCAACTCATCCAGACTGGCGGTTTTCTCATTGGTCTTGTTGAGGGGTGAGTTGTAGTCAGACACTCCTGATTGAAAAGGAGAAAGCATCTTAACGAATGAGGAGAATCTAACGAGTGGTGTGCACCTCCATGTGCCTCGCTAAACATTTACAGTAGTCGCTGGACTAAGATATCTAGTGTAAGGAGTCCCAATGTTCGTCATGAGTTAGATAAGCTGTTGTGTCACACCCCAGCTGTGTCCTTGTAAATTAATTTTTGTGGAGCTTAGAAGAACTTACATCAAAACCAGCTAAATTTTTGCCTAATGCCCAATTGCACCAAAAATGTGCAAATTCTGTTGAAATTGCTTGATGTATCAGGGCCTATGTGTATAATGAATCCTTTAAATACAGTAAAAACCAAATTAGCGAGGATCATTCAGCACATTTTTCATGTTGAACTAGACACATGATGTAATTGTGGCCCCAGAGTGTAAAAAAAGATTATTTTTTGCCTTTATGTTGCGGACATATTAGCAAATAAAAGTATTTGACACCTAATGAGTTAACTTTTTTAAGTCCAAGTGGGTGTTATCAGACAGATTTGGCAGGGTGTACATCGTCTCACTTTAGGGTGCTGACCCATCATCAGCAGTAGAGATGAGTGAACCTATTGAATTTCGGGCAGTGCAGCCAAACTTTTTTGTGAACTGTTCATGACCCCAAACTTGACCCAAACCTCAATTGAAGTCACTGATTGGTAGTTCAGTTTTCTGCTCATATACATTTTTACTGAATGTTTTTACTGATTTTTACTGAACAAGCCATTACTGAAGAGACATACAGGTATGACTAATTTCCACTGTGTGCAACCAAATAACTGGCATGCATGCGCACTTACTCAGGTAGCTGCCTTGTTTGGACACCTGGATAAACAAAGATGGCGTCAGCGTGACCCGGTGCGTGCAATGGCACTTACACTGCAGCCATCTTTGGACACCACAGGATTGAGAGAGTACAAAGTAGGAGAGCGCACAAGTGGGCAAAGATCACACAGGGGGGCAAACAGAGCACACAGGGGGCAGAGAGAATGCACAGGGGGTCAAATAAGCACACGGGGCATAGAGTGCACGGGGGGACAAGCACACAGAGGGGACAGCTCAAAGGAGAGAGCACAGAGGGGAGAAGACATCACAGTGGGGAGAGAGACCACATACAGGGGAGAGAGAACAGAGGGAAGATGACAGCATAGGGGGAGAGAGACCGTTTACAGGGGGAGACAGCTCAAAGGGGAGAGCACATGAAGGGAGAAGACAGCACAAAAGGAAAAGACACTTCATGAGGAGAGCGCATGGGGAGAGAAAGAGCACATGGGGGAAAAAGGAGAGAGCACAGAAGAGAGAAGACAGCACTTGGGGAGAGAGAGCAAAGAGGGGAGAGACAACCGCTGCAATCATAGCCACAGAGCCTGTCCCCATCATGATGCCACCGCCCCTCCGATGTGATAGCATTGGGCCCACATCCAGTATATATATATTTATAATATAGAAGCTGCTGGCTGTATATATAATATAAAGGCTGCTGGCTATGTAAATATAAATACATGTAAAATAGAGGCTGTGGGCTGTGTATATATATTTTATTTAAAGGCTGATGGTTACATATCTATATAACAAAGGCGCTGCGGGCTACATATAGTGTATACACAGCACTATAGTGTACACGTATCCACACTATATACATATAGCATACTAAGATGTAATGTAATAATGATAATAATATAATATAATAATATTTATTCATTTATATAGCGCTATTAATTCCATAGCACTTTACATACATCAGTAATGCTGTCCCTATTGAGGCTCACAATCTAAACATCCTATCAGCATGTATTTGCAACACAGGATGTAGTGTGGACCTGTATATACAGTATGCTGCTGTGTATGAGCCAGAGACAGGAGCCAGAGGACAGACTCATGTTACTAAATAAAAAGTTGTAACAGCTCATCAAACACTGGATAATTTGGGTGTGGTGCAGAGAGATTCTGAACCAACTTCCAGGTGGCAATGCAGTAGAAAAAAAAGAAAAATCCAGCACCCATATGAATAAATCATAAGATTAAAACCCAAATTAAAATTCCAGGTCAAATCCATCGCAAACCGTTTACAGGTAAGGCTGCCTTCACATTTGCAGATGCCTCCGCAGCGTTCTGCGGAGGCATCTGCAAGCCTCTGCATGCAGACCGCAGCCCCTATCTTTATAATGGAGCACACGGTGTCTGCAGATGCTTGCAGACCGTCGTGCGCTCCCATTGCCTGCAATGAGTGATCTGTGCGCAGGCGTTCCGCCTGCGCACAGATCACTCATGGTGGGCAAAGGGAGCGCACGGCGGTCTGCAAGCATCTGCAGACACCGTGCGCTCCATTATAAAGATAGGGGCTGCGGTCTGCATGCAGAGGCTTGCAGATGCCTCCGCAGAACGCTGAGGAGGCATCTGCAAATGTGAAGGCAGCCTTATTCCATCATGCATTTTTCTTGCAGCCAATCGCAGTATGTAGCTAAGTCCATACCAGTAGGTGAGTTCACAAGAATTGTCAGAAATTGCTCTGATCCCGTAGTTGTTGAAGATGAAATAACATCAACCTCAAAAAGATTAAAACAATGGGGTTATCCCCAAAGGGTATTGGACAGGGGTAAGAAAATAATTTTCTGATCCATTACGTCCTAAAACAAAAGAAAAAACATGATTTTTTGAAAAGTAAACCTGTCATTTCACTGCAATATAGCGCACAATTTTTTAGAAACAAAAACATTGTTTAATATACATCTAGCAATACATGTTAAGGCTACGTTCACACATTTGCGTATTTTGCTGCGCTTTTTTGCACGCGCTTTTTGCCGCGTTTTTCGGCCGCGCAAAAAAGCGCAGCAAAATACGCAGGGGCTTTCACACACTGCGCTTTCTTCACCCCAGAAAGCGCAGTGATGTCACAGAGGGGAGGAAGAATCCTGCTTCCTCCTCCCCTCTGTGACATGTGTGACCGCCCCATTAGATTCCACAGTGTGTTAATATACACTGTGAAATCTACATTATACAAAAGCAAGTTAATGAAAAATAAAAAAGAATCAATACTTCACCTCTCCGACGCCTTCTCCCGGTGTGCGATCTCCGATTCCAAGTAAGATCTCTTCTGACAGGACCTGTGATGACGTCAGAGGGGGGCGTTCCCGGGGCGGTCCCATCGCTGATTGGCTGCTCGCGGTCACATGACCGTGAGTGCCCGGGAACGCCCCCTCTCTGACGTCACCACAGGTCTTGTCAGAAGAGATCTGACTTAGAACCAGGAATCGCACAGCGGGAGAAGGCGTCGGAAGGTAAGTATTGATTCTTTTTTATTTTTCACACACTTGCTTTTGTTTAATGTAGATTTCACAGTGTGTATTAACACACTGTGGAATCTAATGGGTGGCCACAACTGTCACAGAGGGGAGGAGGAAGCTGGATTCTTCCTCCCCTCTGGGAGAATACGCAGTAGTAGCTGCGTAAACAATTGACATATCAAATGTTTACGGAGCTGCGTTTTCTCCCGGAAAACGCACTGCGTATTTTTACGCAATGTCTGCACTGCAAAGTGAATTTCCCATTCACTTTGCAGGCAGACAAAAGGCACATTGCGTATTTTGAAAAGCGCGCGTAAAAAAACGCGGCAAAATACGCAATGTGTGAACGCAGCCTTAGGGTGAAATATTAGCACGCTTTTTGAAAAAAGGCTGCAATGTTGTGGCAAAAGAAGCAATTAGTGACTCACTATCTCCCAAAAAAATTTCTGATCCACAAACAAAAAAAAAACACTTGGTTACAGCGAAAGGGGCAGTTTAAATGTGGTTCACAGAGATGTGGCATGTGCTAATTCACACTGTGCAGTTCTGTTTTTTTATGTTTCTGACCATTCAAACAAATATAAAATCAAACGGTATATTAATTGTGATTCAGAGAACATGGTATGCCAAATGAATTGCACCACATTTGATAAATTTTACATAGGTTGCACTACACATAAATTAAAGACCAGGTTTAATGAACATTACAATGATGTACTTAATTCAAATAACACCAGTAGAAACATTTCTGCTAATGCAAAGCATTTCATTATTGAGCACAATCGTGACATGTCTTCTTTGCATGTTTTAAATATTGAAACATTTTTCCACATGCAGAGGCGGAGATATAAAACACAAATTATAGACAAAAGAAGCGTACTGGATATTTAGTCTGGATTCAAAAAACCCAAAAGGTTTTAACCTCTTCTCGACCTTTGACGTTGTACAATGTCATGAAAGTCGGTGACTTCCCGACCTTTGACATTGTACGTCATGGCGGTACGGGGGGCCATTGCCCACCCCGCCCCATGATTGCTGTGATTGGCTATTTGAACAGTCAATCACAGTGATCGTTACTCCATCTATGGAAGGGGCTGCATAGCCCCTTCAAAAGGCTGGAGCGCTGGAGGGGGCGGATATCACCCCCTCCACGCTGGTGGGGAGTGATCTCATAATCACTCCCATCAGATGAAGTGTCATGGCGGCGGTGCAGGGCACTGTGCCCACCCGTCGCCTGCTGCTGCCCTCTGCTTCTCTGCAGCCTGATCCCCCTAGATGGAGATCAGACTGCACAGGAGCGATCTGACAGCTGGGCACAGCGATCCACTATGTGATCATACTGTCAGATTGACTGTCAGATCGCTCCTGTGCATGCAGGGGGATCAGGCTGCAGAGAAGCAAGGGCACAAGCAGGCGGCAGTGGCCACATGTGCCCTTCATCGCCATCATGCTTCAGGTGCTCCGTCACCCCCTAAGTGCTGTGATCTTACGATCACAGCACCTAGGGTCTGGGGAGAGGGAGCACAATGTCACTTACCTCTAACCAGCGGTGATCAGCTCATTGTAATGTAATTATGATGCGCCAATCACAATTGTAACCCGACGTTCCCATGGCAATGTCGGGTCACCTGACCCAAGCCTCAGAGATCATGTGATCTCTGAGACTTGGGTTTGCCACAGTGATTGTGCACTGTATGGCAATGATTTGCCATACAGTGAACCATCACTATGACAACAGACTACAACAAGAGGACTCTTGATCCCTTGTTGTAGTCTGTTGTCATAGGGATGGTGCACTGTATGGCATATCATTGCCATACAGTGTACCATCACTATGACACCAGAAACTGCAACAAGGGATCAAGCGTTCCTCTTGTTGTAGTCTCTGGGGTCATGGTGATTGTGCACTGTATGGCAATGATCTGCCATACAGTGCATCATCACTGACTTCAGAGACTACAACAAGAGATCAAGTGTCCTCTTGTTGTAGTCTCTGTGGTCATAGTGATGTTGCACTGTTTATCCCTTGCTGCAGTCTCTGGATGTAGCAGAGGTGATCGAAGCGTCGTGGGACTATCATTTTGGACTATGTCAGAGAGTATGTGGGAGTAATAATGGTGGAGTCTGAATTTTGTTTGTGTCTTTTCTTCTAATAAAATTTTTTTTCTCTGTGTGGGTATTTTTCTCTAGTTACTAGAGATTCCTAATGGCTGGGTGTAACATTGGCCCAACATTATGAATCTCAGGCTTAGTGCCAGCTGACAATAAAAAAGCTGGCATTAACACGTTTATTAACCAGTTTGCCACCGTCACCAGGGCAACAGGAGTCTGGGTACAGCGCCAGAAAGTGGTGCATCAATGAATGCGCCATTTTCTGGGGCGGCCTCGAGCTGTAATTTGCAGCATGGGGGCCCAGAATGCTTGGGCCTCCCTATGCTGAGGAGTCCAGCCCCCAGCTGCCTAGTTGCACCTGGCTGGACCAAAAATATGGCGAAGCTCCACATCGTGTTTTTTTTCCAAAGTAATTTCTATAAAAAAATTATGTCGGGCTTTGTTGTATTTTTGATTGACAGCTAATGTAAGACTGGGCAGCTGGGGGTGGGTCACAGTCCGTAGCTGCCAAGTTGTACCTGGCTGGCAACTAAAAATATGGCGAAGCCCATGTCATTTTTTAAAAATTATTTCTACAACTAAAAAATACAATGTGGAGCTTTGCCATATTTTTGGTTGCTAGCCAGGTACATCTTGGCAGCTGGGGGCTGGAATCCTCAGCGAGGAGAGGCCTAAACATTCTGGTCCCCCCATGCTGCGAATTGCAGCCCAAAGCCATCACAGAAAATGGCACATTCATTAGAGGTGCCATATTCTGGTGCTGTACCCAGACTCTTCCAGTGCCCTGGTGCCAGTTGCAAACTGGGTAATAAGGGGTTAATTCCAGCTTCTTTATTGGCAGCTGGCACAAAAAGTCAGAGATTCATAATGTTGGGTCTAATCTTAGACCCCGCCATTAGGAATCTCTAGTAAATAGTAAATAATACACAACACACAGAGAAAAATAATTTTATTAGAAAAAAAAACAAACATCTCAACTCCATCTTTATTACTTCCACATAACCTCCATGATCCTTCACCCAGAGTCTGCAGGGAGAGAAGAAGTGTCCTCTACCTGCAGAGTTTGCAATCACACTGACCGTAAAAGCTCTGTAAGTGATGTCACCTGCGGCAGTCAGAGACTGCCACAGGGGAGTGGTGATGACACTCGCTGAGTCACCACGGCTTTCCTTGGTAGTGAACTCAAAATGTTGTCACTTGTGGGGATTTCCGCTGTTTAGGCACATCAGGGCTATCCAAACAGAACATTACACTCACAGACCATGCCATCAAAATCTGTATTCCAAAATGTCACTTTCTCCCTTCAGAGCCCTGCCGTGTGCCCAAGCAGCAGTTTTCTGCCACATATGAGGTATCTGTGTACTCAGGAGAAATTGCTCAACAAATTTTAGAATCCATTTTATCCTGTTGCCCATGTGAAAATTAAAAAAACTGAGGTTAAAAGAATATTTTTTTGAAAAAAGTACTTTTCATTTTTATTGGATCAATGTGTGAAGGACCTGTGGGTTCAAAGTGTCCACTATGCATCTAGATAAGTTCCTTGGGGGTCTAGTTTCCAAAACAGGGTCACTTGTGGGGGAGCTCCAATGTTTAGGCACACAGGGGCTCTCCATATGCGACATGGTGTCTGCTATCGATTGCAGCTATTTTTCCACTCAAAAAGTCATATTACTCTCCTTCCCTTCTGAGCCCTGCCGTGTGCCCAAACAGTGGTTTATGAAAATATTTAAGGTATCAGTGTACTCAGGATAAATTACCCAGCAAAGTTTAGTATCTGCTATGCGCCCAAACAGTTTTTTTTTTTACCACATACGGGGTATCGGCGTATTCAGCAGAAATTTCACAACAAATTTTAGGCTCTTTTTTGTGCTTTTATGTTTGTGAAAATACTGGCTAAAATAACATTTTTGTTGGAAAAATTTAAATGTTCATTTTTTCCCTCTACATTGCTTTAGTTCCTCTGAAGCACCTGAATGGTTAATAATCTACTTGAATTGTTTTTGAGTTTTTGAGTAGCTTGAGGGGTGCAGTTTTTGAATGGTATCACATTTGTTTTTTTTTGTCATGTAGACCCCTCAAGTGTGATGCGGTCACTAAAAAAATGTTTTTGTAAATTTTCATGTAAAAATGAGAAATTGCTGATGAACTTTTAACCCTTCTAACTTCCTAACCAAAAAAAAATGTTGTTTTCAAAATTGTGCTGATGTAAAGTAGACATGTGGGAAATGTTATTTATTACCTATTTTGTGTCACATAACTCTCTGGTTTAACAGAATAAAAATGAAAAATGTGAAAATTGTGAAATTTTCATCAAATTTCCAATTTTTTAACAAAAAACGCAAAAATTATCGACCTAAATTTACCACTAACATGAAGCCCAATATGTCACGAAAAAACAGTCTCAGAATCACTAGGATCCATTGAAGCGTTCCAGAGATATTACCTCATAAAGGACACTGGTCAGAATTGCAAAAAATGTCCAGGTCAGTAAGGTCAAAACAGGTTGGGTGGTGAAGGAGTTAATCTGAAGAGAGAAACCATGTATCATTATTGACTGTTTTCCTGCACCTGTTGCTTAATGAATGTATTCATTGTTGTAATTGTGTCATGTGACTTGTTATAACTGTTTCCATTGGCACATTTTTAGTATTTTAGAAAATCCTTTTCATTGTGTAGCTAAGCTGTGATAAAGAACGCAAGTGAGTGTTCGAAGCGCTCCCTCCCCTGTTTATGCAACCATTGTAATTTTTGTAAGTTTTTAATGTACGAAACTTGATTTGATCACACGCATCCTCAAAAAACCCTTGCTCAACCCATCCTGTGTCTCTAGCTATTGCTTTATATCCTTTTTCCCCTTTGTCTCAAAACGACAGGAACAGCATGTCCATCTTGAACTGTCCTCCCACCTCTACTTCTGCTCCCTCTTTGACCGGTTACAATCTAGCTTTCAACCACATCACTCTACCGAAACTTCCCTAACTAAAGTTACCAATGACCAACTAACTGCCAAGAGCAAGCAACAATACCCTGTCCCCCTCCTCCTCCTCCTAGACCTGTCCTCTGCCTTCAGCACTGTACACCATTCCCACCTGTTACAGATTCTTGCATCTCTTGGTATTACAAACTTGGCTTCCCCCTGGATCTCCTCATATTTAAGCTACACATGAAAGCTCTCTCCACATCCTACTAACTCCAACTCAAAAATGTTTCCTGGAGCTATACATTCCTTGACCAAGATACTGCAAAAACACTCATACATGCCCTCATCATCTCCTGTCTTGACCATTTCAACCTCCTACTCTCTAGCCTCCCCTCTAACACTTTTGCACCCCTTCAATCTATCTTAAACTCTGCTGCCCGACTAATACACCTGTCTCCCCACTATTCCCCAGTTTCTCCTCTCTGCCTTCACTTGCTCCCCATTTCTCAGAGGCCCAGTTCAAAACCAAATTATGACATACAAAGCCATCCACAACCTGTCTCCTACATACATCTTGACAAGTCTCCCGTACTATCCTCACAAATCGCGATCTATCAGACTCCGGTGGGAGCGCTGTACTCCCCTCATATCTCTTCCTCCCACTGCATACAAGATTTCTCCCTTGCATCCCCCATACTGTGGAAGTGTGGCACCTCTGCAGGGGATTGCCACAGGATCCACCGGTGCGAGGAGGGAATTACACCTTGGTTTGCACAGCACACCACACCTTCCACCCCAGACCTCAAGAGGGAGCTCTACTGGCTGCCTTAAGTCAGTTCCCCTTTAAAACATCCAGGCCTGAGGGCAGGAAATAGTCAGTCCCAAGAGTCAGTCTGCAGTGAGCAGAGCAGAGAGCTGGAGCGAGGAGCTGGTCGCTGAGAAGATCCAGGGCCCCGGACCAGGGACCACTGACTGCTGTGTTGCACCCTAGGGAAAGGGTCGGAGACAAGCGGAAGAAACAGGGAATCAAGAAAAGGGAACCAGTTGCTATAGCCCTTTAGTACACCCGGACACCGGAGTCTGACGCTGCCAGCATATAGTGCCACAGCAAAAGCCCGAAGACTCAGGAGGAGTTCAGCCCTGAGGAGAACAAAGTAAGAAACGCTAAAACTGACCAAGCACAGGACCAGGGGCCATAAAAGGAATAGGGACCCCGCAGAAGGACCTCATTGCCAGTTGAGAGCAAACCACGAGAGGGAGAAGAAGCGGTGAGTTCAGGCTCAGGCAGGAACTACCCTACACCACAGAGCACAAAGACAGAGGAGGCCTCATAACTTTCTAAGGTGGAAGTCCTAAGTGTGTGGGAAATATGGCAATTTCCTATAGATAATAGACTAATCATATGTTTTTAGAATGTTTGTATTAATATTTGGAATATAAATTGAAGTTTATTCCATATTTCTCATAAATATAAATATAGATAGTCTCTGTACTTCATCCTTCTGTTCTTATTTCTCTCTTCTCTAATATGTTCCTCATTTCCTATTTTAATCTTTATCTCTCCTTATAAATAATTCTTTGTCTGCTTATCTCACTTTAGCAAAAAGTTTCTTAATGCTTTTATTCTAACTTTCCTCCCCTCCTCTATCTTGTCTGCTTTCTATTGCCTCCATCTTGAATTCCATTGCAGGTTTTGTTCTGTGCCATTTTATGTGTGTGAGATTAAATTACAGGGATATAGATATATCTGGAGACGTGAATCTGGTGAGAAAGGAAGAGATAAATCACGGACATGAAGGGCCCCATTGAGGATGTATCGGAATAAGGAATGTGGAGATGACCTTCGAAATGCTGGTGACTGGTCTGAAGATGGCACGGAAGATGAAGGCGTGGACACCTGGGCATAGATACATACTAATTACAATTAACCAATCTATACGCGTACATTAGCATCCAGACCACCTAACACCCTAGTTAATACACCCAGTTTTGAATATTCCCACCTAGTCTATTAGAAGTATAAAAAGTGTTGTATCCCGGAAGCAAGGCAGTTGTTGCTGCTGAGGATTTTACTTTGTTATCACTCTGAGCATAATATAAGTTTGAAACAGATTTCAGTCTGATTTATTCTTATAGTGGTACCATATGTTCATATCTTAATTTGGAATGACTGGTGAATGAGCAAGACGCAAATGCCGTACTAAAGTGTCCTCGGCATTTTCACCGGGGACCTGGTTATTACTCTGGACTGTACCTGTTACCCTGTCACCAGTAAAAGGTACCGAAACAACCATCACTGTGTGTCTGTGTGCCTGCTTAACTGCCACAATTCACTGCCTTGTTTGTAAAGACTGAACTACTACTCCCCGCATCCATCCCCGCTGCCCTGAGGTAAAGCTCCACCTGTGAGAAGCTGTACCACATTCTGCTGCACCTACCATCACATCAGCGGCCGGCTGCAGCACTGGTATACCCATTACCAGGTACCATCCATAGGCGGCGTCACGTTAACAATCCCCTTATCCCCCACCGTTCCCCGCCATTGAGGGTCCAGGGCACGGGACCGGGGATCGACCAGTCGTGATCCCCCATCAAAGCCACCCCATACCCTGTCGACCGCCTCAGAACTCTCTGCCCCAACACATCAGACTCTCGCCAACTGTGGAAACCTTCAAATAGAACCTGGAGACTCACCTCTTCTGACAAGCCTACAACCTGCAGTTACCCTCAGTCTACTAAACCACCGCACAACCAGCTCTACCCTCTCCTACTGTATCCTCACCCATCCCTTGTAGACTGTGATCACTCACGGGCATGGTCTTCTCTTTCTACTGTACCTCTGTGTGCCTTATATTGTTCATGTGTATTGTACTTGTATATATATGGTCTTTTCACATGTAAAGCGCCATGGAATAAATGGCTCAATAATAATAAGTAATAATAATGTACAAATGCATCAATTAGCTACTTTCAGTTGCTTTATTATTACTGAAAACTAGTAAAAAAAATTAAGTGGAGGGTGACATGGAGACTGTGCAATGACTACAACTTTGCTTTAATTGAGAATGTTTTAGATGCTTTATAGTTTACAATAAAACTGAACTTTTGTGTGGCACAGAAAATGACAATGATTTAGTTACATGAGGGATATGACATCAAAGTCTTAATAAAAGGCATGTGGCGTCCTTTGAAGAAAACTAGAATAAACAAATATGAAACATATCATAGAAAACACTACACACAGAAAGAAATGTAGAAGGAAAGCGCAGCAAGCTAGATGTTCATCAGAAATATAATATATGTCTGCTCCTTGTTATATGGTCCTGATGCTGACAGAATGGAAACAGGAGGAAGTCATTAATTTGTCATTATTAAAGTAAATACAAATAAAACGTGACTTGTGATACAGATAAATTATGAACAAAGTAGGTTATGTGCAGATCCATAAAGATTGAATCCTTCAGCAGTGGAGCAATATGTAAGGCAGGTTAAACATCTGGATTTAATGTCAGACATTTGCCTTGTTGACACAGCTGTAAATGCATTTTTGATGAACTTGAGCTTTGCTAAAAATAGCTGGAGTTCTCTGAAATGGGTTGAAAAAATGCTATTGGTCATCATAAAGATATGAGGTCTCTCAATTTTGGAAGAAAAACATTTACGTAATGTTGAGACCTTGCTGAATTGTTAAGGACATGTTGAAGGTCTTTTGTTAAGTAAAGTCCATAATGGACTGGTGCCCACATCTTGTTAAGGCAGACTGCCAGAAAAATCTATAAAAACAACGCTAATAATATATGTATTTCAATTTTAAAATGACTTGATGTACACATGTTCAGGTTTGTGAAAGTGTTTTGATGTCAAGGCGCTAAGAGACGTGACATAGCCATTCTTGTGGGGTTTTCTGATCACTCCGTACTTCGCCACACAAGCAAATGGTTAAGCAAAAGACACACCTCGAACACATCACCCGGATGTCTTTTGGAGTGTTTTGCTACCCATTTTGGGACAGAACTGATCTCTTTCTCATTCAAAACTTTTCCATGTGTGAAAACTGACCTCAATGTGAACAAGATAAAGAGTGGCCTGGGTCCTAAAAATGTAGATACACAGCAAAGGGAAGCATATAAATGCTCAACTCAGTGAAGGGTGGGGGGGCACTCCCTATACTGGTCCTAAAAGCAAAGGGTTGAAAAAAAAACAAAAAAACTAGGCTGAAACAAAAATGAATATACATTCAGATTAGAAACATGTTAACAGTAGCCACTAAACAGACAAAATCTAGGAACAAACCATGAAAAAATACCCTGCCATAAATAAGGAAAATGCAAGTGCTAATAAATAACAGGGTACTTAGTAAATACATTTAGGCAAAAAGGTAAGAAGCCATCCCACCGTGACAAGGTGTGCCCATTTCGGGACAGTATTTGTCTCTTTCTAATTTAAAACCTTACCATGTGTCAATACTGACCTCAATCTGAACAGGGTATAGAGTGACCTGGGTCCCCAAATGGAGTCACAAAGCAAAGGGAAGTAACATAAATGCCCAGGGAAGTGAGGGTAAAACATGTTTGTACAGTGTTAGCCAGTAGATAGAAAAATATTAGAACCTGAGAGTCCTCAGTGGTTGATACCTTTTAATGACTAACTGAAAAGATGGTAAACATAGCAAGCTTTCGGGACACTGTGGCCCCTTCATGGGGCAAATAATGACACAGATTCTGAAGACACATACATATATACATAAGCAAATGAAATAAAAGAAACAGAGTCCGGCTAGGGAGGAAGAGATGGGCTGGGGAATTAAAACTAAAAGTCTAAGATAAGCGGAACAAATTGTATAATGGTTATATGGTAGTGGTCTGTGGAGAACTGAAAATAATTAAATGAGTTGAGGAAAGCAATAAAAGGAAGTGACACTGTTCATATAAGAAGTGTCAAAAGTTCATCGTCCTCAAAATGGAGTCTGTTGCAGTTGTGAAATCCCCAAATATCTTTTCAATTTATATAAAAACAAATGAATCTGTGATGTCCCTAAATGTCCATTCATGTTATATAAAAACCCATGAATCCATATAATACATTTAATCCTGTTTTGAATGTGTCAAAGGTCGTTATCAATTTGTATTCCCAAATCTTCTCTCTCTCTGAGATTTGAAGTTAGTTTTTAAGATGAGCAGCCCCATATTGGTTACACTGTGGTCAGGGCTGGAAAAATGTTTTGCTACAGGTAGATCCATACGCTTTTCTTTTATTGAGTGGCGATGAGAATTCTTGCCCGGTCTGCCCTACATACATGCCACCTGTTGGGCATTTGGTACATATAATTAAATACACCACATTGCTTGTGGTGCAACTGAACCTACCTGGGATCTTGTAGTCCTGATCTGTCCCAGGAATCCTTATCTTGTCCATTGTCATTATAGATGGGTAGATTTTGCACCTGTTCTGGTTGCAGGGAAAGCTTCCTGTTGCTGCTGGAGAGGACAGGGCGCTTCTGATAATGATGTTTTTTAGATTCGGAGTTTGTCTAAAACACAAGAGTGGGGGATCCAGAAATATTGATATTAGTCGGGCATATTTTTGTAGGAGTTGTTGCAATTTCCGTGCAACTCCTCTTAACACCTCCAGACTTGGATTGTAGGTGACTACAAGAGGAACCCGGATGGTTTCTTCTCTAGTTTTGTAATGTAGGAGATGATTCCTTGATATTCTGGTGGCTCTTGTAATCTGGTTCTCGATTGTTGTTGGATGGTAACCCCGGTTCAAAAAGGTCTTTCTGAGACCCTCAAGATGATTGTCTCTATCGGTAGGGTTGAAACATATCCAATTGTATCTGATGGCCTGGCTATACACAATAGAGTTTTTTATGTGTTTTGGATGAAAACTATCCCATCGGAGATATGTTGGACGGTAAATTGGTTTCTGGTACAGGGATGTCTCTATGTCATTGTTCTGTAGCTTAATGATGGTGTCCAGAAAGCTGATTTCAGTGTAGGAGTAGTTGAGTGTTAACTTGATGGTGGGATGAAACTGATTAAAGTGTTCATGGAACATCTTCAAGTTGTGGCTCAGGCTCTGTCCAGATGATTAAAATGTCATCAATATACTGGTAGTAGGCCAGAGGCCTGATAGGACAAGAGGATAAAAAGTCACCTTCAAGCTTGGCCATGAAAAGATTTGCATACTGTGGTGCCATTTTGCTTCCCATTGCTGTGCCAGTCTCTTGTAAATATATGTTGTCGTCAAATGTGAAGTAGTTGTGCATGAGTATAAATTTTATAAGCTTCACCAAAGAGTCAGCATCAATCCCTGTGTTTTCCAGGAAGGTTTTGCATGCATTTAATCCATCCTCGTGTGGGATGTTACTGTACAGAGATTCCGCATCAGGGCAGTGAAGGGGGTATACGCCCTATCCTTGTATTAAAAACAAGAGACTGTTATTTATGGCAGGGTATTTTTTCATACAGTTTATGTTTTGTCTTTTTAGTGCCTAGTGTGAACATGCTTCCAATCTGCATGTACACACTAATGTTTGATTCAGCTCAGTTTTATTTTGTTTTCAGTCTCTTGTTTTTAGTACAAGAATAGGGAATGCCCCTTTCCCTTCTCTGCGCAGAGCATTTATATTATTCCCCATTGCTGTGTGTTTCCATTTTGGGACTTATGTCACTCTTTACCTTGTTCACATTGAGGTCAGTATTGACAAATGGAAAGGTTTTAAATTAAAAAGAGATAGGTACTGTCCCAAAATGGGTGCACCTTAAAGAGGTGGGATGGTTTCTTACCTTTTTGAAAACATGTATATACGAAGTACCCTCTTGTTTATTAGCACTTGCTTTTTACTTATTTATATTTGGCAGGGTATTTTTAATAAAGTTTTCCTCTGGTTTTGTTTGTTTATTGGCTAGTGTGAAGATGCTTCCAATCTGCTTGTATACTAATTTTTGTTTCAGCTCAGTTTTTTGGTGGTTTGCTGCCAGTTTTATTTTAGAACATAAATAAATACCAGTGGATTCTTCTCTATTCAATGGAGTGGAAAAAATTATAGGAGGGCGGCAGGAAAGAAATTCATAAAAAGCTTGGGAAAACCTTCCCAAAAAAAAAAAATGCCAGTGAACAAAACTGTCAAAAAAATGTTCAGGAAAAGATGTAAAAAAAAAATAAACATCAGAGTTTCCTGACATGAAGAACAAAGCAAATTCACCTGAGTTGATAAGATGTTGTGTGCACATCCCCCCAGCGCCAGGGGCATAACTACAATAGGTGCAGGGGTTGTGATTGCACCCAGGCCCTGGAACCTAGTAGGCCCCAAAAGTCCCTATGGCCTATAGAAAAAGACCAATGCTAAAAGATATTTGCAATAATTGGGGGGCCCATTGGAGCTTTCGCATTGGGGCCCATGAGCTTCAAGGTACGCCACTGCTCAGGGTACACATGCCATAGAGGCAATCTATGAAATTCCCATGGAGACCCAATGGAAAGAAGGTCTTACATAGGTCTGTCCTCTCCTATTTACAACTTGGGTAGGATTTTCTTCTACAATGGAAATACATCGAAAAAACAACACTAAAGAAAAATGAGCAAATACCCTATTATAATTAAAATAAATAGCTAAAGTGCATGGTACTTGGTGACATTATTTGATTAAAAACTGGGCATGCCGTCCCACCAATGACAAGGTGACCCTATGGAGCCCACTGGGACCGGGTACTCGGTACCGGACCAGGGTTCTGCTGGGGAATGTCACGGCGGTCCTGGTCCGGACCGTGTCCCAGGTTCACACAAGTAAATGGGGTGTATTTACAAGGGATTAGGTTTGTTGTGACGCCACCCACGGGTTGTGGTCAGTTAGGGACCACCGCTGCTGCAGAACCTCCAGGGATGATGTTTTGGCAGCTTTAGATGGAACAGCTCTCCGCAGGTAGAGCCTGGTTCCCTAGGGCAGTGGTAATTAAAGTCTGTGATGGTGGTTATAGATGTTGCAGGAAAGTAGGGGTAGTAGTAGAGATGATGAGAGTGGAGGCAATCGCAGTTTATGAGGGAAAGTAGGGTTTCAGCTCAAGGATCACACACACTCACGTTTGTTGTCGTTTTCCAAGTCTTTACTGTGCAGATGGTAAAGCAGAGTATTGTCCACGGAGTCTGTACCGGGGCCGGGTTGCTCCCACCCTGTCTGGGTCCTTGGCTTTCTACTTCTGCGCTTTGTGTGTGGCCCTGCTGCCGCTTTTAGCTGAACTGCTGGCCCTGTCTCCCATTACGGGTACCAATCTGCTAGGCAACTTGAGTCCTCTGTGTCACTGACCCCTCCGTGTTGCTTTGCTATGGTACAGTGAAGATGGTGGACCTTCACTATCCCGGTATTCACTGTCCTGTCTGTCTCAGGCACAGCATCCGATCCGGTATTCGTCCTAAGCCCCTCTCCGGGGTGAGTTTAGGGTAACTCCTTATCCCGGGTGTGTTCCTCTGTTTCTCTGACTCCTTCCCTCAGACCTCTCAGGACCTCCACTCCAACTCGACTCTCCTCCAACTCCAGACTCAACTCAACTCCAGACTAAACTGAACTGAACTGACTGTCACTCCTGCTCTGAGGTAAACAATATTAGCTCCTCCCACTCTTGCAGGTGCCACCTAAGCTCCTCCCACTTTCTAGTGTAGTGTTGTGTGGGGAGTAAACCCGTGTTGATGTTTCTGTGGCACATTAACCCTTGGGGTGCCACATTCCCCCTTAGTTAAAGACAGTACTCCGGGACTGTGGAAAAACAAGTAAACAAACAGTTAATATAATTAATATTTACAGAGGCTTAAAAGTAAAAAGTACAAAAATCACTAAAATTCAAAAACATAAACGGTTATCTGCCGCGACACTACTATTTATCATGAATTATGTAACTTAATGAGTGGCACTTGAAACAAGAGGATCAATGGGTATAGTGAATATGTGTATTGCAGAAACTGCCCTATGCTAAATAAGGAAAACCGGAGATTGTAGTTTCAATAGTGGCCACTAGAGAGTAAGCCTGACCCCACTTCACGGAGCCTCCACTGTCAGGTCCTGACACTATGCCCTAGTGAAATGTTGAGATGTGAGTGGGTTTATATGCCCATGGATGTAATTAAAAACCATGAACATGTGTGTGCTGGGCTCTAACAATGGTGACCATGTGTGGCTATCAGACAAGGAAAGGGAGAAAGGGGAAAATTATATATTAGTAGGAGCTCAGTCAAAAATACAACAATATGCAAAACTATATATGACTGGCATCACCACAATGGTAGGTGCAGGCAGAAAATTATATACTTACATAAACGGTTATCTGCCGCGACACTACTATTTATCATGAATTATGTAACTTAATGAGTGGCACTTGAAACAAGAGGATCAATGGGTATAGTGAATATGTGTATTGCAGAAACTGACCTATGCTAAATAAGGAAAGCCGGAGATCTTAGTTTCAATAGTGGCCACTAGAGAGTAAGCCTGACCCCACTTCACGGAGCCTCCACTGTCAGATCCTGACACTATGCCCTAGTGAAATGTTGAGATGTGAGTGGATTTATATGCCCATGGATGTAATTAAAAACAATGAACAGGTGTGTGCTGGGCTCTAACAATGGTGACCATGTGTGGCTATCAGACAAGGAAAGGGAGAAACCGTTTATGTAAGTATATAATTTTCTGCCTGCACCTACGCTTGTGGTGATGCCAGTCATATATAGTTTTGCATATTGTTGTATTTTTGACTGAGCTCCTACTAATATATAATTTTCCCCTGTCTCCCTTTCCTTGTCTGATAGCCACACATGGTCACCATTGTTAGAGCCCAGCACACACCTGTTCATTGTTTTTAATTACATCCATGGGCATATAAACCCACTCACATCTCAACATTTCACTAGGGCATAGTGTCAGGACCTGACAGTGGAGGCTCCGTGAAGTGGGTGTCGGGCTTACTCTCTAGTGGCTACTATTGAAACTAAGATCTCCGGTTTTCCTTATTTAGCATAGGGCAGTTTCTGCAATATGCTGCATCCAAAACGCTGCGTTTACTTATCGTAACTCTGCAGCCTAAGGCCCCCTTCACACTGCTGTTTTTCCCCTGATCAGGGTCCATCAGGTTTTGTGTGCCAAAATCAGGCGAGGAACTTGCAGAGAAAAACTATAATTGTAAGATTGACACCTGTTCTGGGTTTTGGAGACACTGCTGGTTTTGGTAGGGCCCCTTTACACGCCACCACTGAAAGGTAGCAACTGCCGGGCACTGGGGATAATTGTGCCTGTTGCCATGAAATTGCTACGAAATGGCAGTGTGTAAATAGGTCAGTTCCTCCCGGTGTCCTGCAGTTGACTCAGATACCTGTTGCTGAGCCGTGCTTAAAAACCGAAGGCAACACAAAGGCACAATTGCCATGGTAGTGGCGTCTAAACGGGGCACAGGCATGGATGTTGCGTCGCCTAGTGAACTCCCAGGGGCGTGCCACGGCGTCATGGATACCACGCCCCATCAGCGATCATTGGTGGGGGCTACTGTGTAACCATTGGCTGTTCCTTCACAGGGCGCCATATTTAAAAAGCTATCCATTCACAGTCCACAATTGCAATGGCGTCATGTAATAGCCAGCCTTCCTGCGCAGGCTGGCCAATCATGACGCTATTGCGTTGTCCAATCAGTGTATTAGCGTCACGGAATACACAACTCTGTCACGCCTATGTACTTGCGGCGCGAAAGATGTACGCCCATATTCCTTTGTGGATAGCGGCGTGTTTAGCGGGGAAGGTATTCAACAGGAAGTTATCCGAAGGATCTGTCGGCACTTCCGGGGAACAAAGATACCTTCAGTTGACAACGCAATGGTGGCGTGTACATGCGGCATCGGCGATCGGTATCCACCATCAAAAATGTGCGCGTGCACGTGCTGTGGATACCTGTTGCTAGGCACTGTATCGGCGTGTAAAGGTACCCTTATGTTACATTTACACGCCGCCACAGGAAGGTAGACACTGCCAGGCATCGGACACAATTGTGCCTGTTGCCATGAAAACACCACGATGTGGCGGCGTGTAATTCAGGCATTTCCCTCCTCTGTCTTGCAGAAACTGCAATTTCATGGCAACAGGCACAATTATCCCCAGTGCCCGGCAGTTGCTACCTTTCAGTGGTGGCGTGTAAAGGGGCCCTTACAGATACTGAGGTAAAAACTCACCAAATACTCAGCGTGTGCACGAGGCCTTAGGGCCGCTTTACACACACCAACTACTGTGACCAACTTCTGAACAGATCTCTGGTTGCAGTGAAATCATGGGCACATTGTTACATTTTGTGGCTGTGTACAATGATTTCACTGCAACCAGAGATCTGTTCAGAAGTTGGTCACAGAAGTTGGTGTGTGTAAAGCGGCCCTTAGGGCCCCTTTACACACGGCTACATTTCTAGGGTGGCTACAGGTAACTTACTGGTTGCAGTGAAATCATGGAGACAAGGTTCTATCTTGTTGCTGTGTACAAATGGAATCATCTCTCCATGATTTCACTGCAACCAGTAAGTTACCTGTAGCCACCCTAGAAATGTAGCCGCGTGTAAAGGTACCCTTACAGATACTGAGGTAAAAACGTCACCAAATACTCAGCATGTGCATGAGGCCTTACAGATACGGAGGTAAAAAACTCACCAAATACTCACCGTGTGCACGAGGCCTTACAGATACTGAGATAAAAAACTCACCAAATACTCAGCGTGTGCATGAGGCCTTACAGATACTGAGGTAAAAAACTCACCAAATACTCAGCGTGTGCACGAGGCCTTATGGGGACGTCACACGCGTCAATATCGCTGCTGCATATGACGTTGCAGCGATATTGACATGTGTGACAGGGAGTATCAACCAGCGATAAATCGCTGGTTGATGGTCGCCAGGTTTAGAACTTGCTGTAAAACCTGGCGATGATCGCCCGGTGGACACGCAGCATCACTGCGTGTGACACTGGGACACGAGTGATCAGCGATCTTCCAGCGCCTCTCAGGAAGCGCTGGGAGCTGGTCTCCATGGTAAACTGCAGGTATCTAAGCAGAGTGCGGCGCTTAGTTACCCGCTTGTTTACATGGTTACTAGCGATCTCCGATCGCTAGTACTGATCAGCCTTCAGTGTCGCCAGTGATGAGATAGCTGACGACATTGACGTGTGTGACGGTCCCATTACAGATACTGAGGTTAAAACTCCCCAAATACTCAGCGTGTGTACGAGATCTTACAAATACTGAGGTAAAAAACACCAAATAAACAACGTATGCAAGTGGCCTATTAGACTATGTGATCGCTCGGCGTCTGTGATCCATTTTTCCATGTTTTACTCCTGAGTACGCATATACGCTATATATGTAGTAGATACGGAAACTCCTGTTGCTGTGTCGACGTCTGCTCATTTTGCACAACATAATTGTTGCAGATTTTTACGATTGTTTTTGATCCGTAAAAATAAGCAGCATATCAATTCTTTAACACCTCATACCTTGCATACAGCCCGGCCCTTCTGGGTTTCGCCACATCACATGTCATGTGGGTAGGGGGGAGAGTGACCCACGTGGTGTGTGATGTGGTCAAAATCCGGAAGCACCGTCTGGTCTGAAAGGTAAGCAGTGTACAACAGAGCAGGGATAGCAGGGATGGATGCAGTGTTTTCTGCATCAAAAAAAAGCGGATATTACAGAGCAAAAGCACAATATTTTTGCTCCATAATTTCTGCTAAAAGAGGATGCAAATTTGATACAGAAAATTCTGCATCACCTTTTCTGCCCGTCGGCACATAGCCATACATAGACATGCACATAATTATAGAATATATATTATATTATACTTACATATATTATATACATATATGAAGACGTTCACAATCATAAATATGCACATACACAATCATATGCACAAATAAAATTGTACACAAACAGCCAATCCATAAATATATATATATATATATATATAACACACACACACTTACACAGACACATATATGCACACAATCTTTATATGCACGTTCACAATCATATACACCAATCATACATATACACACAATCTTCAGATACACACATATGCAATCATTTACACACAGACACAATCATGCACAGACATACACACATATTGGTGGTGTTTTTTTTACTTTTGTTGTCTGGGGACAGCTCACATGACAGCTCATCTCTTCTTCCATGAGTCTCTCAGAGTCGCACAGTTGCTAGCAGCAGGTCCTCCTTGGCAGGAATCAGGCCGGGCGCGCAATGCTGCAGTTGAGAAGACCCCGCGCGCTGTGCTGATATCATTGCAGGACATGGCCGCACACAGCAAACTGCTCACTCCTCACAGTCCTCTCTGCTGTACAGTGATGCGGACGGGCCAGCGCTGCGCAAGTGTGTCAGTGTGCCGAGCCAGCCGTTAGCAGTTTGCTGTGTGCGGCCATTTCTAATATGGACGGCCATGTACAGCTTCTGGTAAAGTGGCCTGGAGGACAATTGCCCCTCTGCCAAATGGCCAACCCCGCCTCTGTGTCCCCACAGCACCGCTGTGTGCCGGCAGTGGAGGTGTGTGAGGGCTGGAGTGTGGCTGTGACCAGGCCGGCCAGCAGACTCCAGCCTGCACCCGCAGTCTATTTGATATGATGAGCGGGAGGAAGGAGGAGGGCGGGAGCAGCAGCGGCTGCCTCAATGAAGATTTCACATCAGCGGCTCCGGTGCCTGTAGAGTGCGGTCCACAGTGGCAGATTATAATGAGTCTGCAGTTTGCACTGGGCGGCTCCCCTGGGCCCCACCAGCCTCTTGGGCCCGGGGCTACCGCCCAAATTGACCTCATTATAATCCGCCACTGACCACTATCAATGTCTGAATCAGCCCAGTACCTTTAGTAAAGAACATATGGAATCAATGTTATCTGGGACCCGGTATCCAACAAGGCATTAAAGGGAATGCCATTCAACATAATAGGGATCACCGGCTGTCCTCCCACGAATGTGTCAAACCAGGCTGAAGGACCTTTAGAATTCATACCTGAGGAGCGGCCCGCCTGCCCAGGGAATCATCGTTTAAAGGACACTCTCGGGCAAGGTGACCTGGTTTCTGGCAACGGCGACAAATGGGCTGTCCATCTGGTTGATAGCGATCGCTGGGTCGTCTTCTTGCTGCTGGGTATCTTCTGGGCCTCATCCACGGGACATCCTCTCTGCTGGTCGCCAACTTGATCTTGGGTGCAGGCTTTGACTCTCGCAGTTCCTTGATGACCTTGGCCATTGAGATGACGGTGTCTGTCAGGGCATCTAGCTTTTGATTGAGGGTTGCATTAGAAATCGATTCCCCTGTTTCAGCAGCAGTCGCTGACATGGCAGATATCGCTGATGCTATCGGTTGCTGAGGTGGTGTTGCAGGGCACTGTATAGATTGCAGATCCCGGGGCTCCTCTACCTGCTGCTGACGAATAGCTCTGTCTTTTAACTCAACAAATGTCATTTTAGGATTCTGGATGAGCATCATACTCAGCTGTCCTCTGTGGGACAGGGATAAGAGACCCTCTATGAACTGGTCAATTAACATTTTGTCAGCTCCCAGGGCTAAGGCAGGTTCTGCTAGCTTAAGTGCTTTGAGTGCTTCCTGCAGATTTAAGGCAAAGTCTCTGGCACTCTCTTCAGGCTTTTGTTGACATGCAATGAACCTCATTTATGCTCGTGTATCAGCAGTAGATTCAAATGCTGCTTTTAATCCAGCTATAAGATGTCCTTATCTGTGCTATAAGTGTCCTTATCGGTGTCCAGCCAGGATGCGACCTCCCGATGTGCATTGCCTGTTAATTGTCCAATAATCATTCCTACACATTGGGCTTCAGTGAGGGGGTACATCACATAGTATGCTTTTATCTTGCTAATAAAGTCATTAATGGTACCTTTACACGCCGCGACGGCAGGCTGGATACATCGCGCTACTTCGCGTGCACGAGCACGCTCAAACGGCTACAAACGGTCAACGCACCCTCTTTACACGCCGCGACAAGGTGCGCTACGCCACGCTACATCTATAGCTAGCTACATCGCCAGGTGTCTCAAGTAGCCAGCTGTAGCGTAGCGTACCATGTTTACACACCGCTCCAACAAGCTACTATGGGCGGACCCGGTGCAGCAGGGATAGCACATAGGCGTGCAACAATCTTGGATTACGAGCCGTCCGTACGATGATAGGACAGCGCAATATCATCAGGATTGGCCAGGCATCGCAGGAGGCTGGTTAATACAGCACGCTCGAGTAATTGTGTAGTGTGACTGGTCAGCTCCTTAAATATCCCGCCCTATGCTGCGACTACCAATCATAAAGCAGGAGCGACCTCCAATGATCGCAGATGGGGCGCGGTAACATGGCGACTGTGTCACGCCTTAGATACATGGCAGCCACATCGCCGGGTGTCCAGAGTTGCCTTCCGTTGCTTCTTTACACGCCGATACAGCTCGCTACAATCGGCGATGTTGCCTTAAGTTTATGAGCAGAGCCCATAAACAGATGTATCTGTCGCCGGCTGTAGCGTCGCCTCTTCAGACGCCGCTACTACAGGCGATATGGACGCTACAAGCTACAATTGTAGCTTGTAGCGCGATGTATCCAGCCTGCCGTCGCGGCGTGTAAAGGTACCATAAGAGTGTTAGGCTCACCGGCGTATTGGGGAAGCCACATTGCCCCTGGAGTATACGGCATCAGGAGCGGCATAATAGGTGCTGCTCCTTGCACCGCTGCACCGCTGGGTGCAGCTCCTTGATCTGGCACTGGATTCTCACCGGCTGCTCCGCCGCTGCTTGGCACCGCTGGCTGCGACATCCTGCGCCCCCTTAGTTAAGGTCTGCCCTCCTGTCTTCCGCTTCCGTCCGGATGTCTCACAAAGGTTCCGCTGCGCACCAGGGATTCTCTTCCCTTCCGGATGACGTCAGAGCGGTGAGCGGTTTTTCTTCCGGCGCGTCGCGCGCTCTGTAATGGCGGATTTTTAAATTTACAGTCTCTGTGGTGCAGTTTAAATTCAGCTTGCCCGCGCACCCAGCAATGGCGGCTGATTTAAAATGGTCACTAATCAAGGCACACAATGCCCGGTACCGGGCATGGTAGATCCTGTTCGTGACGCCAGGTTGTGGAGCCCACTGGGACGGTGTACTCGGGGTTCTGCTGGGGAATGTCACGGCGGTCCTGGTCCGGACCGTGTCCCGGGTTCACACAAGTAAATGGGGTGTATTTACAAGGGATTAGGTTTGTCGTGACGCCACCCACAGGTTGTGGTCAGTTAGGGGACCACCGCTGCTGCAGAACCTCCAGGGATGATGTTTTGGCAGCTTTAGATGGAACGGCTCTCTGCAGGTAGAGCCTGGTTCCCTGGGGCAGTGGTAATTAAAGTCTGTGATGGTGGTTATAGATGTTGCAGGAAAGTAGGGGTAGTAGTAGAGATGACAAGAGTGGAGGCAATGGCAGTTTATGAGGGAGAGTAGGGTTTCAGCTCAAGGATCACACACACTCACGTTTGTTGTCGTTTCCAAGTCTTTACTGTGCAGATGGTAAAGCAGAGTATTGTCCACGGAGTCTGTACCGGGGCCGGGTTGCTCCCACCCTGACCGGGTCCTTGGCTTCCTACTTCTGCGCTTTGTGTGTGGCCCTGCTGCCGCTTTTAGCTGAACTGCTGGCCCTGTCTCCCCTCACGGGTACCAATCTGCTAGGCAACTTGAGTCCTCTGTGTCACTGACCCCTCCGTGTTGCTTTGCTATGGTACAGTGAAGATGGTGGACCTTCACTATCCCGGTATTCACTGTCCTGTCTGTCTCAGGCACAGCATCGGATCCAGTATCTGTCCTAAGCGCCTCTCCGGGTGAGTTCAGGGTAACTCCTTATCCCAGGTGTGTTCCTCTGTTTCTCTGACTCCTTCTCTCAGACCTCTCAGGACCTCCACTCCAACTTGACTCTCCTCCAACTCCAGACTCAACTCAACTCCAGACTAAACTGAACTGAACTGACTAACTGTCACTCCTGCTCTGAGGTAAACAACATTAGCTCCTCCCACTCTTGCAGGTGCCACCTAAGCTCCTCCCACTTTCTAGTGTAATGTTTCTGTGGCACATTAACCCTTGGGGTGCCACAATCCCATCGGGATGGACCCTACCTAACAGTGTTAAAAGACCTTACCATGTGTCCTGCGATGTGCATGGCAATTGGTAAGTAAGTCTGCGCCCCAACAGAGAGCAACAGCAGTAGGAGACTGTGCTCATTACATAATGTCTGGCTCAAAGGCAGGCCACACCTCAGTTTGCAAAACTGCAACCAAACATACTGAGACAAAATCAGGGCTGGAAATAAAATGTAATCATGCAGTGGGTGCATGTTCACATTGGCCTTATAAAAGCAAACACAACAATAAGGAAAAATGAGCAAATACCATAGAATAATTAAAAGTAAATAGCTAAAGTGCATGAAAATAAACAGGTTACTTGGTGACATTATTTGCTAAAAAAAATAGGCAAGCCGTCCCACCAACGACATGGTAACCCCATCGGGACGGCCCCTACTTAACAGTGTTAAAAAAAACCTTACCAATAATGTCACCAAGTACCCTTTTTATTTAAATGCACTTTAGCTATTTGCTTTAATTATTCTAAATTATTCTATGGTATGTGCTCATTTTTCTTTATTGTTGTTTTTACTATTATTAGACCAATGTGAACATGCACCTACTGCATGATTACATTTTATTTCCAGCCCTGGCTTTTGTTTCAATGGAAATACATTGTTAGCAAGCAACACTAGGGGAAAACATGTAGATTCTGTTGCAGTTTTTGGCATGTTTTTTTTTGTTCAGATTTTCTGCATAAAACCTCAGTATATCTATTATATGCGTATTTACAATTATGGTACTACCGTATATACTCGTGTATAAGCCGAGTTTTTCAGCCCAAAAATTGGGCTGAAAAGTCCCCCCTTTCGGCTTATACACGGGTCAATACGGTAATCCTATGGTGGGGGAGGGTGCGGGGGGTGGGGGGGCGCTGCGCAGTATTTCTTACCTTGTCCCCCGTTCTGCAGTGCCTCCGGTGTCCTCCGTGCTCCATTCCCGGTCTGCTGTGCCTTGTGGTTCCCCCTGCTTCGGTTCCATCATCATCGGTGCTGGGGCCGCCATCTTCCTTCTTCCCTCCGCCCCCGGCCAGTGATGTCACAGTGATGTCAGAGCAGGCCGCGCTGTGATTGGCTAGCACCCGTGATCACGTGTCACGGGTGCTAGCCAATCACAGCGCGGCCTGCTCTGACATCACTGGCCGGGGGGGAGGGAAGAAGGAAGATGGCGGCCCCCAGCACCGATGATGATGGAACCGAAGCAGGGGAACCACAAGGCACAGCAGACCGGGAACGGAGCACGGAGGACACCGGAAGGCACAGACGACATCCCAGCACAGAAGAAGAGGATCGAGGAGGCAGCACAGCGGTCGGCACGGAGGACACCGGAGGCACTGCAGAACGGGGGGACAAGGTAGGAAGCTGTGTGTATGTGTGTGTGTATGTGTATATATTGTATTTGTAGTGTGTGTGTGTGTATATGTGTGTATGTATGGGTATGTGTATGTAAGTAGGCTGGCTGCCAATATAAGCCATACCATTGGGGATGCTGTGTATACCTCTGGGGCTGCTGTATACTACCACTGGGGCTGTATATACCACTGGGGCTGCTGTATACTACCACTGGGGCTGCTGTATACTACCACTGGGGCTGTATATACCTCTGGGGCTGCTGTATATACCTCTGGGGCTGCTGTATACTAACCACTGGGGCTGCTGCTGTATATACCACTGGGGCTGCTGCTGTATACTACCACTGGGGCTGCTGCTGTATATACTGCCAATATAAGCCATACCACTGGGGCTGCTGTATATCTGGGGCTGCTGTATACTACCACTGGGGCTGTATATACCACTGGAGCTGCTGTATACTACCACTGGGACTGCTGTATACTATCAACTGGGGCTGTATATACTTCTGGGGCTGCTGTATACTACCACTGGGGCTGTATATACCTCTGGGGCTGCTGTATATACCTCTGGGGCTGCTGTATACTAACCACTGGGGCTGCTGCTGTATATACCACTGGGGAGGCTGCTGTATACCACACTGCTGGGGGATGTATACCTGTGCTGGGGTCCACCCATCGGCTTATACACGAATCAATAGGTTTTCCCAGGTTTTGGGGGCAAAAGTAGGGGGGTCGGCTTATACACGGGTCGGCTTATACACGAGTATATACGGTACATCAAAAAAAGGTTTGTGATCGTGTTAGCCAGTTGAAAAATATTGATTGCTCTCAGTGGGAGAAACAAAATTATTATTTTGTATTGTGATACCTTTTAATGGCTTACAAAAATAAAATGATTGATTCTGTTTAGCCCAATGGGACGGGGTACTCGGTAGCGGACCGGGGTGTATGCTGGGGATGTCATCGGCAGTCTTGGTCCAGACCGTGTCCCGAGCCCACAAGTAATGGGGGCAATATTTACATGGGAGTTTGTCATGACGCCACCCACGGATTGTGGTCAGAGTGAACACCGCTGCTGCAGAACCTCCGGGGATGATGTTTAGCAGCGGTGATGTAACGGCTCTCCGCGGGTAGAGCTTGGTTCCCCGGGGCAGTGATAGTAATAGTCTATGGATGTTGTAGGATAGGGGTGGTAGTAGAGGCGATGGCAGTTTGTGAGGGAAAGTAGGGCTTGAGCATAAGGATCACACAGACTCATAGTTTTGTCGCTTTCCAAGTCTTTACTGCAGATGTTGTTAGCAGAGTATGTCCACAGAGTCTGTACCGGGGCCGGGTTGCTCCCACCCTGACCGGGTCCTCAGCTTCCTACTACTGCGCCTTGTGTGTGGCCCTGCTGCTGCTTTAGCTGAGCTGCTGGTCCTGCTGTCTCTCCTCACAGGAACCCCCTTTGCTAGACAACTTGAGTCTTTCTGTGTGCTTCTGACCCGCTGTGTTGTGAGTTATGAGGTAACTCAATCTCCCAGATGTGTTCCTCTGCTTCTTGTACTCCTCTCCTAAGACCCTGGCTAGGCCTGGAATTGAGTAGCAGACTGTGGAGAAGCCTAATGCAGCCCCTTTACACCACAGTCTCTCTTCCTCAGTTCTCCCAGGAACTGAACCAACTACTTCCTCTTGACACCAGAATATATAGGGGATCTGCTTTAGCTCCCCCTTCTGGCCTAGAGGTGCTAATGCAGTGTTCAGTGTTGTGTGGGTGGTGTGGGAGAGTTAACCCTTTGTTGATGTTTCTCTGGCACTTTAGCCCTGGGGTGCCACATTCCCCCTTAGTTAAAGACATTACTCCGGGACTGTCGAAAAAACAAACAAACAGTTAATATATCAATTAATATTTACATAGTCTTGAAAATAAAAGTACAAAAACCACTAAAATGCTCAAAAAGAGTCCAAAGTTTCAAATAAGCAGTCCTTCTGGGGGTTTAGTCCATTGCCTCCGGGCTGATAGATATTTACAAGTAAGTCTTTACCACAACCAGTTCCATGGTAGTTATGGTCCATAAATAAATAAGAAGAGTTCAAAGTTCAAGAATTTATAAATTAGTTCACACGGGACAGTCTCTGTAGGTTCTGGGCTTTTTTAACATTGCAAAACAAATATAAACACTTACGGTGGCTCTGGTTTGTAAGTGCAGTAGGCCTCTAGGCCCTCTGGTCACTGCAGAAGAGGCCAAGTTCTTGCTCTCCGTGGCTGCCACCTAACACCAAGCTATTCTCACCTTTTGTATACATTTTACACTCTACCGGGTTCAATTTACATTTACATTTACACAAACATATTTACATCTCACATTTAATTTTACATTTCAATCTTTGAACCTTGCTGGTATCTGACCTTGGGTACTACACTGTGTTCTGCGTAAAACGGGTATACTGGATGTATGTAGCACATTGGTGTTGGTGGACGTGTACCTACTTGGAGTGTCAGGTACTTTGGCACTTCAGAAGGCGGAGTTAACAGGCGGCATCATAGTAGGCATGTCCAAGCGCATGGCCCTGATGTGGTGGGCGTGCCCTTGCTTACGGCCATTACAACGCCTCCTTTGGTAGCTCCACCCCCACCCCCTGCGGCCTTTCAATTTCTGGAGACTATGCCACGAAAAGAAGAAGAAGAATGAGCGGTGGGCAGATGTAGCATGGAGCAACAGCCGGAAGGGAACGTGGAGTGGGTGAGCAGCAGGCAGGAGACTGAGCGGAGGGGGGCCGGGAGACCAGGCGGACTGTGCCTGTCTCGCTGTAACGGAAATCCTGTGTCGCTGATTGGTCACGCCCAGCCAGCCGCGAACAATCAGCGACGTGGGTTTTGCGTTAGAGACAGTGTGACGTGAGTGCAAGATGAGTGCAGGGCTAAGTGTGAGGTGAGTACAATGTGAGTGTAGGGCTAAGTGTGAGGTCAGTACAATGAGAGTGTAGGTCTAAGTGTGAGGTGAGTGCAAGGTGAGTGTGACGTGGGTGCAGGGCTAAGTGTGACATAAGTGCAGGACAGAGTGTGACGTGGGTGCAGGGCAGAGTGTGACGTGAGTGCAGGGCAGAGTGTGACGTGAGTGCAGGGTGGAGTGTGACATGAGTGCAGGGAGAGTGTGACGTGAGTGCAGGGCAGAGTGTGACATGAGTGCAGGCAGAGTGTGACATGAGTGCAGGGCAGAGTGTGATGTGAGTGCAGGGCAGAGTGTGACGTGAGTGCAGGGTAAGTGTGAGTGGTGGTGAGTGTGAGTGCAGGGTGAGTGTAGGGTGTGTGGGTGTAAGTCGTCTGCAGTACCTGGCTCCTGGTGCTGTATGCGTTTAATTTAAGGACCTCTGGTGATGTCACAGCCATGTAATCTTGCTCCGGCCATGATTGTGACATCATCAGAGGTCCTGTAAGTATAGAGCCCCCATCACACATAACGACGCACCAGTGATACTGATAACGATACGACCTGGCGGGGATCGATGGTACGTTGTTTTCACATCACTGTTCATTTCAAATAGTGGGACGGGAAAGCCGACAGTGAAGTCGGCTTTCCCACCCGCTATGTGAGTGTAGCGCTGTCGTCTCTGACACGGCAATCCCGCGTCGCCAGTGCTTTTTTTGTAAAAAACATATTTGCCAGTACGCATTTCAGATTAATTTCCCCTATGCACAGGGGTGCAGATAGGCTCTCTGCCGCCTGAGTCTAGGTGAGGATTGGGGGGGGTAGGGTTGCTGTCGGCGGCCGCAGGTGAGGAGCGGGGGGGGGGGGGATTGCTGTCGGCGGCCGCGGGTGGGTGGAGTGGTGTTGCTGTCGGTGATTTTACCTTATGCAGCTGGCGCACGTCACACAGGGTCCTGGCTGCATAGTGCAGGTGCCACCCCCTTCTGCTCTGCGGCTCCCCCTGCCTGCTTGCCGCCTGAGTCTAAAGGCTCATATTGACCATTGGACAGTGCGGCCCTGCCTATGCATGGCACACGTCCTCTATGCATGGTACACGTCCCCTATGCATGGCACACGTCCATTATGCATGGCACACGTCCATTATGATGGCACACGTCCCCTATGCATGGCACACGTCCATTATGCATGGCACACGTCCATTATGCATGGCAGCACTCCATATACATGGCACACGTCCCCTATGCGTGGTACACGTCCCTATGGTGGCACACGTCCCCTATGCGTGGCACACGTCCCCTATGCATGGTACACGTCCCCTATGCTGGTACACGTCCCCTATGCGTGGCACACGTCCCCCTATGCATGGACACGTCCCTATGCATGGCACAGTCCATTATGCATGGCACAGTCCCCTATGCGTGGCACACGTCCCCTATGCGTGGCACATGTCCCTATTCGTGGCACACATCCCTTATGCATGGCACACATCCCCTATGCATGGCACACATCCACCTATGCATGGCACACATTCCCTATGCATGGCACACATTCTCCTATGCATGGCACAGTCCCTATGCAGGGGCACACGTCCCCTAGGCAGGGCACACATCCCCTATGCAGGGAACACGTCCCCTATGTGTGGCGCATGCCTGTGTTAGATAAGGCCCCATGCTGCTCTATTCTTCCCTCCTCCAGCGCTGATCTCCCGGTCTCCCTCGTGCTGCTGTGATCGGGCAGAAATAATGCTGCAGAGCTCCTCCACTTCCTGATTCTGTGCGATCATGTGATCGGCACAGCAGAGAGTGACATCATCTCTGCGTGCGATCACAGCAACAGGGAAACCGGAGAGACATCGGGAGATCAGCGCTGGAGGAGGAGTCAGGAGGTAAGTATATGTGGTGCCCCTGCGACCAGGGTGGCCACATAGGGAACTGCAGCCAGGCAGAAAGATAGACGGTTTGTACACCAAACACCCTCACGGACACACACACACCACTAGAGGCAGCACCCAACCCGGAGCCCGAACTCTAGGCGGGAAAGGGGTGGTGGGTTTAGAGGAAAGAGGGTGGGAACAAATGTAGATCAGGTGACAGAGAGCACAATAGAGGAGAAAGAGGAGGAAGGAGTTAGTAGGCCAGAGTGAGCCGAGAAGTAAAGACACCAAGCAGAGAGTGACACACATCACGGTGGGGTTGGGCTTCCTGGAGATGCAAAATCCACAGAGTCACAGAAACCATGGAGAGCAAGCTCGTCCATAGCTGGCATCCCAGGGGAGTGTGAGGAAAGGAACCGGACAGCAGTACTGGGTCCGAGGAACATGGCAGCACTGACTAACTGGTGGAGAAGTTTTCCCTAGATGTGCTGGAATTACACGGGTTAGATGGAGCCTGGTAACGCCTTGCAAGAGAGGGTTACTGCAGACTAGGCATATACCAGAGATTCAGCTCTGAGGGAACAGAGATTATATACCGCTTCTCATTTAACCGACGGGGAGCTCTAACTCCAGGTTGGAGCTCCCACAACAAGGGTTGAAGGCACAGCAGCAACCACGAGGACCCACAAGGGTCCGAGCTGCCCCATAAAACCCGGGGAGACAACAGAGAGAGAAACAACAGCCTGGAAGGACTTAAGAAGGAGTGAGGGGTCTCAGAGTGACAGCCTGGCTGCAGTGGGTTCAGTGTTACCGGAGTTAACTGACTGTGAACTGTGTTAAGAACTGTACTGAGAATTGCTGTGAATTGTTTGAAGAGCTGACAAGTAAACCCGGTGAACCCTGCCTGAGGTCCGTGTCTGATTCCAGGTGTATTGAATTTTGCATACCTTTTATCCTGTCAGGAGCAGCCCAAGCCACTGGCGGGCTCATCCATCTGGCTGCAGCCCATCCCTCCATCCTCCTGGCAGAGCAGCGCTGTAGCAGTGGTCCCATCATTGACCACAAGACGTGGGTGGCGTCACGACAAACTTTATCCACTGTATATATCCCCTTTTACTTGTGAGAACCCGGGTCACGGTCCGGACCAGGACCTCCGTGACATCCCCAGCAGTACCCCAGTCCGGTACCGAGTACCTCTCCCAGTGGGCTCCACATATAGTGTTTATTGTTTTACTATGGCAGCAGCATGGGGGCCATATCTAACATAGGGGGGGCATGTGCCATCACAGGCGGCGCAGGACCATATAATATGCACTGCTCCCCCAGCCCATCACCATGGTGCGGTTTCAGCACCATGGTGATGGAGAGCGGCTATGCATATTATATGAGCGGGAGCAGGAGATCTCCCTCCTGCAGCCTCCACCAGCCTCCTCCAGCTCACATTTTCCGGTACACACCGTACTGTCGCAAAAATAGCACTGTCTGTCGCTGTCGCCAGGTTTTGAACTTACATAGTATGCGCCCATTGGTGGCCTGCCTCAGGCGGCACCAATGAGCGGCCTCTGTCTGGCGCAGGACTTCGGCTTCAGGCAGACACCTTAGACAATTATATAGTAGATTCATGAATCATGGTCTGTGTTAAAGGGGCCTACGGAGACCGTTTCGCCCAGGGCTCACAAAAACCTGGAGCCGGCCCTGCAAACAACTCTGTTAGTTGTACTGACATCAGCCAGAAGAGTTAGTGAATCCTCCTTTTCTGGCGATATTTTCCAGATATGATAGTACTGAAACCTGATCCATTCTACCTTCCTAAAGTTGTTACCAGATTTCATAGAAATATTTCTTCCTTCCTTTTTTTTTCCCAACCCTTCTACTCCTGAGGAGCACAAGTTTCCACACTTTAGATGTTAGGAAATCAGTCTACACTATACAGATAGACCTCAGTCCTGGAGGCAGAATAGGGCTCTGTTCTTGGCCTTTCAGAGCCACAGGAAAGGGTCTGGCAACACAAAGTACACTTGTCGGTGGATGAGGGATGCCATCTGTCTGGCCTACTCAGCGAAAGGTGAACCCCCCAGATGAAGTAAGGGCCTATTCAGCTTGGGCCATGGCTTCCTCATGGGCTGAGAAGGCAGACATATCAATTGAGTTGATATGTAAGGCAGCAACATGATTTTCACCATCCACCTTTTACAACCACTATAGACTAGACCTGTCTTCTGACTCTGCTTTGGTTTTCGGGAGATCTGTCCTCAATACAGTGGTTCCTCCCAAGTAATGGTTCTCTGAAAAGCTCTCAAGTGGGTGTTGTCGTGGCGAGAAGAATAGACTAGATTATTTACCGGTAATCGGTTTTATGGAGTCCACGACAGCGCCCACTCACTTCCCTGCCTTGCTATACATGGACGCTAGTGTAAGTTTGAGTTATGGTTCACTATTGGTGGTGGTTGTATGTTTGTGTATATTAATTGATGATTACGGAGAATATCTTAATTCAGGGTTCCTCTCATGCTCTGTAAAACAACTGAGGAAGTGAGGGGGACCATCCCTTTTTATCTGTAGGTTTCCTGTCCCTATGGGTGGATCTCCTCTCTCAAGTGGGTGCTGTCGTGGACTCCATAAAAAACGATTACCCGTAAGCAATGTAGTTGAGTGTTTATTCAGTTATGTCCGTATTAGGCTGCTTTCACATCAGTGTTTTGCGCTGATCGCGGCAGTTGCGGTGAAAAAACTGCAACTGCTGCGATTACCACTTAAGGGTGCTTTCACACTAGCGTTTTTTTTCAAATCGCGGCAGATGCGGTGAAAAAACCCGCATCTGCCGCGATTAACGCAAAACCGCGACTCTTGCGGCAAGCCCCATGCAATGTCTATGGGGCTTGCGGTAAGGGTGCGGCAAGTGCGGTTTTCGGCACTTGCGTCAGGTGCGGCTGCGAAAAAAAAACGCTGCTGACTGCGGGTTTTTTCACGCCGCACCTGCCGCAAGTGCCGAAACAGCACTTGCCGCACCTGCCGCATCCTTACCGCAAGCCCCATAGACATTGCATGGGGCTTGCCGCAAGTGTGCCGCAAGTGTCACGGTTATGCGTTAATCGCGGCAGATGCGTTTTTTTTCACCGCATCTGCCGCGATTTGAAAAAAACGCTGATGTGAAAGGGGCCTAACGGCCACACTTGCGGTTCACCTGCGGCAAGCCCCATACAATGTCTATGGGGCTTGCGGTAAGTGCAGCAGGTGCGGTTTTGGCAGGTGCGGCCGCGAAAAAACCACGGTATTTTTTTTGTTTATAGGCTTCTATGTGGAGCCTGAAAAAAATGCAGGTAAAAAAAATGGTGTTTTTAAACACAGAATGAAAGTTTTTCTGTAGTATTAAAATGCAGTAATAACGCGAATTCACATTTGCACCAAAAACACATCAAATAAGGGTAAAAGCACATAAAAGAAATACTGGAAACACACACTACTCAGAGAAGATTGTTATTGCATTGTGTGGTGCGAATGACGCACCCCAAGGCCGGAGTACTCAGATCCCAGGCGTAGCTTAAAGGGACTGTCACTGGTGGCCGGTGCCCAGATCTGTGGCCCTGGTGGTCACGAAAAAGGGGTTTAGTAAAATAAAGTAATAAAAGTTTTTTTTCAACGTGACACGACCTGCAGTATCTGGCGATGGCACCAGCGCTGCCAGCAGATCTCCAGGTACGATAGGTAGACAGCCGGATGATGTTGCTCCCTGCAGGCGGAGCGAAGTCCCCAGGGCAGTGAGGTAAAGAAATGGTTTCACACCGGGAGAGGCGTAGTTTTCTCCTTGAGACGGGAACACAGGTGACCAACTTGGTAGAAATTAAACACAGGAGACCTTCTTGCTCTGCACAGGTATTTACTGGTGACTTCTCAAGCAGTTCGCAAAGTACACGGTCATGGGTAGCTGGTCAGGTAGTCACCAAAGGATGCAAAGTCTCTCTGAGGCCCTCTATGATGTTCGTTCTGGTAACAACTTCTGTCCTTTTCGCTCACTGCGCTCTCCTTACTATCTGTGTGCGACCCTGCATGGAGCCCACTTCCTACCAGGCCCATTGGGTATATAGAGGTTACCTTTTTCTCTAAGGGGCTCAACCCGATTTGGAGCTCCTGGTGAGGACGTGTGTGTCGGACCAGGACAGGGATATATGAAAGACCTTCGACCCACCGGTTTGGCAGCTCAGAGCTAAACTCTTCTGCACCGCACTCGGAGCCGGCACTCCGTCTTGGACTGGGTTCCCTCCGGGACTCTCAATCTTCAGTCCGGCACGGGCTTGCACAAGCCAGGGATACCCTTTCTGTCTGGGTTGCCTTCCTTTTTCAGGCACCCTACACGACGATCCTCGCAGGGACCTCCTTCTCCTCCTTCCTTCACGGTACTCTCCTCACGTTCTGACTGTCACTCCTGCTTCTTTCACTACTCCTTAGCTCCTTCCCCCGGGACTGATAATGGGTACAACCAATTGGTCCCCTAGCTCTAAGTGTATGAATGCAGGGATGAGGCCTCAGATTAACATTACCATCCTCCAGGGATACCGCACACGCTAGTCTAGGTGTAGTACCCTTCTGTGGCGCACTGACCAGTGGGGCACCACATTTCCCCTTAGTGAAACACACTTGTCTTCAAGTGTTTCTACCCCTACACAGTACAAAGCTGTTTTTATATGCTTTAACATCAACCGAAACATTTTTATTTACACAACATTACGCAATACCTTTCATCCTTTCGGGGAGGCATTCTTCTTGTAACATTACCAGATTCCTATCTATGCCGAACTAATGGGGTCGGGTTCACACATTCACATTATACTGAGTTCTTGGGCTTAATGGAGGTAGTCCAGCAAGTCTCAACAAAATGAAAGTCTTCATGAAAGTCTATAAGTTTACGGAAAAAGAAAAACAGTCTTCACACATTTTTCAACTTTTTACATTACTAGGATATTACGGTTTACTTTCCAAGTTTACGTACACGTTGGGCGTACCATCCTCGTGGCCCTGCATGGCGTTCATAAGACACTTTGTCACGGCGATATAAGTCCCGGTCCGGGTGTCCCTTTGGGAGATAGGACTCCACTTCTCTGCGCACCACAAATACCTCCTCATAGACACCCAGTTCCCGAGCGAATCCTCAACCGTTCTCCAAATTAAAGGTGGTCACAGTACCTTGTTTCCGGTCCTCGGGTGGTACCGGTGATTGACGGCAGACCTGGCTCAGGCTTGCAGATTCTCAAGCTCCCTGGCCCACCACTCCTCATGGCAACGCTGCCGCATCGCCTAGTCAGCCGGGTATTGCTCTTGCCGGTAGTCTGGTGGTTATGGATGGGATAGGAACCTGTTCCTGTACCTGTCCCTCCACGATGGCCCGGTTTCTCTCGCCCCGGCAGGGTTGGATGTTATCCCACCAGGCTTTGTGGGGCCCAGATGCCCCGACTTCCTCGATGTCGTCATCCCGGTCATCCTCCTCAGAGCTTGGCTGGCTGGGTGTTTCCTTCAAGGTGGCCTCCAACACAACATGAGGCTCTTCGGTGGACACCTCTGGAATCTCTGGCTCAGTTGCTGTCTTGGCTCTGCTCCAGTCTCGCTGCCGCCATCATTAGATGGGGCCTCAGGGTCATCCGCCTCTTCGCGGGGCCCGGATGCCCGGACTTCCACACCTTGTGATGATGGACTGCATCTCGGCCAGCGAGTCCTCACTGGCAACCGGGTGCTCAAACATGGCCTGATCTCTTGCTCCTGGCTCCAGCTCTTGGCTGCTGGACTCTCTCTGCGTAGCCCTACGGACAGCTGTAGGGAGACATCAGCACTCCATCTCTGATAGTCCACTCCATCATCTCACAGAGCAGGGTTCTCAGATCCTGGAATGCAGTTACCGAAAAGGCTGAATCCCCCTCATGGGTCATAAGGGAAACTGCCCTCGGGTCCCTGATCACAGCTCCGGCCTCATGCTCCACCTCTCGCATCAGGTCACTCAAATGGTTAGCTGCCATCTTCCTGGGGACTGTACCGTGCGGAATAGCTGGTGGTTTGAGGCCGCACCCTTCTTCCCGCTTCTTAAAGTCTCTGGATGGGTACTTTAATATTTGGCCCGCCCCCTTGGTTGTTCGATGGTAATTGGGGCGGGCAAGTATTTTTTCCGCCTCTATCATGGCCCTCCTACAATGAGGGGCTGTGGCACGCCCCTGGGCCAACACATTATTTTTTCATGCTTAGGCTCAAAAGTCCAGCAATGAATTTTCGGGTCTTTCCGGATCAGGCCGCTGCGCTTGTCAGTCCTCGGCAGAGCGAAGGGGCGGGGCTTATATTTACACTCTTTTTCAACCGTTACGCCACCTTCCTTCCCGCTCTGTGACGCAATTTAATTTCTGTGGTGCAGTAATGGCGGCCCGATTGAACAGTTCACAAAACACAGTCAATACACGCACACAGTACCCGGTAATACAAGGCACGGGATCCTGTTTGTGACGCCAAATGATGACGCACCCCAGGGCCGGGGTACTCGGATCCCAGGCATAGCTTTAAGGACTGGACTGTCACTGGTGGCCAGTGCCCGGATCCATGGCCCTGGTGGTCACAAAAAAGGGGTTCAGTAAAAATAAAATAATAAAATATTTTTTAACGTGATGCCACCTGCAGAATCTGTTGATGGCACCAGCGCTGCCAGCAGACCTCCGGGATGATGGGTAGGCAGCTGGATGATGTCACTCCCTGCAGACGGAGCGAAGTCCCCAGGGCAGTGAAATAAAGAAATGGTTTCACACCAAGGGAGGTGCAGTCTTCTCCTTGAGACAGGAACACAGGTGACCAACTTAGTAGAAATAAGACACAGGAGACCTTCTTGCTCTGCACGGGTATTTACTGGTGACTTCTCAAGCAGTTCACAAAGTACACGGTCACGGGTAGCTGGTCGGGTAGTCACTAAAGGATGCAAAGTCTCTCTAAGGCCCTCTACGATGTTCCTCCTGGTAACAACTTCTGTCCTTTTCACTCACTGCGCTCTCTTTACTATCCATGTGTGGCCCTGCACGGAGCCCACTTTCTACCAGTCCCATTGGATATATAGAGGTTACCCTTCTCTCTAAGGGCTCAACCCAGTTTGGGCTCCTGTGGGGACGTGTGTTCATGAACATGAACTAATAAACATATAGAAATTGATACAATTAACTTTCAAACACAAAGATGATTCTAGATAAATTTTAGTTTTTATTATAAATACTCCATTTTTTATTAAAAATATTTCATTTTACCTTTATAGGAATAAATATTTAATTTTTAATGAATTTAATTTATTTTTTTAAGTAATAAATATATATATTTTTTATAGTAATACATTAAAAAAATTTCAACAGATTTGAATGGGCTATACATGTTCAACCTTTATATAGACGTCCAATTAATTGATCGGGGCTTTACTAATCAAGAATGCATCATGTTCATTTTTATTCATTTTCATTTATTTTATTTTTTTTTTTTATTTATTTATTATTTTTTATGATAGATCAATATCATGGTTTCACATTGATTAACTTTTTGATAATATAATCAACACTAAGATTCTTCTGTATTGGTCCAATCCATCAAGGTCATAAAGCATAGGCTGACGGCTTCATAACTTTTTTCCAGATATGTCAATCCTCCCTAAAAACAAATATATTAATAGTTTAATCAAAAGGATTTCATCAACAATAAAATTTCCAAAAGAATAATGTACACATATACATCACAATTTTATGAATATATTACATATAAATCTACTTTCAGCCTTTTCGCCTATTTCTCTTTCCTAAACCTTTCACCTCTGCACTCTATTCATTTCCTTGTATGTTGTCTTTCAGGTTGATGGGGGTCTCGATCTTGGTTCTCTTGCACACATCACAGCTTCAGATGAAGCTCCTTACCACTTCCCCATACACTTAGTTTGTCCACAGAATAGTTACACTTAAATCTGCATCATCACACAATAGATTGCTAGATGAGAACATCGCTCCTCATTATGGCTAAATGGCCTACACCAGTGTTTCTCAACTCCAGTCCTCAGGACCCACCAACAGGTCATGTTTTCAGGGTTTCCTTAGTATTGCACAGATGTTAGAATGATCCCCTTTGCAGGTGATTAAACTAACACCTGTGGAATACTAAGGAAATCCTGAAAACATGACCTGTTGGTGGGTCCTGAGGACCGAAGTTGAGAAACACTGGCCTACACCATTTCTCTCATCCTTTTTCGTTGTGGTTTTTATACTGTACACTAGGACAAATAACATTACAAGCACGATATTCAGATATTTTAGGGTCATATGAAGTGATTGTCCACCCTTAGGGTACCTTTACACGCGGCTACATTTCTAGGGTGGCTACAGGTAACTTACTGGTTGCAGTGAAATCATGGAGAGATTATTCCATTTGTACACAGCAACAAGACAGAACCTTGTCTCCATGATTTCACTGCAACCAGTAAGTTACCTGTAGCCACCCTAGAAATGTAGCCGCGTGTAAAGGTACCCTCACTGATATCATCCACTTACACGGTGCACCTACTCTTTGCAATTCCACAAGTAGCTCCTTAAGAATTATCAGCTCTTTGTTTTTCCTCCTCTTTTCCACTACACACATAATGGTTCGATTCTCCAATCATACATTTAGTCAATCTGACTAGTTGCTGCTTATTTTATAGGTTTTTAAAGAAAAAAAAAAAGAGGACTATGACTTGTTGATCTTTCTTTTTTATGTTTTATGTTCATTATCCAAATATTTTTCATGTATTGTAACTAAATGCATTCGGTGGTAATTGTTTGTTTACAAAAGAATGATCACATGACTCAGTCTCCTCCCTGAGTGTGATGTCACTGTGACTCAGCAGAAACATGGTTTTAGGTTCTGTATAAATAGAAGCATTGTCAGTTGCATCTTGATTGTTCCTGAGGAAGGAGCCAGGTGAAGGTTCCGGAACGCGTCGGAAGAATAAAGACACAATTCAGCCCAGATTCTCTTGTCTCTGGTGATCCTTTTGACGCCAGCGCGGACACAACGGCACTTTGCCCTACAGATCTACAGGTTTTTCGCAGAGGTTATCCGTGGAGGTGCGGTCCTTGCAGCAGCTGTATTTTACAGGCGACTATATTGATTTCTGGCTATCATACTGGTTGTGGGTGACACAACCAGACCAGGTGAGCAGTTTTACTTACACATTCATTCACCTCTTTAACTGGAGATAAGACCCTATTGCGCATTTTCTCATTTTCACAGGGCTATATGAAAGGCCTTCGACCCACCAGGTTTGGCGGCTCTCCGTCTTGGACTGGGTTCCCTCCTGGACTCTCAATCTTCAGTCCAGCATGGACTTCAGTCCGGCACGGACTCAATCTTCAGTCCCCTTTCTGTCTAGGTTGCCTTCCTTTTTCAGGCACCCTCCACCACAATCCTCGCAGGGACCTCCTTCTCCTCCTTCCCTCATGGTAGTCTCCTCATGTTCTGACTAACTGTCACTCCCACTTCTTCCACTACTCCTTAGCTCCTTACCCGGGACTGGTTAAACTGGTAACGGGTACAGCCAATTGGTCCACAAGCTCTATGTGTATGAATGCAGGAATGAGGCCTCAGATTAACATTACCATCCTCTGGTGCCAGGGATACCGCACACGCTAGTTTGGGTGTAGTACCCCTTTTGTGGCGCAGTGACCAGTGGGGCGCCACACAGACACCTACAGAAAATGTGCAGAAAAAAAGCAGTAGAAAAAATGCAGCATTTACACTACATGTGAATATGGTCTTAGGGTACTTTCACATCAGCGGTTTTTGCTGATCGCGGCAGACGCGGTGAAAAAAACGCATCTGTCGCGATTACCGCATAACCGCTGCAGTTGCGGCACAGTTGCGGCAAGCCCCATGCAATGTCTATGGGGCTTGCAGTAAGTGTGCAGCAGGTGCGGCAAGTGCGGTTTCGGCACTTGCAGCAGGTGCGGCCGCGAAAAAAACGCGGCCAGACGCGGTTTTTTTTGCGGCCGCACCTGCCGCAAGTGCCGATACCGCACTTGCCGCACCTGCCACAAGCCCGCAAAGACATTGTATGGGGCTTGCCGCAACTGTGCCGCAAGTGCAGCGGTTATGCGGTAATCGCGGCAGATGCGTTTTTTTTCACCGCATCTGCCGCGAACGGCAAAAACCGCTGATGTGAAAGCACCCTTAGAGTTACATTATTAAATTTTTTTATGGGTGTAATTGAGAAAAGTAAACAATCACGCTATGTTTTCACACCATTTACCCATTCCCATAAATAATGTGATTGCTGTTTTGTGTGTGTCATTATGATTACAGAGACACCAAATACATACATGTTATTTGCTGATTTGTAATAATTTTTTTAAATGCTCTAACCTATCGTTGTTTTAGCTGTTTATTTTTTAGTGAATTGCTAAGAAGAAAAAAATCAAATTTTTGATCTCCCTCTAAAATACAGGGACATAGAAATACATTGATATGTACAATGTATCTTTATGCACTACCTGCAACTGTTGGATTAATCTCTAAGGACACTCACAAAAAAGAAAATACAATTTTTGTAATTAGAAAGAAATTGACTTGTTTGCTATTGTATTTTTATTTTATTATTATTTTGTAGTAATTTTATAGGAACAAAACAATAAGATTATATCTTAACCTCTAGAATACAGGTACACAGAAATACACTGCTATATACAGATGTATCTCTATGTATCTGCACTACGGGTGAACATTACCAGATCTTTCCATCTCTCTCAGTATGGGCAGTGGCTAATTGGTAGAGCCTTGGGGAGCCTAGAGGAGCAAATTTTTTATTTATTTTATCTGCATGCAAAGAGATGCATGCTCCAGCCCTGAGGTGGAGGAGCCACAGAGCCAGCAAGGAGAGGTGAGTGAAAATCAGGACAAAACCCTGACTGCCAAGAAATTGGGACTGAGCCCTTAAATCAGGACAGTCCTGCTGAATCAGGGACAGTTTAAATGTAAATCTGCTAAGAAGAGTTGAGATCATGGGCTCCATCTTAAATTGTATTTTTTGGATTGTTTATTCTTAAGTATCGCATTAAATTTAAAAGTGTTGTGAAGTGACGCTTTGTTTGTTACATCCTCTATTGCAGTGTTTCCCACTCCAGTCCTCAAGGCAAACCAACAGATCATGTTTTCAGGATTTCCTTAGGATTGCATAGGTGATAATTGAATCACTTGTACAGGGGATAATTCCATCATCTGTGTAATGATAAGGAAATCCTGAAAACATGACCTGTTGGTGTGCCTTGAGGACTGGAGTTGGGAAACACTGCTCTATTGATTGAGGTGGAACTTGTTTCCACTTGGCTGCAATAAGAAGCTTAATTGTTAACAGAATATGACATATGATGTACCTATATTTGCTGGGTATAGTTACACAATGAAAGTAGAACCAGTTAAGGAGATAAGTTAATTTTCAGATTAATGACCTTTAATTTTAAGTTCTTGGTATCATCCCAAAGTTTACATTTATATTTGCGAGATGTTTCCAATGTCACTACATTCCCTCCAACATGCTGGTGAGGTTGATGGGCAAATAACAATGGTTAATTTTTGTGGGATAAAGTGCCATCTAGTTAATAACTCATAAAAGGTATCCTGTAATGTCACGCAGCTGCTGTTGGAGTATGTGATGTTTAGTACTTTTTGAAGTTGGTCTAAGTCAATCTTCTGTTTGAGCTCCTTTTCCCACACTGCTATATTGGAAGTGTTGATCAGTTCATTATGGTCATGAAAATGTAAGTAGATATGGAGATAAGTGACGAGGATTCCATCAGCACATCTCACAATTAAACTGCAATGGTGCTTAATACATTTAACTGTTTCGGTACATCTCGTTGTTTTAAGTATAATATGTCACATTTTTGTCTTACAGCTGTCAGGATGCTACATGACTCAGTGTGATCCTATGTAATTGAACTGTACTATCTAAGCATTCCTTCCTTACCTCCTCTCCCCCGTCATTCCTTTTTTCCAAGGTTTCTCACCCAACTTTACCTTATCCTTCCCCTTCCCAATCTGTTGGAAATCCTTTAAAAAATTGTTAATGTAAACTGCTTAACCTCTTCCATGTTAACTTTCCTTGTGTCTTTTTTACTCCTTGTTTCCCTGAATTTTCCCTTTTTCTTTTCCTGTAGTTTTCTTAATATTTAAAATGTATTAAAACATTTTGAACAATAAGAGTTCAACCACAATAGGAATCATGATGTTTCTGAATCACGCTGTGCTTTATTGTAACAAACATGTCTAAAAGAAAAGGTAGAAAAAGTTGTAAAAAAATAAAGCAGGTTCACTGTGTATACGTGAACATATTCTTAAGGTTGGAGTCACACTGCCGTATGACCTGACCTGAGTGCACAGATATATAGGAAGAAAGACAATGCATAAGAAAGTGCACACCTGAAAAAATATATGAAGCTGACCTGAGTGCACAGATATATAGGAAGAAAGACAATGCATAAGAAAGTGCACACCTGAAAAAATATATGAAGCTGACCTGAGTGCACAGATATATAGGAAGAAAGACAATGCATAAGAAAGTGCACACCTGAAAAAATATATGAAGCTGACCTGAGTGCACAGATATATAGGAAGAAAGACAATGCATAAGAAAGTGCACACCTGAAAAAATATATGAAGCTGTCACGCTCGGGTCAGCAGAGCTGCCGGCAGCTCCAGGCAATGCGATGCGATACTCGCGTGAGTTATACACTTGTGTAACTGCAGCTTAAAAGTTACAAAAAAAGATTAAAAAAAACCCTCTGAATACAATGGATGATAGAACTCTCTGTTCAACATTACCTCTGGCAAAATACTTATATGGAGGTAAGGTTATAGGTTATCCCAACATAAACCATATAGTTGGTCCAAAATACACATAAAATATTGGCCCAAATCAATGTAGTGAATGACTAAACAGAATGCTGTGCTCTGGGAAAGGAAATGGTGAAGTGCTGCCAAAACTGGAAGTAATTCCTTCTCAATGGAAAATTACATGAAAAACAATTGCAATTATATTTTTACATCAAAATTCTTGGCCGACTGTAATAGTTGAATATATTTGCAAATTCTTGTAAGGGCTCACACACTATGGCCGAATAAGGCTTGAATAAAAGCCTCTGTGGCTACTGTACAAAGTCCAACCAGAAATGAATTGTAGCAGGCTACATTTATGTGAGCATACATTGTTATATAACCCCCAAAAATATCTGCAGAAAAATATGGTGATAATATATATAGTAATAAATGGTGGAACTCACAGGGGCTCTGGGTGGCGTCATACAAACTCCATGCACACAGCCGAAGACACTCCAATTGGCTTCCATTAATTCTCAGGACATTTTGAGTAAGACACCTTGCCACATTTTATTTTCCACTCTGTCTTACAATGAGATTGTAACCTCTTGGCTAAGTGTGAGCATTTTATATCTGTTAAATAAGACGCTACATAAATTATGGCCAAAAGTCCAGTTTTAGATTTCTTCTCAGTGTCGATGGTATGCAGTGAATTCAATGGAAAACCATTCCTCTGCTGAAATAAAAAACATGTGCTTTTTCCTCAAGAGGCAATATTATATCCAAGATAAAAAGGAATTTATTCTGTGTTTATAGATTATTAATCTTAAATGTCAGATCTGGTTCTTGGCATTAAAAGGGTTTATATCAGTTCAGCTTCTTGCTGGTTTCAGTTATTCTGATATTATTATCTAATATGACTATGGTTTGGCTGTTACCACAATGTTCCATACATGAAAGATTTTTATATGAAATATGCCTCATCTCATATTGGTGAAATTGGGTTCCTTAATAGGGCTCTCCTGGAAACATTTTACCAATAAACTCCAGATTATACTGATTCTCCAGCTTCAAATAAAATGGCATGAACAAACATGATAAAGAAACAGAGGTTTAGAGATATTACTTTCATGCATATTGTATCTCTGCCATTATTAGCAGATTTGCCTGATGTAGGCCGGCACTATGTTATACCTTGCCTGATGAAGAGACGTCAGCAGTCTCAAAAGCTTGCATTGTAGGATTGTGGCACCCCAGGGATTAAGTGCCACAGAAACATCAACAAAGAGTTAACTCCCCCACACAACACTGAACATTGCACTAGCACCTCTAGGCCAGAAGGGGAGCTAAAGCAGCTCCCCTATATATTCTGGTGTCAAGAGGAAGTAGTTGGTTCAGTTCCTGGGAGAACTGAGGAAGAAAGACTGTGGTGTAAAGGGGCTGCATTAGGCTTCTCCACAGTCTGCTACTCAATTCCAGGCCTAGCCAGAGTCTGAGGAGAGGAGTACAAGAAGCAGAGGAACACATCTGGGTGATTGAGTTACCTCATAACTCACCCCGGAGGAGCGCACAGACCGGATACTGGATCCATAACTGTCACTGACACACGCAGCACAGTAAACACCGGGATAGTGGAGGTTATAGATCTACACTGTACTCAGCGAAGCAACACGGCGGGGTCAGAAGCACACGGAAAGACTCAAGTTGCCTAGCAAAGGGGGTACCTGTGAGGAGAGACAGGGCCAGCGCTCAGCTAAAGCAGCAGCAGGGAGGGCCACACACAAGGCGCAGTAGTAGGAAGCTGAGGACCCGGTCAGGGTGGGAGCAACGCGGCCCCGTACAGACTCCGTGGACAGTACTCTGCTAACAACATCTGCAGTAAAGACTTAGAAAACGTCAAAACTGTAAGTCTGTGTGATCCTTATGCGCAAGTCCTACTTTCCCTCACAAACTGCCATCGCCTCTACTACCACCCCTATCCTGCAACATCCATAGACTATTACTATCACTGCCCCGGGGAACCAAGTTCTACCCGCGGAGAGCCGTTACATCACCGGTTGCTAAACATCATTCCCGGAGGTTCTGCAGCAGCGTTGTTCACCCTGACCACAACCCATGGGTGGCGTCACAACAAACTCCCCTGTAAATATTCACCATATTACTTGTGGGCTCAAGACATGGTCCAGACCAAGACTGCCGTGACATCCCCAGCATATACCCCGGTACGGTACCGAGTACCCCATCCCAGTGGGCTCCACAACTTGGCGTCACAAACAGGATCTACCGTGCCTGGTAAACTGGCATTGAGTGCGTGATTTGTTGCGAAAAACTGTTTTTGAACTGTGCCACAAGAACTGTAATTTTGAAATTCCGCCATTGCAAAGCGCACGACGCGCGGGAAGAAAGGGGGTGTGTATTGTGAGCGGTACCCTGCTGAGGCGCGAAGCCAGCCTCCTCCCTGGTTCTGATGACATCCGGGGGGAAGAGAATCCCTGGTGCACCACGGAACCTTCAAGAGACATCCGGACGGAAGCGGAAGACAGGAGGGTCGACATTAACTAAGGGGCACAGGATTTCGCAACCAGAAGAACCAGCGGCGCCGAGCACCACTCCAGTCCATAGTAACCAAGCAACCACTTGAGTTAGTTGTCTTAGACCTGTCAAGTTATCACCAAGCCGGTCAGGCTATGTCTATGCCCTAACCATCGTGGACCATTACTCCCGCTTCTTAGTGGTGGTACCTGTCAAGGACCTGACAGCGAAGACGGCTGCAAAAGTGTTTCAGACACATTTCTGTAGACCTCATGGCTACCCGGAAAAGTCCTTGCAGACCAAGGTCCAGCCTTTGAATCAGAGATTTTCCAGGAGTTTTGCAACATGTACGGCTGTAAGAAGATCCGCACAATAGCGTACCATCCTCAAACCAATAGCTTATGCGAAAAGATGAGCCATATTGTAATTGACCTGTTGAAAACATTACCAGAATCCGAGAGAAATCAATGGCCAGAGAAATTACCTGATTTGGTAGACCTGTACAACCATGTCCCAGTGTGTTCATCAAACTGCACCCCAGCCTACCTTATGCGTGCAAGACCCAGTAAGCTGCCAATTGACTTAGATATGGGAATTCTAAAACCTGATTCAAAAGTTGAAGAATCCAATTGAGATACCCTATGTCAACAGCAGTATCACCAAGTACAGGAGTGCGTAGAGAAAAATCTTCAGCAAACTAGAGCAAGACAAGAGAGAACCTTTAACCAACGTGCTCAAGCAACTCCGTTACAACCCGATGAGCAAGTTCTCAAGATAAGGAGACGCACCAACAAATTGGATAATCGGTGGGAAACCACCCCATACACAGTCTTACCATCCAATTTAGACAATGCTACAATGTGTCTAATAAGCAAAGACGAAGGAAGAACTTCAGCAGTTGTGTCCAGAGACCATCTCAAACCGTGTCCTGAAACCTTGAAGACACCAGAAGTAACTGTACCCATACAGATCCCACCTGTCAAGAAAGAAGATGAAGTTTTCCATACAGTTCTAGGAGATTTCCCCCAAAACATGGCCAAATTACTACAGAGCAGTTGTAGTTCCAATGATTGCTTTCCCTCCCATGGTTGAATCAACACTAGAACCTGTACAACTAGAAGTCCCAAGACCTAACTGGAAGTAGAACCCGTAGAGGAAGAACAAATTCTTGGTCCCAGTGAGCTTGCCAGTCCGCCTTGGAATTGTTGACGTATATGCTGGTGGAAGAAGAAGACATGCTAGGGTGAGAGGTGACTTTACAGAAGCCTGGAGCGGGTGAGAACTGAGGGGGTCACAGCTGAACACTCGCACAACCACAACGCCGTGCACCCACATTACCGTACACCCGCACAGCTGCACACCCACATATTCTAGAATACCCGATGCGTTAGAATCGGGCCACCATCTAGTTTAATATAAAAGCTGCGGGCTGTGGATATATAATACAGTGGTTCCTGGGTGGGCTGTATATATAATATTGAGGTTGTGCAGGGCTGCATATATAAAATATGGATGCTGCTGGGCTGTGTATATAATATGGAAATTGCTAGACTGTATATATAATATAGAGGCTGCTGCTGGGCTGTTTATATAATACTAGATGGTGGCCCAATTCTAACGCATCGGGTATTCTACACTGTGTTCCAAATTATTATGCAAGTGTTCTTTCTCTCTGATTTTCCTAAATGGGGAAATGACAGTCAGTGTAATAAAAGTCATCACCCGTTAGAGTATACATCAAATTTTATTGAAGAAACCTCCCAATGATAACAGTATAATCTTCAAAATTAAAAAAACTCTAAATGCACTGTTTCAAATTATTAGGCACAGTAGAGTTTCTAAACATTTGATATGTTTTAAACAACTGAAAATGCTCATTTGTTGAATTTGCAGCATTAGGAGGTCACATTCACTGAAATAAAAAGCTATTTAACTTCAAAACATCCTAACAGGCCAAGTTACATGTTAACATAGGAGCCCTTCTTTAATCTCACCTTCACAATTCTTGCATCCATTGAACTTGTGAGTTTCTGGAGAGTTTCTGCTTGTATTTCTTTGCATGATGTCAGAATAGCCTCCCAGAGCTGCTGTTTTGATGTGAACTGCCTCCCACCCTCATAGATCTTTTGCTTGATTATACTCCAAAGGTTCTCTATAGGGTTGAGGTCAGGGGAAGATGGTGGCCACACCATGAGTTTATCTCTTTTTATGCCGACAGCAGCCAATGACACAGAGGTATTCTTTGCAGCACGAGATGGTGCATTGTCACTCATGAAGATGATTTTGCTCCTGAAGGCACGTTTCTGCTTTTTGTACCATGGAAGAAAGTTCTCTGTCATAAACTCTATATACTTTTGCAGATATCATTTTCACACCTTCAAGAACCTTAAAGGGGCCTACCAGCTGTTTCCCCATGATTCCTCCGCCTCCTTGCTGACGTCGCAGCCTTGTTGGGACATGGTGGCCATCCACCAACCATCCACTACTCCATCCATCTGGACCTTCCCAGGTTGCTCGGCAGTCATCAGTAAACAAGACTGGTTGAAAATTAGTCTTCATGTATGTCTGGGCCCACTGCAACCGTTTCTGCTTGTGAGCACTGTTTAGGGGTGCCCAAATAGTAGGTTTATGCACCACAGCAAGCCTTTGAAGGATCCTACACCTTGAGGTTCGAGGGACTCCAGAGGCACCAGCAGCTTCAAATATCTGTTTGCTGGTTTGTAAGGCTTTTTTAGCAGCTCTTAATCCGATGAACTTGCCTGGCAGAAACCTTCCTCATTCTGTGCTCAGGATCAGCCACAAATCTCTTCACAGTACGATGATCAAGCTTAGGTTTTTCGTGAAATATCTAATGTTTTCATCCCCTGGTCAAGGCAGTGCACTATTTGTTGCTTTTTGGCAGCAGAGAAATCCTTTTTCTTTCCCATGTTACTTGAAAACGGTGGCCTGTGTAATATTGTGGAACACCCAGTTTTCCTTTTATTGGGCTCACGTGCTAAACTAATTATCACAGGTATCTGAGATTGATTTTAGTGATCCGAAGAACACTGAGACACAATCCCATCATTAAAAAAAAAAACAACAACCCTATGACACTTAAAACCAATTTGCATAATAATTTGGAACACAGTGTAGAATAAAAAATAAATAAATACATTTATTTGAAATACAATGTGCGGCGCTCAGTGTATTTCAAATATGACGCGCGCCGCTATTCTGATTGTCCGCCGCATTCAGCATCAGCTGATGCCGGTCATCTCCCGGCTAGCTCGCCTTGGACCTCTGTGCGGCAGGTGGCCGCGGTTGAGCTACTGCTGCACAGAGGTCAGCGGCTCGCCAGCCACGAGATGACCGGCTGACACCGGTCATCTCCCTGCTGGCTCGCATGCGCTGCGGCCACTGTCGGGAGATCCCACTGATCTCCCGACGATGGCCGCGGCTGGATGCGTGTATCCCAGCGACAACGGTGGCAATGTGCCACTGTTCCCGGGTTTCAGCTTGGCGCGAATTTTGACCGCCCTGGTGCTGGCGCGTGATTTTGGCATCAGACAGACATGATTAGGAGATTATATAGTAGATAGAGGCTGCGGGCTGTATATACCGTGTTTCTCCGAAAGTAAGACCCTGTCTTACATTTTTTTGGGGGCCCCCGGTCTTACTTTCGGGGGGGTCTTACATTGGGTGCCCCAGCAGTGTGGCCTACAGGCCCCCTCCTGCTGGGACACTGCGGGAGCGGGTCGCACGTCACGTGCGCCCGCTCATTACATATGCACTGCATCCCCCTGTCAATCAGCGACAGGGGGAGTAGTGCATTATACTGTATATATGGGCCCCCTCCTGCTGGCACACTACCCCCCTGTTCTGAGGCCCCCACCGCTGCTGCTGCTGCAGACATCTTACCCTCCAGGGTCTTCTTGCAGCAGCCAGCGCGTCCTTCCCTGTCCTCGGCTGTCTCCCGGATCATGTGACCCGTCGCAGCGCATGACGTCATCGCGACTGTGACCGGCCGGTCACATGATCCGGGAGACAGCCGAGGACAGAGGACCGACGCGCTGGCTGCTGCAAGAAGACCCTGGAGGGTAAGATGTCTGCAGCAGCAGCAGCGGTGGGGGCCTCAGAACAGGGGGGTAGTGTGCCAGCAGGAGGGGGCCCATATATACAGTATAATGCACTGCTCCCCCTGTCGCTGATTGACAGGGGGATGCAGTGCATATGTAATGAGTGGGCGCACGTGACGTGCGACCCGCTCCCGCTCCCCCCCCCTCCGCTAGGGGCCTTACATTGGCCCCCCCGGTAGTAAGGCCTTATAATCGGGGAGGCCTTACATTAGCAGGCCCCCCCTTTACCCCTAGGCGGCCTTACAATCGGGGGGGCCTTACTTTCGGGGAAACACGGTATTTAGAGGCTTTGTTGAGCTGTATATACAGTATTATTTGGAGGAAGTGGCAGCCCAGCAACGGCCTCCAAATAATATATGCAGTCCAGCACAGCCTCCAAATAATTAATATAGCTAAGCACAGCCTTCATATTATATATTCAGCAAAGCACAGCTTCCATATTATATATAAAGCACAGCATCCAAATACTATATACGGCACAGCAATACTCTCCAGATAATTATATATAGCCCAGCACAGCCTCCATTTTATATATACAGCACAACCTCCAAATAATATATATGGCACAGCCTCCAAATAATATATACAGCACAGCCTCCATTTTCTATATGCATCACAACCTCCAAATAATATATACAGCACAGCCTCCGTAGCCCAGCAGCAGCCTCCATATAGCCCAGCAGCAGCCTCCATATAGCCCAGCAGCAGCCTCCATATAGCCCAGCAGCAACCTCCATATAGCCCAGCAGCAACCTCCATATAGCCCAGCACAGCTTCCATATAGCCCAGCAGCAGCCTCCATATAGCCCAGCACAGACTCCATAGTCCAGCAGCAACCTCTATATAGCCCATCATTGCCTCCATATAGCCCAGCACTGCCTCCATATAGCCCAGCACAGCCTTCATATAACCCAGCACAGCCTCCATATAGCCCAGCAGCAGCCTCTATAGCCCAGAACAGCCTCCATAGCCTGCAGCAGCCTCCATATCCTGCACTAACCTCCATATAGTCCAGAAGCACCCTCCACAGCTCAGAATCAGCTTCCATAGCCCACAACAGCCTCCATAGCCCTGCAGTAGCCTCCATAGCCCAGGAGCAGCTGCTATAGCCTAGAACAGCCTTCTTAGCTCTCAGCAGCTTCCATATAGTCCACCAGCAGCCTCCAAAGGTCAGAAACAGCCTCTATAGCCCAGAACAGCCTCCATTTCCAAGCAGCAGCCTCTATAGCCTGCAGCAACCTCTATATAGCTCAGCACAGCCCCCATAGCCTGTAGCAGCCTCCATATAGTCCAGCAACAGCCTAAACAGCCCAGAAGCAGCCTAAACAGCCCAGAAGCAGCCTCTATAGCCCACAACAGCCTCCATATCCCACAACAGCCTCCAAATGGGTCAGCACAGCCTCCATATAGTCCAGCAACCCAGCAAGAACCTCCACAGTCGGGAAGCAGCCTCCATAGCATGCAACAGCCTCCAAATGGCTCAGCACAGCCTCCATAGCCCATAGCAGCCCCCACGTAGTCCAGAAACAGCCTCCACAGCCCAGAAGCAGCCTCTATAGCCCAGAACAGCCTCTATAGCCCAGAACAGCCTCCATAGCTCGCAGCAGCCTCCATATAGTCCAACAACAGCCTCCACAGTCCTCTATAGCCCAGAACAGTCTCCATAGCCCGCAGCAGCCTTCAAATGGCTCAACACAGCCTCCATAGCCCGCAGCAACCTCCATATAGTCCAGAAGCAGCCATCACAGTCCTGAAGCAGCCTCCACAGCAAAGAAGCAGCCTTTTTGCCCAGAAGCAGCCTCTATAGCCCACAGCAGCCTCCACAGCCCAGAACAGCCTCTATAGCCCACAGCAGCCTCCACAGCCCAGAACGGCCTCCAGATAATGTAAAATATGGTGGTTCTTCTCCTGCTATATCTGCCCCCTGGGCACATCTTGGTATATATAATCCCCATTCTGCTGCACACAGTAAAAAAATAATGAATCATACTCACTTTCCTTCCGCTCCCCCAGGGCAGTGTTCTCCTCAGATGCTTCCACTCCGGTCTGTGCTTCCTTCCTGCAGGCTGCACCAGCGTGATGAGGTCACAGGGAGATGACTCATCATGCTGCTGCAGTCAGCAGAGGAGGAGGAGGAAGCACCCCTGCTCCCCGGAGCCAGCACATGGCTTATTTACGTTGCAATGCAAATTAGCCATGTGCACTGGCAGAGCTGTGGGAGCACTCAGCTGCTGGCCTTTTCCTGATGGGCATCTGACCATCAGGGCTGCATGTCCATGATGGCCAGTGGGCCCCCTCCGCTGCTCAGGGCCCCGACACTTGCCCGGGTATGCCGGGTGCTGACGCTGGCCCTGGTTGTTTGTAAAGATAGACATTTTAGAGTGGCTGACTCTAAAGATTCAAATGGAGGACCTGTTAGGGCCTCAAGAACAAGGTTGAAGTCCCAGGGAGGTAAATTAGCTATGTGGACAGGGTTGCTACGCTCGCATGCTGTAATGAAACATGAAACCCATCTATCCCCGCAATATTGTAGCTGTATAATGCCCTTAAAGCAGATATCGGAACCTTTAGGGTTGTAACTGATAGGCCTATCTTTCTGCAGAAATTCCAGGATTGCTGGTGTTGGTACCTCATTGGAGAAGAGGGCAGTATAAAATTACAGGAATTTTCTCCACACTCTACTGAATATTTTGGTTGTGGATTCTCTCCTACTTTGGAGTGAAGTGTTGATCAGGTTTTCTGAAAACTCCTTTAACCTTAATGACTGCGAATCAAGTTCCACGCCATCAACTAGAGACCCCTCACCTGTGGATGATGGAATGGATCCTAAGATAGCAGGCCCAGATCTGATGGGAGGATCCAAGGGTCTGATACAGACATGGCTCTCAGCCATGAAAACCATGGTTGCTTGGGCCAGAAAGGAGCGATGGGGATTACCCACGCTCCTTCTTCCCTGATTTTCCTGATGACTACTGAATATAGGTTCATCAGTGGGAACGCATAAGCGAGATGACAGTCCCAAGGAGCTTGGTGAGAGTCGACCATCTCCAGCTGGTCTGCTGTGTTCAGGGAGGCAAACCTCTTGACCTGTCTCTGTCTGTTGGCTCTGGTAGCAAACAGGTCTATCTCAGGGAGACCCCACAAGTCCACTACTTTTCCAGAAGATCAAGTGACAGAAGACCCATTCTCCTTGATGTAGAGTATGGCGACTTAGGGAGTCCGCTTTGATATTGTCCACATCCCTGATGTGAAGGGCTGAGAGAGACAGGAGATGGGATTCTGCAAATAGAGTCTGTGAGCCTCGGTTAGGAGTCTCAAACACAGGACTAGCCAGATATCCCTCCAGGGAAGGACCCACCAAGTGCTTTGTGAAGGAGATGGGATTCGGCCAACTCGAGGATCTCCACCATAGTAGACATCAGAGTCCTTGATCGAGTTCCACCTTGTCAATTGATATATGCGGCTGATGTGGTGTTGTCGGGCAGAACTCTGAGGTGAGACCCGTGCAGCTGTGGGTGAAAGTAATGCAATACATGTTTGATAGCTTTTAAGTCTCTTAAGTTTGAGGAGTCATCTGCTTCTTCTAAGAACCACCGACCTTGGGCTAGGTTAGTCCCCAAATGAGCCCCCCATCCTTCAGGCTAAGCATCTGTCACGACTAATTCTAGAAGGTTTATTTACCCATGGAACCCCAATGAAAAAATTATTCTGATCTAATAACCAGGACAAAGAACTGATAACTTCTAAGGATAGAGTCAGTCGGCCATTAAGACAACCTTGTAATAGGTCTTCTGCACAGAGGATTTCCTGCTGTAAACACCTAGTATGGAATTGGGCTAACTGATCCTCAGGAATAGAAGTTGTTAGGGACCCTAGCAGGAACATAGCATCTCTTAAGGACATCTGAGGATATTCTATAGCTCCACTAATTTTTTCTGCTATAATCAATTTTTTCTCTTGTGGAAGGAGACACTTCTGACTTACTGAATCTAGATGTAGACCCAGAAATGACTGAAGAGTCAGTGAAACCAGTCTGGATTTCTCTAGGTTGATTACCCAGCCCAGAGCCTGCAAGGATGAAACTGTATTAGCAAGGTGATCTCTGCATTGTGCGGCAGATCTCCCTACCACCAGAAAGTCATCCAGGTACGGCATAATGAGGGTGTCCTGTTAACGTAAATAAGCCATCACCTCTGAGATCAGGTTAGTGAAGACACGGGGAGCCATGGAGAGGTCAAATAGCATCACTGTGAATTGAAAATGGTGGAGATGCCCTTCTATGATGACTGCTACTCTGAGGTGCAGTTGATATTCGGTATTTATGGCCAGATGGTCATAGGCATCCTTCAGATCTAGGATAGTCATGAAGCATCTGGGAAACAAAAGCTTAATTGTAGATCTTATAGACTCCATTTTGAAAGTATGGAAATGTAGAAAGGAGTTCAATTTCTTCAAATTTATGATAGTTCTATAAGAACCATCTGGCTTAGAGACCAGGAACAAAGGGGAATAAAATCCCCTTTCTTTCTGGTCTGCTGGAACTTCTATAAGGACATGTTTGGATAGCAGGCTCTGGACCATGATTCAAGGGCTTACTGTTGTATAGGAGATGGCGGAGGAGCCACCATAAAAGAATACTGAGGGATGCGACTAAATTCCAGCTTTAATCCTGATGAAACTTGATTCAGGATCCAGGGATTAGATGTAATTTTTCCCCTGTTTTGGCTAAAACACTTCAATCTGACACCCACCAGAGCTACTGCTTGCATACCAGAATGAGTGTGGCCTGTTCCAGCTACTGCACGCGTTCGCACGAGCCAGGGTGGCCATACCAAGTGCTGGCATCGTGACATCCCATTTTCAGATGAGGGGGAGTCTGACAGGCAGCGTTCCCCCCAATGCTGCTCTGGAGACCCAGACCCTGCCGTTCCCACAGATACTGGTGCAGAGGCTACTTTAGACCCAGGTACACTTCATGTCTGCAGGTTCCCATCAGGACAGGAAACTAACTGAGGAGGCAAGGGGACTGCCCCTTTTTATCTGTAGGAGTTTGTTGCAGAATCCGGGATTATAAACCGCGCTGACCAGAGGAAAGGATAACAAAGCTTTATTTGCCACAGGATCTTGTGTGCTGTGTGAGTCTCCCAAATAAAGCTTGTTATCCTTTCCTCTGGTCAGCGCGGTTTATAATCCCGGATTCTGCAACAAACTCCTCATTTCATCCCTCACAGGATCTGCGGCGACCAGGTCCTGGTGTACTCTGGTGACCACTCTATGTGCGCTCCCCTCACCCTCCTTTTCTTGCCTTTTTATCTGTAGGTTTTCTGTTCCTATGGGCAGGTGCCCTCTCCAAGTGGGTGCTTTCGTGGCGAGAGGAAAATAAGTTCACTGGTCCCAACTAGAGATGAACATGATGCACAGATGATGTTGGAAGGTAAGATATTCGCAGCCTCCCTTCCAGCTGCTGGATACCACTGAGCTGGATAATTGACAAGAGTTCTATTAAGCAACCAAGCTCATCTCTAGGCCTAATCTTCATGCATACAGCGGGACAGTCCCAAATTTGGGTCTACACAGAACACTTCTCAAACCTTTGCCTCCCAAGGTTGTTTCCCACCCAGTACCAGACACGTTAGTGGGAAAGCTCACTGTATGAGATACCGTATGTCAAAGAAATCAGAGAACTAACAATCAAGCTAAAGAGGCTGGTGCTGGGCAGGGGAACAACTTTGGGAGAGAGTCTTGGAAAGACCGTATTTACATATGAATTAAAATGCATATTTTTTGGAATTGCAGCCACTCATAGAAGATACAAAGGTGTCAATAAATTTAGTTCACACTATATGCCCATATATGCAGTTTTGGCAAGAGGTTGTTCTTGCTGGCAGTAGATGTATGTGCCCTTAAAGGAAATCTATGTGCAAAAATAACTGTTTCTTATTTTGTAAATACAAGTTGACCGCACTTTCCTGAAACCACAAAATAACATTTTTTCAGAGTTTATACTTAGACATTGTAGTAGAAATTACAATGTTACAGGAGTGGCATGTCTAGTCTTGAGAATTTCCAAGAATAGTTTTTAATTTTTAACCTCGAGGCAAAAATCTGTATCCGGAGACATATATCATCATCAAAGGGAAGGCAAAAAAAACAGTAATGATTTATGTTTATGTTCAGTCAAGTTTTCGTCAGATTAAGCTGCTCACACTTCTGAAAGCAGTATTTTAGCATTTTAATGGACGAGACCTTATTTACAATGATATAATAATGATAAAATTAATAATCTACTATATAATTGCCTAATCGTGTCTGTCACGGAAATCGTGCTCCAGCTCGCTAGCGCTCATTGGTCGTCGGCAACCATGGCGACCAATGAGCGCAGCGTATGCAAGAAAGCCGCACGCATTCACAAGAGCCGCGCAAATTCAAAATTCGCGCCGCGGCTCATGTACTGCCGTACAGAGTTCTGCGGCGAGCCAGCCGGGAGATGACCAGTGTCGCCCCTCTCAGCTGAGAACGACGACCAATCAGCAGCGCAGGATTCATATTTCCCGCCAAGCCGCTCCGCTGATTGGTCGCCGCCGACGCCACTGTGTGTGCCTCTCCGTGCCCCACCCCCCCCGTGAAGCCTCAGAAAGGTCAGTGCCCGGTTTACTATCTCAAATTTGCAATCAGAGAAGTAGCGCAGCTTGGCGGAGGATTTGAATCCCGCGCCACTGATTGGTACATATTCTAGAATACCCGATGCATTAGAATCAGGCCACTATCTAGTAATAATAGCTACTAATTGACTTCAGATTATTATTATGGGTATGTAGAGTGGGATTCAGTCATGAAAATTAGTGCAAACAAAAAGATTAGCTGTCCAATCAGATCTTTACTTTTCCATCTTGGCATAAATTAATCAAATCTGATTGGTGGCTATTGACCCACCCCAAGGCTGTGGAGTACCCGGTCCCAGCCAGTTAAAATGGGGGATGTCACGGGTGGCTTGCCCAAGCCCGTACCCTGGTGGTCTCTGAAAAATGTGTAAAAATAAAAAGGAAAATAAAGTCTTGCGATGCACCTACAGTATCCAGTGATGGCACAGCACTGCTGCAGACCTCCGGAAATGATGGATTGGCAGCCAGAAGATAAGCTCCCCATAGGTGGAGTGGAGTCCCCGGGGCAGTGTGGTAGGATTGGGATTTCCCACAGGGAAGTGGCTCTGCAGGTGAGATGCTGGTATAGTCTCTGGCATGGACAGGGTCAGGGGTTGGAATAACTGACACACACATGCTGGGATCTGTTTCGGTATCTTTTACTGGTGCTAAAGCAGACACTGTCCAGGGTACACTCCAGGTGGTCTGGAAGCCCTTCAGGACTTCCACACCCGATGAGTTGTGAGGCCCCCTTGTCCCTGTTGTGTGTTTAGGTACTGACCTGTCTGAAACCCTGGCCTGACCTCTACTGTGCTCTTCACTTGTATGGCAGGCATTGAAAACCTTTTCTTGGGTACTGCTTCTCTTCTGCAGTCCCTGGCTCTCTTCAGTACTGGGCCGCAAGTGTCCCCAGAAGACTAAAGTCTCCTGGTTCTCCGATGCTTTCTCTGCTGGGCTGACTGACTCTTGCAGACTCGGACTCCGGTGTCCGGGTTGCTTCCTGGGGTAAACCAGTATGGCTCCTCTGCCCCTACTCTGCTCCTCGCCTTGCCGCCGACCCTCACTCTTGGGCCCTGCACTGGCTAGGCTTCCTCTGGCACGGACCCAGCTAGGCTCCGTTCACCAGATGTCTTCCTCAGTACTGCTCCGTACTGAATTTTTCACAGTCCTCTCTGGAACTGCACTGCCTAATTCCTCCCCTGGGCCTGAATTTATAGGAGACCTTACCTGAAGCCGGCAAGTAGAGCTCCCCCTTCAGGTCTTGGGTGGAAGGTGTTGCATGTGTAGGGTACCTGATGTGGAAATCCCTCTGTGAACTAGGTGGTTCTGTGGCTACCTATACCGCAGGGTGCCACATTCTCCCCTAGTTAACTTTAGTACTCCTGGATTGAGAAACATTTTTACAAAACATTATAACATTAACAATAACGGGTATTATGAACAGAGTCTTAAAAATCAAAAATTACAAAAACCAAAAAAAATGGTAAATAAAACAGGTAAAGGTGCAGTCCACACGGCGCTAGTCCATCCGCCGCAGGCTGTAAAAGAAGGTTGTTGCCACTACCAGTCCCGTGGCTATGGTCCATTTTTTAAATTGACCAAGCAAATGCAAAAGTTCTTACAGTAAAGTCTCTGTAGGCTCAATACTTTGAATGGTTATGGGTTCCAAGTTGCAATAAATTATTCAACACATTTACATTCCCTGTCTTTCCTATGGGCATCTCAGCTTAGGAGTACTGGTTTCTACCTCCCAACCCCAGGAACTTTCTCTTCCTAACTTAATATTCATGGGGCTGGGCCCAGTTGCTCCACCCTTCTGTACACTAATATTCACATATCTTTTACATTCAAGTCTCATATATACATTTTACTTTTTGTACCTGAGTGGTGTCTGCCCAAGGTTACTACGGGTTGATCTGCGTAGTACTGGCGTATGTACAGGCTGTGCACTAGTGTCAACTTCTAGTGTGCGCTATCCACTAGTCTGCGTGTAGATCTACACAATACTGGTATGCCTGAGCTTCTTCTTGGTCTTACTACAGGACTGTCAGGTTCACCAATTGCAGGTTCCTCTAGCTCTGCTACAATGGGTGGTTCTACCTGAACTGGAACAGGTTCTTCTGGAATTCTTCCAGATTCTTCCAGTCTTCCTTGTTCTTCCACTGGTTGCAAAAAGGTAATTACAGGTACTATTATGGCTCCTTCACATTGAGGCCAGCCTTCAGGAAAATCTCCAAGTACTGTATGAATCACTTTTTCTTTTTGTTCTTCTATTTGATGTGTACAGTGGTCGTCTTCTTGTGGTCTTAGTCGTTCAGGACATCTTTTTAGATGGTTTCTAGAAACGATTGCAGTTGTCCTACCTTTGTCCTTACTGATTACGCAAGTCTTTTTATTGTTAAAGTTGGAATTAGCACTGTGTGGGGTTCTGATTCCCATTGGTCATCAAGTTTATGGACTCTTCTTTTTCTCTTGAGTACCAATTCTCCAGGTGTTAAGGGAACAGCTTGTCCATTCTTGTTACAACTTTTCTCTTGCTTGTCTCTGATCTGGTTTAGACTTTCCTCCATGCATGCTTGTATTCTCCTGTACTGTTTTTTGTGGTTGGAGTCCCAATCAGCATCAGGTGAATCAGTTTCAGGTACTACAATTCCCATTTCGAGATCAACTGGTAATTTTCCGGGTCTTGCTCGCATTAAGTATGCTGGCGTGCAATTGGTGGAAATTATGGGTATGTTGTTATACATGTCCACTAAGTCAGGTAACTTCTCCGACCACCGATTTCTTTCTTCCAAAGCAGAGTTTTTAACAAGTCTATGACTATTTCACACAAGAAAGAGGATTCTAAGTTGCTTCAATATATATTTTATTATTATTGGACTTACAAACAGGAAAACACAAGAAAGGGGGTTATCTATTGCACAATCCCAGGCCAAAATTAACCCATTACATCAAAAGATCCACATACACAGAATCAATTAGCACATTGCCCATTAACCTCTAAACTGTTTGCCTCTCCACTGTCCTGGTATATTACCCTGTGTGTATACAGTGTGAGGCAGTTAGGGGAATCTATTGCTATTTGCACATAGTCAAAGTGTATTCTAATCTTACCGTAGGTGTATAAGGCCTGGAGAACGCTGTGGAAGGGCCCTGTTTGTAAATCCAATAATGATAAAATATGTATTGAAGCAACTTAGAATCCTCTTTCTTGTGTGAAATACAATTGATGAAGATTGCTTTGTTTCCCCACAATGTGAGATGGGTGTAAACTTTAACTGTTGAGTGATGGAAATTTGTTTAAGTCTATGACTATGTTGTTCATTTTCTCACACATGCCGTTGGTTTGTGAATGATAAGGTGTGGTTCAGATCTTCTTGCACCCATATAAATGGTAAAACTCTTGGAAGATCTCAGCTTGAAACGCAGAACCTTGATCAGTCAATACCTGCTCCAAATACCCATGTGATCTACAGAAGTAAGCTTGATAGGTTTTTACTGCAGTTTTTGCTGTTAAGTCTTTTACTGGGGCTACCACTAGGAATCTTGAATAGTGGTCCACCATTGTTAAGGCATAGGTGTAGCCTGATCTGCTGGGTGTTAGCGTCATGTGATCCAGGGCTACTAATTCGAGTGGTTGTTTGGTTACAATTGTCTGTAGTGGTGCTCTTTGGGTATCACAGCATTTTCTTTTTAAGTTGCATGGTCCACAGTGTCTACACCATCTCTCTATGGTGCCTCTCATGCCAACCCAGTAGAATCTTTCACGAAACAGCATCTCAAGCTTTTTCCATCCAAAGTGTCCTGCTCCATCATGGAATGCTTCCATCACTGTCTGAGTACCACTATCTGCCACACCATCTTGTGGGTTCTAGGATTTATGAAATGTCAACATAGCTTTCCCTGGTAGATGAACAACTTGCTTCTCTCTTTCCACAGGTGTTGCACCTCAGGTGGAGCATCTGGGCTAAGCGTGAGTTTTCCTGGGTTATCAGCTCTTTGACTAAGCTGACAGCCGGGTCACTATCTTGTAAATGGAGTCCGTGGAGCCTCGATTAAGAGTCTCAAACACGGGACTAGCCAGATACCCCTCCAGGGAAGGAACTTGTCCTTGGGTGGAATCCTTGCGGAGACCACCATAACCACCATATAAGTGGCCCTTTTAGTCTATATCACACTCAGTTACGAGTTAAGGATATGACAAGGTTTCGCAAGTCTCCGCAAGGATTCCACCCCAGGGCAAGGTCCTTCCCTGGAGGGATATCTGGCTAGTCCCGTGTTTGAGACTCTTAATTGAGGCTCCACGGACTTCATTTGCATATTCAAATTTCCAGGGGGCAATACATCATGGATTTCACTGTGTTTGAGCGCTTTAGCCGGCTGCCCGCAGTGTTTTCCTTGGCTGGTCTCCGTGAGATCAGTGAGTGCTTTGTGGATTGGGTCACTATCTTGTGTCTCTTACCACCCATGGTGAGGTAACTGGTATAGCGTTGACTCACGACTTTCTGGCAAGTTTGCTGAATCTGGGATGCACCATGGCGATGGAAGGTGGGTAGCTCTATTTCTTCTAGCTCATCCACATCTTCTTCCACATCTGGTAAGTGAGGCATCCTTGATAAGGCATCAGCATTGACATTCTTATGGTCTGCCCGGTACTTGATGGTGAAGTTGTAGATTTGACAACCGGGCCATCCAGCGTTGCTCCATTGCACCTTAGTTCACGGTTTCCAGGTGTGTAAGAGGATTATTGTCAATGAAGGCAGTGAACTTCGCAGCCACCAGGTAATGCTTGAACTGTTCTGTGATAGCCCAGACGAAGGCCAGGAATTTCAGCTTGAAGGAGCTGTAGTTCTCGGGGTTGCTTTGTGTAGGACGGAGCTTTCTGCTGGCGTAGGCAATCACATGCTCCTTACCATTCTGTTTCTGTGACAAAACAGCTCTTAACCCCACGTTGCTGGCATCGGTGTACAGCAAGAACAGTAAGGTGTAGTCAGGATAGGCCAGGATCTCGTCTCCAGTCAAGGCCTCTATCATCTGTTTGAAGGATTCTTCCTGTTTCTCACCCTATTCAAATGGAGGACCTCTGGTCTTGCCCTTCTTGGTCTGGCCCACCCGTAGATCTTGCAAGGGCGCTGCCATCTTCGTGTAGCCCTTTATGAACCTCCGGTAGTATCCTACCAGCCCCAAGAACTGACTTACTTCTCTGACGGTAGTTGGTTCTGGCCATTCCTTTATGACGGTGATCTTCAGTGGCAGTGACTCGAGCCACTAATCCTTGAACTTCGTGAACCCAACAAGCCCAGAATACTGAAAGCTTTTTGGTTTCAGGTAACGAGCTTTCTGTGGTGGCATACAGCTCTACCATCGTAACTTGGAAAAACAGTCTTCAAATACCTCTGACAGAGAGTGCCCCCTTCCTTTTAAACATGCACAAGAGTGGGCGCCAGGTGGTGTTCCTACGAAAAACACACTTTAAAACGGATCATGTACCATCCATTAGAGATAGGCATTTCTCGGAGTGGACCCACAGCACGAATCCCGACTCTAGATCTAAGGGAGTTTCTATTGCTCTGCATAAGAATTTACCATATACAGTACCCTACTGGAGAAGGTGGTTGATGTTGGGGGTCATTTTATCTTTCTTAAGATTAAGGTGGCCGATAATCTGCTAACCCTAGTGAATTGGTACCTACCAAACAGAGAGCAAACCAGGGTATGTAGGTCTCTCTTACAAAATTAACAGACTTTGGAGAGGGGCAGGTTGTTGTCGGAGGTGACTTTAACTCTGTCTTTGACCCCTCTGTTTGATTACACTTCTGGTCGGGGAGCGGTTCCTCGGAGACGAGTGAAGGTGCTCCAGAGACTGCTTCATGAGCTTAGGCTAGTCGATATTTGGAGGATCCTAAACCCTAAAGGTACCATCACACCTGGCGACGGGCTGGTGATGTCGTCGGCGACTGGCAGGAGCACGCACGTTTTTTGGTGCCCTGCCAGTGTCGCTGCCCCTCATTTACATGGGGCGAAACCTCCAGTGCCGCGCCAGCGATCTGACAGGCGGCATCGCCGCCAGGGTGTCTCAAAACCCCAGCGGCGATGCAGGACATTGGGAGCCTAAGGCACCCATCGCCTGTCAGGTCGCTGGCGGCCGTTTACATGCGGCGATGTGTACACATCGCCCCATAATGGTCGCCTGGTGTCAGATCACTGCTCTGAAACTAGGCGACCGCTCAGAGACGCCGACATCGCCCCTTTACATTAGGTGACGCAGGGGCGATGTTACCGCCGACAGGCGACGTTGGGGCGTAGCCTATGTAATTGGCGGCGATGTCGCCACGTGTGACATGGCCTTAAGGGTAGGGATTATATGTTCCTTTCTGGGGTCCATGGTTCTTTCAGCAGAATTGACATGTTCCTAGTCAGTCACGGGTTCTCTCATGGAAACCTGAAGCTACAATTGGCAATATTACTTTGTCAGATCATAGTCCTATTTTCCTTTCCTTTGAGATCCCAGGTCTGGCTGGGAAACAGAGGTCATGGAGGTTAAATGGTAACCTTCTGAGCGACGCCACCTGTCTGGAGGAACTGAGGGCGGACATAGTGACATTCACCAATCACATGCATTGGACCCTACTTATCCTCCCTTTAAAGGGATCCTGTCACCCCCAAACCACCTCCTAAGCTATTAAAAGCTGTCCCTAGAGCATAGTAACACTTACCCTACACTCCTTTTATCTCCTAAATGCAGCAAGTGAAACTGAATCTAAACGTTATAAAAGTACCTCATTACTGATGTTAATGAGTGACTATGGTATTCATAGTCACTCAGCCAGGCTGCCCCTCTTCATACTATCACGCCTCAATAGGCGTGATCTTCATGATACATTCAAATGCGCGCCTCCCCGCTCTCCTCTCAGCTTGGCGCTGCTGTGTGGGGGCTGTATGACGCGATTCGCGTCATTTCCGGCGCCGGGTGATGAATTTACACCCGCGCCGCTGTTAGCTTCAAGTACCGTACTGCGCATGCGCAGTACGGGGCTTGAAGCTCTAACAGCGGCGCGGGTGTAAATACGTCACCCGGCGCTGGAAATTACGCGAATCGCGTCATACAGCCCCCACACAGCAGCGGTCCGGAATAGGAGAGCGGGGAGGCGCGCAGGGAGGAGCGCATTTGAATGTATCATGAAGATCACGCCTATTGAGGCATGATAGTATGAAGAGGGGCAGCCTGGCTGAGTGACTATGAATACCATAGTCACTCATTAACATCAGTAATGGGGTACTTTTATAACGTTTAGATTCAGTGTCACTTGCTGCATTTAGGAGCTAAAAGGAGTGTAGGGTGTTACTATGCTCTAGGGACAGCTTTTAATAGCTTAGGATGGTGGTTTGGGGGTGACAGGATCCCTTTAAGTGGGAAGCACTCAAATGCCTCCTGAGGGGTACATTGATTAAACATGGGGCCAGATTGAAGAAAATCCGGAATGAACGGATTTGTGACTTGCTGACGCAAATTCGATGTCTGGAAGCTAAACATAAATCCTCCCTCTCCCATGAGATGATGATAGACCTGACTACTAAAAGGCTAGAACTTAAAAATTACTTAGGTTACCAGCACCAGAGAAACAAGGAGCGGACGAGAGGATTCTTTTATAAAAAGACCAACACTTGCGGGAGTCTCTTGGCGTGGCTGTTGCACCCTAGGAGGGGCCCCACTTATGTCTCTTCCATTAAATCGCCCACGGGTGGGATAGTTCATAGTAGTGAGGAAATTTCTGGAGTTTTCCAAAGATTCTACTCAGAGCTATATAATCTAAAAGGGAAATTCACTGAAAGCCAAAATTCGTTCATATATCTCCAAAGTGAGGATCCTGTCTTTATCTGATGAGGATATACTCTCTCTTGAGAGGGACATTACGGAGGAGGAATTGTCTGCTGCAATTAGGGACACTCCGACATCTAAGTGCGCTGGGCCCAATGGTTTTACGCCCATATTTTACAAGACCCAGCTCGGTGACTTGTTGCCTCATATGGTCCTGACATTTAAGGCAATTTTAGAAGGAGACACGTTTACTCCTCAGGCCTTAGAGGCGCATATTTGTGTGATCCCCAAGCCTAATAAGGACCCCTCTGAGGCAGCAAGTTACCGTCCCATCTCCTTGATAAACGTGGATGTCAAATTGTTGGCCAAAATTTTGGCTGACAGGCTTTCCCTGACGCTCCCCTCCATCATTCATTTAGACCAAGTGGGCCTTGTCAGGGGCTGAGAGGCACGAGACAACATTATTAGATCTCTCCTCCTTGTTGAGAGGGCTAAGGTGTGGAAGTCCCCTCTATGTCTGTTGTCAATTGACGCAGAGAAGGCCTTTGACAGGGTCCACTAGAGTTTTTTATGGGAGGTAGTGGATCACATAGGCCTGGGGCGCAGATTTTTAAATGGGGTCTTGTCGTTATATTCCCGACCATCCGCCAGGGTAAGAATAAATGGGAATCTGTCCGATCCCTTTTCTTGTAAAGAATGGGACGAGGCAAGGGTGTCCGCTCTCCCCCCTGCTCTATACTTTTTTTATGGAGCACTTGGCTAAAGCCATTAGAGACAACAACAATATCCAGGGGCTGATATTTTGGAACACCCACTATAAGGCAGGTCTATTTGCGGACAACGTCCTTCTATATGTCACAAACCCGATCACTACATTCCCGATTTTGCTGAAGGAATTTGAGACATTCAGAGGCCTCAGTAATTTTAAAGTAAATTACACCAAATCTGAGGCAATGAATGTTTCCTTACCACCTACAGAGGTTTCCTCCCTGATGATGAATTTTTCCTTTCATTGGAAACAGGACCAGTTATCCTATCTAGGAGTGTGCCTTCCCGACAACCTGACTAGGGCCTTCAATCTGAACCATCGGGCCTTACCGGACAAGGTGGGGACCCTCTTGGGTTCATACAGGCCTCTGAAGTTGTCCTGGCTCAGCAGAATCTGCTTTATTACGATGAATACTGTATATTACCGAGATTTCTATATATTTTCCAAACCGTACCCATCTGGCCACATAGCTCATTTTTCCACGCGCTCCGCTCCTTGATCTCTAGGTTTATATAGAATGGCATGAAACCTAGGGTAGGTTTTGGGGTCCTATCAGCTCCTCAGAGTGCGGGAGGGGCGGGACTCCCTGATCTCCGCAGATACTGCCTTTCTGCGGTCCTGGTGAGACTCTTGGATTGGAAATTCAGGGCCATGACCAGACAGTGGGTTCAGATCGAACAGGCGGGTGTGGACATACCTCTACACTTCCTTCAGTGGATTCCCCCACAGCCCGTAGGCCACACTAGACGCCTCGCTCTTCTTACTGTGGAGACGCTCAGGGCATGGCGGGTGGCCCTTTGAGACATACCCGACACTGCGTCGTCGAGTTCTCTGACCCCACTGTTTTGTATCCCGGCCTTCCCCCCAGGGATGTCTAGCTCTACTCTCTTGCTGTGGACAGCTCGGGATGAAACCCGCTTTGGTCAGGTTTTACGAGATGGTGAACTACCCTCATTCAATGTTCTACAAAATGCATCTCCAGTGTCGAATTTGAAATGGTGGGAGTACCTTCAGTTAAGGTCCTTCCTCAATTTGGCCACCTTTCCGCGAGGCCCGAATATCTGCTTAACCCCCATGGAACAGGTTTTTACTGGGGATGAGGCACCCGCTCGAGGGATATCAGTTATTCATCACGTCCTGTCCGCAGCAATAAATACCGAGACACACAGTTACTGTTTGTCCTGGGAGAGGGACTTGGGAAGGGCTATTTTGGTAGTCAAATGGGAGAAGTGCTTCCTCATGGCTCAGAAGACGTCCGGTTCAGGCGACGCTTTGGAAAAATGTTACAAGCTATGTTTCAGGTGGTACCTCACTCCAGACAGGTTGCATAGATGCTTTCCTACCACCTCTAATCTTTGTTGGCGCTGTGGATCTGAGGAGGGAACTCTGATTCACATCTGGTGAGGCTGCTTCCTGATCAGGGGCTTCTGGTCAAAGGTGTTCCGGAATTACGGTTTGGTCACCGGCAGACAGTTAGAAGGCTCTCCTGAGATAGCCCTGGTCTCTTTGCTCCCTGGTTCGCCGAGGGCCCAGAAGAAAGACATCCTTAGATTTCGCCTCTGTGTGGCCCGGACGGTAGTTCCCCCGCACTGGAAAGATCAGACCCCGCCTTCAATTTTTGAATGGTATACTGAAATGGAATCTCTGTGTAGACTTGAGGAGGTATCGAGCAGGCTCTGCCTCAATTCACTATTGTGTGGTCTGAGTGGATCCACTTCAGGGATGCCCCTAACTTTAGAGAGATGTTCTCTTGAACCCTACCAGACTTGTGGAACTTCTCTCTGTCCAACTCACATTCTGGACCAGCTGATATGTGATCCATGCATTCTATATTCTATTTTTCATTCCAACCCCTTTTTCTCCATTCGCCTTCCACGACAGCATTGGAGGATGTCGTCCACGCCCTATTGGGGGACAGGAACACAGAGAGGTTAAAAGCCCCTCCCCTTCCTCAGTACCCCAGTGTCTTCCTGTCCCCCTTGGGGCATGGAGAGGTTCCAGTGCTGTCAGGCCGGCAGAGGCAGCATTGGGGTGTACTTACAGCCGGGCCAGGGATGGACGTCGGGGGCGGCCTCCTCCTCCTTCTCGGGGCTCCCGTGGTGGGACCATCCGGCCTTCCTGCGTCCTACGGGGCAAAGCAGGCTGTGTATTGCAACGCCGGAGGCCTGTTCAGCTGCGGACGCACTTCCGGTTTCGGGTGTGGCACTTCCGGTTCCGGGATGGCACTTCCGGTTTAGGGCGGCGGCTCCTGTACGGGCTGTGGCAGGCTGGGTGCGGCTCCAGGGAACCCAGCAGGACTTTCGCGCGCTACTGCCTGCGGCCGGTGACCAGGAGGAGGGAGGGAACAGGTGTTCCTCGTTGGGGGCACGGTACTTCTGGATAAGTACCCGCCGGAAGCTACACCCAGGTAAGGCTGATCCCTGAAACATGGAGGGTGATAGGCTTCCACCTCTGCTTCTGCAGAGCCCAGCGTTCCCCCAGCTCATGTAAGTGTTTCTGGGGGTGGTCACAAGGGGTAGAGTTATTTAGGCCCTGCACTCACACTGGGACCCCCTTCTCTTCCCTTTTTGTCTATAGGGAGACGAGGGCCGTCTGTGAATGGGAGATAATGTGGCTGCCGCACAAAATTTCCCTCTTCCTACAATAAGGTGTCGGCCATGACTGACAGGGTTGTCAGGATGGACTCCCCATCCTTGCTTGAGGAGCTCCAATCCATTAGGGAAGAGGTGCAGGCTTCTATCTCGGCACTGCGGGGTTTTGCTGCAGCTTCCGGGCCTTCCCCTCCATAAGAGAGGAAGCTCCAGGATTGTGACTCTGTGGATCTCATGGAGGCTGGCCAGAGCTCAGCGATGGAGGACGGCAAGGATATTGCCGCTGTTGCCTCTGTCCAGACGCGAGAATCTGGACATTACTATTTTTCCACGGAGTCCATGGGTGCATTGGTGGACACTGTCCATTGTACCATGGGAGTAGAGGTGGTGGAATCCCCTTCTTCTGTGCAGGACTAAATGTTCAGAGGCCTGAAGGCTAAGCGGCTCACCCCATCCGAGTGGATTGGAGGGTGATGACTTTGTCTGGGAGGTCCCGAAGGTGGACATCCAGGTGGCCAGGGTAGCAATCAGCTGCCGTTGTAAACCCATTGTGCATGCCCTTGACACACTGTTGAAGCTAAGAGCAGCAGGAGCCTCAGTCACGGGCTGGATGGGAGACCTCATGAGAGAGGTCTCCCATGGGAATCTCTATGGAAGTCTCTATAAAGTCAATGGGACTTCTAACATGAAGGTCTATGGCAGTATTCCCTTTGGGAAGCTTAGCATATAAGACCGCGTTGCCTTTTGAAGATTCCTCCCGGTTGAAGGACCCCTCATTCGTAAAATGGAGAGTGTCCTCAAAAAATCCTGGGAGGCGGCAGCTATGTCTTTAAAGGTGAACATTTCCTCTACATGTGAGCAGGTCTCTCTTTAAGTGGCTCACCCAGCTGGGAGAATTCATCCTGCAGGGTACTCCCAGGGAGGAGCTTTGGACTCCATTCCACTTCTGAGACGTGTTACGGGCTTCCTGGCCGATGCCTCTGCTGAGTCGTTCCGCGTTGGCGCCAGGTGCGCAGTGTTGGCTAACACAGCTCGCAGGGCAGTGTGGCTTACAATGTGGAATGGGGAGGTCACGTCTAAGCTCCAGCTGTGTGGCCTCCCCTTTCAAAGGGCATTGGATGACATCCTGGAAAAGGTGTCAGACCGGAAAATGTGTCTCCCGGAATAGGAGCCCTTTCGGAGGCAGTCCTTTTGGCCTGAGCGCAGCCAACCCTCCCAGTCTAAAGGGAAGGGTAAGTCTGGTCGCTGGGCATTCCAGTACGGGGACAAGACCCGTAATATCTTGCTCCCCCAGCAGCGGCATCACCAGCCGCTCCTGAACAAGGCCGCCTTCCCCATTGCGGGGCGGCTCCTGCGGTTTCTGCCACAGTGGCAAGCAATCTCCTTGTGCCCTTGGATCCTCTAGACCATTTTGGAGGGTCTACGCTTGGAATTCGAGAGCCAGCCCCTCCGTGTCTTCGAGTCCTCTCCCTTCCTCAGGGGACTCTTGCACGGTTTTTCCTGTCGGGTCTGCGACACCTGTTGGATTCGGGTGTTGGGTCCCCGGTTCCTCCTGGAGAGGAGGGCCAGGGGCGCTTCTCCAGGTTGTTGTGGACCTCCAGAACGCGTATTCTCATGTCCCCATTCACCCGTCCCACAAGCGCTTTCTGCGATTTACGATCTCCGGGGCAGGCGGGACGGTCTATTCTCGGCTTAATGTGCTGCCCTTTGGGATTTCGTCGGCCCCAGAGGTTACCAAACTCATGGGGGAAGCGATCACATTCATTCATACCCAGAGGATATGTATGCTTCCCGACATGTTGGTGGTGGCTCCTTCGGCAGTGCTTCTGCGCACAAAGGTCTCCAACACATTGGAGATTCTTCAGTCCCTGGGATGGGTACCCAATCTTCGGCGGAACGGGTGCATGCAACCCGACATCAATTTTTGGGAGTCTTGCTGGCCTCCTCCAGACAGTCCTCGTTCCTTCCTGCGGCATATCAGCTTTTGCGCCGCGTGAATCTGACCCGCTTCCGGGCAATGGGGTCGCCCTCCTTGCAGGAAGCAATGTCCCTGCTAGGGGCCATGACGGCCTGCATTCAGTCAGTAACATGGGCTCAGGCTCCTTCCCGACTGCTCCAGGAACACATACTGAGTTCCTGGGACAGACGTCAGGATTCCTTAAACTCGCGGGTCCGGACCCCGGGGCGGGTGGTCACCTCACTGTCCTGGGGATGAATCCCAGACACCTTCCTGTGACCTCCGTTCCCACTGATGCCAGCAGTTCCGGTTGGGGCACTATGGTAGTTCGCACACCGTTCCAGGGGATTGGGAGTCGCTCGATCAGTCGCCAGTCTTCAAACTTCTGGCAGTGGAGGAAGCGCTTCTTGCTGCAGCTCACGTTTTCCGGGGTCATCATGTCAAGGTCCTGTCAGACAACGTGACTACGGTTGCTTTCTTGAGGTACCAAGGCGGTACTCGTGGCTTACACTTGCAGAGGCTGGCAAGACTGTTCTTTTTGTGGGCAGTACGCCATCTTCTCTCCTCCTCGGCAGTACATCTGATGGGAATGGCCAATGTACAGGCAGATTTCTTGAGCCGCACGGAGGTCCACCCAGGAGAATGGTGCTTCCATCCGGAAGTATTTCGCTCTCTTACGGACAGGTGGGGTGTCCTTTCGATCGACCTGTTCGCTTCGGGCTCGAATACAAAGGTGCCAACCTTTTTCTCCCTGACGCGGTTGGACCATCCTCGGGGGCTGGACGCTTTTGCCCATCCCTGGGGCTTCCGGTTGGTGTATGCATTTCCTCCAATCCCACTACTTCCCAAGACGTTGCAACGGATTCGGGCGGAGGGGGTGACACCATCCTGGTGGCTCCCCTGGGGCCCAAACTGGCGTGGTACGACGCCATCTGAGACCTGGGCCTGGAGGGACCGCTTATGTTAGCCCACAGTTTCAACCTACTGTCCCAGGGTCCTCTGTTTCACCCGGGCCCTCAGTGGCTCATTCGGGCGGCCTGGCTGTTGCGGCCGGGATCCTGAGGAGCAAGGGTCTCTCCCAGGCAGTGATCCGCACGCTTCGGCAGAGCAGGAAGCCTGTGACAAACGCTATTTACGGGAGGGCTGGAATCGGTTCCTGTCCTGGTGTGCTCCTTCCGTCCCAACCATGCATTATCCTAATGTGGCCCAACTCTTGGATTTTTGCAGCGTAGCTTGGATTTGGGGCTTCGGCCGAGCACTCTTTATGTCCAGAGGTTGGCACTTGGGGCGGTTTTTGCCCAGGATCTTGCTTCCCATCCATGGCTCAAGCAGGTTTTTACTTCTGCTTGGGGGTGGCGTCCCCGGATTCGGCCTTCTGTCCCTCCCTGGGATTTGATGCTTGTTCTCCAAGTGCTTGCTCGAAGTCCCTTTGCACCCTTGTCTGCTGCATCCCTTACGTCTCTCTCTCACAAGGTGGCGTGTTTGGTGGCCATCACTTCTGCTCCCAGAGTTGGATAACTGCAGGCACTCTCTGTCCGGGCTCCGTGCCTCGTGGTGTCCGCACTCTGTCCGGGCTCCGTGCCTCGTGGTGTCCGTTGTTCACATTACGCTTCGGTTGCATTCCTCTTTTTTCTGAAAGTTGTCGGCTTTCCATCGGTCCCAGGATGTGGTTCTGCCTTCAATTTGTCAATCTCCTGCTAATGCGGCTGAGGCCGTGTTTCACTCCTTTGATGTTCGTCGGACTGTCCTCCTCTATCTCCGAGAGTCTGCTTCCTGGAAGTTAGATCAGAACCTGTTTGTTCGGCTTTTGGGAATAATACAGGGAAGAAGACTTCCTAGGCTACCATCACTTCCTGGATCACGAAGGTGTTCTGTGAGGCCTACATCGCTCCGGTCCTTGCTCCTCCGGTGGGGTTGAAGGCTCCTTCAACTCGGGCTGCTGCTACTTCCTGGACGGAGCAGGCTGGAGCTTCATCGGAGCTGATTTGCAGAGCGGCTACGTGGTAGCCTCTCCTCACTTTTTCTCGCCTCTATAGGTTAGATCTGTCCTTCAGTCGGGATCTGTCCTTTGGTAGGAGAGTCCTACAGGCAATAGTCCCACCCTGAGGAGTATCGGTGGTATTCCTCCAATGCTGTCGTGGAAGGCGAATGGAGAAAACTGAATTAGTCCTTACCGGTAATTCCTTTTCTTGGAGCCTTCCACAACAGCATCAGTTCCCCCCCTTGTTGGTGTTTGATTCCGGTTTGTATCAGGTAATCCATGGCTAAGGGTGATCTTGGTAAACACTGGAGTACTGAGGAAGGGGAGGGGCTTTTAACCTCTCTGTGTTCCTGTCCCCCAATAGGGCGTGGACGACATCCTCCAATGCTGTCGTGGAAGGCTCCAAGAAAAGGAATTACCGGTAAGGACTAATTCAGTTTTCGCCTTGTTCTTTCCTTCCTATCCCTATCCCCTCCCTCACCCCCCCACCTCCTGGACGGCCGATAGGTTGTGTACGTTTTTTTTTCTTTACCTCTCCCCTGTGCATTTGACAGGGGATTGAGAATCTTCTCCATAGACTTTCCAAATGGAGAGTCCCAAACATAACTTCACACGCCCAATTCTCGTGTTTCCTAAACGATAGTTATGGTGATGCGGTACTGGGGAGTACTATATTTCATATTCCATTCTGTGATACCCAGCCTCCCCGGCTCCAATCTTATGGATGTTAACATTATTATTTTTGTGATAAGTTTATTCTTGTTGTTCTAAAATTCAATAAAGACAAATTTAACAAATACCTCTGACAGATGTTGTAGATGCTCTTCATAGGTTTTGGAGTACACTATGACATCATCCAGGTAGAGTAGCACAGTCTCAAAGGTTTGATGCCTCAGGCAACACTCCATCAACCGTTGGGACGTTCCGGGTGCATTAAAGAGTCCAAATGGCATGCTATTAAACTCGCACAGGCCCATGGGTGTTGTGAGTGCGGTCTTCTCACGGGTCTTCTGCAACGGAGACCTGCCAATACCGTTAGTAAGATCTAGGGTTGAAAAGTAATTAGCAGTCATTAATGCAGCAAGTGACTCTTCTATACAGGCTAACAGGTAAGCATTTTATGTGTATTGCGATTTATTTGTCTGTAATCTACACACATTCTCATACTGCAATCTCTCTTTTTAACTAGGACTAATGGAGCTGCCCAGGGACTGCAACTATATCTTATGACCCCTGCATCCTTCATGTCCTGCAACATCTTCCTGGACTACCCGATAGACACCGTGCTTCTGTTGGGATGGAGTGGAAGCAGTACGTATATGTAGCTCCTGACACCAGTCCTCCAGCTGTCCCTTGAAATTGTTGTCCTCCGCTTCGTCTGGCGGGGTCACAGGTTCCATTGTATGTATGGAGTTGTTATCTACAGAGAGCAGTTTGGTAACAGTGGAATATATGGGCAGTTTGACCTCTTCTTTTCCACAGTTTAATATGCAGACGGGTACCCTTCCCTTGCGTACATCAACTAACCCCATGGATGTCAGGAGTGTAGGCCTATTTTCTGAACACATGGGCTCTACCTCTGCCTAGTAATCCCATCCTCTGAGGCCTATTGCTGCCCAACACCAGATCATCATTAAACTTTTTGGGGGAACCACAATAGTAATCGGGTCTGTTACCTGTACACTATCAAGTTCACCACCAGACAGATTTACCTGTTGTTTGCGCAAGAGGGCTCTGATCTTCTGTAGAACTCTCTGCTGCCCGGCATTGGCAGTGTCTGCAATCTGTAGGAGTAAAAACAACACTTCATCCAGACAATTTCCAATCACATTTGTACCAAGTATGATATGCGGGTTCCTGTCATTTGGGTTAGTTTTAACCACAATAAGTCCTTGGCCCTTTAACTCCACCCTCCCCACTTTTATCTCTTATCCCTATTTTACTTCTCTAATCCCTACTAGGTCAATTTGAAGCCTAAATAGTGAGGTTAGGATCTCTGACCCTCACTCTTGGGCCCTGCACTAACTAGGTTTCCTCTGGCATGGGCCTAGCTAGGCTTCGTTCACCAGGTGTCTTCCTCAGTACTGCTCCGTACTGAACTCTTCACAGTCCTCTCTAGAGCTGCACTGCCAAACTCCTTCCCCGGGCCTGAATTATTAGGGGACCTTGCCTGAAGGCGGCAAGTAGAGCTCCCCCTTCAGATCAGGGGTGGAAGGTGTTGCATGTGTAGGTTACCTGATGTGGAAATTCCTCTGTGCACTAGGTGGTTCTGTGGCTACCTATAACGCAAGGTGCCACACTATTACAATACTTTGACATTTTGTATGTCTGTGTTCCACAATAAATCCATTAAATTGGTTGTCCGGAAGAATTTTATTTTTTAAGTAGGGGCTTAAGAACTAACAGGCACATAGTTTCTAACTACCCACCTGATCTGACCAGCGCAGATCTCTGTCAGCACAGAACAGCCACAGAGCAGCCCTGTCAGTGATTCTGCTACTTCCCCTGACATCACCGACAGAGTACAGCTCCCTTGACGGGACATTAATGCTGATTAACTGCAGGTAGCTTGATGTCAATCAACATGATGTCAGCAGTCATGCCCTGATGACGAAGCCACCTGGAAGAGGAACATCTGATCTGTTGACTTGAAGCTGCGACAGGAGCGATTGGTGATCGTTCTGTCCTGGCAGAGAACTTGTGCTGGGCAGAACATGCAGGTAATTAGTAAGTACCTGGCTGTTAGTTCTTAAGCTTATAGTCAAAAAAAATTTACTGGACAACCCCTTTAGCATTAGAATTTTTGCAGAGCGGTAAAGTATTATGACAAGGACAGGCATGTCCTAACAATTGCTGAAGATGTTCACATGGTCATACCCAGGCTAATGTATTGATATATTGCAGATGAGAAAATATTACTGCAAAAAATCAAACACACAGATAAATAATGTAGCGCCCCAGGACATAGGGTACTCGGGTATCAGGCGGCAGTGAGGTAGTTAAATTTGTCACGGGGAATGGTGGCCGCGCCTGATCCCGTATCTTGGGGGGCGATGCTCTTGAAAAAGGGTATTTGCAGGTGCCAAGAGGGCGCCGAAACGCGTTGGTGGAAGTGGAATAAAGGAACCGTCACATCACCCCTAGGACTCCTGCCTTTTTTGGGGGACCAACTGAAGCATCCAGGGATAATCACCCGGTGATAGCAACGTGGACCGTGGACACCTATATCCTGATACCTGATTCTCTTCCCACGTGCGAACTGGTGGTGGAGGTCCAGCGGCAGCTGTCATATGCAAAACGCCTACTAACCAGTTGTGGGGATCACAACTGGTACAGGTTAGTGCACCTGTATTTTCATACGCACCTTTCACGAAACGTCAGTGATAGGGCACTATTTGCGCCTCGTTTGTCTCCCTTTATATCTTCTAGTAAAACATGCATCAAACACCCTGGAAAAACACACTATTGTTTAACAGAAAAGTTTATTTATCGACTCCTGATCAAGCGATTCTTTGTGCTTCTAAGACAATAGGAACCAAAAATTTCAAGTTTGGTGAAACTGCAAAAAGTAATATCTCCCGTGCTTTTTTGGAACTTGTGTTTCATTTCAATATGCAGTAAAAGTTACCTAACAGCAAGATTCTCTAGGTAAGCGCAATAGCGGAGGCATCAAACTTGGAAAGTATTTGCTTTGGTTTTGTTTTTTTTTTTCATTTTAGTGGTGAAGAAAAAATCTAAAATTTAAATAAAAAATAATTGGTTTGCAATCTTTTGAAATTTCTAACTTTGTAAAATTTTTCCATCAATGCCGCTGTCTAATATTAAATAATTTAAAAATATATTGCAATCTGAGAGTCCTCAGTGGTTGATACCTTTTAATGGCTAACTGGAAAGATGGTAAACATAGCAAGCTTTCGAGACGACTCAGGTCTCTTCTTCAGGCTGATAATGACACAAATTCTGAAGACACATACATTTATACATAAGCAATAGAGAAAAAAAAAAAAAAAAAAAATGGGAAAGAAGAGAACAGAAAAAAAAAATGGCAAAACAGTGTTATATGCTCTGGTGGATATGACAGGTGATGCAAAGCAGAGTCGGGTAGGGAGGGGTGGAGGAGCAGGGACAGAGAAAGCAGATTTCTAAGATAAGCGGAACCAATGTATTAGGTAGATGGTTAGTAACCCATGGAGACCTGAAAATACTTAGTCTGCTCTCCACAACTTAACTAAGTGACAGAGTTCACAGAAGTGTCAGGAGTTCATTGTCCTATGATTTCAGTGTGTAGCAAGCTGTCTCCAAATGCACTTTCATTTTATATATAAAATGCATGAATCTGCTATTTCCAAATGTCCGTTCATTTTACATAGAATCCCATAAATCCATGTGAAATATTTAATCCGGTTTCGAGTGTGTTTGAAGGTTGTTATCAATTTGTATTCCCAAATTCTTCTCTCTCTCTGAGATTTGAAGTCACTCTTTAAGATGAGCAGCCTCATATCGGATTCAGTGTTGTGCTCAGAGCTGCAAAAATGCTTTGCTACAGGTAGATCCATACGCTTTTCTTTTATTGAGTGGCGATGAGAATTCATTCTTGTTCTGAATTGTAATCCAGTCTCACCTACATACATGCCACCTGTTGGGCATTTGGTACATATAATTAAATACACCACATTGCTTGTGGTGCAGCTGAAGTTACCTGGGATCTTGTAGTCCTGATCTGTCCCAGGAATCCTTATCTTGTCGGTTGTCATTATAGATGAACAGGTTTTGCACTTTCTCTGGTTGCAGGGAAAGCTTCCTGTTGCTGCTGGAGAGGACAGGGCGCTTCTGACAATGATGTTTTTTAGATTCGGAGGTTGTCTAAAACACAAGAGTGGGGGATCCAGAAATATTGATTTTAGTCGGGCATCTTTTTGTAGGAGTGGCTGCAGTCTCCGTGCGGCTCCTCTTAGCACCTCCAGACTTGGATTGTAGGTGACTACAAGAGGAACTCTGTTGTTCTCTTCTCTAATTTTGTAATGTAGGAGATGATTCCTTGATATTCTGGTGGCTCTTGTAATCTGGTTCTCGATTGTTCTTGGATGGTAGCCCTGGTTCAAAAAGGTCTTTCTGAGGTCCTCAAGGTGATTGTCTCTATCTGTAGGGTTGGAACATATCCGATTGTATCTGATGGCCTGGCTGTACACAATAGAGTTTTTTATGTGCTTTGGATGAAAGCTGTCCCATCGGAGATATGTTGGACGGTCAATTGGTTTCCGGTACAAGAATGTCTCTATTTCATTGTTCTGTAGCTTAATGATGGTGTCCAGAAAGCTGACTTCAGTGCAGGAGTAGTTGAGTGTTAAGTTAATGGTGGGGTGAAATTGATTAAAGTGTTCGTGGAACGTCTTCAGCTGTTGCTCAGACTCCGTCCAGATGATCAAGATGTCATCAATATAACGGTAGTAAGCCAGAGGCCTGATAGGGCAAGAGGATAAAAAGTCACCTTCAAGCTTGGCCATGAAAAGGTTTGCATATTGTGGTGCCATTTTGCTCCCCATTGCTGTGCCAGTCTCCTGTAAATATATGTTGTCGTCAAATCTAAAGTAATTGTGCGTGAGGATGAATTTTGTGAGTTCTACCACAGAATCAGCATCAATCCCTGTGTTCTCCAGGAAGGTTTTGCAGGCATTTAATCCATCCTGGTGTGGGATGTTGCTGTACAGAGATTCCACATCCATGGTGGCGAGGATGGTTCCTTCTGGTAGAGGACCTATTGCTGACAGTTTATTCAATAGGTCAGTTGTGTCCTGAATGTAGCTGGGTGTCTCTTTTACCAGGGGTTTGAGAACACCCTCTATCCACCCAGAAATTTGCTCGGTGAGGGTGCCCACACATGAAATGATTGGTCTCCCTGGATTTCCTGGTTTGTGAATTTTGGGAAGCATGTAGAATGTGCCTGTTCTTGGACTTACTGGTAGAAGGTCATCAGCTCTTACGGATACGTCAGGTAGACAAGAAACCAGCCTTTTTAATTCCTTGTAATAGTCCTGTGTGGGTCAGACTGCAATTTCTTGTAGTAACGTGTGTCCGTCAGTTGTCTGTTTGCTTCCTTCAGGTAGTCAGATTTGTTCATCATGACTATTGCACCACCCTTGTCTGCAGGTTTAATGATGATTTCTTTGTTGGTTTTCAAGGACCGTACGGCCCTTCTCTCCTGGGCATTGATATTGGATGGTGGACTCTTGTGTGTATCTAAAATAGTGGATTTTACCAAATGTCTGAAAGTGTCTATATAGTTGTTCAAGTGTGAGTTACGCTTAAGATCAGGTGTCCAGTCTGACCTTTTCTTTTTGGTTGTCGGGATCCTTGTTCCTTCGGCCCAGTTGAGTTCGGAATCCTCTTTGTCGCTGAAAAATTCCCTTAGGCGTAATCTCCTGAAGTAATCCTCCATGTCGCTGCATAGTTCAATTTTATCCAGAGCTTTAGTAGGACAAAATGAGAGTCCCCTAGAAAGCACAGAAAGTTCCAACTTGGGTTTGTAATCTGAAAGGTTGATAACACAATTAGATGCTTTCTGACAGGAGGAGTTGTCCCAGTTGTCAGGATGTGTCTTTGTTTTGTTTGTATTGAGTCCTGAATTGATGCGCAGTCTGTGTAATTTCTTTAAATAATTTTAAATAATTTTGTATTTTGATAATTAAGACTTGTTTAGATGCAGCATTAAAACATATTTTTCGTTTTTTTGTCTAATTTTAATGCAGGAAAATGAGGAGAAGGGTCATACAAATTCTTAGTTTTTTCTTTAAATATTTTTAATCCCCTTAGAGGACTTAATCTGCAATTAGCTGACCTCTTGTTCTATATTAGGGGTGGGAACTCCAGGCCTCAAGGGCAGTGAACAGGTCATGTTTTCAGGATTTCCTTAGTATTGCACACGTGGTAATATAATACGCGCACTGGTGATGATTCCAACCCCTATTCAATGCTAAAGAAATCCTGAAAACATGAGCTGTTGGCTGCCCTTGAGGTATGGAGTTCTCCACCCCTGCTCTGTACACTGCAATAAGATTGTATTGTAGAATAAAGATATATGCCATGAACCCCCACCTGTGGTTCAGTTTCATGGGAGTACAGACATGACAGCCACGGTGACCTTCAGCGACAAACCACAATCCCATTTTGGATGGACTAATACAGTATGCATTACAATGTGATGGGATGGTGCATCTCACTTGCTAGTTTGTGCGTGGGTTCCATCTTCATCCATTATAGGCATTCATTATAATACCAACATTCTGGCACACAGATCTTTTAGCTGGAGAAAGGCTTGCATGCCGAAATATTGCCATTATGTGCATTAGTGTATTGCAATTAAGCATTGGCTCTAACAAGGGTCATGTACCAGTGTAGTCAATTAATCAATAGAATTCATAGCCAGACAACTGCTTACTTGGGACTTCACATTGATTACTAAACACATTTTCACTTTAGATTTGTCCCAGTCAATATCTAAGTGCCAAAAGTCAAAAATAATCCTGCCAGTACCTTAAAGGAATATTCCTATTTTTGCCAAATGTAGCATATTCTATCTTCAGAACAGACAACCTCCTCTAATGCAGAGCGGCTGTTAGTCAGTGTGGGGGACGGTTACAGCCACTGCTCTCCATACTCAGAATGGTTACTGAACCTGCAATAACAACTATCCAATGGCTGAAACCGAAATCCTGCCAGGAGGATTAAAGTTTATTTCCTCCCAGCAGTGGGACTTAATGTGCAGGAGTTGGGCAGGTTCGAAACGCTATTAACCTGCAGATTAGCCACATATCTGCAGGATTATTGCATTTTTCCAAGAGACAACTCTACTTTAATGGTTCATTTATGGGACATCCACAGGATATCTATGATGGCAATTCCTCTTTAGAGTCATTTTTACATATAAGAATTTTGAAATAGTATTTATAAGCCAAAACCAGGAACAGAATTTATATTTAGAAAAAAAGTCGCCTAAGGCTGGATATATACTGTACATATGTTTTTTGTGCAACAGCCAAAATAAATTTCCTTTCCTTTACACTGTGTGCAGAATTATTAGGCAAGTTGTATTGTAGAGGATTATTTTTATTATTGATCAACAACTATGTTCTTAATCAACCCAAAAGACTCAAATATCAAAGCTTAATATTTTTGGAAGTTGGAGTGTTTTTTTTTAGATTTGGCTATCTTAGGGCCATGTCACACACACAGATAATTGTGCAGATATTGTTCGCAGATCTCTGGTTGCAGTGAAATCATGGACACAATGTTCCATTTTGTGGCTGTATACAAATGGTACAATGTGTCCATGATTTCACTGCAACCAGAGATCTGCGAACAATATCTGCACAAATATCTGTGTGTGAGACGTGGCCCTTAGGAGGATATCTGTTTGTGCAGGTAACTATTACTGTGCAGAATTATTAGGCAACTTAATAAAAACCAAATATATTCCCATCTCACATGTTTATTTTCACCAGGTAAACCAATATAACTGCACAAAATTTAGAAATAAACATTTCTGATATCAAAAACAAAACCCAAAAAATTAGTCACCAATATAGCCACCTTTCTTTATGATGACACTCAACAGCCTTCCATCCATAGAATCTGTCAGTTGCTTGATCTGTTTATGATCAACATTGTGTGCAGCAGCCACCACAGCCTCCCAGACACTGTTCCGAGAGGTGTACTGTTTTCCCTCCCTGTAGATCTCACATTTTAGGAGGGACCACAGGTTCTCTATGGGGTTCAGATCAGGTGAACAAGGGGGCCATGTCATTATTTTTTCTTCTTTTAGATCTTTACAGGCCAGCCACGCTGAGGAGTACTTGGATGCATGTGATGGAGCATTGACCTGCATGAAAATCATGTTTTTCTTGAACGATTCCAACTTCTTCCTGTACCGCTGCTTGAAGAAGTTGTCTTCCAGAAGCTGGCAGTAGGTCCGGGAGTTGATCTTCACTCCAACCTCAACCCGAAAAGGTCCCACAAGTTCATCTTTGATGATACCAGCCCATACCAGTACCCCACCTCCACCTTGCTGGCGTCTGAGTCGGAGTGGAGCTCTCTGCACTTTACTGATCCAGCCTCTGGCCCATCCATCTGGCCCATTAAGAGTCACTCTCATTTCATCAGTCCATAAAACCTTTGAAAAATCAGTCTTAAGATATTTCTCGGCCCAGTCTTGATGTTTTATCTTATGTTTCTTGTTCAAAGGTGGTCGTTTTTCAACTTCTCTTACCTTGACCATGTCCCTGAGTATCCACACCTTGTGCTCTTTGATACTCCAGTAACGTTGCAGCTCTGAAATATGGCAAAACTGGTTGCAAATGGCATCTTGGCAGCTTCATTTTCCTCAATTCATGGGCAGTTATTTTGCGCCTTTTTTCCCCAACACGCTTGCGACCCTGTTGGCTATTTGCCATGAAACACTTGATTGTTCGGTGATCAAGCTTCAAAAGTTTGCCATTTCAAGACTACTGCATTCCTCTGCAAGACATCTCATAATTTTGGACTTTTCAGAACCCGTCAAATTTCTCTTCTGACCCATTTTGCCAAAGGAAAAGGAAGTTGCCTAATAATTAATCACACCTTATATAGGGTGTTGATGTCATTACACAACACTCCTCCTCATTCTAGAGATTCACATAACCTGATTTACTTAATTGGTAGCTGGCTCTCAAGCCTATACAGCTTGGAGTAGGACAACATGATACTTTTTATACATGTGATCAAAATACCAATTTGCCTAATAATTCTGCACACAGTGTATCCACTTCTGCATTTAGCTAAAAAACAGAACTCATAACAGTAAAGATACAGATGATTTTATTGATTGCATAAATTCGCCAATCACCTAACAAATGTGGATTTTGCTCACGAATTTCTTGGCATGCTTATTCAAATGGATAATTGGCAAGCAAGAGTTCTAATGATCCATTATGATCATCGACTCTTCTAAGTAAACCTTAATATAAGGGCAGAGGCACAAAATGCGAGATGTAAATTTTCAAAAACATAACACACCATCTACCAATGCTCACTGTCATGGTCACAGATAGTCTACCATTCTGGAGTGTAATTTGGACAAGTATTAGTAACACTCTGCTAACAATTCAAACAAGTGGACACCACTATGGAGTTTGAGTTAAATAAAATGATTACGTTTATTAAACATATATAAAAGTGGACACATAAACGTATTGAAATTAAGTACATAATTGCATGAGTCTCGCATGAATCACCCGCTACGGTTGTTGACTCTCTGAATGGGAGCACGTCAGCTGCATGTGTTTCTATTGAACAGATGTGCTCCCATTTAGTGAAGCAGAGGCCATTCTGGGTGAGTCATGCAAGAATCATGTGAGTATCTTGCATACATCTCGCATAGTGTGCCTGTCCTTATATTGTCTATAGTGGCAAGATACTATTTTGGAACATTCACACCCACAAATTTTTGGTTGAAGATTTGCTTAATCAATATCTGTGACAAAATCTACTTGCATGTGATGTTACATTCAGGTTAGCTGTTGAATTCACCCTTTACATTACAGAGAACTGAAAAAAACTAGTGAAGGGTGTGACAAATTTGCCACCGAACCTGACAGCTCTATAGTACCTCTTATTAAACTCAGGCCTGACAGGGAACTGCCTGAGGATACAAGAAGGACCACAGCTGCCTTGTGATAAATGCCTTCCGGTCCGTGAATAGAAGCACATATAATAATCGCCACCCCATCACTGATAGAGGCCCTGACTAAGCGAACACCATTTGCTGCCACCAGTTTCTCGTATATTTTTAAGTCCAGTCCACTTTCGGGCTTATATTGGGTCAGAAATCAACCCAGGTAGCATTAATGTTAAATGAGCACAAGGACATGGGGATTATTGCTCAAGAATAAGAGCAACTCAAGAATAAATTTATATGTTTAATCGCCTTAGAGGCACACTAGATATTAATATTAACAGGTATTATGGAGGTATTACAAATGTTACAGTCAGTTATGCAAATAAAAAATAAACGGGATACACACAGAATTACAGATACATGATCGATTACCTTAATGCTGGTGGCACCACAAGGGGCAGTGTGGAGCCAACTGAGTTCGTGGGGTATACTCTGGCTAAATGTAATTATGCCTCTTCAGAAGAATACAAAGAATTCAGCAGAGGTCGGCCACTCTTATACTGTTAGACACCGGCCCAATTCCTGCCCAGGGAGCTGTCCTGAAGTTCCCACCCCTGGGTTGTGATATGCATTATTCAAAAGCTATTATGGGTCATAACTTTGCCTGGGAGCATTGTAGGTGGAAGATAATGCTCTCATATTTTTGGTTATGATTTTAGTTTTTCGATGGTGGGACACATGACTACTCTATAGGTATCCCACTGGACAATATCAAGTCTGGGGCAGTTATGAAGGTTGCAGAATTATGTAAAAATATGTGCTATGATAGTCTGCATCTCTAGATGCAATATCTATGCTTGTCATTTTTAGAGGTGTGAAGGGTCATGAAATATTAGGAGTTATTCCTCATCTCCTGCCTGTCTGGGCTATGTGAAAGGGCTTCCTTTTAATTTGCAGGCAGAGTGAAATTAGTTTTCACACTTCTGTGTCACTTAGCTCTATTCCTTAGGAAGCTCTATTGTATGGCCATTTGGTGAGATCCTCAGGTTACTTAACATTTTCCAGGAGATTGATTAAGCCTTGGGCCAAAAGGTTGGGGCTATTTCCTTGGAGTGAGATATGGTATATATATCTGAACTAAATGGCTGTGTAGAAATATTGCTTAATACCTTTATTCCTTACAATGGGCAAACCCAAACTGGAAAAATGTGGGGTCTGTACCAAATACTTGGTGTTCATGCACAGATCCCAACATGGGTTCCCCTGGGAAACCAATGTTACAGTTCAGGTCCGGAGACTGTAAAACAAAACACATTATTAATACACATTATCTTCATAAGTACCAGGTTCTGCCATGTGCGTCCTGCCATCTTGCTGTCCCAGCCCATCTACTGCCGGGCCGCTCATTAACTTTCGAGGATATTCACTGCCCTGCTGAAACTTGGCAGTTTGCGGTGATGTCAGGGTTCACCCGAGTTCATGGCTCAGCTATGAACTCTATTCACATCTAACTGTCACTGTCAGTCTCAGCTTGCTTGTCAATCTGAACAGACGATGAAGCATAGCTGAACCTGCTCTGCTATGCACTAGGTCGGAGGGAAGGGTTTTTTGTAATTAAAGATAGAGTCCCTAAATGTATTTTTTGTTTTATCTCTAATAAAAAAAAATTTCCTCTGTGCTGTGTTTTTTTAATGTTTACTAGAAATTCATGGTGATCAGGTCTAATTTGGCTTGACACCATGAATTTTGGGCTTAGTGCCAGCTGAGAATACAAAACTGGTATTAACCCCTTATTACCCAGCATGCCACCCCCCACCAGGGTCACTGGAAGAGCCAGGTAAAACACCTGGAAATGGAACTATGATGAATGGGCCATTTTCAGGGGTGGCTGAGGTCTGTGTTTTTCAGTGTGTGGGGCCTTAGTCTCCAAATACCCTAAGTCTCTAAATACAGGTAAATATAGAAAAACAGAAACATTTTATGTCATCCTTTTCATTCCTGTATTTCCAATATCTTGTGCTTTGAGACAAATAGTGGAAATAGTATTTTTTTTTATCATTACAAAAATGTGCTTTCTTTTCCCTTTAAACATGTGCTAAGTGCCTGGTACAGAGAGAAAAAAACATGGCACTGAGTAAATGCCAGCAATTCAATGCTTACATAACATCCCACTGAGTTTGGCTTTAGTAACAAAAGGAGAGCAGCTTAGTGCTGTAGTCTTCGGCTCTCCCGTGTTTGCTTTGGAAAACAGCCAGTTCTCCTGATCCCTTCCCTTCAACTGCTACTTATTTCATGAAAAAAAAAATACTCAATTCACTAACAAACATTTAGTTTCTTTAGATGCTTCACTTGCTCACTTTTAGTTATTCTTATGGTGAATATGTGAATGATGAAGTCAAAATACAAGAAAATCAGCCGGAACTTCAATTTTATTTTCCCAGAAAGATTTAGAAACATATTAAACTTACAGAACCAGGATGGAAAGTTATTACATAGGGCCCAAAGATTACATTTACATTCCATTCATTCACTGCAGATGTGCACAAATGGGGTTTACAAGTCTTGTAGCACTACAAAATCCCAGCATTGTGAGTCTTGCACTAACAATTTGAATATTCTCCCTTCTGGTCTGTTTTCATCAGGCAAAAACATGAAAAAATATAGTGTATGGACACTAGATACAGATATATTGCATACATGACAAGAGATCCCCTTATTCTCTGCAACTTCCACTGCAGAGATCATATGATGTTTTTTTCAATTATCATATATACATACATCAATCAATAGATATGTACATACTAGATGTGGGCCCGATGCTATCGCATTGGGAGGGTAGTGACATGTGATGGGGTGGGCTCTGTGGCGCTCGGGGCAGCAGCCATCTCTGTGTCTCTTCTCCCCTCTCCCACCATGGTCTCTTCCAATGTATGTAAATAAATGTATTTTTAGTTAAAAACCTCTTTCTGTGGGGGAAGATTAATAATAAAGTGTCAATCTGGCAACCTATCTAATTTTCTGGTAAAAAAATGTGCAGAGCTTCGCTGTATTTTCTCTTGCCAGTGCAGGTAAACCAAGCAGCCACTAGCCTGCCAACTTCCATTGTCTGGTGTTACCTTCGTTTGGTAATGAAAAATACAGGGAAGCCCTATATATATTTTTTTAGTTATTTAGATAAATAACTAAAAAAAATTTTGCATACTTTCTGTTGCCAGCTAAGATAATCCAGGCAGCCAGGGGCTGGAATTCTCAGTGTGGTAAGGCCCAAGCGTTCTGGGCACCCACACTGAAAATTGCAGCCAGCAGCCACCCCAGAATTGGTGCCTCCATGAGAATCATCAAAATTGGTGGTTACTCCGCTCTTACAGCTGCCATGTAGCAGTGGCACTCTGAGTAATAAAGGGGTTGATGTCAGCTTTTTTTTGGCAACGGATATCAAGCCGTGTTGCTAATGTTAGTTGTCAGTATGAAAGCTGGTCATTAACAATACTTTCAGTAAACAGGTAAAAAAAAAAACACACACACAAGAGAAATCCTTTATCCTGTAATCTTGCAGTGGGGCGGTGTGATACGTCATATGGCCGCCATCTTTTTATACCTGAGTGTCCAAAGATGGTGTCTGCGTGTGTATGTGCGTGTATGTGTAAGTATGTGTATGGGTGCAAGTGTGTGTATGCACGTATGTGTGTGCGCGTGTATGTATCTTTATGTGTATGTATGCGTATGTGTGCATGTGTGAACATGTGTGTAAATATGTGCCTGTATGTTTGTGCGTGTGTGCATGTATGTGCGTGTATGTATGTGTATGTGTGTGTTTATGTGTATGTGCATGTGCATGTGTATATCTGCCTGTATGTGTGTGAATGTATGCACATGAATGTGGGTGTTTGTGAATGTGCATGTGTGTATGTGCGAGTGTGTGTTTGTTTGTATGCGTGTGTGTGCATGTGTATGTATGTGTGTATCTGCATGTGTTTGCACATGTGTGTAAGCATGTATGTGTGTGTTAATGTGTGCATATCTGCATGTGTATGCATGTGTGGGGACATTATACTGTTGCAGATTAATTCCAAGGAGAGGGGGAGGGGGTGACACGCCAAGAATACTCACTGGACTCCTGCACCAAGTATAATGGTAAGCTTCCATCCACAATATAAAGAAACAGGAATACTGGTGCGATTCTTCTTATTGATCCTTTATTTAGATACAATCATCAACACATCAAGAGGGCACGCTGGATGCGTTTCGAGAAAGACCCCCTAACTTTTCAGCAACAGACATTATAAAATCACAGGAACATATACAAAAAAAACACCCTCGTGACAGCTGGTTTGCACTGCATTTTTAGATCTTTGGAGCAGTCACTGGCAATATAAGTTCTAAACTTTTTAGGAAACCCATCAGCAGCAATTCTGCATTACATGCAGAAAGTTGCCACCCTAAACATGTGGTTAAGAACTTACCCTCGGGAGAATTTATTAGGGCCAAAAGGAACTGTTCAATAGACTCCGACTATCAATGAGATTAATATCATTTCCTTGAGATTGAGGGAAAGAGGTTACAAACAGTGGGCCATAGACAGAGCACGGAAAATTGTTAATAACAGAAGCAGACGTGATCTGCTCCAAAACCAATTCTATACGCGTTCTGTGAATTATAATAAAAAATCTAATAGTATTCCCACTTTTGTAACCCCTTTCAGCATGGATTTTGGCCATATCAAAACTTTACTTAATAAAAACCTTGTGATCCTCCACCAGGATGAAATACTCCGTTAAATCCTTTCCAATGGGGTTCGATCTGTCTCCCGAAAAGCAACCAGAATTGGTAGTCTAATTCCACCTAGCATATTCACCTCACATGAGGTAGCAAAGAAACCAGTTTGGCTTTCATCAAAAGGATGTTATCCATGCGGGGGCAGAAAATGCAATTTAAATAAATACATTGATAAAAGTAGTTTTCAAAAATGCAAAAGGCACCATGACATTTAACATCCAGTCGTATATTAATTGTAATTATGTGCAAATTGGATTATGTGGGCTGCACAATTCGCCCACTAAAGAAACGATTATCTGAGCACATATCTGCAGCTAGCCCCAACTTTAAGTGTTTGCGAACAGCCTTGTCTGGCTTGTCACGAAACTTTAGAGACATGCATGATGGTAACTTGGCAACCTTGGTAGTAAAAGGCATTGAACGTGTCACACGTCCCTATCGTGGCGGGGACTGGGAGAGGGTCCTGTATAATCGAGAACTGTACTGGATCCTTTGGCTGGATATACGGGTGCCCCATGGTATGAACTTTTGTAGTGACTTGATGTATTTTTATTAGCCTACTGCTGGAATGGTGACTGGTAGCCATGTATTGCTTTAGCGATGACTCTATGGCCAGAGTTCTTCTCCAAGCCTTCCTTCCAAGTGTTACAATATACATATTGCAATTATTATGATAAATTTTTAGTTGTAAGGATATATACTATCGGGATGAGTAAAAACTACATTTTTGCTGCACTGAATATTGTGACAAGAGAGCTGACATTAATATAATGAGTTCCATCATATCTATTAAAGCAATATGGATATATATTATTTATTTTATTCGTGTATCAAATTAGAGAAACACCAATAGTGCTATTTTGTGGCCGGTTTGCAAATTATTGGTTCCATCATTTGCGTAGAATTCTCTGATATCTGTGCAGATAGTAGTATCGTTTATTTGAGACAATAGTCTTTTAACATTGCTATTATGTGAACGATTAAATGTTGCAATGTTGCGGTCTCAATTTTTTGCCGTTAAGTCACTGATATCCATTAGTATCAACGTTGTCGTGGACAGCAATAATATCTTTCCATACATGGTCTCACTATGTGTATGTTTTATATACTACAGTTTTGCCCGTCTGGCTTGTTTTCTGCACTACCAATCAGCGCTTAAATTCCATGAGGATTTTGATTGGTGATCACACTCTTAAGGCCACTTCACACGCTACGATATCGTTGAAACGCCACAGATTTTTTATCGTTCAAACAATATTATTAGTGCATCATTCCGTGTAAATGAACGATCTTGCAACGATAAATCTTTGGATCGTTCATAAAAAATTTGAGATCCTGACCTCAAATCTATCGTTCGTCCTCCAATTAACGTTCTGGGAAGCAGCAACATCGTTCAGTGTGACACCTTTTTGAATGATGTCATTCATAATTCTCCTATTCCTGCCGCTTTGTAACATCGTTCACTGGTTCTTCTACAAGTAGCTGGAGCATTGCCAAATTTCACATCGTTAACGATATCCATGCGTGTGACAACGCACTAACGATGTCGAAACGATCGCGGTCATGTGACATCGCTAACGATATCGTTCAATGATATTGTAGCGTGTGAAGTGGTCTTTAGTATTCTGCACACAAAATTTGTGCAGATGTTATGTGAAGGTTCCCTATTGGAATTTAGTTAGCGGAGGATGTATGTGTAGATACTAGTATTTTACTGTCTGGGATATGGGAATAAAAAAAAAAAGGAAAAAAGGAAAAAAAAAATGTGTCTGTGTGTGTATGCATGTTTGTGTGTATGTTCGTGTATGTGTGTGCTTGCATGTGAATGTGCATATGTGTGTATGTTTGTGTGTATGTATGTGTGTGTGACAACATTATACTGTGTGTATGTATGTGTGTGTGACAACATTATACTGTGTGTATGTATGTGTCTGTGTATATGCGTGCATGTGTGTATCTGTGTGTGTGTGGGAGGACATTATACTGTGTGTATAAGCATGTTTTTGTGTGTATGTGCATGTATGTGCACGTATGTATGTATCTGCGTGTGTGTGTACTTGCATGTTTATGAGCATGCTTGCATGTGTGTGTATGCTCATGCTTACGTGTATGTGCATATGTGTATGTGCATGTGTGGGGACATTATACTGTGTGTGCATGTGCATATGCGTGTTTGTTTGTATGTGTATCTACGTGTGTGTATGAATGGGTGTGTGTTTGTGTGTATATGCATGTATGTATGTGTATATGCAAACCAGCCCCCCATATCTGCACCCCCCTCGCAGACCCTGAGTCAAATGGGGTGTGTTTGCAAAAATTGAAGGTGTGGCAGTGCGGATTCATTTAGTGGACATACGTATATTGTGAAGGGATGGAATCATAAAGGTGGCGGAGCTATGAAGGGGTATGGCTATGTGGAGTGGGCATGGCTATGTGGAGATGGCAGGCTATGACACAGCTGTGGAGTGGGTGTTGCTGTGTTGGGGAAGGGGAAGGTGTGGGGGGGGACAGGTTTGGGGCGTATAGCAGACATACATACATATATACAGTTGTGGCCAAAAGTATTGACACCCCTGCAATTCTGTCAGATAATACTCAGTTTCTTCCTGAAAATTATTGCAATCACAAATTCTTTGGTATTATTATCTTCATTTAATTAGTCTTCAATGAAAAAACACAAAAAGAATTGTCCTAAAGCCAAATTGGATATATTTCCACACCAAACATAAAAAGGGGGTGGACAAAAGTATTGGCACTGTTAGAAAAATCATGTGATGCTTCTCTAATTTGTGTAATTAACAGCACCTGTAACTTACCTGTGGCACCTAACAGGTGTTGACAATAACTAAATCACACTTGCAGCCAGTTGACATGGATTAAAGTTGACTCAACCTCTGTCCTGTGTCCTTGTGTGTACCACACTGAACATGGAGAAAAGAAAGAGGACCAAAGAATTGTCTCAGGACTTGAGAAACCAAATTGTGAGGAAGCATGAGCAATCTCAAGGCTACAAGTCCATCTCCAAAGACCTGAATGTTCCTGTGTCTACCATGCGCAGTGTCATCAAGAAGTTTAAAGCCCATGGCACTGTGGCTAACCTCCCTAGATGTGGATGGAAAAGAAAAATTGACGAGAGATTTCAACACAAGATTGTGTAGATGGTGGATAAAGAACCTCGACTAACATCCAAACAAGTTCAAGCTGCCCTGCAGTCCAAGGGTACAACAGTGTCAACCCGTACTATCCGACGGTGTCTGAATGTAAAGGGACTGTATGGTAGGATACCCAGGAAGACCCCTCTTCTTACCCCGAGACATAAAAAAGTCAGTCCGGAGTTCGCAAAAACTTACCTGAGAAAGCCTAAAACGTTTTGGAAGAATATTCTCTGGTCAAATGAGACAAAAGTAGAGCTTTTTGGGCAAAGGCATCATCATAGAGTTTACAGGAGAAAAAAAAGAGGCATTCAAAGAAAAGAACATGGTCCCTACAGTTAAACATGGCGGAGGTTCCCTGATGTTTTGGGGTTGCTTTGCTGCCTCTGGCACTGGACTGCTTGACCGTGTGCATGGCATTATGAAGTCTGAAGACTACCAACAAATTTTGCAGCATTATGTAGGGCCCAGTGTGAGAATGCTGGGTCTCCCTCAGAGGTCATGGGTCTTCCAGCAGGACAATGACCAAAAAACACACTTCAAAAAGCACTAGAAAATGGTTTGAGAGAAAGCACTGGAGACTTCTAAGGTGGCCAGCAATGAGTCCAGACCTGAATCCCATAGAAACACCTGTGGAGAGATCTAAAAATGGCAGTTTGGAGAAGGCACCCTTCAAATATCCCACTTGCTTCCGCACAGCTCCCAAGTCTCTAGCCACCCATCTGAATATGGGGTAAGACAGATGGTTGAGTAATGCATCGCTCTTCACTCATACTATAGCCTGGGAATGAGAGGTCTGCTCCAAAGCTTTTGTCAAGACGAGGAAATTATCTGCACTGATGCCCAGAAGATTTTGGAGTTGGATCCAGGCCCAGATAAAGAAGGTTCTGAGCAAGCATAATGTAGACACTCATTCATAAACTGTGAACTGCACCTTGGAGATCTTGTGAGCCCTTCCGCATACGACTCCTCCTGTACTTTCCCCCCTCCTCTAGTGTCACCACCTGACTCCGAATACTGTTTAAAGTGTGCTCCAGCATGTAAATGACGGGAATAGTCATGCTGATAAAGGCATCATCATCACTAAACATCCTCGTTGACATTTCAATACTGTTCTGAATGGTGCACAGGTCATTCATTTCAGACCACTCCAGTTGTGTGATTTGCCCCACCTCTGGATCTCGTAGGCCTAGGTTATACATCATGACGTATTGCACCAGGGCTCGTCGGTGCTGCCACAGTTGCTGCAACATGTGCAGAGTTGAATTCCATCATGTCAGCACATCACAATTCAGCCAGTGAACTGGCAGGCCGAACGACTTCTGTAGAGATGCAAGGCGTTGAGCTGCGAGATGCGAACGGCGGAAGTGAGCACACAGCGACCGTGCCCTCTGCTGAAGACCATCTAGGCCAAGATAGTGTGCAAAAATTGGCTGAACAACCAGGTTTAAGACGTGAGTCATGTAAGGCACGTGTGTCACATTGCCCCGGTGGAGGGCTGCACCCAGCAATGCAGCATTGTCGCACACGACCTTCCCTGGCTGCAGGGTCAGTGGAGACAAGCATTGATGAAACCCGGTCTCCACAGCTGACCACAAATCCTCAGCTGTGTGACTCACATTTCCCAGACATTTAAAGGTGAGGACCGCCTGATGCCGTTGAGCCCGGCTGCCATCATAGTAAGGAGGTGTGCAGGATTCCTTATGCGCAGTTAGAAAGCGGGTGGCATTACCAGACAGGCTTTAGGTGCAGGACCAAGACAAGGTTGAGGAGGCAGAAACAGTGGAGGAACTTGTACATACAGAGGATTGGCGCACAACTAGTGGGGATGTCAAGACTTGGACAGCAGCCTCTTCTCCTGATGTCTTCATAGTTACCCAGTACACAGTCACCGCCATGTAACGCCCCTGTTCATGCTTACTGGTCCAAGTGTCTGTGGTGAAATGAACACTGTCGCCCACAGAGTTTCTCAAGGAAGCGGTGATTTTGTGTGCGACATGCTAGTGTAGCGCAGGCACAGCTTTCTTGAGAAGTAGTGTCGACTGGGCATCTGGCACTGGGGCACTGCGACGGACACAAGGTCTCAAAAATCCTCTGTGTACAACAGGCGGAGACAGAGCATTTCTGCAGCCAACAGCTTGCAGATGGTGAAATTCAACCTCTTAGCTTTGTCATGGCTAGGAGGAAATGGTCTTTTACTTGTCCACATCTGAGGGACCGAGGGCTGGCTGCTCTGATGAGACATGGTTGAGTAAGGTGTCCCCAGCAAACTGTTGGTCTGTGAGGAAGGTGCAGGCGGACATATTGTGTTGCCTTCATCCAAAGGTGGTACTCTCAATGTCTGACAGCGCTCAACACCAGCAGGTGTTTCCACTTCCAGTCACACTGGCTGTTGCAGGTAAAGAGGTGGAAGGTCTGTGTCTAAAAGCATGTGTAACTGCTGTCCCCACAGTCACAGAGGATGAAGAGGCCGCGAACGCAGTTGATGGGCCTGATGGTGGTTGGCCCGGCCCGCTAGGCCGCATTGTAGCACAGTGAGCTTCCCACTGCGACTTTTGCTTCATATCCATGTGACGGTTCATGCATGAACTACTCAAACTATTGATTTTTTTGGTGACAAATCTTACAGATAACATGAGGAGACTAAAGGCTTGTGGATTTTGGAATGTGCTGCATGAAAGTCACCTCACCAACCATTTTAAGCTTGCAAATGTGGGGCAATTGATGCCACTGAAGTGGTGTCTGGGCCCAAATTTTTGGAAAAAATGGAGACTCTTCTTGTAGTCCCCTAAATGGGACACAATGCTCATCGCCTGCACGAGGCCTTACTGATACTGAAGTAAAACCCACCAACTACTCATCTTCTGGACATGGCCTTACAGATACTGGAGTAAAACGCACCAAATAATCATCATCTGAACATGGCATTACAGATACTGAAGTGAAACTCGCCAAATACATGCCAATGCCTTACAGATACTGAAGAACTAGAAACACACCAAATAATCATCATCTGATACATGCCTTACAGATACTGAAGTTAAATTCACCAAATACTCATCGTCTGGAAAGATGCCTTACAACTATGGGTAAAAACTGATTTTGAAGGGCATGACATGCCTAATCTGTGTCTCCTCCCCCTTTTACTCATCTATCTCTTTTTACATTTTTATATGTACTTTTCACTTTTTCATATGTTTGTTGTATCTTCTGAATAGTTTGGCACCTTTTGGACACTTTAGAAGATGTTTTCTATGTGTTTTCTATGTGCTTGTATCTGTTTGTGTTGGCTGGCCATTGTTTTCAATGGGATTCGACTGTATTCGACAAACATTCGACAAACAAACGCACAATTCGGTGAACGGAATCAAATTCGAACACTAGGGTGGTGGCTCATCTCTATTATAGAAGTCCTTAGAAAGTGTGCAGCAGGGGGATGGAATGTGCAACAAATTAGCATAAGATGGGCTGGGTTTCTCTTTATTACTGCACAGTTTTCTCTAAGCCAAACCTTCACCCCTCCCCTCTCACTCCCTCCCTGTCACTATGAAGAGTAGCAGGCACATTAGGTCTGACATTGTGCATGCAGATTGCATAGTGTCAGGCTCCTATTTGTCCCAAATCTGCATGCACAATGTCAAACCTAATGTGCCTGCTACTCTATTTAGTGACAGGGAGGGAGTGAGAGGGGAGGGGGCGGGAGAGAGAGAGGGGAGGGGGGATGGTTTGGCTTAGAGCAAGCTATGGAGTAATAAAGAGAAACCCAGCTCCTCTTATGCTATTGTGCTGCACACTTCCTCCCCCGCTGCACACATTACAATAACTTCTATAACATTTATCTCAGCAATCATACATGTAATCATTGAAGTAAAGGTATGATTGCACTCAGTATCCCAGTGCCTGTAAGGTACTGGCGTCACTTTATAGACCTAAAACCTGCTGATTGGTGGTCTTTAAAATCTAAATCTACTTTTCACCCTAGAAATTAATATTCATAGGCTCTCATAACCTTAAAAAAAAAAAAACATTGCAGAGGATATCAGGTGCATTTCATCTAATAAGTGCTCATAAATGTGGGATAATTTGTCAGAATGAAAGAAATGCCATAAACAAGTGCCATACAAACAGAATATAACTATATGCCCAGCGGACAAGGGGGAGGAATTGTAATGGACCAAGAATAATATGACAACGAAACTAAGAGACTGCTAGGAGACACTAAAACGTACAAATCTAATATATAAAGCTGAATGTGTGTGTGTATATCCGGGATTGGCATCTACACCGTCGCAACTACAGCCACAAAATTTTGCACAGTCACACGTCTGGACCCGAGAGCATCATAGGCTATGTTGTGAGGCGAAATTTTAACCCCGCGCATTCCAATTCACCAAACAATTTTGCCCCTATCTACATAATGGGGGAAAAGTGACAGTTACCAGTTGACAGTTGTGAATGAGAGGGGTTTAATGATAGCGCCAAAGACTAACAGCACATACCAGCATATAGTCACTAAGGTGGGGCCCCAACATGAGATATTCACCACGCACAGGGACATGTATACACACCACACGCACACAAAGAGTAACAGCAAGTGTATAGTCGCCAAGGTGCAGCCCCAACATTGGATACTCACCACACACCCGAACAAACACACACACCACAAAGAGACACACACAACACAGAGACACACACACCCCCAAGGGGACACACACCCACCCTATAGCGACACATGCACTCACCCCACAGGGACACACACACACACCACAAAGAGACACACACAACACAGACACACACACCACACAGATCCCCCCACAGGGGGACACACACATAGCTACCCTATAGGGACACATGCACTCACCCCACAGGGACACAGACACCACAAAGAGACACACACAACACAGATACACCACACACCACACAGACCCCCCCATAGGGACACACACATACACACCCTATAGGGACATATGCAGTCACCCCACAGGGACACACACACACACCACAAAGGGACACACACAACAGAGACACACACCACACAGACCGCCCCCCACAGGGACACACACATACACACCCTATAGGGACACAAGCACTCACCCCACAGGGACACACACATACACACACCCCAGGGACACAGATGTGCACAAATCACCTCACACAACTCGCCTCATACGTGTGCTATCTTTATTTTCCAAACATAAACATCTGATTAAAAACAGCCAATGTGCAACACATGTGCCATATAGGGAATTAAGGCAGATGTCAGTCACATGAGCTGTCTATTATGTGTATGTGTGAGGTAACATATACTGCCCGGCCAGGGGGAGGGTTTACTATTGGCTGGAGATTTATTAGGCTGCCTATAGCAATCAATCACAGCTCAGCTTCTATTTTCTTACAGGTCATTAATATGACATATTCAAATTCTTTTTTGTTATAGCTAACATCAGTTATTTATTAACCCGGGCGTAGCCGGGCACTACAGCTAGTTAATTATAAATAAGGCACCTTTCACATCAGCGTTTTTGCTGATTCTTGGCAGATCCGGCATATTTTGACGCATCTGTCGTGTACAGGCTGACTTGCAGCAAGCCCCATTCATTCTCTGTGGGACTTGCGGTCAGGTGCGTCAAGTGCAGCTGCGAAAAAACTGCACCTAGGAGCAGTTTCTGTCCTGCGTCACAAGTTCTGAATCTGCCGGATCCGGCAAAATCGCACTTGCCCCAGGCTATTATTAGCGTAACCATCCCTATGCTATTTTTGCTGAAAGAGTCGCTGCATAACCTAAAGATTGAATCTTTGAGTGTCCAGCAGCTTGGTATGGAGCAAGATTTCACAATGCGTGATCCTGCCCAGCCCAGCCAATCTCAACAGGCAAGATTGGGGGATGAAGATGATGAGGTAGATGAGGAGGGAGAGGACTTCTTTGGGGACCCCTCATGCTACACAGGGGACTCCCAACCCCAGCTTAATGTCTCTCCAGCTTGGGTGGGCTGGAGAGGAGGAGGTGGAGGAGGAGACTTAGTGTGGGGTGAGCATGGGTATTGTTCCTACTTCTGGGGTCACAGAACATTTGGCTCTTTGCAGCTTGGCACACACGGCACACTTCATATCTAACTGTCTGTGTCAAGACCCTCACGTGATCCACATTTTCAACAGCAACCTATACTGGTTGGCCACCTTTCTAGACCCACGGTACAAGGACAAATTTCCTTCACTACTGTTGCAGTCACCAAGGGGTTTCACAATAGAATCCTTCAAGAGGGCCATTGTTGATAATTTGATGGCAACATCACCCTCAGACACTGCTGCTAGCACAGGTACCAGCTCTGTGAAACAGCATGCATTAATGGAGAGACACACCCAGCAGGTCCAAAAGAGGTGGTGGTAAAATGTCCTCAAACTGGGCCATCTTCAATAAACCAGCTCATCAGCAAGGGCTACCTGAACCGGTAACAATGTCAAGGAGGGAGAAGTTGCACAAGATGGCCAACGACTATCTAAGTGACCATACCTTCGTCTTTCCTGATACTTATGTTTCGTTTAATTACTGGGTATCCAAGCTGCATAGTTGGCCAGACCTCTCCTTATATGCCTTGGAGGTGCTGGCCTGCCCTGCTGCTAGTGTGATGTCAGAGGGTGTTTTCAGTGCCACTGGAGCAATCATCACCGATACACGCACACGGCTGACTACAGGGAATGCAGACAGGCTGACTCTGATTAAGTTTAACAAGAACTGGATTTTGACTTCCGGTTTCCTGCCTGATGGGAGAGGGAGGAAAGGACTGAGCTCCCAGAGCCCGAGACTCCACAACCGATTAAAAGGCGAGAACCCGCCGCCAAACGCTACCGGAGTCACGCTCCCCTACTCTCGCACTACACCCTGCATGCATCGGTGGCTCCGGAGCACCGGCACCAGGCGGGTAACGGCGGGGATGGCGACGAGAAACTCCGGGCCTCCCTCCAAGATGGCGCAGAGCGGAGTAGGAGGCAGAGGCAAGGAGGCGGCGAGCAAACAGCAGCCCCGCTCGCAGGGGAAGGATCCTGGTGTCCATCCTGGCCGGAGTAGCAGTGGGAGAGGTGAGGCTAAGGAGCAGGCGGGGGGACCGAGCCCTGAACCCACCATTGACTATAAATTGCTGGCCACAGAAGTCTCAGCACAGCTGGCGGGAGAGCTAAAGCAGACTTTCAGGGATCTAGTGCAGGAGCTGCTGCAAGATTCCCTCACTGACATTAGAGAGGAGTCTGCAGCTCAGGAGGCCAGAATAACAGCACTGGAGCAGAGAGTGTCAGATGCTGAAGACAGGGTGACATGGCTGGAACAACAAGTCTCAGAATACAAGGATAGGGAAGAACGCACATTTAATAAATTGGTGGATCTGGAGAACCGGTCCCGCCGGAACAATCTGCGACTGATAGGCCTCCCTGAGTCCATCACCCCCACAGCTCTGCTGGACATCTTTGAGACTGAACTCCCCCAGATCCTCGGAAGTAGGGGCCCCTGTATGGTGGAAAGAGAGCACCGGATAGGTCCCCCATCAGACCGTCCCGCCAAAGCGAGCACAGCGTCCCAAGAGAAAGATAAGCCGCGACAGGCCATTGCTCGCTACCTAAACTACAGGGACAAGGAAAACCTTCTGCGCGCATATAAGAGCTCGAGGGCCCCACTGATGCTTCGTGGACATAAGGTTCTGCTATTTGGTGATTACTCTCCTGAAGTGGCAAAAAAACGGAGAGCCTTTGGGGAAGCATGCAGTATACTTTATAAGCGCAATATACGCTTTCAGCTACTATATCCAGCCGTATTAAAATACAGGGGTCCTGACGGTTCCATCAGGGTGCACCACCGCCCGGGGGAGGCCCTCAGGAGCCTGACACAGCGGAGCCCGGAGGGAAGCCATGACGGAGGACAACGGAGCCGACATTCAGGAGCCCGGAGAGACAATGAGGATCATCGCCCAGGAACCCTAACGGCTAGAGAAGACTCTCCTCGCTGGTCGGCTGGGAGGGGAAGCCCGGGATCTAACTCCCCAAAGGAGCAAAGGACTGTGCGAAGGGATGGTAGTGGAGGGAGAAGGCGCCCTTCCGGTACAAATGGATCACAAGTGGAGGACAATCATGACGAGTCCTGATTTTGTGATCTTTTTCCTTTTTCTTTTCCTATTTCTACAGTACTTTTATACCGGAGATGATTGCTGTCATAACTCTTAAACCCCAAGCCCTGGCCGGGACGTTTTGGCTGCGTTCAACCTGGACGCCTCGCCAGATGCGGGGGGTATGATATGCTACGGTATAACACTGACGAAATGTGATAATAGTCTTTAGTGCACGGTATTAATTATCCTCTTGCATATTGGAGTCACAGGGCGGGAGCAAAAAAGGAGAGCGCCCTTCAGAATATGGGAGTCCATAACCTGTATTTGGGGAACTGTTGGTTTGGGAAAAGTTGGGTGAGAAGGGAGTTTAACGTGGGTACGAGGGTTGGTATGTGGCCTCTTAGCCACCTGTTGAGAAGCTGTTGGGGTTATAGGGTTTGGATGGCCTCGAAGTCTCAGCCACTGTATATACTTAGTTTGTTATGTGTTGTATGGATTGAGTCCTCTCGAAACACGATGGCGTTGACTATGACCCATCCAATGACAATTGATAATGGTTAATCTGCTGTCCTGGAATGTTAAGGGCCTTAGGTCACCGGAGAAACGTTCCATGATACTTAATCATCTTAAGAGGTTGAAAGTGGACATTGCTCTACTTCAGGAGACACATCTCCAAGATACGGAATTTTTTAGGATGCATAGACTCTGGGTGGGGGCGGTATATGGATCAGGATCAGTAGGAAGGAAGGCGGGAGTACTGGTACTGATACATAAAAATTTTCCTTACACTATAGTCTCCGAGACCAAAGATGATGAAGGTAGATATGTGCGATTGGTTATAGATAGCCCGACTGGGCGGTTTAGTGTTACCAATATATATGCTCCTAACCAATCACAGGATGCTTTTTTCTCCCAACTACAGGTAAAACTACTAGAGGGCACAGAACACCTTAGGATAGTGGGGGGAGACTTCAATACAGTGTTCTTTGAAGGTGCTGACCGACGAAGTGAAAAGACGACGACAGGTTATAATCTAGATGGGCAGACGTCAGGCTTGTTGCATACCCTAGCTGAGGGACTGGCCCTAAATGATGTGTGGCGTTTGCACCACCTCACTGAACAAGAATTCACTCACTTCTCCCATGCCCACGGGTCGTGGTCACGCTTAGATCTATTCCTGATCAGCAACCAATTGCTATCTAGAGTGAACAAAATAGTCATTGAACCTATGGTTATCTCTGATCACAGTCCTGTGGTAGTGGAAATACGTGATGAGCATCCAAGGGGGTCTGACTTTATATGGCGCTTCCCCTCTTACCTGAGAAAAGACAGTAACTTCGACAGACTTTTGGGGGAGTGGTGGTCTGACTTCGCCCTCTCCAACGCAGTTCATGTGACAGACCCTAAACTATATTGGGAGACGAGCAAAGCGGTGATGAGGGGGAAAATATTGGCTTATACTAGCACTCAAAAGAAAAGAACATTTACTCAGTTCCAACTAGCCAGCACCAAAGTGAGAGATGCACATAGGGAATTTCAAAACAATCCTTCACCGTCAACGAAAGAGGAATGGCTAGGAGCTAAGAGGGAATTTGATGTATGGGCTAAACGGAGAGAAATGTGGAGTAAGGATCAGTGGGAAGTGGATCTCTATAGATTTGGCGACAAGGCAGGGAGGATATTGGCTAATTTGGCCAGAGGCAAAACCAAGCCCATGACATTTACCTCTCTATTAGATCTTGAAGGAAATACACTACATGACCCAGAGGACATCAACACTCATTTGGGGAAATTTTTTGCTAAACTGTACAAACAGGGCCCGGGGCAACATGAGATGGAGGCGGGAAGGGAATGGCTTGAGAGGGTCTCCTTACCTAGTCTCACAGAAGATGACTTGACTAGCTTGAACGCTGAGATATCTCTAACTGAAGTTCAAGCGACCATCAAGAACCTTGGTGCTCATAAGGCACCGGGTCCAGATGGTTTTACTGGAGACTACTACAAATCTCTGTGTGACAAGGTGGCCCCATGCCTAGTCTCTTTATTCAATGGCATTCTCGCGGGTGATAGTATCTCGAATTACACTAACACAGCACATCTTAAACTACTGCCGAAAGGTAACGTGGGCTCACCTGACCCGTCCAGCTACCGCCCCATCTCCCTGATTAATCAGGATCTAAAGATTATGGCCAAAATAATGGCAGATCACCTGGCAGGACTACTTCCATCTCTTATTGGCCCTCAACAGGCGGGATTTGTCAGGGGCAGATCGGCGGTGGGCAATATCAGACAAACCATGCTGGTGTTGGATGCCGTGAGTCATCGTGAGAACTTACATTCTGATCGTCCGGCGTTGGTACTGTTGGACGCCGAAAAGGCGTTCGATAGTGTAAATTTGCAGTGGCTGCACTTAGTTCTGGATAAGATAGGTTTACAGGGGGCATTTAGGACATTTTTAAGGATACTATATGAGAACCCGAGCGCAAGAATATGCACCCCCGGCTTTTTGTCCGCCTCCTTCCCTCTGGAGAGGGGGACGAGACAGGGATGCCCTCTTTCGCCCTTGCTCTTCAATTTGGCCATTGAACCTCTAGCACGATACTTGAATGGCTCTAGTTCACATGAGGGCATTAATGTGGGAGGGGTAGTGATGAAATCAGCACTTTGCAGATGACGTCATTATCTATATGAATAGACCGGAAAGAGACTTAGGTACATTACTTCAACACCTTCATACCTTGGAAACATTTTCGGGCTTTAAGCTCAACAAGGCTAAATGTGAGATATTACGTCTAGGGACACCACATCACAGACCAGGGAGAGAAGAGGGTGGACCAGCGGGAGAGATGGAGGGTATCCGAGTAAAGTCTCATCACATAAAATATCTGGGTATCATTCTTAGCAGCAACACAAGTCTTATATATAGTCTGAATTTCACCCCATTAATTACTAAAATAACTCGAGAATTGGAGAGGTGGAGAGGTCTGCCGTTGACTCTTCTGGGAAGGTGCCATCTAATTAAGATGGTTAGTTTCGCCAGACTTATGTATCCGCTGCAAACTATACCACTATTGCTTAAGAAAGCGGACATCCACAAACTCAACGCAGCGTTTCTCAACTTTCTCTGGAGGGGAAAAAGGGTCAGGATAGCCAGTCGTATCCTGATGCTCCCGAAACGAGAAGGGGGACTGAACTTTCCGGATGTCAGGGGCTATAACTTAGCTTGCCTTCTGCGCCATGTTATTGACTGGCTCAGAGGGACCAGCAGATACTCTAATTATACAGCCGAGGCTGCGATGTGTAGACCCTGGGAACCGGCTAGTTTACTACATTCATCATGATCCAAGGTGCCCAAGAACTTAAAGAACACAATCATTTATAGGGACACGGCCATGTGCTGGAAAGCGGTTAGAAAGAAGTTGACAATGGCGTGGAAAACATCTAAATATCTTAACCCCTGGAGACATGCAGGGTTTAGCTTGGGCAGAGAAAATGCTTTATTTGCAGCTTGGTTAGAGAAAGGGGTTCGAACACTGGGTGACCTCATTCACATACCAGATAGGCGGTGGCTGACGGAATCAGAGGTCCTGGAAAAATTCCAGTTGGGTCCTTTTCACATCATACAGTACAGGCAGTTGCATCATCATGTTTTACGCCATCTTCATAATGTTTCTCAGGAATGCAGACCCTCGGTATGGGATGACTGGTTGGGATCAGATCCTTTGACCATTAATGTGTCGTACATCTACAACAGCTTGAGGGAAACGACATTAACTATGAGGGAAGACACCACATTTAGCGGGTGGTCCAAGTATATACCTAGATCTGATATTGGGGATGTGATTAGAAGAGGATGGGAGGTCATGAGGAAGAATATAATCAGCGAAAGATGGAGAGATGTGCAATATAGAATCATTCATAGGGCGATATATGGTTTTACTTTGCCTCCAACTGCAGGATTTCCGGACAGGAAACAAAACTGCCCGAAATGTGGCCAGTCAAAAACAGATATGGTGCATGGTTTATGGTTGTGTGGGGAAGTACAGAATTTGTGGAAGCGGGTTGAAACTCTGGCGAGGGAGATCACAAGTACACACGCCACAATGGACATATTGGCCTGGCTTCTCCATTTCCCGGTGTCTGGGTTATGGAATGGCAAATCTGCCCGAATACTTCATATACTGGCAATGGTCACCAAGCGATTGCTTCTCCGCAACTGGCTCTCGGACCACGCCCCAAGTATGTCAGACATACTCAAGGATTTGAAGGTTGTGATACATATAGAAAGTCTAGAAGCTGCGAGAGATAAAAACACACTGACAGGGAATTTTTTTGAAACATGGAGAGGGTTTATACTCTCCAAGCTGTCTCCTACTGAGCTTCGAGCGATGGTTCTTCCATTCGTGCAATCACCATGGTATCTGTTGGGAGAGTTGCAGGGGTCTTTGGGTGGGCTTCAGATATCTATAACCCCGGATGGAGCAGACCAGGAGTGACAACCTACTTTCATGGGGCCCCAAGTCTACTGGGGACCAAGGTCAATACTCAGTAATGTATATGAACAAGGTTTACCGCCGTATGTTTTGAACTGGACTCTAGCACTTTCGGCTGGACCCAAGGGTGGCTGAGGTGGGAGGGAGGGGGGGTAGATTGTTTAATTGTTTATTGGTCTATTTATATGTTACCATGCTGAAAACTCAATAAAAATATGTTACAAAAAAAAAAAAAAGAACTGGATTTTGTAGGAGTATTTAAGCCCTCCTGATGACAGCATCCCAACCTAAAATCACCAAAAATGTTATTTTAGGCAAGTGGTGATCACGTACATCCATTCCCACACAAACCCCTTTTCTTGTTCTTACACATTTTAAACTCCTGCTTCTGCAACATATACCTCATGGCACTTGTGATGAGAACCTCCTTCCTTCATCAACCATAATACAGCCCCTTTGGCTACTGTTTGGAGACTATGTGCTAGTAGTCCTTGGATAGCTTCATAATTGTTTAGCCCTTGAGGCCTGCTTCCACCATCAACCATAATACAGCCCCTTGGGCTACTTTTTGGAGATGCTATGCCTGGACATTGGGCACTGCAACTACGGTGCTAGTAGTCCTAGGCTAGCTTCCAACTGTTTGGTCCTTGAGGTCTGCTTCCTTCATCAACCATGATACAGCCCCTTGGGCTACTTTTTGGAGACACTATGGCTATGCCTGAACATTGGACACTGCAAGAACTATGCTAGTAGTCCTAGCTTCATAATTGTTTGGCCTCTGAGGCCTGCTTCCTTCATCAAACATGATACAGCCCATTGGGCTACTTTTTGGAGACAATATGGCTATAACTGGACATTGGGCACTGCAACTACTGTGCTAGTAGACCTAGCTTCATAATTGTTTGGCCCTTGAGGCCTGCTTCCTTCATCAACCATGGTACAGCCCTTTAGGCTACTTTTTGGAGACACTATGGCTATGCCTGCACATTGGGCACTGCAAGAACTATGCTAGTAGTCCTAGCTTCATAATTGTTTGGCCTAATCCTTAGCCGGCTGATTCCCTTGTTGAAGTGAACAGAGAACAGAAAAAAGTGTTCACAGACCGAAAAACAGGAGAATCTGAAGGTAGGGTAAAAACCCAAGCTTGTGGGTCACCAATAAGTAATGTAACTACAATACATACACGCTGTGTCTCACTCCCAGAAAGTGAGGACGCCAGATATACTCCAAGTCCACTTTCACTATTTGTGCTCACCCTGCCAGAGACTACACTTGCAGTAGCAAGCACTCCTATTGAATGCAAGCATTGGGATATTCTAAATCACATTCTAGCCAAGTTGGAGTCATCAGCAAGGATCATACCAGCTCTGCAAGTGAAGCTGCCAGTGAACGAGGCAAGCTGGAATACTGAGAAAGTGCCGTATATTACAGCCCAGGTGATTGTCACAGGGAGAAAGTAAAGATGGGCAGGTGTGAATACAGCATCCCAGGAGGGAATTCATCTTCCACTACAACTATAGCCAATCCTACTCATAAATCATTGAGCTATCAGACTAATTAATGTTATAGCGGCGCTGTAACTGGATCTTAAGCGACCGGCTACACTGGGCTGACACTTGGCCTGCAATCATACTGTGGGACTGTAATATTAACAGGAGCCCATCTCTAATGAAAGTTAAGCCGTTTACGATATTGGACATAGCAGGGACACATATATAGGATTATCTCCGTACCGGAGATGTGGTATGATCAGACCAAGGCCCTGTATGGTCAGACAAATCCATTACACAGTTTATAGCAGGGATACATAAACAAGATTATCTCAGCACAGGAGATGTGGTATGATCAGACCATGTCCCTGGAAAGTCAGACACATTCATTACACAGTACATAGCAGGGATACATAAACAAGATTATCTCAGCACAGGAGATGTGGTATGATCAGACCATGTCCCTGTACAGTCAGACACATTCATTACACAGTACATAGCAGGGACACATATATAAGATTATCTCAGCACAGGAGATGTGGTATGATCAGACCATGTCCCTGTACAGTCAGACACATCCATTACACAGTACATAGCAGAAACACATATATAAGATTCTCAAACAGCAGAAAAATTACTGGGCACTGCAACTTTCACCCTATATGTCTGTGTGTGACCTCATGCATATACAGGTGTCAGTGTTGAGGGTCCAGAATAGCGGTGCATGCTTAATGAAGTATGAACAAATTCAAGACCGGAAGAAGAGGTACAGCACCGCGAAACGGCCCGTCGTCACTCCTCCACACTCCCTCCCCTACAGCAGCCATGTCGTGCCTACACTCTGGCAAATAAAAGTTAGAAGATTTCAACATGGTGAGTGCCGCTCATTTTTTCTTACAGAATTTGTACATATATAAGATTATCTCAGCACAGGAACATTTTTTTAAACACATCCAATTGTGGAAATGATTATTTCATGATCAATTTATTGCAATCAACCTTAAAATTGACTCCGCTTGTGAAACAACCCTATTAATGCTACCTGCTTAGAATTTGAACTGTTATCAGGAAAGTGGAGCTCTAAGGCCCCTTTCACAACAGTGTTTTGCGCTGATCGCGGCAGTTGCGGTGAAAAAACCGCAACTGCCGCGATCAGTGCAAAACGCTGATGTGAAAGCAGCCTAACTGCTGTAAAAATGTATTAAGAAATGGAAATAAAAAACTTTTGACTTCAATAAATTGAAAAACTGATCTTTTACCATCATTTGCTGTGCAGTTGACTTTGATCTGTGTGTGTGTGTAGCCATTTCAGGCTCGGGTGAGGCCGTTAGTGATGGGTGAATCCTAAATTACTCGGAATCGCTTGACTGTAGCGAGTCCGAGCCCAGGATTCGCTACTCGTTGCGAGTCTAGCGAGTCCAATGTTAATGAATGGGGAAGCGAGTAATAGCGAGTAGTGTGAGATTTACAAATCGCAGATGTGTCTCGGAAGCTTCAGCCTGAAGCAATCCTAGTTTTGTCATTTATTTGCATTGGACTCGTTTACTTTGTAAGTAATCGCTGGCTGGGGAACTCGCACAGATAAGATCCTGTCTGCTCTGTGCAGCTCCAGGGTCCTAGAGCCCGCCTGCTGCCTGATGTAGCAGTGCTGAGATTGTTCTCAGTCTGCTCATTCCCTGTGCATAGACATCTATATCTATACACAGGGGATGTAGCAGAGAGGACATCGCGTTTTGGACTGCGTCGGACGGAAGAGGATTTTTTTAATTAAAGATGGAGTCCCTAATGCTTTTTTTTTATTTCTAATAAAAAAAATTCTCTGTGTTGTGTTTTTTTTAAAACAATTTAATAGAAATTCATGGCGGTCATGTCTAATATTGGCGTGACCGCCATAAATTTCGGGCTTAGGGCCAGCTGATAATACAAAGCTGGCCCTAACCTCTATTACCCAGCGTGCCACCGCCACCAGGGCCGCTGGAAGAGCGGGGTTCAGCGCCAGAGGATGGCGCTTCAATGAACGCGCCATCTTCTGGGGCGGCTGCGGGCTGCAATTTGCAGCGGGGGGTGCCCAGAAAGCTTGGGCCTCCCTGCGTTGCGGATTCCAGCCCCCAGCTGCTTACCTGTACCTGGCTAGACATAGAAATTGCGCGGAGCCCCACGCATTTTTTTGACTCGACTCCGAGACGACTCCGACTCCGAGACGACTCCGACTCCGAGACGACTCCGACTCTGAGATGACTCCGACTCCGACTCGACTCCGAGACGACTCCGAGACGACTCCGACTCCGAGACGACTCCGACTCCGAGACGACTCCGAGACGACGACGACTCCGACTCCGAGACGACTCCGACTCGATTCCGAGACGACTCCGACTCCGAGACGACTCCGACTCCGAGACGACTCCGACTCGACTCCGAGGCGACTCCGACTCTGAGGAGACTCCGACTCCGAGACTCTGACTCTGAAATTCATTAAATAATAATAAAAAAAAAATGCGTGGGGCTCCGCGCAATTTCTATGTCTAGCCAGGTACAGCTAAGCAGCTGGGGGCTGGAATCCGCAGCGCAGGGATGCCCAAGCTTTCTGGGCACCCCCCGCTGCAAATTGCAGCCCGCAGCCGACCCAGAAGATGGCGCGTTCATTGAAGCGCCATCCTGTGGCGCTGAACCCCGCTCTTCCAGCGGCCCTGGTGGCGGTGGCACGCTGGGTAATAAAGGGGTTAATACCAGCTTTGTTATACAAGCTGGTATTAAGCCCGAGATTCTTAATGTCAGGCCACGTTTGACCCAGCCACTAAGAATCTCCAATAAAGGGTTAAAAAAACACAACACAGAGAAAAATTTTTATTTGAAATAAAAAAAAAAGCCATTAGGGACTCCATCTTTAATTAAAAAAATCCTCTTCCGTCCGACGCAGTCCAAAACGCGATGTCCTCTCTGCTACATCCCCTGTGCATAAATATAGATGTCTATGCACAGGGAATGAGCAGACTGAGAACAATCTCAGCACTGCTACATCAGGCAGCAGGCGGGCTCTAGGACCCTGGAGCTGCACAGAGAAGACAGCTGGACTCGGCTCGCAAAGAAACAGCAGTTACTTTGCGAGTTTCCCTGCTATCACTGGCACAGTAGCCGAGTCTAATGCAAACAATGGCAATCCTAGTTTTGTCAGCGTTTCTGACAAAACTAGGATTGATATTGATTTGCATTGGACTCGTGCGAGTAATCACTGGGAAACTCTCAGAGTACCGAGTCCTGCGAGTCCCTTACTACTCGCCGAGTAACGAGTCCTAGCGAGTAGATTCGCCCATCCCTAGAGGCCGTCTCCTCTTTCCTTTGCACTACTTTATGGACGTGGCTCTCCATTGTAGGATGTTTCTCAGCTCATGAGCATGGTAGACAACGGTGGCCTCTGTATGTATTAGATATATAGTATTTATTGAGTAATAATAACTTTACATATGCAAAATACTTTTGTCTTTTATTTGACATCTTTCGAACTTGAATGATTTGTTTGGCTAGAAATATACAGATATTAACCCAGGCTGCTATATTTTGTTCTAATGATATGCAAATAAAATTCATCTTTAACTATTGGAAATCACTAAAAATAATGTTTACTCCCAGCTTATGAGGCTAATGTGTTATGTAGCCAAGCAGTAAGAGTGCAAGACACAAGCATAAACCAGGCCGGCAATCATTTACACAACATGGGAGGTCTGTAAAGAAAAAAAAAATAAAAACAAGCAGTCGAGGGATCTGGAGGAATTAAACAATTTTATTCTTGGCAAGAAAATGCAGAACAATTGAGATGTGTGCAGTGTATAGAAAATAATGCATATTTATAGATATTTAGTTATAGGACATATACCTACCAAATGTGCAAATAGAATAAACAAGCTCTAACTTAGTAAGATATATGTATATACAATAAGTGTATATTTGGCAGAAGAAACAAATATAATATATGATACATAAACCTTACACAGTTATTCCAGTATTAAATATATACCAATGATCTAATTTCCCCACAGAATGATGAAGAATAGTCCTTAGTTCACTTTTTAAATGGGCTATCCATCTTCTATTTATCATTACCTTAAAGGGGTTATCCAGGTTTTTGTTTTTTTTTAAAGAAAATGTGCCTAAGCACTAACAGGCAGCTAGCTGCCACCTACCTGCCTGTTGTGCCCAGCACCATTCACCCCTGCCACAGAGCGGGCATAGACCGAGGACAACATGTCTGTGTAAACAGAGTGGTGGCTTCTTTTCCGCTGTGCTTTGTGGAAGGGGGTGGGATAGCCGGTCTTCTGCCTGTTAGTACTTAGGCACATTTTTTTGGCTAAATCCCAGATATCCCCTTTAAGAATGAAACTTGCAATCACTTACAAATACTTATCTGCTTCTCCTTAACTACCATGACCAGAGATCCAGTCATTCCCCTTTCCTACAGGTCTCTTCTCTTCCTCTTCAGATGGAGATTAGGTTTGCAGATTGCAACAAAGTGACTGCAGCAGTGACCAATGGGAACCAAAAGATGCATTTCAATAAAAATGTTATCACTTATTGAGGGGATAGATGATAGATGATGATGTCTAGATTGCCATCTCCCCTACTGATGGGCTGAACAGATGACTTCTGAGCCTCAATTGCTGCTCCATTCATTCTCCTTGAGTCTGCCAAAGATAATTTAACACCATAATTGGATTTAGGTGGTTACCTGGATGCGAAGGATTTTTACAGATAATGCACTGGATGAGAATTATCAGCATTTGAATTACGATGAGGCAGAGACAGAGGATGTGAAAGACCACATTCTCTAAACACTTTGGTAATTGGCGGTGGCAATATTTCAGGCACTTACACCTGTTGAAGTGGTGATGTTGGCACCCCAGTCAGGGCAAATCAAAAGTTGGGTATAAGGATATCAAGGAGCCCAAGACATTTTCACAAACTGAGTCAACTAGATGGCAAGATGAGAGGAGGAGGCAGTAGAGAAGAGAAAACAGCAAAAGGGCAGAGACACACTATGTGAGGTGCATGCGAGATACATGCATGAGTCTCACATGACTCACTTGGCATGGCCACTATCTCTGTGGATGGGAGCACATCAGCTGCATGTGTTTCTATTCAGCTCAATGGTCATGTGCTGAGAGCCAGAGACTGTTCCAGGTAAGTCATGCCAGTATTTTGCATGTGTCTCCCTCAGTGTGTCTTTGCCCTCATGCATACAGTCATCCACTTGTGTGCAAACTGAACTCCCACCAACCTAGAATGCTACAAATAACTGCGAGTAGTTGGCAGATGAAATATAGATAATCATAGGGATTGTTGGCAACTCTTAGGCCTCATTCAGACATCCGTCATTTTTGATGTACCCAAAGAAAACATCAATGTTCTACATCAGCTTTTCATCAGTGTCCGTTTATACCTTAAGAGTTTCAGCGGTGATTGCAGTGTATTCATTTGTATTAATGTGGGTAATTTGCTCTGTAACTTAAAAAAAAAAAAAGTATATGTGAATAGCACCATGGGCTTTAATGGGTATGTTCTCCATCCATAGAAAATAGATATGCGAAACATATGTGAAAAATGAATGTCTGAAAGAGACTGTAGAAAGATAAGACCTATAAATTTGCCTTTATTCAAGGTGAGTGCTCTTTCAGGAGCATTGATGGGTAATAGGATAGATAATATTAATTTCTTCACATAATTGTATGGCAGATGGAGTACAAACACTGGGATCATTAAGAGTAGGTGCACAACAAAAACCGCGCAAAACATGTACAGGTTTCTAGTATGTCTAGACTTCTTGGCTGAGATTTGCAGCGTTTTTGGCTATGTTTTTCGTGCGTTCTTACTTTGTTTTTGCTGCATATTGGCCATTGACTGCAGCAACATTGCAGAAAACAATTGACATGCTCATTCTTTTCAAAATGAAGCAAAACCTGTACAGATTTCAGTTTCTGCAAAGAAACTAAAACAATGTGTGTGCACAGCTCTTCCCTGAATCACATAGGTTTTGCTGAGAAGTACAAATGCAGGTTTAGATTAGCATAAAACCATGGTAAAAATGCAGCACAAAAATGTAGGAAAAATGCAGGAAAAACGCACTGTGTGCACATAACCTTAGTCCTAGAGAAAGGTTAGCTTGAACAGATCAGACAAGTCTTTGCTACCCAACCACCACAATCCCCATGTATACCAGACCACTCACCCCCCCCACTAACCCTCCTCCCTCTATCACTGAAGGAGAACTTGCACATCTCCTCTCCAGATCGCACCTCACCACTTGTATACTGGACCCATCCCATCCCACTTCCTCCCCATCCTCACCACCACACTTATCCCAGCCCTAACCCACCTCTATAATCTATCACTAGCCTCAGGTTCCTTTCCTTCTGCTTTCAAACATGCAACAATTACACCTATCTTAAAGAAGCCATCCCTCGACCCCACTTCTACATCCAGCTACCGACCCATATCTCTGCTCCCATTCGCTTCCAAACTTCTCAAAAGCATGTCCACACTGTACTCTCATCCCACCTCTCATCCAACTCTCACTTTGACAACCTTCAATCTGCTTCCGCACCCACCACTCCACTGAAACTGCCCTGACCAAAATGACTAACAACTTACTCGCGGCCAAAGCTAACACACAGTTCTCCATCCTCCTCCTTCTAGACCTGTCCTCTGCATTTGACACAGTCGACCACTGTTTCCTATTACAGATCATCTCTTTCGTTGGTATCACTGACCTTGCCCTCTCTGGATCTCTTCCAACATTTCCAACTGCACATTTAGCGTCTCCCACTCCAACACACCTCCTGCCCCATCCCCTCTATGTTGGGGTCCCGTAAGGCTCTGTCCTGGGCCCCTCCTTTTTTCAATCTATACCCTTGGTCTGGGACAACTCATAAAGTCCCATAGCTTCCAGTATCACCTGTACGCTGATGACACTCAGATCTATCTCTCTGGTCCAGATGTCACTTCTCTTCTGTCCAGAATCTCAGAGTGTCTATCAGCCATATCTTCCTTCTTCTCCTTTCGCTTCCTAAAACTCAATGTAGACAAAATTGAACTCACCATCTTTCCTCCATCTCACACACCTTCCTTACCAGACCTATCCATCACAATAAATGACATCACACTTTGCCCTGTACCTGAAGTTCGCTGCCTCGGAGTGACCCTTGACTCTGCCTTGTCCTTCAAACCGCACATCCAAGCCCTTGCCAACTCCAACTCAAAAATATTTTCAGAATCTCCCCCTTCCTCAACCCTCAATCTAAGCTACTAGTGCATGCCCTCATAATATCCCACCTTGACTACTGCAATCTCCTCCTTTGTGGCCTCTCTTTTAACACTCTTGCACCTCTCCAATCAGTCCTTAACTCTGCTGACCACTAATCTACCTCTCTCATCGCTATTCCTCCACTTCTCCCCTCTGCAAATCCCTCCACTGGCTCCCAATTCACCAACGTAACCAATTCAAACTACTAACACTGACTTACAAAGCCGTCCACAATCTGTCCCCCTCATATATCTCTGAACTAATCTCCTGATATCATACAACTCGTAATTTTCGATCCTCGCAAGACCTCCTCCACTCCTCCACACTTGTACGTTCCTCATCTAACCGCCTGCAAGACTTCGATCCGAGCATCCCCCATTCTCTGGAAATCTGTACCCCAAACGCTCGACTGTCCCCCATACTCAGAACCTTCAAGCGGAACCTGAAAACCCATCTCTTCAGAACAGCCTACAGCCTGCAATGACCACAGTGCCACCTCACCACCACGGGCCCCGATCCACCATCACTGGACTTGGCGCTGCACCACCACCTGAGCAGACCCAACCTACTGTCTCTTTACATTACATTTAGAAAAAAAGGGTCCGCTCACCTGACTTGTCTCTCCAGTTTTCCTCCCTCTCAGCACTGACTCCAGCGGGCCTGTAACTGCATTCAAATCACTTCCAAGAATTGACCAGCGAGTTGAGGAAAATTGCACCTTGAGTTCTTTATAAAATTTCCATTTATTCGTATTCAGGTAAAAACAGGTTTCTCAACACGTAAAAACACACAGGTCAGTTTATCATATCTTCAGCCTACTGTCTCTCTCACCACGGCCTGTAGAATGTAAGCCCGTAAGAGACAGGGTCCTATCTCCCCTCTGTATTGGTCTGTCACTGTTAGTTTGTTCATTGTATTTTTGTATGTAATCCTTTATCATGTATAGCACCATGGAATCAATGGTGCTCTATAAGTAAATAATAATATATAATAAATAGATTGTAAGCTCTTTTGAACAGGGTTGCCTTTATTTTGGCTTTAATTATTGATTGTATTTTTCACATTGTTTCTCCACTTTAATTATTGTTTTGTATTTTTTTTTTTAATTGTTACTTATAACCGTTTGTATATGAACCACTGAATTGTAAAGCACTGCGGAATATGTTAGCGCTATACAAATAAAGATTAATATTCATTTACAAGAACGGAATTTTGTTTTTATAAAATCATTAGATTGCATGTGTAGGAGAGTCTTTACCCTTTTAACCTCAACCATTTGTGTTACAGATCTTTCTACCTAATGCTACTAATACGTCATTTTCTTTCCTGTGTAACTACACGATAAGGGCCTGGCCACACTGGCGTGAAAACAAACGGTCTGATTCTCATCCAGGAGAGTTGGACGAGTGACATCCGTTATTGGCGACTCTCGCATGAGAATCACATAGTATTGCACCATGTTGCAACTATTTTCTCATCCGAATTTGGATGAGAAAAAACGCATCCAACACACGCTAGTCTGTTCTACACCGTTAGCTAACATGGGTCCGACTGCAATGCTATAAAATCACACATTGTAGTCGTCCAATTTTGACACCAGTGTGGCCATACCCTAAAGCTGCAATCTGGTCACTGATTCTACAAAGCTGCTAACATTTTCCACTTCTGACCTCTCCAGACAGTTTAAATTAGTGCCCATGCTGCTGTAATCACAGGAATTTTTTTTATATACCCAGATAGTACAATAGGCAAACAAAATTTAGAAAAGGCTCTGTTGAAGGAAAACACCATCTTGATGTGTTCTAGGTCTTGCCAGGAATAGATGCTCTGCACTGTATCAGCTCGACCCCCTCTCCAGTCCAGAGAGGGGGTCGAGCTGATCCAGTGGGAGCATCCATTGAAGAAATGGGTAAAACAGTGGCCACTGGATGCTTCCCCCTGTCTGGGACCATTGATACAATCTCAATAAGTCTTATTGGAGTTAATGGGGAGAGTGAGAAGAAGGAGCTGCCCCACCTGTGGTTCCCTGATACGGTGTGTGACTTTGATGTGACCACTGAGAAGGATGTTGGGGAGCTGCGTTCTGTTCGACTCTACAAAGATACTTATGTTTTTCTGGTCCAGGACTACTGGTACTGTGACTATGTCCATGTCACCTTCCCCGATGGGAAGCTATATGAATTCCCTGTATACCAGTGGATTGTTGGTCAGACCAGTGTGGTGTATCCTGAGGGGACAGGTGTTGTATTATCGTGAGCTCCATGACGTCTGCGTAGATCCTCAGGGCAAAGAGCCGATGGAGGAAAATAATGAAGAGCTGGAGAGTAAAAAAAAGGAGTTTACTTATGGCACCTGCACCCTACAGATGTCCAGAACATTTTTTACCCTCTGTAACGTTGATGAGCTCTGCAGTGAACCATCCGCTGAGCTCAAGAGCGATGGATCCCGGATCAACAAGATTCTGTTGGAATTTGACTTCGGAATAAAGGATTTTATGAGATCCACTGATTTCTGGCAAGACCTAGAACACATCAAGATGGTGTTTTACTTCAACAGAACCAAAACTTCCAATGATGGTTTCCCGAATCTGGAATGAGGACTTTGGTTACCAGTATCTGAATGGAGTCAACCCAATGATGATAAAGAAATGCATGAAATTACCGGAGAACTTCCCGGTCCGCAGCACCATGGTGGCTCCTCTCTGGGGACCTCCACAGACCTTGATAAAAATTTAGAAAAGATAGATTAGTTAAATATAAAGGAGAAAGTAAAATATTGGAATCTGAGAGTCCTCAGTGGTTGATACCTTTTAATGGCTAACTGAAAAGATGGTAAGCATAGCAAGCTTTCAGAACACTATGGTCCCTTCATCAGGCTGATAATGACACAAGTTCTGAAGACACATACATATATACATAAGCCAAAAAAAAGCAGGGTTAGATGATGTAATAAATACGACAAGTGGCATAAAGCAGAGTCAGGCTAGGGAGGGGAGAGAGCCGGGAAGGTAAAGTCAAAATTACAAGATAAGAGGAACCCATTGTATTATTGTTCTATGATGTGGCCTATGGAGACCTGAAGATTCCTCAGTGAGTGTAGAAAGCGATAAATCGGTGCGAGACAGTTCCCATGAGAAGTGTCAAAAATTCACTCTCCTCTAAATGGAGTCTGTTGGTAGATGTAATCTCTCCAAATGCCCTTTCATTTTATATAAAGACACATGAATCTGTGATATCCCCAAATGCCTTTTATTTTATATAAAAAGGCATGAATCCATAGAGACATTTAATCCTGTTTTGAATATGTAAAAGGTTCGTTATCAATTTGTATTCCCAAATTCTTCTCTCTCTCTGAGATTTGAAGTTGCTTTTTTAAAATGAGCAGACTAATATCGGTTCACTGTCGGTCAGGGCTCAAAAATGCTTTGCTACAGGTAGATCCATACGCTTTTCTTTTATTGAGTGGTGATGAGAATTCATTCTTGTTCTGAATTTTTGTCCGGTCTCCCCTATGTACATGCCACCTATTGGACATTTGGTACATTTAATTAAATACACCACATTGCTTGTGGTGCAATTGAAGTTACCTGGGATCTTGTAGTCCTGATCCGTCCTGGGAATCTTTATCTTGTCTGTTGTCATTACAAATGGACATGTTTTGTTCCTGTTCTGGTTGAAGGGAAAGTTTTCTGTTGCTATTGGAGAGGACAGGGCGCTTCTGGGAATGATGTTTTTTAGATTCGAAGTTGCCTAAAACACCATCATCTAACCCTGCTTTTTTTTTTTTTTTGCATCTTTATATATGCATGTGTCTTCAGAATTTGTGTGATTATCAGCCTGATGAAGGGGCCACAGTGTCCCGAAAGCTTGCTTCACTGACTATCTTTTCAGTTAGCCATTAAAAGGTATCAACCACTGAGGACTCTCAGATTCCAATATTTTTTAATCTACTGGCTAACGGGTACAAACATTTTTTACCTTAAGGAGAAAGTAATGCATTCACATAATGCACTCCTCATAATGCATTAACAAGAAGCTATATGCTTGTTGGCCCTGTCATCAAAGAAAGAAGCTCGCCAGTCCGCGTCAAATTAACCCTGCAAACAAACACCAGTACATTCCGGGAGTTATCTCGTCAGAAACCGTTGTTATTACACCATGTAGTGCTCAGTCAACCGTTGAACATTGTGATGATCGCCAAAAAGCGAGTGAGTGCAGGAGGCGAGAGGACGACCGCAGACCCGCCACGAGGGAGGAAGCCGAGTCACACGCGCTGCCGGGCTGGAGAAGCTGTATAAACCAGTCACCGGAGGCTGACAGGAGGAATCGGAGAGCGGGAGTTGACGCGTGGTGCCCGCTTCACAGCACACTAGCGGGGCTGTACTCGCGCGGGGCCTGATCAGCTTGCTCGTCTTGCGGAGTGACGGGGATTCCCTATACAGCCGGAACTCGCGTACCGCCATTCCGCAGCCTGTGGCAGGACAATTACAGCTCAGGACAACCGGAGATCCGGGAGAAAGGTAGATAACGAAACTGAACATTCGTGAACTTTTGGTGTTGGTTCCTGGTTCCTGGTCCCCGGCCCCGATTCCTGGAGACGCTGGAAAATCAGGGTACAGCTAGGGAGAGAGAGTGCCCAAGATCTGCTACCTTCACTTCAACCCAAGGCGAGTTATAAACATCGGGCCACCCCTATTGCTAGGGGTGATAACCAGGTAAATCTACATAGGCACACTAAAGACCCAGCCCAGACTTCAGGACACTCTCATAGCTTGAGAAAGCGATGTAACAGAAGGCTGTGAATCTTAAATGTACCGCTGGTTGAGGAGTCACAATCCTCAACAAACTCCAACTTCAGATAACCCCAATACTACAGCAATGGCAGGGGTGGGCAAAAGAAAGGAAAAATCAGCTTTACAGCAGGGTCAATTGAGACTAACAGGGGGGAGTCGGGGTTCCAGGGAGAACCACAGACCCCGTCACACAGCAACAGGGATAAGGGAAGCCCCGCTCCAAAGGAGGGAGGAACCTCAGTACAAGGAGAGCTGGGAAAGGCCTTTGCAGTTATGGCGGCAGATCTCAGAAAACACCTTACTGACAGCCTCCAGGTGGCAGTCAAGGAAGCAATAACTTCAGCTATGGCAGACTTAAGGGAAGAAGTCAACCAACACACCACCAGACTCTCAGAGGCAGAACAGCGCCTGTCGGATGCAGAGGATAGGATTGAGAGACTTGAATTTGAACTGTTAGAGGCGGCCAAGGTCTCACGATGGATGAGGGAAAAGATGGACGACCTGGAGAATAGGTCTCGTCGGAACAACCTGCGGGTGGTTGGCCTGCCTGAGAGCATCTCCTACGCTCATCTGCACGTTATATTTGAACGAGAGATACCTGAGGCCCTGAACATACCTTCCGTATGCAAGGTGGAAAGAGCGCACAGATTGGGTGCCCCACCAAACACATCACAACACCCAAGTTCCAATAACGGAAACAATAGGGCTCCCAGGATCCCTCCAAGTCACGACAATCTATTGCGCGTTACTTGGATTTTAAAGAAAAGGAACAGATCTTGCAGGCTTTTCGGAAAAAAAGATCGCCTCTGCTCATAAGAGGCCATAAAATTGTCATTTTTAATGACTTCTCTCCTGAAGTTTCTAGAAAGCGAAAACTGAATTAGTCCTTACCGGTAATTCCTTTTCTTGGAGCCTTCCACGACAGCATTGGAGGATGTCGTCCACGCCCTATTGGGGGACAGGAACACAGAGAGGTTAAAAGCCCCTCCCCTTCCTCCGTACTCCAGTGTATTACCAAGATCACCTGAAGACATGGATTACCTGATATAACCGGATCCAAATACCGACAATAAGGGGGGGGGAACTGATGCTGTCGTGGAAGGCTCCAAGAAAAGGAATTACCGGTAAGGACTAATTCAGTTTTCTCCCATCGCCTTCCACGATAGCATTGGAGGAATACCACCGATACTCCTCAGGGTGGGACAATTGCCTGTAGGACTTTCCTACCAAAGGACAGATCCCGACTAGAGGACAGATCTAACCTATAGTGGCGAGAAAAGGTGTGGAGGGACGACCATGTAGCCGCTCTGCATATCTGCTCAGATGAAGCTCCAGCCCGCTCCGCCCAGGATGTAGCAGCAGCCCGAGTGGAATGAGCCTTCAACCCCACCGGAGGAGCAAGGTCTTGAGCGACGTAGGCCGAACAGATCGCCTTCTTGATCCAGGAAGCGATGGTAGCCTTGGAAGCCTTCTTCCCTTTGTTTTTCCCAAAATGCTGAACAAACAGGTTCTGATCCAACCTCCAGGAAGCGGTCACTTGGAGATAGTGGAGGACAGACCGACGCACATCCAAGGTGTGAAACACGGCTTCAGCCGCGTTAGCAGGAGAATGACAAAAGGACGGGAGCACCACTTCCTGGACCGATGGAAATCCGACACAACCTTAGGAAGAAAGGACAGATCCAACCGAAGCGTAATGCGATCATCGGAAACCACGAGGTAAGGCGCCCGGACCGAGAGCGCCTGCAGCTCCCAACTCGCCTGGCCGAAGTAATGGCCACCAAAAATGCCGTCTTGTGCGAGAGAGATGGAAGGGAAGCAGTAGACAAAGGCTCAAAGGGATCCTGAGAAAGCCCTTGAAGAACAATGTTCATATCCCACGAAGGGACGAAAGGCCGAAGCCTGGGACGCAGTCTACAAGCAGAGGTAAAAAATCGTTTGATCCATCGATGGGCAGCAAGATCCTGATCAAATACGGCACTGAGAGCTGAAACCTGGACCTTAAGGGTGCTCGGCTGAAGGCCCAAATCCAAGCCTCGCTGCAAAAAATCCAAAATGAGAGCCACATTAGGATGATGGATATCCGAACGGAAGGAGCACACCAGGACAGAAAGCGTTTCCAAACCTTCCCGTAAATGGCGTTCGTCACGGGCTTCCTGCTCTGCTGAAGCGTGCGGATTACTGCTTGGGAGAGGCCCTTGGCCGTCAGGATCTCGACCTCAACAGCCAGGCCGCTAGATTGAGCCACTGAGGGTCCGGGTGAAACAGAGGACCCTGGGATAGCAGGTCGAGGTTGTGGGGCAACCGAATCGGACCCTCCAGGCACAGGTCTTGGATAGCGCCGTACCATGCCCGTTTGGGCCACAGGGGAGCCACCAGGATAGCCGTCACCCCCTCCACCCGAATCTTCTGCAACGTCTTGGGGAGCAGCGGGATCGGAGGAAATGCATACACCAACCGGAAGTCCCAGCGATGGGCGAAGGCGTCCAGCCCCAGAGGATGGTCCGACCGACTCAGGGAAAAATATGTTGGCACTTTGGCATTTGCTCCCGATGCAAACAGGTCGATTGATGGGACTCCCCACCTGTCCGTAAGAGAGCGAAACACGGCCGGATGGGGCTCCATTCGCCAGGTGGACCTCCGTGCGGCTCAAAAAATCTGCCTGTACATTGTCCGCTCCCTCAGATGAACAGCTGACAAGGAGAGAAGATGGCGTTCTGCCCAGGAAAATATTCGTCTTGCGAGCACCTGCAAGTGGATGCCCCGAGTAGCACCTTGGTGGCGCAAAAAGGCAACCGTAGTCACATTGTCCGACAGAACCTTGACGTGACGCCCTTGTAGGATGTGAACTGCAGCATGAAGAGTCTCCTCCACCGCTAGAAGTTCCCGGAAGTTCGAAGATTGACGACTGATTGAGAGACTCCAAACCCCCTGGAACGGCACGCGATCCACCATCACTCCCCAACCGGACCCGCTGGCATCCGTAGTTACGGTGGTCACTGGAGCATGCAGCCAGGCCACCCCGTCCGGAGGTTCCCGGGATTCATCCACCAGGAAAGGGAGGCCACCACCCGCCCCGGGGTCTGGACCCGAGAGTTCAGGGAATCCTGGCGCCTGTCCCAGGAGCACAGAATGTGTTCCTGAAGCAGACGGGAATGAGCCTGAGCCCAAGCCACTGATGGAATGCAGGCCGTCATGGACCCCAACAGGGACATCGCCTCCCGCAAGGTGGGAGACTCCCGAGCCCGGAAGCGGGTCAGTTTGTCGCGGAGCAGAAGCCGGTGTGCGACAGGAAGGAACGAGGTCTGTTTGGAGGAGTCCAGCAAGACTCCCAAAAATTGACGGCGGGTCGCCGGAACCAGTTCCGACTTCCGAAGATTGGGCACCCACCCTAGACCCTGAAGAATCTCTAAAGTTCTGGACACATGGGTGCGCAGGACCTCTGCCGAAGGCGCCACTACCAGCATGTCGTCTAGATAGGGAATCACGCATAAGCCCTGGGACTGGATGAATGCTATCACCTCCCCCATGAGTTTGGTGAAAACCCTGGGGGCTGACGAGATCCCGAACGGCAGCACATTGAACTGATAATGGCCCGTCCCACCTGCCCCGGAGATCGCAAAGCGCAGAAAGCGTTTGTGAGACGGGTGAATGGGGACGTGATAGTACGCGTCCTGGAGGTCGATGGTGGCCATCATGTAATCCTGACCGATCAGGGGAATCGCCGAGCGGACAGATTCCATCTTGAATCGCCTGTAAAGAACATGACGATTGAGAAGTTTCAGATTGAAGATGATACGGGCGCCCCGGAGGGTTTTCGTACCACAAACAACCTGGAGTAGTGCCCCTGGCCCACTTCTCCCGGAGGGACCGGAGACACCACGCCGGAAAATAACAGGTCTTGCAGACCCGACAAAAACAGTGTGCGAGAGTCCCCTAGAGGAAGGGGAGTGATCTGCAGACATTGAGGGGCTGACTTTCGAATTCCAACCGCAGACCCTCCCGAATGGTCGAGAGGATCCACGGGCATGAGGAGATTGCTTCCCATTGGGGAAGAAACCTCAAGAGCCGCCCCGCAATGGGCCCGGCGTCACTGCTTAGAGCCCGGCTGACCCCCCGCCCCCTGACTTCGGTGCTGGGGGAGCAAGATATTACGGTTTTTGTCACCTTTCTGGTAAGCCCAGCGACCGGACTTCCCCTTCCCCCTATACTGGGAGGGCTGGCTACGCTCGGCCCGAAAGGACTGCTTCCGAAAGGGCTTCTGTTCCGGGAGTCACTTTTTCCGGTCTGACACCTTTTCCAAGATGTCATCCAATGCCGGACCAAAGACATAAGACCCCTGAAAAGGGATGCCACACAGCTTAAGTTTAGACGTGACATCCCCATTCCACATCTTAAGCCACACAGCTCTGCGAGCTGTGTTGGACAACACTGCGCACCTGGCGCCAATGCGGACTGACTCCGCCGAGGCATCAGCCAGGAAGCCTGTAGCACGTCTTAGAAGTGGAACGGAATCCAACAGCTCCTCCCTGGAAGTACCCTGCAGGATGTGATCTTCCAGCTGGGAGATCCACCTAAAGAGTGATCTGGCCACACATGTCGATGAAATGTTCACCTTCAAAGACATAGCGGCCGCCTCCCAGGATTTTTTGAGAACACTCTCCATCTTACGATCGAGGGGTCCTTCAACTGGGAGGAATCTTCAAACGGTAAGGCGGTCTTTTTCGCCACCCTGGCCACCTGGATGTCCACCTTCGGAACGTCCCCGAGAAAGTCAGCACCCTCCAAGGGGAACCGCTGTTTTAACTCGGAAGGGGTGATCAGCCTATTTTCTGGCAACTCCCACTCCCCGCTGGATGAGCTCCCGGATGACCTCATGGACAGGGAAGCCCACCTGCCGCTTAGCCCTCAAGCCACCGAACATGGCGTCCTGCACTGAACAAGGGGGTTCGACCTCCTCAACTCCCATGGTGCTACGGACAGCGTCCAGCTCTTCTCCCATGGACTCAGAGGAAAAATAGTACTGTCCAGAATCTCGTGCCTGTGCAGAGGCAACAGAGGCAACATCCTCGCCGTCCTCAGACGCAGAGCTCTGGACAGCTGCCATGAAAGCCATCGACTCACAGTCCTGGAGCTTCCTCTTTTTTGGAGGGGAAGGCCTGGATGCTGCAGCAAAACCTGGCAAGGCTGAGATAGAAGCCTGTACCTCCTGTCTAACCGCTTGAACTTCGTGTCTAACCATGGACCGGAGTTCCTCAAGCAGGGACGGGGATTCTTCCCTGACCACACCGTCCGTACATGGCTGACACAACTTCTTTTTGTAGGAAGAAGGAAGTTTCATGCCGCAGATGCCACATTTTCTGCATGGGGTTTTGCTGCTTTTAACAGGGGGGCCCTTGTCTCCCTATAGAAAAAGGGGGAGAAGGGGACCCAGAGTGAGTGAAGGGATCTAAGCCCCTGACCGCAGTGACCACCCCCAATACACTTACAGGAGCTGGGGGAACGCTGGGCTCTGCAGAGGCAGAGGAGGAAGATCTACCACCCTCCATCTTCAGGGATCTCCTTACCTGGGTGTAGTCTTCCGGCGGGTACTTATCTCTAAGCACCGTGCCCCCAACGTGGAACAGCTGTTCCCTCCCTCCTCCCGGTCACTGGCCGCAGGCAAACGCGTGCGATAGGCCTGCTGGGTCCCTGGAGCCGCGCCCAAGCAGTCACCGCGCGCACAGGAGCCGCCGGCCGAAAACCTGAAGTGACGTCACCCGAAACCGGAAGTGACGTCGCGGCACTCTCGGCGCGCGCTCCCGGGACCGCAGCTGGAGGAGGGAGACGCCGGAGAGCTGACACAGGCCTCCGGCGCTCTGAAAACGGCCTGCTTTGCCCCGGAGGACGCAGGAAGGCCGCCAGGTCCCATATGGGAGCCCGAGAAGGAGGAGGAGGACGCCCCCGACGCCCATCTATGGCCGGCCAGTAAGTTCACCCAAATGCTGCCCCTGCCGGCCCTGACAGCATGGAACCTCTCCATTGCGCCCAAGGGGGAAGGAAGACACTGGAGTACGCAGGAAGGGGAGGGCTTTTAACCTCTCTGTGTTCCTGTCCCCAATAGGCGTGGAGACATCTCCAAAGCTAGTGTGGAAGGCGATGGGAGAAAACTCTTTAATCCAGTCTGCAGCATTCTTATAAAGAACGTCCCATTCCAACTGCTATATCCAGCCACGCTGAAGGCTCAGACGGAAAGGGTACTCCGGTTGTAAATTTCATGATGCGCAGAGGCTCTAGAAAATTACCACAACTCAAGGATTCTCTGGATCTTCCTCCCAGCGGTTCAGAGAAGCAGACCCGTTCCCTACATCTACATCTACTGGAGGCTCCCAAGAAGGGAACACCAATAGACCCAACTCGAGTCCACACATACCAGGCGAACCACGAGAAGGAGAGAAACAGCGCTACACGTAAAACTGGCGAATCTTGAGGTCCCCGAAGAAGTGTTAGTTCGGAACTTACCACAACCGATGAAGGCGGGATGAATTTCTCCCCCCCCACCCTTTTTTTTTCTTTTTTCTCTCTCTCTTTTTTCTTCCTCTCTCCCTCTCTCTTTCTTCCTTCTTCTTCCTCCTCTTTCCTCTTGCTTGTTTCTGCTCTTCCCTACAGCATCCTTCTTCTTTTACAGAATCGGTCGGTTTAGTTTTCCCCTTGGTTTGAACTCATTTTCAAAACTACCGGTCAGGAGACGCCTTTCTAGCGTTCACAACAGGCCGTCGGTGGAGGCAAAGGAGGGTGGAGAAGCACCGGAAAAAAGGAAGCACACTGTATACATTTGGTGATGAGGGAGACCATGTCCCCTTTGTTGGACTTCAAATGGAAGACCAACGTAAAATTCATTTGAAAATTTATTTGAAATTACTATTGGGGGTGGGGGAGGGTACGGGGAAAATTGAAATTTGTTTCTATACTTGTTGGGGAGTAATGTTGAGGGGAAAATTTATTGCCATTAATGCCATTTGTCCATTTGTATATGCTGAGTATGAGTTGTGCCATCTACAGAACAGGAAAAGCGAACAATGGTCAACAGTCTAACATGGAATGTGAAGGGCCTAAGATCACCGAGCAAAAGATATAGGGTATTGCGACATCTGAAGAAGCTGATGGGGGACATTGTATTATTGCAGGAAACGCACCTTGGCCAAAACGAATTTCATCGTATGCATAAATTGTGGGTGGGGGCGGTATTTGGCTCCGGCGCCATGGTCGAAAGGCGGGAGTGATCATCCTACTTCACAAATCCCTATCGTACAGGCTGATTTCTAGCAACCAAGACGAGGAGGGGAGACACGTCAGTGTGACTCTAGACATCTCGGGCACAACCTTTCACATCCACAACATATATGCTCCAAATACTGACAGGAAACCGTTTTTTTCGGCTTTACAGGAAAAATTGCTTACACAGGATCACCGTTCTCTCATCCTAGGGGGAGACTTTAACACCACTATGTCTAGGGGGAGGACAGATCTTCGGAGGGGGTCGGGCTTCTTCCGGAAATGACGAGGGGAACGAGCCAGACGACTTCACCTTGCCAACCTTCGCTAGGGCCACGGGGTTGAGAGACATATGGAGACTCAGAAACCCACTTCTCTCACCCTCATGGGACCTGGTCTAGAATAGATCTGTTCTTGGTGGGAGAGGGAATCATTCATAAGACGAAACACATTGGTGTCGAAAACTTAGTGATCTCAGATCATAGCCCGGTAAGTTTGGAGCTCTTGGACAGATATCCTAGAGGCACGGACTTTATGTGGCGATTCCCCTCCTTTCTACAGAAAGACTCAGACTTTAACAATCTTCTTGGCGAATGGTGGTCAGTATACGCTTCAGACAACGAGGCCACAGAGAAGACACTATATTATTCTGGGAGACTGCCAAGGCGGTAATAAGGGGGAGAATACTAGCATATACCACCTCCTTGAAAAAGAGAATATCTACCATGTACATAAAATACAGTGATGAAGTTAGAGAGGCATATTTAGCGTTTAAAGAACAACCGACCCAGACTAACAGAACACAATGGACTCAATCTAAAAATAATTTTGACAAATGGACAAAAATGAAAGATGACATGTACAGAACAGAATGGGAATCCAAATTATATCGTCATGGAGAAAAGGCGGGAGAGTTCTGGCAAATCTGGCCAGTGGTAGGCGTCCTAAGACGACTATAGACACTTTGGCAGACACAGATGGGACACTGACTTCAGACCCCAAAAAATGACAGACATCCTCCGAAAATACTATGCAAATCTGTACAGGGCCCCGGGAGAGGAGAGGGGAGATGGGCAAAAGTGGTTAAATGAGACAAACATGCCTAGGATTTCGGACGGGGACCTGGAGACGTTAAATGCGAAATTCAATCTCAATGAGGTGTTAGACACCATCAAAACCCTAAACCCCAACAAAGCACCAGGCCCAGACGGCTTCAGCGGCGGCTTCTACAGGGCTCTAAAAGATCAGGTGGCACCATGTTTAATGAGAGTTTTTAATGGGGTGAGAGACGGTACCCCATTGGCGGATCAAATGAACTTGGCCCACATAATATTATTGCCAAAGGGGGATAAAAATATGGAAAACCCGTCTAAATTATAGACCGATATCCCTCATTAACACTGATTTGAAAATTGCTTCTAAAATTTTAGCAAATCGCCTGGCCAGGATCCTGCCAAATATCATAGGGGATCACCAATCAGGCTTTATCAAGGGCCGTTCAGTAACTAGCAATATTAGAAAGGCATTGCTAGCGGTGGATGTCGCAGGAGGGGTGGCGGGAGGGGGGAGACACGGTCCAGCCATGGTCACCCTAGATGCTGAAAAAGCCTTTGACAATGTCAGGTGGCCATGGCTGGATCTGGTCTTAGACCACATTGGTCTGACTGGACCGACGCGCACATTTCTGGGATGCCTCTATGCCAATCCTAGGGCGAGGATCAGTACCCCGGGTTTTCTATCGGATGTTTTTCCATTGGGCAAGGGTACTCGTCAGGGATGTCCGCTATCCCCTTTGCTCTTCAACCTGGCAATAGAACCGTTGGCAAGGAGGCTAATCTCAGATACGCTTTTTGAGGGCATCAAGATGGGGCGAAAGATGCTGCGAACAAGCTTATTTGCAGACGACATAGCGCTGTATTTCGGTAATGTACAGAGAGACTTGCCAGACGTCCTGAGGTGTTAGGAGGAGTACGGCAGTTTTTCAGGATTTAAATTAAACAAATCCAAATCCGAAATCTTATTTTTACGGGAAGGAGATGGTGTCCACAACATTGGAGGATCGGCTTCCCACCGGATGCTTCATGGCATCCCAATAGCTAAAACGTTTATAAGATATCTGGGGATTAACATAGCTAGATCGGGAGGATCCACTTACCAACTAAATTACAATCCTTTAATAACCAAAATTGAAAACGAACTAAAAAAATGGGAAGGGCTCCCACTGTCTCTAATTGGAAGATGCCATCTGGTCAAAATGATCCCTTTTGCTAGACTGCTGTACCCCCTCCAAACCCTTCCTTTATTGCTGAAACACCTTGATATCAGGAGACTGAACACTCTATTCGCCAGATTCATTTGGAGGGGAAGGAAACCGAGGATTAGATTGAGCACACTTATGCTACCGATAGGGGAGGGGGGTCTCAACTTTCCCAATATTCGGGGCTATAATCTGGCGTGTCTGACCAGACATATTCTGGATTGGTTGAGGGGGACCAGTAGTTACTCGGACTTTCCTTTGGAGAGTGAGCTATGCAGCCCCTGGAGTTTGGTGTCATCACTTCATGCCCCAGGCCCGTTACTACCGCCCCTTATGAAGACGGCTCTAATTTTCAGGGACACCGTGGCCTCTTGGAAGGCAGTCCGAAAAAAATTTGGCTTATCATGGAGAATCTCTAAACACATAGAACTGTGGTACCACCCCCGGCCTTCCCTCAGGGGAGGGAAAACAAATTATTCAAAGTGTGGGAAGAGAAGGGAGTGACACGAATTAAAGACCTGTTTCCATACTACAGAACCGAGGTGGGCAACATGGGAGGAACTGCAGAACAAATTTGGGTTGCCAGGGACACACACTCTACAATTCTTACAAATCCGTAATCACATCATGAATACCCTGAGGTATATTGGAGCAGAATACATCAAAAATGAGTGGGACATTTTACTGTCACTAGACCCATCTACCACTAATATCTCTTCCTTATATGCAGCTATACGAAACAGACTGCTCCCTAAAGTTGGAGACAAGCTATTCCACAGATGGAGGGAACAACTTAACGATCCAGACATAGAATCTAAAATTTTATTATCAGGATGGAAACAATTGAGAGAACATATTGTAGACGAGAGGTGGAGGGACACTTTCTTTCGCATCTTTCATAGGGCCATAATGGGTTTCAATCTTCGGGTCACAAAAGATAAACCAAACAGACTAACACACTGCCCCAAATGTGGAACACAAAAAACAGACACGATACACGGTCTATGGTTCTGCCCTAACATCATGAGACTCTGGGAGACAACAAAACAATTGGTGAAAGACATAACAGACAAAACTATCCCACTGGATTTGGTGAAATGGATTTTCCACGATACAAGAGGTGCGGGTCTGGGTAAGGAGGAGTTGGGTATATTTCACATGGTGGCAATGACGACCAAACGTTTAATTCTGGGGAGATGGATCACAGATTCTTTACCTGGGCTACAAGACATAGTAACTACGTTGAAAACACTGCTAATATGGGAAAAAATGGAAGCCCAGAGAGATATAAACAGATTGTCTCCCAGATTCTTTAAAAGATGGAGGAAATTTATATCCACCCAACTGTCCTCAGAGGAAATCAGACAGATTATGTCTCCATTCGCACATTCCGCCTGGTACAACATGGAAGATTTGAAGGGTACATTGGGTAACCTAAAATTGTGAGATAGATCGGGACAAATGGTCGAGAAGAATCCGAAAAGAGATACCAAAGTAGTGTAACACCAACATAGTTATACAAACAACAATAGTCAATTACTTAATGCCCAAATTCTCATAGCTGTAATTTCCACGACATTCTAGTTATTAATATGGCTTAACTCAGTAGACTCAAAGGTTTAAAGGACAAATGGGTACGGGACTGAGGGTGGGATAGGATTTCGACATATTAACCTGTTATATTGATATGATCTGACTTTCTTGGCGATTAATATTTGCACATGATTGACTATTCTTACACAGTGGCAATTTTTATTATGTCATGTTGTATATAAACTGGAAAAATGAATAAAAAACTATATGTTAAAAACAAGAAGCTATTATCTTTGTTTGGCATGTCACATAACAAGTGAAGCTGCAGTCCAGTCACTGTTTCTTAAACCCTGCAAACATTTAACATTCTCCAATTAGTAACCTTCCTTAAAGGGGACATGTCATGTCTTTTTTTGCTATGACACTGCCCTCAATGTTATTTAGACCATTTACTGTGCATTAGTAACCTGTTTTTTTTTGTTTTTTGTTTTTTTAAAATCATTGTATTTATCTCAAAAAAAGCACGAATCCATATGAGACATTTAATCCTGTTTTGAATATGTAAAAGGTGTTATCAATTTGCATTCCCAAATTCTTCTCTCTCTCTGAGATTTGAAGTTGCTTTTTTAAAATGAGCAGACTAATATCGGTTCACTGTGTCAGGGCTCAAAAATGCTTTGCTACAGGTAGATCCATACGCTTTTCTTTTATTGAGTGGTGATGAGAATTCATTCTTGTTCTGAATTTTTGTCCGGTCTCCCCTATGTACATGCCACCTATTGGACATTTGGTACATTTAATTAAATACACCACATTGCTTGTGGTGCAATTGAAGTTACCTGGGATCTTGTAGTCCTGATCCGTCCTGGGAATCTTTATCTTGTCTGTTGTCATTACAAATGGACATGTTTTGTCCTGTTCTGGTTGAAGGGAAAGTTTTCTGTTGCTATTGGAGAGGACAGGGCGCTTCTGGGAATGATGTTTTTTAGATTCGAAGTTGCCTAAAACACCATCATCTAACCCTGCTTTTTTTTTTTTTTTTTGCATCTTTATATATGCATGTGTCTTCAGAATTTGTGTGATTATCAGCCTGATGAAGGGGCCACAGTGTCCCGAAAGCTTGCTTCACTGACTATCTTTTCAGTTAGCCATTAAAAGGTATCAACCACTGAGGACTCTCAGATTCCAATATTTTTTAATCTACTGGCTAACGGGTACAAACATTTTTTACCTTAAGGAGAAAGTAATGCATTCACATAATGCACTCCTCATAATGCATTAACAAGAAGCTATATACTTTGTTTGGCCTGTCACAAAGAAAGTGAAGCTGCGCCATCACTGTTCTAAAACCCTGCAAACAAACATTCTCAATTAGTTAACTCCTAAAGGGGGTCATCTTTTTGTTATGCACACCGTCATGTTATTTGACATGTATGTGCATTGTAACCTGTTAGTTTTTAAACATGTAACCGCAAGAACGCAGTTTAGGATACTAGATGTTTCAACACTGCCCAACCTCATACAGTTATTCCCGGCAGAGCAGACATGGACCTAATTGAATATTACCAGCGTGTTCCATTCCAAAGAACAAAAAAGGCTTAACAGCGCTGGGCCCTGTCAGCTTGCTTGTCTTGCGAGTGTAACGGGATCCCAATACAGCGTACCCGACGTCTTGATTGCAACTGGGCAGCATAGTAACAGGACAACCTGAGATGGAAAAATTTGATATTGAAAATGTAACATTCGTGAAACATATTGGTTTGGCAAAGTCCATTCCCAATCACCCAAACTGAATGGCTGCTATGATAGAAAAATCAGTGGACACTAGAACATGAGATTAAGAAGGACTATGGCCTTCATTACCCTAGGAAAATTAAAAAAAGGGCAAACCTTACTATTGTATGGTGTGAAAACAGTAAACCTTCGTAGGTCACAAATAAATCATCCAGAAGACTTTCAGTTGTTCATAGTATACAGAAAATGATAAAAAGATATAGAACTGATATGTAACCTGTTGTGAGTCACAATCTCACAAATCCAAAATAGGATAACCACCAACGTACTGAAACACTTTGCTGGCAAAAAAGAAAAAATCTGAGATTTAAGCCGTCTACACACACAGGGGGAGATTCGTTCCTTCAAGGTGGGAACCACAGACCACCGTCACACACAAGGACATCGATTTAAAGGATGCACGCTCCAGGATGGAAGATCCTCTTACGATCAAAGCGGCGAAAAGGAAATTTTGACGAATAGTTCAAAAAGGTCACCTACGATGATGCCTCACAGTTCCTTAATAGGAAGAACATAACTTGATGGCAGGACTTTAGGAAAGAACGTTCAACCATTCACCACACCATTTACACTGCAAGGAGGCACGATATCGTTGTCATTCACAATAATGAGTTTGAGATACTTGAATGAACCTGTTAGAGCGCCAAGCTCTCACGATTGGTGACGCAAGATGGACGACCTGGAGAAGAGTTCCATTAAAACAAAAGGCGCGTGGTACGGCTGGAGACCTCCTAAGCCACGGGTTAACGTAGAAACAAGTTGATACACTGTCTATAACATGACCATCCCTATCAGTGTGATAAGTCATCGCATGAGTTTGGTGACACAACGACTGCCCAAACACACAGTCGAAAACCAAAAATTGGAACTTCCAAGGATCCCACTGGAATCACAGAAATATTACTTACTTAGATTTTTAAAAAAAAGGAATACGCTCCGCATAGGTTTTTTCGTAAAAATTGATGCCATTTACACTGACATCTAATAAAGATAGCACATAAGAATTGTATTTTTTAATTGAATTACTCGATGTGGCTGAAGTTTTAAAAGTGGGAAAAATGAATGCAACGTACTGAGTATTCCCTTATTATGGGAGGCTGCCGGACGAGTTGAGAATCCCTTCCACCCCTTTATTGGGGAGAGGAACATGGGAATAAATCCCCACAATCCCTGTACTGACAAGTGAATCAAACCCAGAAATGGGTTACTGAAAATATTGAAGGTATCCAAAATACCGAACACATAAGGGGGTACTAGTAATATATGCACCGTCGATGGAAGTCCCAAAAAACACCAACATTAGTTGATGTAATGATAGCTAAGTTCGAGATTTTCTTATCGACTACGATACATTGGTTTGTTAGAATACCCAACATGAACTGGGGTGATAACCCATTTTTTATGTAGACTTGATTTACTTAACCTAAAAGGTATAAATCCCGAACTATAAGAGCAACATGATAATTAACTATCATTTCACAAAGGATTGTGAAAAGACTTATTGTAAACGGACTCAGCAATATATCTTGGCCAAAGATAGATACAGAACACGCCCGCACGCGCCAAGGATGGGTAGAGGCGCCCGAGTGGTAAGTGACTTCAAACCCACGAAGGGCAGTCGGCGCTGTAGGACCAGACCGATCGGCAATTCTTGATACAGGAAGCGATGGTAAGCCTTGAACGCTTCATTCTAATTGTTATTTCCCAAATGCTGAAACACCAGTTCCCCGATCAAATCTCAGGAAGCGTCCTGGAGATAAGTTGATGGACAGTAAGATCGCAAATCCTAAGTGAAATCAACAGCTTTCGTCCTAGTATGAATTAGAACAATAAGAATAATAACAATTCACTTGTACCATGAATGAAAATCCGATACAAGCCTTAGAAGAAGGAAGACGAAACACGCAAGGCGTATGCGATCATAGCAGAGAAACATCATAAGAAGGCGACCGAGAGCGCCTGCAGCTCCCAACTCGCCTGGCCGAAGTAATGGCCACCAAAAATGCCGTCTTGTGCGAGAGAGATGGAAGGGAAGCAGTAGACAAAGGCTCAAAGGGATCCTGAGAAAGCCCTTGAAGAACAATGTTCATATCCCACGAAGGGACGAAAGGCCGAAGCCTGGGACGCAGTCTACAAGCAGAGGTAAAAAATCGTTTGATCCATCGATGGGCAGCAAGATCCTGATCAAATACGGCACTGAGAGCTGAAACCTGGACCTTAAGGGTGCTCGGCTGAAGGCCCAAATCCAAGCCTCGCTGCAAAAAATCCAAAATGAGAGCCACATTAGGATGATGGATATCCGGAACGGAAGGAGCACACCAGGACAGAAAGCGTTTCCAAACCTTCCCGTAAATGGCGTTCGTCACGGGCTTCCTGCTCTGCTGAAGCGTGCGGATTACTGCTTGGGAGAGGCCCTTGGCCGTCAGGATCTCGACCTCAACAGCCAGGCCGCTAGATTGAGCCACTGAGGGTCCGGGTGAAACAGAGGACCCTGGGATAGCAGGTCGAGGTTGTGGGGCAACCGAATCGGACCCTCCAGGCACAGGTCTTGGATAGCGCCGTACCATGCCCGTTTGGGCCACAGGGGAGCCACCAGGATAGCCGTCACCCCCTCCACCCGAATCTTCTGCAACGTCTTGGGGAGCAGCGGGATCGGAGGAAATGCATACACCAACCGGAAGTCCCAGCGATGGGCGAAGGCGTCCAGCCCCAGAGGATGGTCCGACCGACTCAGGGAAAAATATGTTGGCACTTTGGCATTTGCTCCCGATGCAAACAGGTCGATTGATGGGACTCCCCACCTGTCCGTAAGAGAGCGAAACACGGCCGGATGGGGCTCCATTCGCCAGGTGGACCTCCGTGCGGCTCAAAAAATCTGCCTGTACATTGTCCGCTCCCTCAGATGAACAGCTGACAAGGAGAGAAGATGGCGTTCTGCCCAGGAAAATATTCGTCTTGCGAGCACCTGCAAGTGGATGCCCCGAGTAGCACCTTGGTGGCGCAAAAAGGCAACCGTAGTCACATTGTCCGACAGAACCTTGACGTGAAAGCCCTTGTAGGATGTGAACTGCAGCATGAAGAGTCTCCTCCACCGCTAGAAGTTCCCGGAAGTTCGAAGATTGACGACTGATTGAGAGACTCCAAACCCCCTGGAACGGCACGCGATCCACCATCACTCCCCAACCGGACCCGCTGGCATCCGTAGTTACGGTGGTCACTGGAGCATGCAGCCAGGCCACCCCGTCCGGAGGTTCCCGGGATTCATCCACCAGGAAAGGGAGGCCACCACCCGCCCCGGGGTCTGGACCCGAGAGTTCAGGGAATCCTGGCGCCTGTCCCAGGAGCACAGAATGTGTTCCTGAAGCAGACGGGAATGAGCCTGAGCCCAAGCCACTGATGGAATGCAGGCCGTCATGGACCCCAACAGGGACATCGCCTCCCGCAAGGTGGGAGACTCCCGAGCCCGGAAGCGGGTCAGTTTGTCGCGGAGCAGAAGCCGGTGTGCGACAGGAAGGAACGAGGTCTGTTTGGAGGAGTCCAGCAAGACTCCCAAAAATTGACGGCGGGTCGCCGGAACCAGTTCCGACTTCCGAAGATTGGGCACCCACCCTAGACCCTGAAGAATCTCTAAAGTTCTGGACACATGGGTGCGCAGGACCTCTGCCGAAGGCGCCACTACCAGCATGTCGTCTAGATAGGGAATCACGCATAAGCCCTGGGACTGGATGAATGCTATCACCTCCCCCATGAGTTTGGTGAAAACCCTGGGGGCTGACGAGATCCCGAACGGCAGCACATTGAACTGATAATGGCCCGTCCCACCTGCCCCGGAGATCGCAAAGCGCAGAAAGCGTTTGTGAGACGGGTGAATGGGGACGTGATAGTACGCGTCCTGGAGGTCGATGGTGGCCATCATGTAATCCTGACCGATCAGGGGAATCGCCGAGCGGACAGATTCCATCTTGAATCGCCTGTAAAGAACATGACGATTGAGAAGTTTCAGATTGAAGATGATACGGGCGCCCCGGAGGGTTTTCGTACCACAAACAACCTGGAGTAGTGCCCCTGGCCCACTTCTCCCGGAGGGACCGGAGACACCACGCCGGAAAATAACAGGTCTTGCAGACCCGACAAAAACAGTGTGCGAGAGTCCCCTAGAGGAAGGGGAGTGATCTGCAGACATTGAGGGGCTGACTTTCGAATTCCAACCGCAGACCCTCCCGAATGGTCGAGAGGATCCACGGGCATGAGGAGATTGCTTCCCATTGGGGAAGAAACCTCAAGAGCCGCCCCGCAATGGGCCCGGCGTCACTGCTTAGAGCCCGGCTGACCCCCCGCCCCCTGACTTCGGTGCTGGGGGAGCAAGATATTACGGTTTTTGTCACCTTTCTGGTAAGCCCAGCGACCCGGACTTCCCCTTCCCCCTATACTGGGAGGGCTGGCTACGCTCGGCCCGAAAGGACTGCTTCCGAAAGGGCTTCTGTTCCGGGAGTCACTTTTTCCGGTCTGACACCTTTTCCAAGATGTCATCCAATGCCGGACCAAAGACATAAGACCCCTGAAAAGGGATGCCACACAGCTTAAGTTTAGACGTGACATCCCCATTCCACATCTTAAGCCACACAGCTCTGCGAGCTGTGTTGGACAACACTGCGCACCTGGCGCCAATGCGGACTGACTCCGCCGAGGCATCAGCCAGGAAGCCTGTAGCACGTCTTAGAAGTGGAACGGAATCCAACAGCTCCTCCCTGGAAGTACCCTGCAGGATGTGATCTTCCAGCTGGGAGATCCACCTAAAGAGTGATCTGGCCACACATGTCGATGAAATGTTCACCTTCAAAGACATAGCGGCCGCCTCCCAGGATTTTTTGAGAACACTCTCCATCTTACGATCGAGGGGGTCCTTCAACTGGGAGGAATCTTCAAACGGTAAGGCGGTCTTTTTCGCCACCCTGGCCACCTGGATGTCCACCTTCGGAACGTCCCCGAGAAAGTCAGCACCCTCCAAGGGGAACCGCTGTTTTAACTCGGAAGGGGTGATCAGCCTATTTTCTGGCAACTCCCACTCCCCGCTGGATGAGCTCCCGGATGACCTCATGGACAGGGAAGCCCACCTGCCGCTTAGCCCTCAAGCCACCGAACATGGCGTCCTGCACTGAACAAGGGGGTTCGACCTCCTCAACTCCCATGGTGCTACGGACAGCGTCCAGCTCTTCTCCCATGGACTCAGAGGAAAAATAGTACTGTCCAGAATCTCGTGCCTGTGCAGAGGCAACAGAGGCAACATCCTCGCCGTCCTCAGACGCAGAGCTCTGGACAGCTGCCATGAAAGCCATCGACTCACAGTCCTGGAGCTTCCTCTTTTTTGGAGGGGAAGGCCTGGATGCTGCAGCAAAACCTGGCAAGGCTGAGATAGAAGCCTGTACCTCCTGTCTAACCGCTTGAACTTCGTGTCTAACCATGGACCGGAGTTCCTCAAGCAGGGACGGGGATTCTTCCCTGACCACACCGTCCGTACATGGCTGACACAACTTCTTTTTGTAGGAAGAAGGAAGTTTCATGCCGCAGATGCCACATTTTCTGCATGGGGTTTTGCTGCTTTTAACAGGGGGGCCCTTGTCTCCCTATAGAAAAAGGGGGAGAAGGGGACCCAGAGTGAGTGAAGGGATCTAAGCCCCTGACCGCAGTGACCACCCCCAATACACTTACAGGAGCTGGGGGAACGCTGGGCTCTGCAGAGGCAGAGGAGGAAGATCTACCACCCTCCATCTTCAGGGATCTCCTTACCTGGGTGTAGTCTTCCGGCGGGTACTTATCTCTAAGCACCGTGCCCCCAACGTGGAACAGCTGTTCCCTCCCTCCTCCCGGTCACTGGCCGCAGGCAAACGCGTGCGATAGGCCTGCTGGGTCCCTGGAGCCGCGCCCAAGCAGTCACCGCGCGCACAGGAGCCGCCGGCCGAAAACCTGAAGTGACGTCACCCGAAACCGGAAGTGACGTCGCGGCACTCTCGGCGCGCGCTCCCGGGACCGCAGCTGGAGGAGGGAGACGCCGGAGAGCTGACACAGGCCTCCGGCGCTCTGAAAACGGCCTGCTTTGCCCGGAGGACGCAGGAAGGCCGCCAGGTCCCATATGGGAGCCCCGAGAAGGAGGAGGAGGACGCCCCCGACGCCCATCTCTGGCCCGGCCGTAAGTTCACCAAATGCTGGCCCTGCCGGCCTGACAGCACTGGAACCTCTCCATGCCCCAAGGGGACAGGAAGACACTGGAGTACGGAGGAAGGGGAGGGCTTTTAACCTCTCTGTGTTCCTGTCCCCCAATAGGGCGTGGAGACATCCTCCAATGCTGTCGTGGAAGCGATGGGAGAAAAACTCTTTAATCCAGTCTGCAGCATTCTATTAAAAGAAACGTCCCATTCCAACTGCTATATCCAGCCACGCTGAAGGTCTCAGACGGAAAGGGTACCCGGTGTTACTTTCATGATGCGCAGGAGGCTCTGAGAAAATTCACCACAAGCTCAAGGATTCTCGTGGATCTTCCTCTCCAGCGCGTTCAGAGAAGGCAGCACCCGTTCCCTACATCTACATCTACTGAGCTCCCCAAGAAGGGACACTAGACCCAACTCGAGTCCACACATAGACCAGAGCGAACCACGAGAAAGGAGAGAAACAGCGCTTACAGAAAACTGGCGAATCTTGAGGTTCCCGAAGGAAGTGTTAGTTCCAGGGACTTACCACCCAAACCCATGAAGGCGGGATGTTTTTCTCTCCCCCCCACCCTTTTTTGTTTTTTTTCTCTCTCTCTTTCTTCTTCCTCTCTCCCTCTCTCTTTCTTCCTTCTTCCTCCTCTTTTCCTCTTGCTTGTTTCTGCTCTTCCCTACAGCATCCTTCTTCTTTTACAGAATCGGTCGGTTTAGTTTTCCCCTTGGTTTGAACTCATTTTCAAAACTACCGGTCAGGAGACGCCTTTCTAGCGTTCACAACAGGCCGTCGGTGGAGGCAAAGGAGGGTGGAGAAGCACCGGAAAAAAGGAAGCACACTGTATACATTTGGTGATGAGGGAGACCATGTCCCCTTTGTTGGACTTCAAATGGAAGACCAACGTAAAATTCATTTGAAAATTTATTTGAAATTACTATTGGGGGTGGGGGAGGGTACGGGGAAAATTGAAATTTGTTTCTATACTTGTTGGGGAGTAATGTTGAGGGGAAAATTTATTGCCATTAATGCCATTTGTCCATTTGTATATGCTGAGTATGAGTTGTGCCATCTACAGAACAGGAAAAGCGAACAATGGTCAACAGTCTAACATGGAATGTGAAGGGCCTAAGATCACCGAGCAAAAGATATAGGGTATTGCGACATCTGAAGAAGCTGATGGGGGACATTGTATTATTGCAGGAAACGCACCTTGGCCAAAACGAATTTCATCGTATGCATAAATTGTGGGTGGGGGCGGTATTTGGCTCCGGCGCCATGGTCGAAAGGCGGGAGTGATCATCCTACTTCACAAATCCCTATCGTACAGGCTGATTTCTAGCAACCAAGACGAGGAGGGGAGACACGTCAGTGTGACTCTAGACATCTCGGGCACAACCTTTCACATCCACAACATATATGCTCCAAATACTGACAGGAAACCGTTTTTTTCGGCTTTACAGGAAAAATTGCTTACACAGGATCACCGTTCTCTCATCCTAGGGGGAGACTTTAACACCACTATGTCTAGGGGGGAGGACAGATCTTCGGAGGGGGTCGGGCTTCTTCCGGAAATGACGAGGGGAACGAGCCAGACGACTTCACCTTGCCAACCTTCGCTAGGGCCACGGGGTTGAGAGACATATGGAGACTCAGAAACCCACTTCTCTCACCCTCATGGGACCTGGTCTAGAATAGATCTTTCTTGGTGGGAGAGGGAATCATTCATAAGACGAAACACATTGGTGTCGAAAACTTAGTGATCTCAGATCATAGCCCGGTAAGTTTGGAGCTCTTGGACAGATATCCTAGAGGCACGGACTTTATGTGGCGATTCCCCTCCTTTCTACAGAAAGACTCAGACTTTAACAATCTTCTTGGCGAATGGTGGTTCAGTATACGCTTCAGACAACGAGGCCACAGAGAAGACACTATATTATTCTGGGAGACTGCCAAGGCGGTAATAAGGGGGAGAATACTAGCATATACCACCTCCTTGAAAAAGAGAATATCTACCATGTACATAAAATACAGTGATGAAGTTAGAGAGGCATATTTAGCGTTTAAAGAACAACCGACCCAGACTAACAGAACACAATGGACTCAATCTAAAAATAATTTTGACAAATGGACAAAAATGAAAGATGACATGTACAGAACAGAATGGGAATCCAAATTATATCGTCATGGAGAAAAGGCGGGAGAGTTCTGGCAAATCTGGCCAGTGGTAGGCGTCCTAAGACGACTATAGACACTTTGGCAGACACAGATGGGACACTGACTTCAGACCCCAAAAAAATGACAGACATCCTCCGAAAATACTATGCAAATCTGTACAGGGCCCCGGGAGAGGAGAGGGGAGATGGGCAAAAGTGGTTAAATGAGACAAACATGCCTAGGATTTCGGACGGGGACCTGGAGACGTTAAATGCGAAATTCAATCTCAATGAGGTGTTAGACACCATCAAAACCCTAAACCCCAACAAAGCACCAGGCCCAGACGGCTTCAGCGGCGGCTTCTACAGGGCTCTAAAAGATCAGGTGGCACCATGTTTAATGAGAGTTTTTAATGGGGTGAGAGACGGTACCCCATTGGCGGATCAAATGAACTTGGCCCACATAATATTATTGCCAAAGGGGGATAAAAATATGGAAAACCCGTCTAATTATAGACCGATATCCCTCATTAACACTGATTTGAAAATTGCTTCTAAAATTTTAGCAAATCGCCTGGCCAGGATCCTGCCAAATATCATAGGGGATCACCAATCAGGCTTTATCAAGGGCCGTTCAGTAACTAGCAATATTAGAAAGGCATTGCTAGCGGTGGATGTCGCAGGAGGGGTGGCGGGAGGGGGGAGACACGGTCCAGCCATGGTCACCCTAGATGCTGAAAAAGCCTTTGACAATGTCAGGTGGCCATGGCTGGATCTGGTCTTAGACCACATTGGTCTGACTGGACCGACGCGCACATTTCTGGGATGCCTCTATGCCAATCCTAGGGCGAGGATCAGTACCCCGGGTTTTCTATCGGATGTTTTTCCATTGGGCAAGGGTACTCGTCAGGGATGTCCGCTATCCCCTTTGCTCTTCAACCTGGCAATAGAACCGTTGGCAAGGAGGCTAATCTCAGATACGCTTTTTGAGGGCATCAAGATGGGGGAAAGATGCTGCGAACAAGCTTATTTGCAGACGACATAGCGCTGTATTTCGGTAATGTACAGAGAGACTTGCCAGACGTCCTGAGGTGTTAGGAGGAGTACGGCAGTTTTTCAGGATTTAAATTAAACAAATCCAAATCCGAAATCTTATTTTTACGGGAAGGAGATGGTGTCCACAACATTGGAGGATCGGCTTCCCACCGGATGCTTCATGGCATCCCAATAGCTAAAACGTTTATAAGATATCTGGGGATTAACATAGCTAGATCGGGAGGATCCACTTACCAACTAAATTACAATCCTTTAATAACCAAAATTGAAAACGAACTAAAAAAATGGGAAGGGCTCCCACTGTCTCTAATTGGAAGATGCCATCTGGTCAAAATGATCCTTTTGCTAGACTGCTGTACCCCCTCCAAACCCTTCCTTTATTGCTGAAACACCTTGATATCAGGAGACTGAACACTCTATTCGCCAGATTCATTTGGAGGGAAGGAAACCGAGGATTAGATTGAGCACACTTATGCTACCGATAGGGGAGGGGGGTCTCAACTTTCCCAATATTCGGGGCTATAATCTGGCGTGTCTGACCAGACATATTCTGGATTGGTTGAGGGGGACCAGTAGTTACTCGGACTTTCCTTTGGAGAGTGAGCTATGCAGCCCCTGGAGTTTGGTGTCATCACTTCATGCCCCAGGCCCGTTACTACCGCCCCTTATGAAGACGGCTCTAATTTTCAGGGACACCGTGGCCTCTTGGAAGGCAGTCCGAAAAAAATTTGGCTTATCATGGAGAATCTCTAAACACATAGAACTGTGGTACCACCCGGCCTTCCCTCAGGGGAGGGAAAACAAATTATTCAAAGTGTGGGAAGAGAAGGGAGTGACACGAATTAAAGACCTGTTTCCATACTACAGAACCGAGGTGGGCAACATGGGAGGAACTGCAGAACAAATTTGGGTTGCCAGGGACACACACTCTACAATTCTTACAAATCCGTAATCACATCATGAATACCCTGAGGTATATTGGAGCAGAATACATCAAAAATGAGTGGGACATTTTACTGTCACTAGACCCATCTACCACTAATATCTCTTCCTTATATGCAGCTATACGAAACAGACTGCTCCCTAAAGTTGGAGACAAGCTATTCCACAGATGGAGGGAACAACTTAACGATCCAGACATAGAATCTAAAATTTTATTATCAGGATGGAAACAATTGAGAGAACATATTGTAGACGAGAGGTGGAGGGACACTTTCTTTCGCATCTTTCATAGGGCCATAATGGGTTTCAATCTTCGGGTCACAAAAGATAAACCAAACAGACTAACACACTGCCCCAAATGTGGAACACAAAAAACAGACACGATACACGGTCTATGGTTCTGCCCTAACATCATGAGACTCTGGGAGACAACAAAACAATTGGTGAAAGACATAACAGACAAAACTATCCCACTGGATTTGGTGAAATGGATTTTCCACGATACAAGAGGTGCGGGTCTGGGTAAGGAGGAGTTGGGTATATTTCACATGGTGGCAATGACGACCAAACGTTTAATTCTGGGGAGATGGATCACAGATTCTTTACCTGGCTACAAGACATAGTAACTACGTTGAAAACACTGCTAATATGGGAAAAAATGGAAGCCCAGAGAGATATAAACAGATTGTCTCCCAGATTCTTTAAAAGATGGAGGAAATTTATATCCACCCAACTGTCCTCAGAGGAAATCAGACAGATTATGTCTCCATTCGCACATTCCGCCTGGTACAACATGGAAGATTTGAAGGGTACATTGGGTAACCTAAAATTGTGAGATAGATCGGGACAAATGGTCGAGAAGAATCCGAAAAGAGATACCAAAGTAGTGTAACACCAACATAGTTATACAAACAACAATAGTCAATTACTTAATGCCCAAATTCTCATAGCTGTAATTTCCACGACATTCTAGTTATTAATATGGCTTAACTCAGTAGACTCAAAGGTTTAAAGGACAAATGGGTACGGGACTGAGGGTGGGATAGGATTTCGACATATTAACCTGTTATATTGATATGATCTGACTTTCTTGGCGATTAATATTTGCACATGATTGACTATTCTTACACAGTGGCAATTTTTATTATGTCATGTTGTATATAAACTGGAAAAATGAATAAAAAACTATATGTTAAAAACAAGAAGCTATTATCTTTGTTTGGCATGTCACATAACAAGTGAAGCTGCAGTCCAGTCACTGTTTCTTAAACCCTGCAAACATTTAACATTCTCCAATTAGTAACCTTCCTTAAAGGGGACATGTCATGTCTTTTTTTGCTATGACACTGCCCTCAATGTTATTTAGACCATTTACTGTGCATTAGTAACCTGTTTTTTTTTGTTTTTTGTTTTTTTAAAATCATTGTATTTATCTCAAAAAAAGCACTTTAGATACTTAGATGTTTTCATTAGCTACCTGCCCAAACCATCATACAGTCATTCAGGCAGTTAGCAGACATGCACCTTTTAATATTTTATCCCAGTCTAGTTATTTTCCTAGAAAGAACAAAAAAGGTCTAAACAGCCTGAGCCCCCATGACTTGTTGAATTTTGGAAGTTAACCGGGACAATACGGTCACCAACTCTTGGATTGAAATGGATTATGCATAGCAAAAGGAAAATCACTTTTAAATGAAAACATTTTGTGTTAGAAAATAAGTTATACAGTGGAAGGCCAGGAAAACATATTGTTTGCAAAAGCCACAATTTCAAAATCAAATCTCAATCTGAATGGCTGGGCCTATGATAGTATAAAAAGATATTCAGCTGCACACTAGAACACTGAGAATTAAAGAAAGTGACTATGGCCTGCATTACTGCTTTAGGAAAATTAGAGAAAAAGGGAAAAATACACTTAGCTGATTGTAAAATTGATTGAAAAGACAAGAGCAGCACTTGCGTATTTGGGTACAAAAATCAATCCAGAACAGTTTTCAGTTGTTCATGTATACAGACCAAGTGATAAAAAGATCATAGAACAGTATTCAACCTGTATTCTACAACATCGGTACACAAGTAAGAATAGGTTAGACTTACCGGTACCGAAACACTTTACTGAAGCCAAACATACAGAAAAAGATCTGAGATTTAAGGCCACTACACACACAAGGATATAGGTGAGCAATATCGTTCCCTATGTCAATGACTGGGATCCTTCCGACATCATTGGTGCAGTCACACACAAGGACATCATTAACGATCTTGCATTTGGCAACGCGCCAGCGATTTTGAGAAGATCTTTTTAACGATTTTCCAAAGCGGCAGGAATAGGAGAATTTTGAACGAAATAGTTCAAAAAGGTGTCACACTGAACGATGTGGCTTCTTCACAGTTCCTTAATTGGACGACGAATGATAGATTTTGAGGTCAGGATCTCATTTTCGTGATGACCGTTCCAACCATTTTTTCATCCTACATCGTTCATTTACACGCAAGGACGTACTAACGATATCGTTGGAACATTCACAAATCAGTGACGTTTCGACGATATCCTTAATGATATCCTTGCATGTAAAGCAGCCTTTAAGCTCATAGATATGGTGCCACCAATAAGGAGAGGCGGGGATAGAGTTACGCTATTAAAAACAAAAGAGCTGCAGTGGACACACAGGCTGGAGACCCTAAAGCCAGGGGGTCTTAACGTAGAATACAAGTTGAACACTGTTCTATAAATATGATCCAAGTCTTGAATCTGTGTATTTTAAGTCACTCACTGTAGTGTAATGTAACACTAATCGATTGTCTATTTATTATCTACAACGAAAACCAAAATTTTGGAAACTTCAAGCATGCCACACTTTGGATTTATCACAAGAATATTTACTTGAATGTAGATTTTTCTATAAAAATACATGAGGAGATTAACGCTCACCCATAGTTTATTTTTTTACATTTTTTTGTATGCACCATAATGACACTTTTATATTAATCATATTCTTCTTAATAAAAGCATAGCACTTTATAAAGTCACATGTTTGGTATTTATTAATTTGAATATACTCGATGGATGGGGGTGTAAGTTGGTACAAAAAGTGGGTATGACAAAATGGCGCAACAATAACTGAGTATTACCCTAGAGTTAAGGGAGCGTGCCTTGGGGGTTTGAAACCCGATATACCCCCCTTTTCTTTGGGCAGAGAGGAACATGGGACCATAGATCCCAAAGTCGTTGTACTGACAAGGATTGGAATCAACTCAGAAATGGGGGTTACTTGGGGAAAGATATTGAAGGGTAAATACCCACATGGCACCTGTAGACACTAAAGGGATTACTAGTAATAGTATGCACACGTTTCTTAATAGATGACAGATACACCAAAATAACCACCAACATGTATAGTTTGTATGTAATGATTTAGCTAAGTACAGAGGGAATTAGAGTTAAATATATGATAGGACCATTGGTGTTTGGGTTAGATATACCCACAATGAATGGATCTGCATAATCCTATTTTTTATGTAGCACTTAAGCACTTTACTGATACACACTTTAGATATAGGTATAATATCCTAATTCTAACTATAATGCAGCAAACCATGATAATTAACTTAACATTTTCACTAACAGGATTGCTGTATAAATATTTATTATGGATAAGCTGGGACGCCAGCACAGTAGTTTATCACAGAGTTAGAGCACAAAGATAGATACCAGGAACAAACGCCCGACTGCGCACAAAGATGGGGTAGAAGGTGCTTCCGGTAACCAGGACAACAAACACATGCAAGGGAGTCGGCGCATGTGCATTGTGACTTCCAGGACGCCGTGGCAAAGCGATAACATGAAAATGGGTAAGCACTGATACAGTGTATTATAATTTTACTAATTAACATCAATTGTGATTTGAAGCATCCAATTTATCCCTATTAATATATGCAGTAGGCATTTTAAGCACCAAATAAGTTATGGGCACATAAGATTGTGGGAAATTGCTATGAATGCAACACTTTGTACATAATATGTAATTTGATGTAATACATGTATATATGATATTAATTATATAATCAATTCACTTGTACTATGATATGTAAAAAGACCAGTGATAGCAGTGAGAGGCTGCTAGAAAGAAGTCCTGAGAGACTGAAACATCGCAAGGCGTGCCTGATGGCCAAATAGAGGCAGAGTATACATCTTAAGAAGGAGTGCTGCAATCTTTTTATCTTTTGTTTTTTATTGTAAAATTGAATATCCCTTTTTCTCTCATGTTCCTACCGCAGTAATGCATGGCCCATAGTCTCGTTAATTCTCAGTGTTCTAGTATGCAGCTGAAAATCTTTTTGTAGTCATGTTTTTTTTCAGCTGGCACCTGTTCACATTTATTGGTGTTGCTGGACAATCTTTTGTTAAATTTGGTGACATGACAGCTCTGGATTTTATTTTAATCTTTTCAAATGGTAAAAGTGGTGAACAACCCTTTTAAATCAAAGCACAGGGAAAGACCTCAGCTCCTGAGGGCCCTGTTTTCTGCACCTTTCCTTCACACATTGCAGAGCTTTTTTAACTGGAACAAAAACTCAAGTTAGGGATAAAAGACAGTAAAGAAATGAAGTAAGGGTAAGGGACTTTTACTTTGGTGATTCAATAATTTCCTATGTGCCACCCACTTTAGATCACCTGTTAGGAGCAGAATTAGATCTACGGCTTTGCACTGAGAAGGCTTAGGGTGCATATTCACGATCAGTAGATGCAGTGTTTTGGACGCAGCGTCTTGTCAAAAATGCTGCGTCATACAGCATTAGCATAGAGGATGGGATTTTAAGAAATCCCATGCCCACTATGCTTAACCTGACCGCAGTATTCTTTTAGCTGCGGTGCGTGTTGCCGGCATTCCGCTCCTCCTCCGCTTGTTCATTTCATGCTGCAGTTGGAAGCGGCTCCCATCGGGTGCACAGAGGGAGAAGACAGCCTGCACCTGCCGCACATGGTGAGTACAGGGCGACTGCGGTCTCCCTGCAGGCACCCGCGGGTTCACTCAAATCCGGAGGAGCTCCAACACGCAGCTCTTCTGGACCGTGAGCACATACCCTTAAACACCCTGAATAGAGTTATTGGTTTTTTTTATGTGGCACAGCTTGTTAAAAGGGTCAATATTAACATTTACAATTACTACATCTAATATGTGCCACTAGAGTTCAAGCCCTGTTATTCTCTTGTAGAGATAGTTCACATACAGGAAATTAGGGAAACTCTCCTATCAGTGTAATTGTGAAGGAGTTAGGAGTTACATTTTGGTTGAAACCTGCGGTTCATTAGATAATAAAGAGATTTAAAGAACACTAAAAAGAAAATGTCCCATTATGACATGTCCTGTAGTGTCTGGCACTAAGATGTTATCAGCATATCCATTAAGACCTGTAATTTTGAGGTAGGGCCTCCATGGACCGAACTTGTTTTTCCAGCGCATTCCACAGATGCCTAATCGGATTGAGATCTGGGGAATTTGTAGGCTAGGTCAACACCGTGAACTACTTTTCATCTTCCTTAAATTATTCTTGAACAATTTTACCCTGCTAAAAAAAGAGGCAATTAAGAAATACCACTCTTACTGTATAGTGTACTACTATCTGTCACAATGTTTAGTTGATTACAAAGGGATCTGGAAATCTCTCTTGGGGAAAGGAGAAAAAGTGTGGCTCTTTCTGAATGCAGTGGGTAAATTCCATAAATTATTAGTGTAAATAATCACACTTGTCTATTTGTAGATATATCATGGTGCCCTTGATAGGCCTGATAGTGATGGAGCACTGCTGGTCCAGTTTTGCTGCGGGACTTTCCTCCAGAACTCAAAACAGATGGAGAAGAATAATCTAATGAGATGCTAAAACCGACAGATGTCATGATTTTATCATCATCATTACAGGGGAGCAGGGATTATTCTACAGGGTGGGCCATTTATATGGATGCACCTAAATAAAATGGGAATGGTTGGTGATATCAACTTCCTTAAGAGTGATTCATTTGATTGGTTACATCGGAGCTACCCTTGAAATCCCTAGAGATTGGTATTGATTTGCTACTTGTAGGCCTTGGGGTAGTACTGTGTGTTGCTTCCCCTAAAATGTCTGATTAATTCTGGTTTGATTGTTAAGGTTCAGCGCTAAATGTGTATAAGAAGGGATACTGACAATATACTTAGATCAATCCTTTTTTACAGGATATTTATTGCCAAACTGTGAAACCATTAAAATTAAAATGAAACAAAGAATTAAAATCTCTGTTGGTCCCAGGTGATCTTATTCCTTTTTAATTTGTTAGTTGTGTCTCTCTTATATGTAATCTGTAATTGTAGAGAGATTTATTTAGTGTGTAGTACTGTATTATATTGCCTTTAGAAGTATTATTAATTACCTTAGCACTGTGGTAGTTAGTCCCTGTGTCTGTATTGATGTGCTGGCTTAATATCTATGTAAAGAGGACCTGTCACCCCCCCCCATGGATTAGAATCTTAAATCCAGCACTGAATGCAGCATGTCTGCTGCATTCAGGAAAGGAGTCCCCCATGGCCCTGTGGGGCTGCTACCCTAATATATAGGCTTATAAAAACTAAAGTGATTTTCCATGGAGGCGGGCCCTTGTGCTTGAGGCAGCTCATCCACGGGCATTCACATCCCCTGCGCCTCTGTGCCGCCCATGTCCTCGCCACCTCGCTCATGCCATTCATGAAATCCTTGCTCTGCGCGTCCTTGTGGTGTTCACGCAAGTGCAGTGCGAGGTTGAGGTGCCTGCCCCCCCTCCCGCTACGACGTCCTCTCATTTCCCCGCCATGCTCCATAGCACAACACGGATCAGGGCAGGGGAAATGAGAGGATGTCATAACAGAAGGCGGGGCATCCACCTCAACCTCTTCTACGCTTGCGTCAACACCACAAATACGTGCAGAGCGAGGATTTCATGAATGGCACGAGCGAGGCGGAGAGGACATGGGTGGCACAGAGGAGCAGGGGGGCGTAAAGAGCTGCCTCAAGAACAAGGGCCCGCCTCCTGGATTTTTACTGTAGGTTTTTATAAGCCTATATATCGGGGTAGCAGCCTCACAGAGCCATGGAGGACCTATTGCCTGAATGCAGCAGACATGCTGCATTCAGTGCTGGACTTAGATTCTAATCCATGTGGGGGAAAAGGTGACAGGTCCTCTTTAAACAAAAATATTGTGTGAAAATGCTGCTGTAGATTGTTTAATCTGCACAGCATTCACACTCTTTATTCAAGTTACCTTTTTTAGGTATACATAGATGTGTAATTCATTTAGCGACTTCTCTTGTTACTTGGCTTAATTTGCTTGCCAGTTCCTGGTAACCTGTAGTGAAAGGTTTAGGTGTAAGTATCGGTCAGTTAGGTCTGTTCAGGTCAGGTGGTTGTGGTATGGTCACCTTGTACAGAATGTTGGGGTGGGTGTCCGTGTTTGTGGTCAGACTGGTGTATTTGGCTCCTTATGCTGTCTGTTCCTATGGTTACATAAACACTTGTGCATTAAGTTCCTCTTCCTTAAGTTACAGATCTAGCATATGCGCATGTATAATTGGTCTTTGGCACTTACTCTGCCCTTGGTCGGCTCTCCTCCCACTGTTGTTGCTTGTGCTTTTCCTCCCTGTAAATGAAGTAAGAAAAACTGGGTACTAACCTTTTGAGGTTGATGGTATTCCAGGCAGAAAGCCGAAATGACGTCCAGGGTTTCGGTGTTGCTCAGCCCAGTTGAAAACAAAGTGAGTATAAGAAGATGCGACACTCACCCGATTCTGGTTTCAGAGCGGCTTTATTCAAAACTGAGAAAACGGGTCTCATGAAGGGATTGAAACCTGAACCTCTGAAAATCTTAAATTTGTCTAATAGAACTTTGTCTTCGGACATGCAAACAGCTTTACAGAAGGGTTTAAATTTCTGTATCCCAGAACATTTTGATTACGTAGAGTTCAGGATTAATTTATTTAAGTCCATTATAATATATACATCTGCACAGATATTTTGAGAATTTAAAAATGACAAAAAAAAAAAAATCAGTACCGGTGATAAAAATCAGTTTCAAAATTTGGTGAAGATTCTTTGGTTATTGGTCCTTTGGGATTTTTTCCTGATGAAAATTCAGCTGGTATTTTACAATCTGATATTGAGACAATGCTCAGCATTAATGACCCTGACACCAGAGCAACTAAGGTCGACACTGTTTACAGGCGGAGTAAAATCTAGTTATATGCCTCCAATGAGTCAACAGTGTTGATTTGTTTGCAGACCTGGTGGACAGGGACATTAAGGCTTTATTATATCCTAAACCAGGTAAGAATCTGACCGACAGGGAGTGGCAGGCGTTATCTGTGATGAGTCGGTGGGAAGACGTAATCTTTAGAAAAGCAGATAAAGGAGGTAGTATAGTCCTATTAACACGAGTTATATACAAAAGAGGCTCTAAGGCAAATGAAAGATACAGTTACCAACTTACCCCTACCTGCCGACCCTACTCACAATTACCAGATGAAACTTCAGTCATTGTTACGTAAATTTGTTGAGCTTAATGTCATCTCGAAAAAGAGAGGCGGAAAAACATTTTCCAACTTTTCCCGTAAAGTCCCACTGGTACTATCTGCCAAAGATTCACAAGAATGTGGATGACCCCCGGGGAGACCTATTGTATCTGGTGTGGGGTCTCTTACAGAACCCCTCTCCAGGTTCATTGATTGCGTTCTCCATCCTTTTCTATACCATTTTTTTGAGTTCATAGATAAGATTCAATGGCAGGTGGGATATATATTGGCTTCAGTAAATATTGAAAGCCTTTATACGAGGATTCCCCAAAAACAGGCTGTGGATGTCATCAAACAGTATCTTGTCATCTTCTGGTATTGATAATATGGTCATTGAATTCATGTGTTAGGCATTGAGTTTTGTATTAGAACATAATGCGTCTTCACCTTCCTTAAACAGTGGTACATGCAGCGAATCGGTACCGCTATGGGGACACCCGCTGAATGTACCCTAGCAAATCTTTATCTTGCTGCTTTTGAAGAGGATTTTGTAAATTCAGTCTGGAATCCATATGTAAAATTTATCAAATATCACACATAATTGACCACATAATGATCGTCTGGGATGGTCAAAGAGAGATTTGGATTCTTTTATTAATTATCTCAATATGGAAAATACATTTAATATACGGTTTACGTCAGTTTTTGGTGATCAATCATTGGAATTCTTGATGTAAAATTGGCAATTTTTGAATCTAAGATTAAAGGTCTATTTTTAGAAAGCAAACTGTGACAAATTCTCTTCTCCATTACCGGAGTGCCCATCCGTTAACACACTGAAAGAGGATTGCCCTATAGTCAGTTTTTGAGAGTAAAGTGTATCAATAATACAAAAAGTAGCTTTGACAGGCAGGCAGATGAGTTAGAAAGAGCTTTCTTATCCAGAGGGTATCCCCCTGTGGTCTTAAAGACAGCAAGGAATAGGGCTAGCACGAACTTGGACAAATCCGTACCCTTTGGGTTGGAAAATCCAAATGAGGAGGTAAAGAAGTTCTTTAATTTCAAGTTCGGTCCAATGTACCCCAAGATTGCTTCTGCCATCAAACGATACTGGCATATCCTCGAATCTGACCAAGGGGTTCTGAAAGCAACAACACCTATTGTCACTTATAGGCGTAGCAGAAATATAGAAGATATGTTAGTCAAAAAGAGGATAGAAGCGCCAATTCCAAATTCTTTGTCTACTGGTAGCATAAAAGGTAAACAAATGCAATACCTGCCCTTGGTGCCATTACCATCATTTAGGCAAATGTTTGCAGATTGGCAAAATCATGTTCTCAGTGAAGTCCTTCATGAATTGCAGGAGTAGATGGCTTGTATATGTCCTTTGCCCCTGTAGAAGGTCACGCGGTTGGTGACGTGTTGGAATGGGCAGAGAGTTGTCGGGGCTGAGCGGCGTCACAATCAGCTGTTCAGACTGACATGTTCGAAGGCCTGGCCTTCTTTCTGAATGTTCATGACAGCTGTATGGCGTTGTTACATTTTATACCCTGCGCTGATCTGCTATTGGATATAGATAGTTCTATTAAAAAGTGGGATATCTTTATTTTGGTTGGACTTCCTTCAATAAAGAATTTGTCAGTCCTGGGATTATTTTTGTTTCTTTTGAGTGTCTCCGTAGGCAAAGGTTTTAATCATGTATTTGTGAATTTGTTATTATGTTTCAAAAAGTTTCCTGAAAACCTATTGAAATAGAGGTGTTTATTGGTATTCAGCTGGAATTTTTGTTGTATACAGTGAATATAGCAATTTTCCTCGTTTTATGGGTATCGTGTGTTTCCTCTGTAGTTTATAGTTGTGGAAATTAATAAACTGATTTTTTGGATCGGTTTTGGTGTGCGATTTAAACCGCTCAGCTGATGCGGTTATGTGACACATCAGCTGATCGTGTTGCCCCGCCCCTTTCCGATCAGCTGATTAAGGTCCTTCAGCCATCGGAGGTGGATGTCGCACATCGTGGGACACTCAGCGATAGGTGAACATTTATTTTTTTATTTTTAACCCTTCCTATATTTAATTTCACTTTAGCAGTGTATGTAAATACACTGCTTAAAGGGAACCTGTCACCTAATCTATGGCCCCTAAACTATCACTACCTGCCCCTACAGACCCTAACTAGCTCCCTAACCATCCCTGCCTGTCCTAATAGGGCTTTATATAAGTTGAATAAAACACTTTAGAAACTTACATGATCTGTGGCAGTGGGGCGTTCCTGTCAGGAGGGCGGTGTCCCCAGGGTCGCGCTCCCCCCGCCTCGCTCCCTTCCTAACGCCCTAATGGGCGGCATTATCGATTTGAAGAGCGGGGGCGCCCATTGGAATCATCCCGCCCCGCTCTTCATGACGCGAGGCCGGAGACCGCGTCATTTCCGGTCCGCGCATGCGCAGTGCGGCAGGAGAAGCCGACGCGAGTGTCGGCGTCGCTAGGCAACGATTGCGTCTTCGGAAGGTGAGTATCGGCGGCCCCCTCCCAAAACTGCACATATATATGTGTGTGTAATCCACATGTATATATGGATTACACACACACACAATATATATATTCACTTTGATTAGGCATAGTTTATATGTGCTTAATATATATATATATATATATAATGCACATATATATAGTTAGATTATATATATGTATGTGTATGTATAGTATATATATGTGTGCGCACATATATATATATATAATATATGCACACACACAAAAAAAAAATATATATATATAGTGTTAGAGTATATTTATATTTGCATGTATATGTGCA